>CM052800.1:146721454-146829706 GCA_028533885.1 Nasua narica | reverse complement strand
AACGAGGAAGGAGACTGAAAGATTCTGGGGCTGAGAGTGGGCCGAGGGGGGGATGGGCATCGATAGTGGAACTCTTTCCCTACTGAAACAAAATACCAGACAAGATTCTCAAAACTGGAATGATCACTCTGTTGGTTTAATATATATATATTATATTATTATAATAATAAATATTTTAATATTAAATATTTTAATTTAATATATATATAATTGTGTGTGTGTATATATATATATATTTCTACTAATCCTTCTTTCAAGAAATACATTTTAATTTCTCTCACCTGAGTAGGGGCTGGAATGGGTGACTCTGTTCTAAGAAATACAATGACGTGGGAGTGATGGTTTGTGACTTGAAGACAAGGGCATGAAAGGCAAAAATGACTTCCTGTACCCCATCTCTCTCTTGCTCTTTCTCTCTCTTCAGTTTATTTGTTCTGAGGAAGCCAGCTATCATGTCACAATCAAGAGAGGCCCATGTGGTGAGGACCTGAGCGTTTGCCAATGACCATAGGAATGAACTTGGAAGTGAATCCTTCAGGCCTGCTTACTTGAGGTGGTACAGCCTTAGCCTATATCCTGATGAAATCTTACAAGGAGACCCAAAGCCAGAACTACCCAGCTGAGCCTCCCTCTCCTAGATTCCTGACCCCCAGAAACTTATTGAAATAAAAAATGTTCATTGTTTTAAGATACTGAGTATTAGGGGTGATTTGTCATACCGGAATAGAGAATTATACAACCACTCAGTCTCCTGTTGATAGACATGGCTTTTTGCTTTGTTTTTAGGTGGCGAGGTAATTGCTAGGTCATTTATTTTCAAACAGAAGGCAACAGAGCTGCAAGAATAGAGCGAGCCCTCAGAAATGCAAATAATTCTCGCTCTCCTTGTAATCAACCAGTCAGGAACCAACTCCTCCTGCACCTAAAAAACGTGAGAACTTAAGTGCTGGCAGGAAGAGGAGAGAAACACAAGCATGTGTGGAAATGAGAGTAAGAAGTAAGATTATAGACTCCTAAGTATTGGCCAATACAGGGCACAGATAGCTGAACTAGAAGTGAGAACGTCTGTCAGGAAGGGTCCTGCTTTGCGAGTCAGTAATAGCGGTCTGATCAGTTTCTCCAATGGCTTCATCTACAAAGGGAGAATAAGAAGACCAATTGACTGGGTGGTCTTGAGGATGAGATGGGTCAGTGGTTCTCATGGGAGGCGGAGGCCATTTGGCAAATGTGTGGGGGCAGCTTTTGCTGTCAACATGATTAGTGGAGCGCTGCTGACATTAGTGCAAAGAGCCAAGGATAAGAGCTGTCTGGGGGTGTGAAGGACAGAGTGGTCCTGCACGGTGCAGCACAGCTCACGTGCCGCAAAATTTCCAATATCCTGCCCCTCGTGTTAGAGGGAAATCTGGCTTCTGATGACCTGGACCTAAAACATTTTACATTTTGCACACAATTGCCAAGTTCTTTTTAACTCATTTATGAAATTTGTGAAATATCAAAGTTCTCCGAAAAGCCACAACCACCAAATTTACAAATATATATCATATAGATGAGATATATATGTATAAACTCATATATAATATAGAGTTATAGATCATATAATTATATGATCTATATTTATTGTATATTATGTTATATAATTATATATATTATATAATCAATATATGTTAATTATATATATGATATATGTCATATATTAACAATATAAATTTATGTTATATTAATACATAAATTATATATATATATATTTAATTTTCCAAGAATTGTTTAGCATTTGTAAGTCATGCTCTTGGGGACACCACTCTAGATATGAGCAGAGCTAATAAATCATGCTCGGCAGCTGGCACAGTCCTAGTGATACTAACCACAGATACAAATATTAGACTAGTTCATTATACTTCTTAGTGGGTTAGATTCTAAACATTTACATGTTGTTACAAATGTTAATTATTATGCATTTCTTTTCTTTCTGTTTTGTAAGTTAGGACTTTATGTTAATTGCTTTAAAACCTATTCTTTTAGGTACATTGTATCACCTTTGCACTTTATTTCAGGAGTATAAAGAGGATGTTATAAGTTATTTACATTCAGAAAGAGCACTGGCTCTACTGTAATTGAGAAACACCAACTTTGAAAAAAAAAAGATACAGAAAACAGCAAGAGCGGTGCAAAGAAGCTAATCTAAGTCTATAAACCATTATCTCCAGTTCCTAAATCCAAAGATGTCTGAAACCTAGAAGTACTTTTTAAATTCACTAGACCAGAAAACCTGATTTGACCTTAGCTTAATGGGTAACCTGAACTGACATATTATTTTGTAGTATGCATGTATGTATATATGTATGTATTTATATTTAATCATACATTTTGCTCCTGAAATCTTAATATGCGTGATTCTGGAGTGCTGCCCCAGGTGCCAATGAGGATATTATGCAATATCCAGAAAATATGTTCTACCATTTTGCCTTCCCAATACCTAAAATATTCTGAATTCAGAAAATATTGGGCTCGGAGTATGTCTAAAAAGAGATTGTAGAACTGTGCCATTATAAGCTGCTAAGGTGCTACTATTTGAACCCCAGACTTAAGAAGGAAAAACAAAACTGGAGGTATCAGAATCCCAGATTTCAAGTAATATTACAAAGCTGCAGTCATCAAAACAGTACGGCACTGGCACAAAAACAGACACATAAATCAACAGAACAGAATAGAGAGTGCAGAAATAAACCCAGGTGATTTATGGTCAGTTAATCTATGGCAAAGGATTTGATAATATACGTTGGGGAAAGACAGTCTCTTCAATGAATGGTGTGGGAAAACTGGACAGCTACATGCAAAAGAATAAAACTGGGCCAGTTTCTTATATCATACACAAAAAAGGAACTCAAAATGGATTAAGGACCTGAATGTGGGACTTGAAACCATTAAACTCCTAGACAAAAACAAAGATAGTAATTTCTTTGACATCAGCCATAGAAACATTTTTCTAGATATGTCTCCTCTGGCAAGGGGTACAAAAGCAAAATTAAACTATTGGGACTACATCAACATAAAAAGTTTTTTCACAGCAAAGGAAACTATCAACAAAAGAAAAAGGCAACCCACTGAATGGGAAAGAAATATTTGCAAATAATATATCCAATAAAGGGTTAGTAACAAAATATATAAAGAACTCAGTGCAACTCAACAACAAAAAAAAAGCCCCAATAATCCAATTAAAAATGGGCAGAGGTCCTGAATAGACATTTTCACAGGAAGATATACCAATGGCCAAGAGACCTGTAAAAAGATGCTCCACATCATCATCATCATCATCATCATCATCATCGAAATGCAAATCAAATCCACAATGAGATATCACCTGAGACCTATCAAAATGGCTAGAATCAAAAACACAACTGTTGGTGAAGATGTGGAGGAAAAGGAATGCTTGTACACTGGAGGAATGCAAATTGGTGCAACCATCATGGAAAACAGTATGGAGTTTCCACAAAAAATTAAAAATAGGAACACCATAAAATCCAGTAATTCCACTACTGGGCATTTACTGAACGAAAATGAGAACACTAATTTGAAAAGGTATATGCACCTCTATGTTTATTGCAGAATTATTTACCGTAGTCAACCTATGTCTATTGATAGATAAATGGATAAAGAAGATTGGTGTGTATATATATATATATATATACAGTGGAATATTACTCAGCCATTAAAAAAAGAATGAAATCTTGCCACTTGCCATTTGCAACAACATGGATGAACCTTGAGGGTATAATGCTAAGTGAAATAAGTCCCTCAGAAACAGACAAATACCAAATGATTTAGCTCATATGTGGAATTCAAGAAATAAAACAAAAGGGAAAAAATAAAGGGAAGAAAAGACAAACAAACAAGAAAACCCAGACTCTTAAAGAGAGAGCAAACTGGTGGTGGCCAGGGGGGAGGTGTGGCGGAGTGAATGAATGGAATAGCTAAAAGGAGTTAAGAGTACATTTACCTTGATGAGCATGACAAATGTATAAAATTATTGGGAAAAAAGAGGAAAAAATCCCCACCTAAACCTCGAAGTATGATTTTAGGATTTGTTTTGTTTCAATATTTACTAACTGTGATGTTTCAGTCCCTGGGGACTTCACCCTGGGAATAAGACCTAGTCATTCTTTCCAAGAAACTTTTAATCTAATAAAGGATACATCCTGAAAACAATTGACTGCCATGGAATGTGCTAACGGGAAAATGGGGTTGCATCATAAAAGAGTGAGTGATCAGGTAAGTTAAAACACATAATTATCACCTAGAAATATTTATATTGCCTTTTCTGTTTGACTCCTTATTTTTGGAAATAAGCCTTTTTGACATTTTTTTTATGTATCCTAGTTAAAGAACTTCTCTGTTCCAGGAATCTTCTATGTTTCAATATCAGAAAGGTAATAAGATACAATGTTAAAAGCAGTGGTTTTCAAATGAGTTCTGAGAATATAAAGAGTCTCAGGGAAGCCAAGTCCTGTGTGCCTGGTAATATTACTAATCTCTGTGTTTTGTAGCCTCTCACATCTCCCTCTTCCCCTCTGTGAGTCCACAGACTGACTTCCTCTACCCATTCAGTCGTCTTAAAACTATTCCCTAGATCTCTTAAGGACTCATCTCCCGTGTATGGGCTTCTTCCCTCTCGATAGGCTTATTCCTAGACCTCATAAGCCTGCAGGCCTCATTCTCCCTTCAAATCACCCCTTTGGCTTGTCTCCCTCTGACATGACTACAGGGCTCTTCATTTACTTAGAACACAATCAATTATACACCAAGATTAGATAAAGTCATCTAAAATCCTAAAACTATGATGACTCGGTTATGTCGAACTTACACCAACCTATCAACCACGGAAAGCTGCAGGTAGAGGCAGATAGTGTTTGCTGGTAGCTCACCATTTGTGATCAGAAGAAATCCCTCCTAAGAATGCGAAGAGAAGAGGCCTCAGCATTATCTACACCAGGACCCAAGAGCTCAATAATGCTCGCAGTTCATGGCAAGTAGAGCAAGTAGCTGAGTGAGCAGTCACAAGAAACTAGAATTTTAAGGATCATTACAAAGTCAGGTAGCAAAATAGATATAGAAATTTGGATCCAATTAATAATAAAAATATAAATAGCTCATGTTTATCGTGTGCATACAGCATTCCAAGCATGAGACTAAGGGACCCTTGTGGATTTTCTCACTTAATCCTTGAAACGATTGGAAAGGTAGGTATCGTTGCCATCTCTTTCCTTGTTTTAGTTGCAGACTCTCAGACAAAGAGGTTCAGTGACCTCCCCAATGTAACATGATTCATAACTAGTGTTGCTGGGATTTGACTCATGTTCTCTTTGACCCTAGAGTCCTACTTATAAACCATTATACTTTACTGCCTTTCACAATGGCTTTGAGTACTATTACCAGAAATATCTTTTTGGAGGACACCTGAGTGGCTCAGTCCGTTGAGTTCCAACACTTTGTTTCTGCTCAGATGATGATCTTACAGTCTGAGTGGCACTCAATGCTCAGCGGGAAGGAGGCGTTTGCGGGAGATTCTCCCTCTCCCCCTACCCCTCCCCCCTGCTCACTCATGCTCTCTCCCTCGCTCTCTCTCCTCTCTAAAATAAATAAATAAATCTTAAAAAAAAGAAATATCCTCTTGGGGTGCAGAAATTACAAGAAACATACTCTCAGAAATACAGCCATGTGATAGTAGTAAAGTATAGGCAGATGATAGAAATCTAGAAATCAGTTTTGTGGAATTCATTAGCCATTGGATAGAAGTGAGTGAGACAGAGAACTCAATTTGTTTATGAAAGTGCTTTATGAAGGTAGCTTAATATATAAAATGCAGATGTCAGAGTTGAAACTATTTAACAGAGGCTCTTTCTGGTTTCCAAATTTTTGTCAATGGAGATGAAGCAATTCCACTGCTCATTTAGGTACAAAGGAGAAAAGGAAATTCTCTTAGAAATAAAATATTACTAATTTAACTCCCTATGGTAATGTACAATAATGTACTGCTATAAAGGAAAAAAAAAATCAATTTTTCCTAATTAGAAAGTGTCCCTCGTTATGTGATAGCACTGAGAAACAAATAAAAGTAGCTAATAGGTTCAAAATGTTCAGGTCTTAGAATCAAAATGTGCTTGTGAGTTTTATTTAAGCTTGGATCTAGACATATCACAGGAAAGGAAATTCTGTATAGTGGGACACGATAGCATGAAAAATGGCAGATAGATAAATCATCTATGCAAAGCATGTCTTAAACACTTGATCTAATCTGTGTGTTTGATTGAAGGCAAAACTGAGTTACTTAATATAAAGATTCTAGAGGGTTTTGTCAAAGAAACATTAAGCATGCATTTCTTAGAGCATTAAATGTACTTACTTTGAATACTTGAAATTTTATCTTGTTGGGGCGCCTAAGTGGCTCAGTTGATTAAGCCTCTGCCTTCAGCTCAGGTCATGATTTCAAGGTCCTGGTATTGAGCCCCACATCTGGCTCTCTGCTCAGCGGGGAGTCTGCTCCCCCCACCTTCTGCCTGCCTCTCTGCCTACTTGTGATCTCTCTCTCTCTCTGTCAAATAAACAAATAAAATCTTTTAAAAAAATAAAATTTTATCTTGTTAACAGCTTTTTTGAAGTATAATCAATATACCAAAAAACTGCACATATTTAATGTACATGGTAATTTGATGGGTTCCAATATATGCATATATCCTGTAACCATCTCCACAGTTAAGGTAATAAACATATCCACCAGCTCCTGAATTTTCCCCCTTCTTTTGTTAAAATGTGAATATTTTAAAGCATTGAATGTATATACTCTGGGCATAAAAAAGTTTCAACTCTTTTCATATTCTTGTTTTATGTCAGCATTTTCATTTATTTATTCAATCCAATTATTTATTCAACCAGTCAACAACAAATATCGAGTACCCATAAAGTGCCCGACACAGCTCCGAAAACTATTCAGCACTTTTAGAAAACAATACTCTATGTGGAATCCCCTCTTTCAAAACTTCACACCATGCACATTTCGATCTGGTGGACCTGCACGGGCATGCTCTTTGTATGACTGAGAGTGTGTGTGTGTGTGTGTGTGTTTTTTTTTTTTTAACTTTTTTTTTAAAGATTTATTTTATTTAATTGAGACAGAGAGAGAGAGAGAGAGAGAGAGAGAATGAAAGGGGAGAGGTCAGAGGGAGAAGCAGGCTCCTCTCAGAGCAGGGAGCCCAATGCGGGACTCGATCCCGGGACTCCAGGATCATGACCTGAGCCGAAGGCAGTTGCTCAACCAACTGAGCCACCCAGGTGCCCCGAGAGTGTGTGTGTTTGTGTGTAGACGTGCGCTCGGGTGTGGGGTGCCTGCATGGATATGTGGTGCGCGCACGCAGGCGCCTGGGTTCAGTTCTATAAATGCAAAGTCAGTAAATCCACAAGGTCGTAAAGCAGTTTTTATTCCTCACTGCACCTTGTACAAAATACTGCGAGTACCTCACCATTAAAAAACAAAAACCTGTGAATGCCAAATCCCCAAGATTTTTCAAGGGAATTTTTCACAGCCAGCACCTGTTTCTCATTGTGGTTTGAACAACCATTTTTCTCGTTCTCTTTGAGGTTTTACAGTTTTCTGTGAAGCTGTGATAGCCCTTTTAAGTTTACATTGTGGGTCTTTAGCATTACTGCCTAGATTAAGTCTACCCATTGCTACAAAAGCTACAGATATACAGAATCAATTCTTTACACGACATATAAGGAGGGGAAAAAAATCTTCAATAAATTTCAGGGGAAACACACTTAGTTTTGCTCCTGTATGACAGATACGTCCTGTAATGACAAGTATCCAATTACAACTACATGGCAAAGATATGGCCAGATATGGCCAAACTATATGGCCAGATAATTTAATTAACCTAATTTTGTTAAAATAATAATGAGAATTGTCAAACTAAACAGACAAAAAAAAAATAAAAAATAAACCTGAAGCTTGGTGGGCTCCATACTTAGCATGAAGGAATTTCTAAGAGATAAAAAGAAAATCATTTAACAGAAGTAGAATTCTGCATACAAGAAACATGTGGATCATGCACTTTAAAAAGTGCATACATTTCTAAATAAATGTATTTTTAAAAATTAACTTCCAATATAAATTGAATATTTGTGTAATAGGGACCTTCAGAAGAGATCAAACAACTTTATTTTATTGCCTCCTTGGTACTATTCTGGTATTGTGCATAATTCAAGCTATTGAGAAAAGGTTTCTGTCCATGAAAAATACAGCTTGGACTAAGAAAACATTCAGTGAAACAAAAGATACCTTTCCCTCCAAAAACAACCTGCATTATTTGTATCATTACTACCCGTAAATTACTACCCGTAAATAACACCCGTAAAATAAATTTCATTGTAATTTAGTCATAATGGATTTGGAATATTGCCAATCACCATCCTACTTATCATAGGAATCAACTTATCTGTAGACTTAAAGATGTGTCCCTAACAACAAAAGTCAGAAAAAATTTTTACAGAAGGGGAAGATACAAATAACAGTACATCCACACACCAGAATATTATAAAACCATTCCATTAAATTATAAAACTTTAACGACATGGGGAAAGTGTTCATCATACAATATTAACAGCAAAGGGATGGGGAAAGGATTAACATTATGAGACCAAATTGATAAGAGAAAATGGGATAGAGTGATGCCAAGAGTTACCATCAGGGAAAATATTTTATTAATAGAAATCTAATCAACATTCTTCTGAAATTTCAGTGGTAGACTTTATCAATAGCTTATTCTTGCTGTTGGCACATACGCTTCATATGTTGAAAAATGAAATATCACATGTACATTTTGTGTTTGAATGCCTTGAAGGATGTGTGTGTACTTTTTGAAACAAATATGAAACCAAATTCTAAGTCAAAGACATCATCAGGGACTTGATTTACTAACAAGTTAGAAAACCTATAGGGCCATGGTTCCTGCCAAGAATTCTTTTCCTATTTGATTCTATTCTAAACCTGGAATATGTTCCCTGAGCCACATGGTTTTCCTTTAAGCACATGGTGAGGGTTACTTTTCTCCGGTTTGGGAAGGCTGGGGAGGAAGGGGCTCTGCGTCCTAACATGCGAAAATTAGGTGGTCGCAATGTTGGAGGTGAGTCCAAAATTGACCAGAGGTTAATGTGCTTAAGCTTCCGTTGCACTGTCTGTCATCTTTCCAGAATATTGCTAAAGAGGGGTCTGTTTTCTTTCTCAGTAATTATCACTGACATACATCTGGCAACTTAATCCACGAGACTCTTCCTGTGGTTCTGTAAGTCAAACTCACCTTACATTGAAGCATCCCTTGAACTTTTCATTTTATATGTGGTAAGGCTGCTAGCCGGATACCCACGGGCTCTGATTTGTAGGGACTGCTTTCACTGGAACTAAAATACAAGTCAACAACTGTAGTGCTGGTAAAAGATGATCTCGAAGTAAAACATCCCACCTCCCGCTGTGTGGCCTCCTGCAATAGGTAACTCTACTTACTGTATACTTTAACCACAGATTCAGGCTAATTCCCACCTCTAGTCTTCAGAAATTAGGGTTTAAAGAATTTTTACCTCATTGTTTATCCTATAGCTCTCTCCGTGATGACAGTGATTCTTAAGGTTTTTTGCATCAATTCCTTTGACAGGGTTTGAAACTTGGCAATACTTGAGTTTACAAGATGTCTACATACAACGTCATGCAATTCACAGTAATTTCAAGTGCCTCTTTGGACTTAGGTCTAAGAGTTCTCACTCAAAGTACTAAAATATGTAAAGAGATTTCTGTAGCAGAATTTTAGAATGGGGATACACTTCATTGAGAGTTATGCCGATTTTCTGAGAAAATTCCATCTTTTTAAAAAAAGATTTTATTTATTCATTTGAGACAGAGTAATACAGAGAGAGAAAGAGAGAGAGAGAGAAAGAGAAAGAGAGCAGGAGGAGAGGCAGCGGGAGAGGGAGAAGCGGACTACCGCTGAGCCAGGAGCCCAACATCGGGCTTGATGTCAGGACCCAGAGATCATGACCTGAGCCGAAGGCAGATGCTTAACCACCAGAGCCCCAGAGGCACCCCAAGAGTATCTTCTTGACTGAAGTATCTGTACATAAATATAGAGCAAGGTCAATAAATAAAATAAGGATTGAAATAGTAATGAATTGAGAAACACTATTTTATGACTGACAAGAATTACACTGATAAGATAAGCATGGAAATTCAAGGATACACTCCATTTAAACAAGCAAGAAAAAGGAGAATATTTGGGTAAAGAAAGGAAGATTAAAAAATGTGACCGGAGGAGTGTCTGACTGGCTCAGTCAGTTGAGCGTCCGACTCTTGATTTCGGCTCAAGTCATGATTTCAACTTTGTGAGTTAGAGCCCCACATCGGGCTCCATGACCACTGAGGAGTTTGCACGATTCTCTCTCCCTCTATCTCTGTCCCTCCCAGCCCAGTGCTCTCTCTAATGCTCTCTCTTTCTCAAATAAATAAATAAGCCTTTAAAAAAATGTTGCTAGATGGTGCTTATGGATGACTATGTCATCTAAGGGGTTTGGGAATTTTTTTCCTTATGGAGATTATGAAATGGGCACTGAGGCAAAATATAGTATTTGAAGAGGATCTCAATTTAACAAACATGTACTGAGGGGCGCCTGGGTGACTCAGTCAGGAAGCATCTGACTTCAGCTTGGGTCGTAATCCTGGGGTCCTGGGATCAAGCCCTATGCTCAGTGGGGAGCTGGCTTCTCCCTCTCTCACTCCCCTTGCTTGTGTTCTCTGTCTTGCTAGGTTTCTCTCTATCAAATAAATAAATAAAATCTTTAAAAAAATGTATGGAGTGCCTAATCTATGGTAGGCTCAGGACTAGCTACAAATCTTATACATCAAGTTAGACTAATGCCTCCCTGCAGTTGTCCATGATCTGCTAAGGGAAGATTGAGTCAAATATAATGATGGTGTTTATAAGGCACAAATGATTTTTAACACGTATCATGTATCAGCCACCTTGCTTATCTAATTTTCAGTAGAGGTACTCTGATCTCTGAGTTACAACTGAGCAAAGTGGGAAATCAAAACAACTAATAAATGGCCGAAGATCATGTAGTTAGCGCCAGAACTGGGTTAACTTGAAAGGTCCTACAAAACAACACAACAGAGAGGTTGTATAAAGCCATCTTTGAAACACACACTTAATAGAAGCATTGCAAATCTGTGAAGGCAGTTCAGGGGAAGTGACATTTTCATGAGGTCTAGAAGGATGAATGGGTTTTTGCAATAAAAGAAAAGGAGAAATGTATGTACGTCAGAATAAATGGCATTTACGACATTACTGAGCTGAGGCAATGTATGGCGAAAGAAGCAACGGAAAGAGTAATTTTCTTGGAGTATCAGGACCAGAATCATCATAAAGCCATATTAACTTTATTGCCTGATGTGACATAGAAGATTTTTGAGGAAGGAGGGATCTCTGTTTTAGATGCATCTTTATAGAAATAAAAAGTTCTTTGTGTATTTGGCAGGAGAGGGTGATGGATAAGAGGCAAAGGTAGTGCAGAGAAAGGCTCAATGGGCAAGAGGGAAAAAATCCATTAAGAAATTGATGATGGGGCACCTGGGTGGCTCGGTGGGTTAAGCCTCTGCCTTTGGCTCAGGTCATGATCTCAGGGTCCTGGGATTGAGCCCTCTCTGCTCAACAGGGAGGCTGCTTCCTCCTCTCCCTCTGCCTGCCTACTTATGATCTCTCTTTCTGTCAAATAAATAAATAAAATCTTTAAAAAGAAAGAAAGAAAAAAGAAAGAAGAGAAGAAAGAAAGAGAGAGAGAGAAAGAAAAAGAAGAAAGAAAAAAGAGAAGAAAGAAAGAAAAAGAAAGAAAGAGAAGAAAGAAAGAGAAAGAAGAGATGAAAAAGAAAGAAAGAAAAGAAAGAAAGAAAGAAAGAAAGAAAGAAAGAAAGAAAGAAAGAAAGAAAGAAAGAAAGTGATGATAAAGCTTAAAAGATGATGGTGGTCCAAGCTGAAGCAGTGACAATAGGTATAGAGCAGGTCAATTCAAGAATGAACCTGACAGCGCTAGGTGGTTGCTAGGCATACAGTGTGGTTGGAAAGGGAAGGGTTTAGGATACTTTGCAAGTTCATCACTTGGTAGACACAATTAACCAGCAGAAACAAAAGAAGAGAAGAAAATGTGAGAAGAAAGAGTAGTTAAGGCAAATTCCATTTAAGTGGTACCTCTAGAACATTCAGGTGGGATGGTTCAGCTGAACCGAACTAGAACTCAGAAGAGCAAGGCTGGAGGTATGGAATATGGGAATGACCAGCACACGGATGGTAGCTGAAGTCATGGAAATGCAGGGGTTGAGTCAAGAAAAACACATAAAGAATGAAGCAGGCGTAGATAAAAATCAGCATCGGAGATGCCGAAATGCAATGCTCAGATTGTGGACAAGAATAAAGATGGTCTGGGAAACAAGAAAAGGAAGAGTTTCAAGAAATAGGGTGGCTGGTACCATCAGTATATTCACTAGTAGCAATATAGTATAAAATACCTTTCTTTTTCAGAAGTCAGCGGCATCAGCCCAGGTTTTTAGAGTCCTGAGCTGTAAATAAGCTTGTGGTTTGCAGTTGACAATGAGCTCAATGTGCACCAGCACTGAGATAACTATCACGTCAGTGCTCCTCAGACTTTAAGGTGGACATGAATCATTGTGAGGCTTGCTGAAATACACGTTCTCAGTTAGTAGGTGGGTTGTGGGGCCACAAATTCTGCATCTCTAACAAGCTCCAGGTGATGCTGATCTTAACGGTCCAAGAACTCCATTTTATTGCAAAGGGCTAGACCCGCTAATGCAAACATAAGCTGCTTTCATAGGAACACCACATCCAGATCAAAGGAACTTCTAGTCTCAGTTCTTTTTGTGATTTGTGATGCCATTTGAAGAAAAGTAGTGATCACAATAATCATGCTGTGTCATATGAAGTTCGGTAAGCACACTGGTTAGCTTTACTTGCAGAAGGTAACACATAAGGGAAATAAATCAGTAAGTTGTTTTCCAATACTCGAAGGTGATCATTTTAGTTGTTTCACAGGTCAGAACCTGGACTGATGCATGGGAGTTCTATGGAGGTAGATTTACTGTTTGAACTGCTCAGCAAACAAAAAGGAAATTTAGTGGCTTTTTTTTCTTGGAGGAGCAGTTTCTGAAACATATCAGGAATTTACACCTATAATATCAGGGCACTGTCCAGGTATCTAACCAGAGGTTACGTATGGTTCAGTAGTTACAAATCATCTCAGTGACCAAATGAAGACTCACAAGATCTTAGAAAAGTCATTTGGGTATTCATTTCTCCCTCTATTTATTAAAAATTCATTGAGAAATTACTAGATATGAGTTAGACTGGTTATTGAGGTTATTGATGAATTTATTTCTATGAGATGAGCGTGGGATTGACAGCTGCCTATTAAGCTTGAAGGTTGGACCAAAAGGTTCAAGCCATCCCTTGTTAAAGTATTTAAGTATCTTTGAACTAACAACTGATCAGCTGAAACTACTATATGACAAGTTGGCATATTAGTGACTTTATGCACCCATCATCGTACCTGATGGAAGTAGCAAAATAGTCTGGGGATCGAGGATAGAATGTTTCATGACTTACTTTGATTCCAGGATTTTGCTGGACACCTATGGTTTAGGTTTTTTGAATAGATATTGGGTAATACCTTTGATACAGTCCCAGAAGAAAAATGGAGTTTGCTTTATAGAAAGAACATAAGCTTTGTTTATTCATAGGCTAATTTTAAAAGCAGATGCATGTGCATGCAGAAAAGTTTGCCTTTCCCATGAACAGAAACTAAATAGGAACCTCAGGATTCTCTTCAAATGTTTTTACATGCCCGTGTGTGATGCTGAGCAATTTCTCAATCATGTCACGTTCTCACTTCCTGACCCCATCTCCGGCTGCAAAAATTCAGATGAAAACTTTCCACAAAAGTAATCACTACAAAGTATTTAAGTATCTTTGGACAAAAAATAGTTTAAAAACAAATCACTATGATTTATTACCATGCCAGTCAAGACTACAACAAGACTTAGGTCCTGTTAACGATTGGTATGCCTTTATTTCACAGCGCTGATACAATGTATTGTCAAACTAGATAAGCCTCCTGGAATGTGGTGAGATTTTGACTGAGCAAACCATTCACAATCTGCTATTGAAATGTATGGTGGCAATCAAAATTCATTGATTAAATTATTGCATCTTCCAGAAGACTTCCAAGGACAGTCCACATAGAATCCGTCAGTTTAAGCCTTTTTACTTTCTACTTTTTGTTTGAGGTCAGTTCTTCTCACCGTGGTGAAGTACAGCAGCCCCTCAGGCACAGGGTATTGATGAACTAAGCTGGAGGAAGCACTCTCAGCTTCTTCCTTGATACTTCTGTTCAAATTCTGGCAAATCAAATTTTCAGATCAAAGCTTTAGGGCTGAAAACAACAAAACAAATCAAACTCTAGCCAATGAATTATTCATGTAATTCTTACCCTTCTTGTAATAGATTTCCTTCCTGATATATGTGATGTGTAGCTGTTGATCAATAAATAATTATCTGAAATTAAGAATGTCATCCTGGAAATTTAGAAGAGAATCACTGCCATAGGTACCATCTTTAAAAAATTAGCATCTGGATTAGGAGATAGTTGTGCTATTCCTTGTAGGAGTTCAATAGGGAACAACAGGAATACATCTTATTTTCCAGATTTTGGAGGGGATTTCTTCTCAAAATTTATCTATTGCTTATTATTATCAAATATATAGACATTTTAGTTCTGTAAGAACTAAATTAGTTCTTAATTTATAACTATAACTATAATGTATAACTATAATTAGTTCTTAGTTTCTGTAAGAAACTAAGTTATTTTGTATTAAAGAGATTTTATATATATCTTTCTATCTGGGGATGTCATTGGAGCTCGTTGTATATCATTAAGGACAAGAGAAACTTAAATAACTGTATTAAAACTGATAAATTTTTTTGGTAGGATCTTTTTTGGTTAACAAGAAACTCACATAGTATTTTGTGAGCTTTCATATATTTGAATTGTATTAGAGGTGTCAGTTAAGGGTTTAAATTTTGTTTGTTTTGTTTGAGGATTTTATTTATTTGAGACAGAGAGATACAGAGAGAGAGAGAGCATGAGCAGGGGAGAGGCAGAGGGAGAGGGAGAAGCAGACTCCCTGCTGAGATAGGAGCCTGATGCAGGGCTCCATCCCCGGACCCTGGGATCATGACCTGAGCTGAAGGCAGATGCTTAACTATTTGAGCCACCCAGGCAACCCCCCTAAGTTTTTTTAAAAGAACTAGATTTTGTACTCCTTAGTAAAATATTTAGTTTATTAAATGGAATTAAGACCATTACAAATTCATAATAATTTGATTTTTTTTCCTAAACGGGAGATTAAAAAGTACTCGTACAAAACTGTTTTAAATTCAGCTTGGAAAATTATCTTACTTTTCCCCTCAGTTTTGTGGAAGACCTTATCTCACAACAAAAGAGAATAGGGTGAAATCTCAGTTTTCTCTACAAATAAGCAGACTGTCCTCCACACACCTAGTACTGAGTAGCATTAATACATTTATAAATTAAATCTGTAACAAGATTTAAATACAAAGGCTTTCATGAGGTCATACAATATTTAGTTATTAAGTAGAAAAATGGGAATAGCTTATTTCAGTAACAAAGAATAAAGATTTAAGGAGAAATTCAATTATTGCTGGAATTGTAACAAATTTGCCATATTGAACTATTATCTAACATCAGGATAGTAACAGTGAAAGGGAGTCGGATTGCAGACCAAAGTCCAACAAAAAGTTCATTTGCTCACAGTATCCAGTGAGAGACATACTTCACGCTATAAACTTCAGAGGATGAGAGTTTAAGAATAAAAGAGCAGCTTTATGATGAGGCTTAGGGTAATTCCCATTCTAATGCCTCTTTCTGAAATCCAGATCTGAGCACCGGTCAGGAATATGGCTAACTTTGAAGAAGGAATATGGCTAACTTTGAAGAGTAGTGGTGAGAAGAGGTAGTGTTCCCTTTTCTCTGCTGTGAGGAAAAGGGCAAGGGAAAATCCTTTCTGGGGAGATTTAGATGAAACACGGAAACTGAAAAGTAGAGACTGACGTCCTCAGATAAAAGTATAGCCTCAAGGTCTTCACACGGAGTAATGAATAAGATCTGAAACCTATTTTATCTGTCTCCTTGTCCCACTCCAAGAAGAATGGATACGGGCTGTTGCCAGAGTGAATCTCAGCAAAAGACACTGAGAGAGAGCTGAGCAGAATTCTTTCTTTAAAGGTTGCACATTCCAAGAACTCGCAACCGCCTTCCTCCAACAGAAACAAAACAAAATAGAATATAATATTTAATCTTCAAACTGTGGTTCTGTTTGGCAAGAGTTTTAGAAAAGTAAAAATGGAATCAAGAATTCACTCTTGCCACATCAGAGTAAACAGTAGTCCGGACACAAGCTGCGCATTATATAAATGATCAGAAGAAAAGTTAAAAGCATGGAAATCATGCAAATAATCTCATGTTTAAAAAATAGGAAGGAAAGGAGGAGAGAAGGTAGGGAGGGAGGAAGGAGGGGAAAGAATGGCACAGAGGGAGAAGGAAAAAGAAAGAAAGAAGGAACAAAGTTTGGAAAGACCAATAACCTAAAAAACAGATAAAAATCCCCCAAAGTACTTCATGATACAAAAGGGTTTATTAAAATATAAATATAAAACATTTTTATTAAATATTTTTATATTAATTAAACATTTATTAAAAATAAAGCAAATAATATAATTAACACAAATGAGCATGGTTGTTGAAGAGGTGGGACAAACTGTCAGATTATTTTTTCTTTTTTCCTAACAGTGTTTTAGCAGATAATAATTGAAATAAAAGCAATGCTTACCAAATGGTCCTTAGCAAATGGTATGTACAGGTATATACATACCTATATAAAAATGGTACTTTTAGTACGTTGTTTTTTTTTTTTTTTAAAGATTTTATTTATTTGACAGAGAGAGAGCGAGAGATCACAAGTAGGCAGAGAGGCAGGCAGAGAGAGGAGGGAAGAAGGCTCCCCGCTGAGCAGGAAGCCCGATGTGGGCCTTGATCTCAGGACCCTGAGATCATGACCTGAGCCGAAGGCAGAAGCTTTAACCCACTGAGTCACCCAGACACCCCAGTATTTTCAATCACATGTTTCCCCCACAACTTTAGCGAGACTGTTTAGAAACATTTTGCATTGGGGCACCTGGGTGGCTCAGTCTGTTAAGCTTCTGCCTTTGGCTCAAGGCATGATCCCAGGTTCCTGGGATCAAGTCCTGCTTCAGGCTCCCTGCTTAGCGAGGAGTCTGCTTCTCCCTCTGCCTGCTGTTCCCCCTGATTGTGCTCTCTCTCTCTTTCTCAAATAAATAAATAAAACCTTAGGAAAAAGAAACATTTTGTGTTGCCGGAACATTTTCCAAAGTATATATTTTTTGTTCTATTTCCATTTTTTGGTCCATAGTTTCAAGCGAAACTTTATAATAGTTTTACTAATACATGATCGTTTTACTAAAACATAGCGTGTATGACCTCATTTAAATGAAATAATACGTATCTATTAGTCAACCATTGCCAAATACTATTGCATACCAAACACCCTCAAAATCATGGTGACTTACGACAAGAATCATTCATGTCTCACCCAGGCAATTGGGGATGGGCTGGACTCAGCAAGACTCGACTCCATGGCAATGAGTGGATTTAAATCTGCCCCCGGCGCCTTTTGGACCAGTGAGCTCTCTGGAGCATGTTCTTCTTGTGGTGATGGTGGGAGTCAGGGAAGCAAACCCAGTCATGCCAGCACATTTGAAGCCTTAGCACGCATCGCAGGCACTTTCATCTTGTTGGTTAGAGCAAGACATATGGCAAAGACCAAATTCAAATGGGAAAATATACTCCCACTGCCATTAAGCCAAGGCGAAGGTATCAATGTTGAATATGACTACGGGAGATGGTACTGGTCTATGTATCACGCCACCCATTCATTTATCTACGTACATATACACATAAATAAACATGGCTTGCACTGGGGTGATAGAATCGTAGATAACTTTTTTGTTTTTCTGTTTTTTTAAAAATTATTCCTTGTTTGTTTTTTTTGGGGGGGGGTTATTTCTAAAATGTTGCTGTATATGCATCTGTACTTGAGAGAGAGAGAGAGAGAGAGAAGGGCAGAGGGAGAGGGAGAGAGAGAATTCCGAGCAGACTCCCTACCTGAGTGCAGACCCTGATGTGGGCTCCATCTCATACCCCTGAGATCGTGACCTGAGCCAAAATCAAGAGTGAACGCTGAACAGACTGGGCCACCCAGGTACCCCAGCATCTTTAAAAATTTTCAATTTTTTTTTTAAAAAACAGCTTTATTGAGATGTAATTCAGATGACCAAAAAAAAAATCTATCCTTCAAAGTGTATAATTCAGGGTTTTTTAGATAATCCCACAACTATCACTACTATCTAATTTCCGAATCTTTTTATCATTCTGAAAAGAAAACCCGAGTCCATTTGTAGTCACTGCCCATTTATCCATTTCTTCCAGCCCCTGACAAATATGAATATACTATACTGCTCAAAGGATTCTCTATCCTGAACGTTTCATATAAATGGAATTATATACTAGGTGGTCTTTTGTGAATGGCTTCCTTTACTTAGCATTGTTTTCTAGGGCTCACCCATATTATAGCAGGTGTCAGTGCTTTATCCCATTTTATTGCCTAATACTATTCAATTGTAGGAATATACCACACGTTTATCCACTTATTGGTTGGTGGTTTCTATTTTTTGACTACTATGAAAAATATCTTATACTTTTTGTGTGCAGGATTTTCAGTTCTCTCGAGTATATGCCTAGGGGTGGAATACTGATTGATGTCTTAATTCTATGTTTATGTCTTTAAAGACCTGCATAACCGTTTTCCTGCATGGCCACATTTTATAATTCCCACCCGCAACTTATAAAGTTTCCAATTTTCCACATCCTCACCAACACTGATTATTGGCCTCTTTTTAATTCTAGCCATCCTGGTAGCTGTATTTCATTGTGGTTTTGATTTGGATTTCCCTAATGACTAATGACATTGGCTATCTTTTTATGTGCTTATTGGCCATTGGTATGCTTTTTCTTTTTTCTTTTTAGAAATGTGTATTCAAGTCCTTTGCTCATTTTTCCATTGAGTTAATTATGTTTTTCTTGTTGTTTAAAGAGGTTTTTTTTTTGTATAGTCTAGAGAAAGACCTTAGTCAAATATATGAGTTGCAAATATTTTCTCCTAATACGTAGGTAATCTTTTTTTTATTGTGTCCTTTGAAGCACAAAAGTTTTCACTTTGATGATGTTTACTTCATTTTTTCCTTTTATGGCTTGTGCTTTTGGTGTCGTATTTGAGAAACGACTGCCTAATCTAAGGTCATCATAAATTTTTCCTGGATGTCTGAGTTTCATAGTTTTATCTCTGGCATTTAGATCTTTGATTCATTGAACTAACTTTTTGTATATGGTGTGAAGTAAGTCCAAATTCATTAATTTACACGTGGATATCCAGTTGTCCTAGCACATTTGTTGAAAAGAATACTCTTTCACCATTGAATTATCTTGACATCCTTGTCAAAATCAATTAACCACAAATGTGAAGGTTTGTTTCTGGATTCTCAATTCTATTCCATTGCTCTGTAAATCTAAACTTACTAAATTTACCACAGCATTCCTATAGCTTTGCAGTAAATTTTGAAATCAGGAAGTGTGAGGCCTCCAACTATGTGGTTGTTTTTCAAGATTTTTTCGCTATTTTGGGGCCTTGTATTTCCAAATGAACTTTAGGATCAGATTTCTAATTTCTGTAAAGAAAGGTGGTTTGGGTTGCATATGTAAATTTTTAAAAATGATAGTTACTAATTTTAAACTTCCTGCCGAAGTACTAGATCTCTTCCTTAAGCTTACCTAGATGTTTACTGAGTAAGACTCACTGTAAAGAACTTGGCAGTTATGAAAGAAATTGGATTTGGGGTAGGTGGCTGCGCAAAATGCTTTCTGAGGTAGAGTACAAAAGCATGTAATTAACATTTTGACAGAGAGGAGAGGGAGTTATTGAAATAGGTAAGTGCAAGAACAGTGCTTCAAAAAGAGAACACAGCTTGTGCTAGCAAATGCAGAAATACTGGCGTTTATAGGAAACTGCGTACTCATTACAATTGTACATGGAGTTTGATGGTGCAAAATGAGTCAAAAGAGGTAAATGAGATAGAGATTATGAATCATCAATTACTGATGTCTGTATTTCACATCCTAAAGACTTTTAAATCTGACTCATAAAAATTAATCATACTATAGAATGTCTCCAAAATATGAATAATACCTAAATGAATTATTAAATGTCCTTAACTTGAATAGGAGTGATAACAGATACGGTTGGTAGAAAACTCATTAACTGGAAAACCAAACACGTAGTTTCAAAGAAAATCATTAAGTCATTTTAAGTGACAAAGAATGTTCTTGTCTGCACGCTGTAATCATAGTGACAGATGCCCCAACAAAACCAGTAGACTGGACTGATTACAACTAAAATGTGCCCAGCTCCTACATACTAACTCCTTCAACTGCAAGAGTAATATTTAGAATCTTCAGGGGTCCTGATGTCATATTCGCTGCTATATTTTTAAGAAATCATTTATTTGGGGGCGCCTGAGTGGCTCAGCGGGTTAAAGCCTCTGCCTCCGGCTCAGGTCATCATCTCAGGGTCCTGGAATCGAGCCCCGCATCGGGCTCTCTGCTCAGCAGGGAGCGTGCTTCCCCCCATCCCCCACCCCCCGCCTACTTGTGATCTCTCTCTCTCTCTGTCAAATAAATAAATAAAAATCTTTAAAAAAATCATTTATTTGTTAGACTAGGAGTCTGAGAAATCAAAAGGAGGGCAGGTAATTATAATCAATAGGACAATATTTATATTTGCAATATTCCTTGGAGCATAGGAGAAATGTCTTAATTCTAGTGGGAGTCAAGGAAGAAAAGCTTTGCTGAGGAGTGGCATTTGAGCTGAGATTTGAGAAGAAGCTAATGAGATAAGCAAGTACAGGAACAACGAGAAAGCAGTGTGAGCCCGTACAGAGAGGTGGGCAAGTACTGATATTTTCATGAAACTGTTCGGCGTATTTATTCGTTGGAGCTGTATGTTAGGCTTGATGGTGCAAAATAAGCAGAAACAATGAGATTATAATAAATTATGTGTGCCATGCATATAATTACAATTTAATCTCACAGAGTTTGATTGTAAATTTTCCACCTCAGTGATATAATCAGATTTATTGGAAGGACCCCCCCCCGCCATTTGTGGTGTGAAGGGTGAATCAGAGGGGAGTGAGACCAGGGGACAGAAAACTGGGGAAAGGAGAGTGGGCAGCAGAATGGCACTGAGCCAAGCAGCAGCTCTAAGTCAGGGCAGACGCAGCAGAAATGGAGAAGGAGATGCAAACACAGCAGATTTCTGGAAAGGTAAAGGCAGTGGGACTTGTTGATTGATTATGTATGAAGCATGAAGGTAAAATAGGATGTAAAACAAGAGATCGATTATATTTTCAGTTTTTTACTCCTTATGGACGTAAAGGATAGTGATTATTTATAACTTTAAATGCATTTATAATATATAATTAAAATACATTAAAATGTCAGAATCTTCTTGGAGATAAGGATATTTCCTTATATTAATTATACGATGTTAAGTGAGACTTGTATTTTCTGCCTTTCTTAAACTCTATCACAAGCTTAAGTAAATGCACCTGGAGAGAGGGAGGCGCTGAGAGTAACAAAATCAAGCCAGGTGTTTTCCCACCTTAAATTCTCGTTATTTTTCCATTTGTACCTTTCCAAAGTGTATACGCGTATTGCTAGATGAGAAAGGGAACAAGATATAGAAAATGAAAACTGTAGACATGAAAGCCTGCCTTGCACCAATTAAGGTTTGGTCTGTATTTTAACAGAATTAAAAACCCACAAGGTAGCAAAACAGTCCATCTCAAGTGACAAAGGGCACATATCCAAGATGTCACATATAAAACAGGGGTGGTCAATACAGAGAATATTTTTCTGGGATTCTGAAAAATTATGGTCATCTGTGCCATTAAAAACCTGGGCTTTTTTTTTTTTTTTAAGTCGAATACACAGTAAGGTCTACGCATGAATAAGCATAAAGCAGTGAGCCCTCACGCTTTTCACTCACTGGCACCAGCATGGGGGACTACCTTCATAGAGCAATTTGTTTTGGCTTTTAATATTTTATAAGTAAGCAAAAATAAACATTCAAAAAGAAGACGGAAAGAAGGTGTTCCATTCAATGGTTGGAGGCGGCTCTGGATCATACAGAGTTACACAGGTCATTTACTGCCAGATTTAGTAGAGTCTCTGCCATGCTAATGCAAGTTACAAACCGCCAAGAGGAGACACACTGCGCTGGGTTTTCAGGGGAGCACAGTGAAGCTATGTCTAGTAGGTCTCTCCAGGGCTGGGAAAGAACTATGAAAAGGTAAGTCAATAAGATGGCATGTGTATGCTTCTCGTATTTATTTGTTCCCCACGTGGTTAGGCACAGGGTAGGACTGCTGAGTGTAAAAAGTACCCAGAAAGGGGACTGCCCAGTCCCAGAGGTGGAGTCTGAAGATGGTGGGGCCCTGGGCCCCAGCATTCTGGGCCAGGCAGAAAGGCAGAGGTAACACACAAGACCTGAATGGAAATCCACACCTGAAGGTGAGCAGCCACACCCTTGAAGTGGGCTATCGAAGGTACATTTAGTCTGTGTCCCCAATCAATTCATGCTCATCCCACTTAATATCGACCACTGAAAATGAAGATGGTGGGAAGTTACAAGATTTTTTTTTTCAGTTTCATACTGCCATATAATCGATCGCTAAGTATTTCATAAATCACATGAAACTTCCAAGTCAGGTGCAATTTAATTCCCAGAAATCAGTCAGAAAAAGAAAACTTCTCCAAAACACTGGAGGCAAGAGACAGGGAAGCCTCAGTGTTTTTCTACCTGTCTTTTGAACTGACACAAGCCTTGGCATAATGGAAATCACAGTTAACATGAAACTTGATCTCTTTCTTGGTCTTGGAGCTCGAGAGACAAATCTTGCGCGCACACACACACACACACACACACACTCACTCCGTTTCTCCCCCAAATAGCCACATTATTTTTTATTTGGTGATTCAATACATTTTTAATTCAAATAGTCACCACATAACCTAGGCATAATATTAAGCATTGTACAAGCAAAGTATTTTACTGATTTTCATTTCAATTGCCAGAGAGTACAGTAAGTGAATGGGTTAAAGGATATACTTCTGTACATAAAAATATCCATGTATTTATACAAGGGTATGGAACAGAGCTTAAAGATAATAAAACCAGACCATCACAATAAATAGGATGTGTTCCTACAGGACAGCAGGGCACACTTTGTCAGTGAGCTGCCCAGTCTCTTTTCAAGGTGCTTTTTTCCTTCTGAGCTAGGCTCACACTTCCCAAAAGAAGAGCTACAGTTTAGTCATGACTGGATCTGAATGCCTATGGTCGTATGTTGCTTTTTATTTGCATCTCCAATAATAGGGGTAGAAGATATGATCATTTATTTTCAAAAAGTCTTCGCAACTTATCGCATTCTATTGATTTCCCACTTGCGGTATTTTAAAATGCAGATTAATCTAAGCTCTAGCACCGTATGAGGACGAAATACACGTATTTTTGTCAGAACAACAATATTTTATATCATCTTTGTCCCTCTGGCTATAACAATTCCGTTTAGAAAAATTTACCACGCTAAAAATCGTTGATCTAGGTTGTCATAAAAAAGAATATTAAATACCTTTGGTAAAAATAGATATATTTAACAAGATTAGAAAAGCAAACAGTTATAATGTCAAAAGGAGAATATAAAAATGTACACAATAAAAACAAATAAACCGACTTATAGATAAAGTGAAGATAAGGCCACTCTTCTTTTCAGGTTTGTCTCTTCCAAACCATGAATGTAGTTCTCTTCTTCTAAATGGTAGCAATTTTAGTAAGAAATACGGAAAATCCAGTCTTTCCTATCAGCATGACACAACTTTGATTAAGTTCCTTTGTAAGAACCAAGTTTGTAGAACATAGAACACTCTGGTTTATATATGTGGATCTAAGAGAACAATTCCAGGTTTCTGCGATTTGAGGCCCAGAACATGGAGCTTGAGAGTTAAGCAAGGCAACAGAATCAGCCGCTCCCTTACACACAGTTCTTTCCTGTCCTGACATTAGCCTCACAACACAGCTCGCTGAGTAAGGACATGGTAACTTTGTAACTAGCTAGTGATGGACAACATTTCATTGTGTTTCTTCCGGCCTCCTCTCAACAGAACTGTTGCACAACTTCTAATTCCTTTTGGTGTCTCCTCTTTCAGAACACTCTGTAAATCCTCAAGATGAAAGGTCCCTGAAGCAAACAACTGAGATTATGGATGGGAGATAATGCGCAAGTTCTAGAACAGATGAGCCACGGAGCCGCACTGCTCTGGGAGAGGCTGCACGGGCAGACGCGGTTATCCTCCTGTGTGCCCTCTGCACACACAGTCACATTCCTCGTGGTGCTCCAGGGCCACGTCTGTGAGAGATTTGTGCAATCCCCGCACACCGCTCTTTGGTCTCAACTGAAGGACCTGAAAAGGAACAACGTAGAAGCCATCTTTAAAATCAACCAACGTCTGTGACTTCTGATTTCACGGGCAAGTAACATTTCAGGAAAGAATCTTGGGGCCCAACGAAGACTTGGACAAAATTTTGGTTTTTCCTAGTGAAGGCATCAAGAACACGCTCCCGCACCCCTCAGAGAGATCCTGAATGATCATCATCCTTTCACCAAAGAAAGGACATTTTAATACCAGCCACTCAGAAGGACACTGCCTCCGCACAGAGAAGGGTCCTTAGGTTGAAAGTCTCCCTGTGTGCTCTTTAGTTTACTCCCCTGACAGTACTGCGGAGAATTTCACCTTGATTGAGTATTCTGAAACTGCTACTGCCCAGTCTTTTTTCTGCTTGTTGGTTTCTTTCACTCATTCATTTTTTTCACACATGTAACAAATATTTATACTTGAAACGATACAAATACTGTGATACTGTGGAAGGAAACACGATCACACTACAGCTGAGTTTGCTCAATTATGCCACTCATTAATTTTCTTGGCTATGCTTCAAATCCTCTATAAACTTGATGCGATGGATTAGATGTACTTCATAGACATCAGCCTCTGTCCCAGCTAACTTTGGGCAGCTGAATCCTACTGTGTAGCGCACGGAGGCTGAGCTTTAATAACAATGATGCCTCTATTAAATTAAGTTAATGTGCAGTCTGGCTTTTTAATAAAAAACATATAGAAAAGTAGACACTGATACTAAAGATGTTTCTTTTTAACACTGTGGCAGTAGGAAAGAGCTATGGATTCTGTAAAAGATTATCTGAAGTATTTGATAAGAACTACCTATTCAATGTGTATTTGTGCTTCTTATAATAGAAACAATAATGTTTCAGGAATTGTGTTTTTGTTCAGATTATGAACGAAGACCAGAGAACATAATAGTACGAGGTGGTCTAGTTTTTCTGCTCTCTGGGAGGACAAAGATGACTTCATAGAGCAACTTCTTAAAGATACCCTTCTTGGAAATATTCATTAATCCACAAGTCAAGTCTTATGACTGTTCCATTTGAAGATTTAAAAGAGAAAAGTAGAGAATGTATATCGCATTTAGAGTATGTGGTCATATCAAAGGTTAATCAGCTAACATTTTTTGAATGCTTTCTGGGTGCCAGGCACTGTAATAATGTTTTTACATACTTTAACTCACAAGAATTCTATGAAGTAATTTAGAATTATTACCCCTATTTTACACATGAGTGAACAGAAGCTTTAGAGAGAATAGGGACATAACCAGTATTTGCACCTGGGCCAAAGATGAATTATTAAAGTTACAGTGGTAGATAATAACTCTATAAAGACTCAGAATATATTATTAGCCATATATTCTACTTCTTTAGTACCTTTCTTCCTAGAGAGAGAAACTGCAAAGTGTTGGAATAACTGTGAGAAACAGGAAACTTTTAAAACAGATTTTCTATTATATTCATAATTCTAGAATAAAAACTACTAAAACCATATTATTTTAACATGAAACTATGAATCCTATCTTAGGTGTCAGTACCTGACTTATTGCTTTGAACAACTCGAGGTGGCATCAAAACTAACTAGTCTTTAGATACTGGTGCTATCCCCTATCAAACTTCTGTTAAAAATTGTTTCTGTAATGAGGCTGAGTGCAGATAAACTGAAATATTGGCCTAACCAATATCTTTAATTCCTATCCCCACTTGTATACATTTTCCCAGTTAGTAGGGGAGAAAATGACTATAAAAGGTAAGAGTTAGGGAAGCTTTCATACACAGTCCTAATAGGCAGCCATGCCAGGCTACGATACTACAATCTTCCTTTTCTCTAGAAATGCTTAAGTCAAGATGCAATCACCCAATAAAAGCACCCCCACTCCCAGTCTTCATCCATCCATTTACCAATAGCAGAAGAATCTCATAATGTTCTAGCGATACTAAGTCTTAGATAAGACATTCTGATACATGGGAGGGGGCTTAATTAGGGCTTTCCTTCTTAATTTCTTTCTGAAGTTTTGTTTTGACTTGAGAAGAGAAAGACAGACTTGGAAAATGACCAACAGGTCCCAGATCATATGAAAGAAGATAGTTTTCAGGACAGCGTTTATGACATCGTAAAAGAAAGAAGGCAGAAGCACATCTCACACAATTTTTAAAGAGAGGTTCACACTAAAATGACAAACCCATGAAAAAAATAGTCCAGGGCAAAGCTAAAATCAGGGATAGAAGAGATTAGATCAGGTACAGGAAGAACCATCAAGAGATAGATCAACACGCATCATTGCCTACACAGTGTAAAAAACGTGCCATTAAATTTTGGGTGTGACAGAACCTTGGGGGATGGGACTTACTACTAGAGAAAGGCCATTGACTTATACACTTTTTACCCAAAACAGATCTATTCAAGAAGAGTAAAACCATATGGGGAATGAAGATGAGTGAGAGACGTATTAACACATATTAACACGTATTACGGGCTTGAAACATACCAGACCTGGTTCTAAGTTTTGTCAGCTCCTGGAATCCTCACAGTAAGGTATGAGGGTCAGGTGTTCACTTTATACCCAAGGAAATGGGAGGCACAGGAGATGAAGTCATTTGCCCAGAGTTAAACAGCTGATGTCTGGCTTTGGAGTCTGTTTACTTCAGTGCTACACTGTAATGTGATCTTTGCTTACTTCTCAATTTGGTAAAAACAAATAAAAATAAATACTAATTATGAAATAGCCACAGTTGTCTCACTGAGAGATCCTGCAAGTTCTACACAGGCACAGAAAAGATGGACTGGCAGGAAAGGAGGAAATGTTTCAAGGAAGAGGTAACACCTAAGTTCATACATATGTAAAGTCTTGCTTTCTGAAATATCATATTTGGGAGACAGAAAAAAATCATTAAGGAAAGCTAGGGGGGCAAAATGATTTCCAATAAATAGTGTCTGGTAATCAATATAAAAGCAATAAGAATCTTATTAGCAATAAGATTATGCTATAATATCAAAACATGTTAAGAATATCATCCTATAGGGACGCCTGGGTGGCTCAGTTGGTTAGGCAACCCCCTTTGGCTCAGGTCATGATCCCGGCGTCTTGGGATCGAGTCCTGCATCGGGCTCCTTGCTCGGCGGGGAGCCTGCTCCTCTCTCTGCCTCTGCCTGCCTCTCTGCCTGCTTGTGTTCTCTCTCTGTTAAAAATGAATAGATAAAATCTTTAAAAAAAAAAAAAAGAATATCATCCTATATATTATGAACCTTTTAATTTTCTAGACTTATTTTTGGTACAATGGTTGAACCCACTGAAAATGATAAAGGAACCAAAACAAGGAATAACTGCAGTATTTGTAGTAACACAAGGAATCTAATTCAGCTTAATAGTTAGGGAAGATGGTATAATAGAAATAGAGGAAGTAGAGAAAAATTAGAACGTCTAAACTCTGTTTCTGTGTTCTCCCTGAAGTGGAATAATCTTCAAATTGAAAACTGGAATAATAGTCATCAAAAAGAACTAAGACCTAAAATAGGCTTCACTTCAAATGAGTTTAAGTCTTTAGATCCACATTAATGGTATTCAGTGACTTAATGATTTTAGAACTATTTGAAATTATGTTTAAAAATAATTTCATTTAAGAACTTATTTATTTATTTGACACAGAGAGAGAGAGCCCGCCAGAGAGCACAAGTGGGAGGAACAGGAGAGGCAGAGGGAGAAGTGGGCTCCCCACTGAGGAGCAGGGAGCTTGATAAGGAACTTGATCCTTGAAATCATGACTGAGCCTAAGGCAGATGCTTAATTGACGGAGCTACTGAGGTGCCCCAAATAATTTCACTTATTTAGGAGTAGTGGTCCCAAACTCAGAACTCACTTTCAAAACATAAGACTGAGAAAAATTTAGGCCTCAGAAATGATCCATTATACCAAACAGATAAGCCCTTTTCTTCACAAGGTAATTTGTTCACAAAAACCCATCACAGAAAAATTAATAATTCCCACAAAGCATTATACAAAATGAAGACATGATTGTTACTGGAGCTATTTGTCAGAAATGTGGAGTATTGTATTTCCCCCACGCACGCATTAGAGATATTTGTGGGAAACTTGTACTAGATGGTGACACAATTAGCTAACCATCCATACTTGTATGTGTGTACGTACGGATAATGCATACATAACCGTCCCACCCAACACTAAAGAATGAGGAGTGATGTCATTCTGGAAGAAGGCCAGTGAGTTTACAAGCACTGCCCACAGTCTCTTCTCACACATGAGTTTTATCTGACAGCTAAACAGATGCTGCATACTCTGTCGCAACTTTCTTAACAACCCTAAAACCAATGTTATTTGAAAGGAAATCTGTAAGTAGAGGACAGAGGAGGATCCACTTGACTTGAGGGCTGAGAGAGCGGACCAAAAGCACGATGTAGGCTCAGCATCAGATAAGCTTGTTTAAAAAAGCTACTATGAGTGGTCTGGGTTTTATAGCTCTTAGGATGGTGACTATAAATTCAAGAGTTGTTGGCTACCTCCGGGTCCCGGAATACACTGTATTTATTAGGGACGTGCTTTCGAAAGTCCACAGTTAGATGATTTAGGTGAGGAAAGACCACTCTAGTTTACTTCCTGTTCTCATCCCAGCCTTTCACAGTCACCAATCCATTCTAATGCCTACGTCGATTGTAAGGTATTTTATAGAGTCTGTTTGGAACTGCTACATGAAGGGTTTTTTTCTTGACTCTCAGATGCCCGGTTCACAGAGTAGCAACAAGGCCGGCCTCTGAGCACAGCCTGGTTCCTGGTTGGAGCAACCTGAGCTACCAAGCTCATGATCATCTCCTTCCTGAAAGGGGAGCAAAGACCGTTCCCAGCACAAGGAACTTTAGAAGCACGGGATGCAGAAATGAAAGTAGAACATGAGTACTGGTGGTAAACAAGTCTTTTTTTTTTTTTTTTTTTTTTTTATCATAGACTGCCAGTTTGGGATGTGACTTTCCAAAAATGGCAATCAACTGATTGTCAGGGAGTAACACAGCTGGGAAAAACCCAAGAGGTTATCGTATTTTACATTTATTTGAACAGAGGTTAAGTACACACACTGCTGATGCTTACAAGTTAATGGTAGATATAGGATGCAAACAGGTTCCTTGTCTATTGGAATCCAGTGCTTCTGTCCCTCTTTAACTGCTGCCAATGCAATATCGGTGACGGGTGGGGGGGTCAGCCGTGTTATATAAAGTGCAACTTTAGGACACCGGGCAGCTTTAGATTACCTAACAGATAAGGGTTTTATTGATGTCCTTATGCATGTAAAAAATCATTTATTGATTAAGCAGATATTTATGCTGTATTATACTTTGGGTTAGTGGAAAAAAATACAAAGTAATGAAATGAGGTTAGAAATGACTGAAATGAAGTCAGAAGGGCCGAATTCAGCGTGGTATAATGTAAACATTTTGTACAAACTAAAGTTTCCTCTATAATCCCAGGGTTCTGGGATTGAGCCCCACCTCAGTGTCTCTGCTCATAGGGAAGTCTGCTTCTCTCTCCTTCTGTCTGCCATTCTGCCTACCTGTGCTCTTTCTGTCAAATAAATAAATAAAATCTTTAAAACAAACAAACAAAAATTAAGGTTGCCTCATGAAGAATGTTCTGCTTCCTGATGTACGATGCTACACGAGGTTGCCAGAGAAAGGGTGGGCAGAACGACTGGGGATAGTCTAGCACTAACAAAAATTTGGAGTAAGTTCTAAGGTTCCCAACGCTCTGAAAAACAATCATTATTAACATTTGGTATTTATATTCTCCTTAATTTCACAGAATAAAGAGATGGAATTAAGGAATCCACAAAAGGTTTAACGTGCTCTTTGGGGCAACACGAATAATAGGAAGATTGGTATAACTGTGAATATGCCTTCTTGGGATTTATGTTCCCGTATTGCCCCAAATGGAAAAATAAATATCTAAGATCTCCTTTCTCCAACAGAGACAAGTCTGTCTTTAAAATATTTTCCCTTCACATTTTGAAAAGTGTGAAGTTGAAAATTTCACCCATTTTCCGCCCCCTGCAGAACACATTTGCTTTCTTGTATGATAGGTGAAAACATCACTGACCACCCATGTCGTACAATCAGAGGACAAACTTCTAAATCCTTAATGCCCAGGTTTTTGAGTTCAAGGTCTAATTTTTATTTATTTTTATTTTTTTTAAAGATTTTATTTATTTATTTGAGATAGAGAGAGAGAGCATGAGAGGGGAGAAGGTCAGAGGGAGAAGCAGACTCCCCGTGGAGCTGGGATCCCGATGTGGGACTTGATCCCAGGATTCTAGGATCATGACCTGAGCCGAAGGCAGTTGCTCAACCAACTGAGCCACCCAGGCGCCCCAAGGTCTAATTTTTAAAAAAATGAAAACGTGAACTGTATTGTCAACCTTATTTGTTCTTTTTCCATGAAGGCTATGTCTCTTTTCCAAACAAAAATTCATTTCAGATACACAGGTTTTATTCTCTTTTTTTAAGATGCAAAGGAACCTGAGAAGAAAAGGGTATACCTACCTCATGATATTTTTTCGTGACTTTGCTTGGGACACATTGACACTCATTGCAGTTGTGGAGACAGCAGGCACAGTTTCCACCACAGCGTTTAACCAGGAGACAACCTGGCCAGAAAATGGTATCGGTTCTCTTTAGTTCTTCCCTTATCGATACTGAGAAGTTACGCGGTGTGCAGCTGTAGAGTCTTACCTCCTCCTTTAGAAGGTTCAGGTCCACCACTACATGGCATAAAAGAAAGCAAAGAAAAATAACATGCTCATGCCCTGAGGCTGAATTGACTTCATCAAGATGTTTCCATAGAGAAAACGACTTTACTGACACTACGCCCAAGAAGGTCCCTTCTTACTTTAATGAGGTTTTGGGGCTCGGCAGCTTGCAACTTGGGCTTGCCATTTTGTAGTCAACAAAGCTTCATTATGTCTTACTGTCCATTAAAGAGGTGCCATTGTGCAAGTGAAGAACAGAGCCAGTAAACAGTTGAGAGCTATAAATAGGAAACTTTATAGAGAAAAAGAGCGCTACACCTTTTAACCCTCATAAAAAGTAAACAAGGAGAGCATTGGAAGGGAAGAATAGAATGTAAAATGATGAATGCTTGGATTAAAAAACAAATGCAATTTTTAAAAGGATTAGAAGCTCAGGCAATTAATGAAGAACAACTGACAGAAACTTGCTGCCAGGACTTTATATAATTTTTCTGGCAATGAGACACAGAAAATGCAAGAAGGGCATGAAGGAAATGAATTTTTGAGGACAGCTGAGTAGACCATGAATGAAAAAAAATGATACATTTTAAAAGGGCTGAGTTTGCTGAAGACCCCTGCTTTATATCCTTTTTCATTAGACTCAAATAACCATTGTTTTTAACTACAAAATGATACTTGTGCCCCAGTTAATTTATATCAAAATAGCATTTCATATTTAATATGAATTTATATAAAACATGAATAGTACTTAATTATCATATCCTATAATTTTAATTTCTGCCTTATAACTTTGCCTTTTTTTCCCTAGAACTATTCAAATAATAGCAATTCCAATGAGATTGAAGAGTTTTGGATAACATAAAATTTACCAGAACTTTTTCTTCAAAAAGAAAGATTTTGGGGTGCCTGGGTGGATCAGGGGATTAAGCCTCTGCCTTTGGCTCAGGTCATGATCTCAGGGTCCTGGGATTGAGCCCCGCATCGTGCTCTCTGCTCAGCGGGCAGCCTGCTTCCCCTTCTCTCTCTCTCTGCCTGCCTCCCTACTTGTGATCTCTTTCTCTCTGTCAAATAAATAAATAAAATCTTAAAAAAAAAGAAAGATTTTATTCAAATTTGAAATATTATCTAAATAGAATAAACCTGGTTAAATACCTTTTCACTAACATTGGAAACATTATAAGCAAGAATTGAAAAAAAAGAAACTTTCTGGCTAAGGATGGCTTCAAGTAATAACGAGCACTATGTGCTCCAGTTTTAAAAATTAAATGTTAATATTTGAAAAGAATTTTAAAAAGACAAGGTGATTAAGAATCAAATGGTTGTTTTCTTACTGCTTGTTTTACAATTCTACATTTACTTGTACATGTATTCAAGTTTTCCTAAAATGTCAAAGGAAGTCATTGTATTTTCAAGGAATGTATGATAAATAATGCATATTCAATTGTAAATTATAAGCACATGCCAACTATATGGTGGATTAAAACCTTGGTCAAGTGTAGGGAAATGCCAAGGAAATGCTAATTCCATTGGTTTCATTTCAACATCTTATTTAGCTAAAATTTTTTTCCCAACTCAATAGAAAATCACTGTTTTGAGTATTTAAAGATTTCCCTTTCATGTGAAAAATGATCCTATGAAAGGAAAGCTTTTAAATATTTAAGAGGAAATGAGTTCATTCTTTTGAGTGCCATAAAAGACCAACTTATCTCTGAAAAAGTAATGAGATAATTGAGTTAAATGATGCCACATATTTCACCTGATTTCATTTGGCTGAACTAAGGGTATATGTACATACTACTCTTTCACTGTTAAAGCTACATATGAGTTTATCGGAATCTTTTCTCTAGAAGTTAATACCTAGACAAGAAGGGTTTAGAAGGTAGAAAACATACATTCAATACAAAAGTCAGTTGCCAAAATTTTCAATGCTTATTTAAAATTTATACCTCTTTAGAATGTGAATGAAGCTCTTGGCTTTCAAAGGATATTCATCTACCTCAGTTTTAAACACACTATTTCATGAACTAGAAAATGAGACTGTATATGTTCACTTTAAAATGTTTACTTAACCACAATAAAAGGTTAGATAGATTTCCCCAGAGAACTGAGTTATGATACCTGCTACAATGTGAAAATTTAAACACACTTGCAACTTAGCTTCCACTCATTTATCATGTTTGACACAATAGTCAAAAGCCCTTTTTAAGTACTGTGTAAGCCTGACTTAGAAAATAAGGTATTTTCTTTTTCTGCAGTAGCAAGGTATGAATGAAAACCCAAAGCCAGAGGAAGAAAAGGAAAGAAACGAAAAACAAAATAAAAACACTGAAAAAACCTTAACGCAATGCACACTGCAATTAGGGATTTTCAGTTTGGCATATCTTATTTGAAATATAAGCTTCCTATTCCTAAGGCTTTAAGCTCATCCAAGCTTCTTTAAAATAAGTCATGTGACTATAACTTGATGTTGCAAATTCTCCAAATATTGTGCAGAACTTCTGGGCAGGAAAAAAAATCAAAAAAGAGAAAGAAAGATCATGTCCAACATATATTTTTTGCTAAACCCAACTATAGTCTTATGGTGGTTTCCTTGTGTAAAATACTGAAAAATAAAAATCAGTGCTTGGGTTCTTTATTTCTTTTCCATAACTACTTCCTAAGACAACACATGCATTAGTTTGTTTCTCTAAAGAACGAAGATTTTGAGTATGACATCCATTAAAGTTGTTTTCCTAATGCAGATTTTCCTGTTCAGATTCACCAATATTGCAAGTTTTACTAAAAAGGCTAATACTGAAAAAAAAAAATCATGGATACATTTTACTTCGTTAGTTGCTTACTCTTTTAAATATTCAGCCCAAGGATATTCTATTACTGTAATGCAATCTGAGGGTGGTCTCTCTAAGATGAATGTGGTAACAATGTGATATGTTTATTCTGTGGAAAATCAATTTCGATGTCTAATTAGAAGCTTTTAAACGTTTTACTCCTTGTTCCTTTGTAGAAAGACTCATGGGAGGGGAGTTGGTTTTGTCTATATAGATGTTATCCCACACCTGCATTTTAGTTTATGTAGAGTTCCAAAAATATACATTGCTTTTCTCACACTTACTGTATGCTTAAAAAGTTAATAGTTTTGGCAAACTGCAAAGGGCTTCAATTTGGAAAGTGCTAACTGAATATTTGAAAGATCTGGTGCGGTGCTGGATGCTTTTAAATACATGCTAGCCTCTGGCCGAATCTTCACTGAGCACCAGGTGGAGAGGTGTGACGTAAAGGCATGGCTAGGAGGGAGATTTTTAGACTTGACTCCTGAGATCAGCTGTCAAACACAAGATCTGAGCTTAGAACCTGGTTTACTCCCTTTGCTTTTTCCAGATCAACATGATAATCTACTTCAAATCTAACAAAGGCTCTATTCACCAGGGTTTCAGCTTGCTTTGCAGATCTTCATTTTCCTGTTCCTAAGTGAGAGGGAAGGGAAGTGTTCGTAAGTTATTCATCAAGTTATTCATCAAGATCAAATCTTATAAATATGTAACAGCTTTCAGCATCTGGACAGGATTCGGCTGCCCATGTACTTGAACACCAATTTCAAATATTGCTGAAAGGAAACCACGTCTGTTGGCATAGCAAAATACCATGGTTGGGCAAGTTTGGACATGACCTGCTGAGATTAAAGCTCTTGATCCAGAAGGGCTGCAACTCTTAGCAGGAAAGGGCAGGAATCAGGTTACTTTCTGACAAGATTTAGAACAAGTCTGGTGCAATCTGCCCTTGTGAATTGCTCAAACTAACTAAACACTGTTCCTTCCATATAAATTCTCCAGACTGTCATTCCATTCTCTAGAGTGACCCTGGGTAGATCTCAATGTTTCTGAGAGCCTGAAATGGAATTTTTTGAGTACATTATAATTAGCCAATTATTTCTATTACTGTTTCATTTGCGTCTGATATGGCTATTTTTCAATCCTAATGTTACTAGGAAAATTAGCTAACCTTGGGGAAGACTCAGTTAACGTTATTTCCAATTTCTTGATCATATGGAATTAAGTTTAATTATCAACACTTTTAGTCTCGTAGGGAGATATACCTGTAGGGTCAAGTGATCATTTCAGAGGCAAATTTATACAGAGAAAAATTATCATGGTATGTGTATCCTTTGGTCATTCTTTTCTTGCTCTAAATTCTGTCTTGGAAACTCCTAGTTCTATATTATGATAAGCCACTGTTATTTTCCATATTATTTTTTTTTAAGATTTTATTTATTTATTTGACAGAGAGAAAGAGATCACAAGTAGGCAGAGAGGCAGGCAGAGAGAGAGGGGGAAGCAGGCCTCCTGCTGAGCAGAGAGCCCGATGCGGGCTCAATTCCAGGACCCTGAGATCATGACCTGAGCCGAAGGCAGAGGCTTAACCACTGAGCCACTCAGGCACCCCAAGTCTGTAGGCTTAGGAGATGGAAGTTGAAAGTTGATATAACCCTGACCCACGGGGACATGGTATGTGAAGATTTTTATTTCTCTCCCTTTTCTAAGGCTCATATCTGGTTTAGCAGCTAAGGTAATCTCTCTTAAATCTCTAAATCAATATACCCCGAATATTAGATTTAAATAAGCAATGATTCTCATAAAACATAATAGAGAACTTCATCAAAATGGTATTTTTGAATTAAAAAAATGGCAAGAATTTTCAGCAAAAGTATTCCTTTTAATCTTCTAAACCCCCAAATTATAATTCTTTTTTTTTTAAGATTTTATTTATTCATTTATTAGGAAAGAGAGAGAGTGAGAGAGAGCAGGTCAGAGTGAGAAGCGGACTCCCCATGGAGCCGGGAGCCTGATGTGGGACTCGATCCCGGGACTCCGGGATCGACCTGAGCCAAAGGCAGTCGCTCAACCAACTGCGCCACCCAGGGGCCCTAATTACTTCTTTTTGTATGCATTCTTATTTAATGTGTAAATATGCTCAAATGTAAGAAAAACAGGCTATTTACATATATCACAGAAGAATTTTAAACTCTACTCCTTAGAAGCTATGGTAGAAGAATCCAGAATGCTAAAATTGCTAAGACAATTAAATGAGGTTGGTTCTAATCTGAACTGAGAACTTACCTCTGGATTTTCTTCCAAAAACAAATGCCTTGCCAAGAAGTTGCCAGGTTGGCCTATATAGATCTTCCAAGTCCAACTGCCACCTGTCTGGTTCAAGATACCGAATAAGATCTTCCAAGGTACTGAAGGCAGTGACAGCGTTATTAAGCAGATCCAGTGGCAAAGCCGAAGGGGGTAACACGGAAGGGCTCACAGCCTCCGTGAATTGCTGAAAGTAAAATGAATCTTATGTTAACTGTTTTAAAAGTGACAATGTATTTCTCCTGGACTTAGGCATGAAGTAAGGTAAAGTGAGGCTGAAAATGCAAGGGAAGTGAAATTGTATTCAACCCAAATCAGAAGTAATTGCTTTGCAAATTCATGTAGATGAATTCCAATAGATCTCTGTGCAGTCAGTGAGAAAGATATTTAACCTTCATCATCACAAACCATGGCAGATGTGGATATCTGTTGCTTAAATAAAAAGGAAAATGTCTCTATGGTTCAATTAGGGAGTTACAGTGGAAATTATAACACCATTTACCTAACTTGTCTTTTGTTTTTCACTTTCTATTTTCCTCCATCTGGAAAATCACCAGGTAGTTATGCAAATGAGTGTCAGACATATTACAATTTAGTATAAAATAATTAACCCATGAAGAGTTAGAACAAAACATAGGCAAGAAGCCTTTCACCTTGGAGAAGAACTTGTTAGTCAAGACAGAGAACACCCAGACCATAAAAAATAACTTTGATACATTTGCCCATACTTTTTTTAAGAAACAGGATTAAAAGACAGACCCTTGGAAGAACGGCCTGATGAAGGACATAACTATCACAGGACGTGTGTCTAGTATATACAAAAACAGCCAACAACTCACTGGAAAATGGGCAAATTCCAAACAAGTGTCTTGAATGGCCCATCAACATATAAAAGCACGCTAAAATCCATTAGTTATCAGAGAAATGCAAAACAAAAGGAGGTCTTATTTCACGTACACAAAAAAGGAGATATTACTATTTCAGGTACATGAGATTGGCAAGGATTTAAAAGAAAGGATTGCCAAGGATGTGGGTAAATTGGAATTTCTCTGTTCCGCTGGAGAAGTGACCATAAATTGGTACAACCACTTCAGTTGATTCAGTGGATGTACACAGGATATTAGAATAAAAGATTTATATGATCCATGTCTCTGCAATTCACTTTTGAGGTTTACATGCTTTTTTTGTGCACGTGGAAATATATGGAATGATATTTATCACAGTGTTGTTTGAAACAGAGAAAAATTCAAAATAATCTAAATGCCCAGGTGTAGAGGAAGAGATTAAAATACATCATTTTAGGGGCACCTGGGTGGCTCAGTGGGTTAACGCCTCTGGCTTCAGCTCAGGTCATGGTTTTGGGATCCTGGGATTGAGCCCCGCATCGGGCTCTCTGCTCAGCGGGGAGCCTGTTTCCCCCTCTCTCTCTGCCTACTCTCTCTCTCTCTGTCAGATGAGTGAATAAAATCTTTAAAAAATAATTAATTAATTAAAATACATCATTTTAAATGGTAAGCCACAAATGAGGAAATAATTTTAATAAAAGTTCAATGGCAAACCTGTCCCCACAACCACTGACTTTTAAAAAGCAGACTAAAGGTAGGAAGTGGTAGATCATAACGGAAATCAAAATAGGCAGAACAAATACATGAAGAGATGTTCAACTTATTTTTTAATTATTTATCCCTTTTATTTATTATTATTATTATTAACTTTGCAGACGAGGGGAGAGGAAGAGCATAGAATTAGACATTTATGTCAACTAATGTTCATTGCAATAATATTTACAATAACAGAAAGTTGATAACAAATCTAAACTTATAATATTGGAATAGTTACTTGCACTGCAAAGTGAAATGACATACAGTCATTAAAAATTAGGTCCTCTAGGAATTTTTACTAACAAAAGAAACGCTTACGATGTAGTCACAAAAAAATCCCTAAGCTATATAAATATGCCCTGATTCAATATACATAAATATATGTAACATACATGTCCTATTTTTAACATTTTTATGGTAAGTAGTTTCCTTTTAGAGACCCAATAAAAGTTATAACATTTGTTATAATAATTTAAATAACTATCATGTAAGCTCTTCCTTTCATCTTGATCACTTGGATCCTGGGCCAGATACTGGAAACAATGTACTATTTATAGCAGCGGCTAACTCTGTTGACATGCCTTTAGTCTTTCCTTACTCCCTTTATTCTCTGCTGCATAACCCAGAGTTAATCTACCTAAAATAAGTTATCACTGATCATGTGATGAATTTGGACAAATGCCTAGAGTGATTTCTCATCTGGAGGATAAAATCCGAATTCCTAACCCTGCACTCAGGATCCTCACAATCTGACATCTGCTCAACTTTCGCATCTAATCCTCTACTCATCAAAGACATGCACATTTTGTTCCAATCAATCCAGTCGCTTCACTAACTACTGCACATGTCATATTCATCATAGACCCTGTACCTCTACTCATGCTAAACACTGCTCCCCTTCCCCCATATGCAAAACCCTCCCGCCTGTGATCCGCACAGTAAACCTTTACCATTTAAAATGGTCTTTCTCGAAACACAATTCATCCATGAAAACTTCGTTAGTAACAGGGCCATCGTTGGCCATATATCTCAATTGCGTCAATTTGAAAAAGATCCCCTTTCTGGGCTATCTTGTCGGCACATGGTTTCAAAAGCAGAAGCTGCTCTTAGAAAGTGGACCAAAAAAAAAAAAAAAAAAGGACCACTGTTTTGTGGGGCAGACATATCCCTTCCTGGAGCTCATAGCTTTAGGGTTGCAGAGTCCTCTCTGCCCACAGGAAGGGAAGCATTTTTTTTACAATGTAATGAGCAGAAATGAATGTAGCAGTCTTGGGTCAAAGCTGATTTCATTCTTATTGTAAAGATCTAATTTCAATAATACCAAGAGTCTGGCTAAAATATTATTAGCACTAAGATGTTTTCAATTATTCTATCCAACTTTTGAGAGTAGAAACCAAATGTAATACATTTCTATTTACTCCTAATATTTTTTAATTGTCCAAGAAATGCAAAATTGCTTTGATAGAGAGTTCTATTATAGTTGATAACTATATTATGGATATAAACAATTCTCTAATAAAAGCTTTCACTGTTAATTCAACTAATTTGATAATACTGATCAAATTTATAATGTGAAAAGGTTAATGCAAATGTTTTGCAAAATTTTAAGAGACAGGCCAAAATGTATGTTTATATAAAGTGAAAATTAAGGGTCGGTAATACTCAAAGAATAACTGAGTTATTACTCATGACTATGACGATATAAAACAAATCAAATGTGTCATGATCTGCACACCGAGAGTAAACGTAGAAAGCTAAAACAAAAATATATTCTTCATTAAAATGTCAGAGTTCAGATGTATATTTTATGTATGATATTAAATTGTTATTTAAGCTATTTTCAATTAGACCATAATCCAAGCAGGGGTTGGCTTATTTTGTTTCCACATTTCTTTGAGAGTCTCTGCATAGATAGAACATTACTTTTGAAGCAATGAAAAGTTCCAACTGAAACCAACACTGCTGAGCTAAAAGTTCAAAGTATTTATACAAAAGAAAGCAAAACAAAATAAGCCAGTAATATTGAACAAACAAAATACAGACACCTTGGATTCAGTGAAATATTGGAATATCAATCCCCTGAAATGACAAAGATTGGGAAATCATAATTTAGCATAATTACCACATGCATATATTGGTTGACATTGTAAACTTCCATGTTTCTAAATATTTAAGTTGAAATAAGTTTTTAAAAACGATCACATACACACACACATGTACTGCAGTTCCCACCCAAAAACAGGAAGGGACCATCAGCTTGCTTCCCTTGAATTCTAAGAATCAATCTTTGGACAGAACACAGGAAGCAGTGCTTTCATTTAAGGGCTTTCTCATGACTCTTAACTGCACCCACTGGTTCAAGGAACCACCAAGCTGTTCTCGTTTGTAGTTCTGCTTTTCTATGTTGTCTAAAGGGATTCTCAGAGAAAAGGGGGAGCGATGGAAAAAAGAAGTTACAAGGGGGAAAAAGCCCTCTGATTTTTTAAGTTTTAATTTTTCCTCTAACCAAAAACTACTTTTTTTAACATTTTTTTTTAAGATTTTATTTATTTATCTGATATAGAGACAGTGAGAGAGAGCATGAGAGGGGAGAAGTCAGAGGGAGAAGCAAACTCCCCATGGAGCTGGGAGCCTGATGTGGGACTCGATCCCAGGACTCTGGGATCATGACCTGAGCCGAGGGCAGTTGCTTAACCAACTGAGCCACCCAGGCGCCCCCCAAAACTACTTTTAGTTAAAGTCATAGCTCTTTCTCTGAAATTGAGTGTCTAAAGAATTCTAATAATACCTTTTGTATTTAAAAATACTTATGGTGGGCTAAGTGCCTTGGATTGAATTGGATCTGCACATTCTCCACTTCCTCTCTCTTCTATTCACCATGAAAAGAGGTACTTTTCATGGGTTGCCCTAAGACTATAAAGTGGATGATAACAGTCAGTATGGAAGGCACGGTTTCCTAGTGTTCTGTCACGTAAACTAAATCAACACCCTTATTGGGCCAGAGAAAAAGCTTGTCTGCCATTATGTGCCGGATAGCAGTGACAAGCTGGTGACTGTCTAGTCCCAGCCAAGATGTTCAGGGATGTCACTTGGAGGCACAGATGGTGAAAGGGCAGAAGGAGATCTGAAATCTCTATGCAGTAAAGTGTCCTGTCAAACAATGCGTTTTTAAAATGTCAGTGTTATGGACTAAGAAGGGTCCTAAACAAAATGAGGTCATTTAAACTTCTTGGTGAAAGTCATTCAGAATGACATCATGACGTGGGAGAAGAGCCTTCATCAAGAGTGAGTCTAGGCTCTAATCTGAGAGCTGCTCAGATTTAGGGAAGAGCATTTGGGCAGATACGATAAGCACCTTGAGCCTCAGTTTCCTCCTCTGTAAAGCAACAACTGCTAAACTCAGTCACCTCTAAGTTTCTTTCCAGGTTTTAAACTTAAGAATTCTATACAATTGTCAGATACGACAGGGTTCATTTTCTCCACACCCTTGTCAACACTCTTCCCCTGTTCTCTTGATGACCGCCATCCTTACAGGTGTGATATCTCATCGTGGTTTTGTTCTGTTTCCCTGATATGAGTGATGTTGAGCATCTTTTCATGTACTGTTAGCCATTTGGATGTCTGCTTTCAAAAAAAACCATGTCTATTTGGGGAGATGTTGGTGAAAGGGCACAAACTTGCAGTTAAAAATTAATAAGTGCTAGAGAATACATAATACTGTGATTATAGTGAACAATACTGTACAATATACTTCAAAGATGCTAAGTGATCTTAAATGTTCTCACTACAAAAACAGAATCACCATGTGATGTGATGGAATGTCTTAGCTTATGGTATGGTGCTATCATGCTGCAGTACATAAATGTATGAAATTGACACATTCTACAACTTACATTCACACAATGTTATATGTCAATTATATCTTGATTTTAAAAAAATAAAGAAAAAAAAGAGTCCAATATGCTTTAGCAAAATTTTGGAAATCTTCAAAAACAAAATATACTCCTTAGTAAGTATATGATGGGGTGGAACCCTATTTTTTTTTCTTTAATTTTTCCTTGTTGCTTTAGATTATCCATAAATTTTGGGAGACACTCCCTTATTCTACAACTAACATAATCTAACATAATTTGACATTGTTTTTTTTTTCCTGTCCTGAGAGTGCATACAAGTTTACCCCACTTTTTAAGAATCCAAATGTCCCTAGAAAGGCATACATCTCTAGCTGTATGGGAGCTGTGTGGCTCTGAAAATCAGAAGGAAACAGATTCGTGTTTAGAGAATTGATATCAATATGTTTTCAAATACATATAGATACATGCCATGTTGTGAGCTGAACTGTGAGCCCTTAAAATTCATATGTTGAAGTTGTACCCTTCAGAACCTCAGAAGGAGACTATGTTCAGAGGTGGGGCCTTTAAAGAGGTAATTCCGTTAAAATGAGATCATTTGGGAGGGGCCTAATCCAGTATGGCTGGTCCTTAGAAGAAGAGGAAATTTGCTTACAGACACTCACAGAAGAAAGACCACAGGGAGAAGATGGCTAGCTCTAAGCCAAAGAGAAAGACCTCAGAAGAAACAAATCCTGTTGATATCTTGATCTGGAACTTCTAGCCTCAAGAACTCTGAGAAAATAGGTTCGGTTGTGTAAGCCACCAATCTGTGGTATTTTTAAAAGCAGCCCCAGCGAATGAGAGCATGGCATCATTATCCACTATTAGAGCCGCCAACAAAGATGAATTCTATACTATATCCATTAAATCATTTCACATTTATTCCAAAAGCTTATGAGGTGGGCGCTGTAAACAAAACAGACCAAATTACTTGCCCTGGTGAAGTTTTTTTATAAGCCCTATTATAATTTATATATTCCTTTTGTAATTCCCTATTCTAGGAGAACTTTTCCCCTCCCTATTCTAAGAGTGATTTTCCCCTCAACAAATCAAAGCCACACTGAGAATTTGCTCCTGCGAACCACATAAGTAACCCAACAGTATCACAAAAATCTGGTGAGCATGGACCATGAAAATTGAATTTAATATGGAAGAATAACTGAAAAATAAATATATTTCTACTTTGATTGTTGAAAAATAACTGGAAATCCCTGGGTTCAGACCAAGTAATGGCCCTCTGAGAATCAGTGTTACCAGTTCAACACAGCAAGTTTGACTATAAAAATTAGTTCCCTTCTTGACTCCTCCAGTGTTAACTTGTGAAAAATCAACATTTTGGTGTCTTTGTATTTTATTAGGGCCACTTTAAGTATTTTATGCCTTTATTATCATCTTTTCCTTTTTTAGAAAAAGAAAAGCTGACTTCCTGTTTGGAATAGTACCACCCCAGTTGCTTATAATTTCACAATAAATAGTTATGTATCTCTAAAAAACCAGAGCTTGTCTTTTTATTAGGATTTTTGTGGTGAGTGCAATTTTAAAAATACAACATTTACCATGAATCTTCCCTGGACAAATACACACATACAAATGTTTATCCTGAGTAGCGTAGCAACCGCCGCAAAACTTTTAGGGCCTGCAAAGATTTCGGCTGTAGCTTTCTTAGTCAATTGCACACAGTACATTTTAAACTGATAAGGAGCCTTTCACTTCATTCATACGTAACAGAAGGGTTAGGAAAGCTGATTAGGTTTTATGACTGTTGCAGTCATGAAAAGCAAATAACAAAATAATAATCCAGGTGTTGAAAGAGAAGGAAAAAAAAAAAAAACCGGCTCAGTCTTGTTACATCACGTCTTCAGGGTGCCCTCCATCTCAATTATAGAATGTCGAGCTGATACAATGTATATAGATTTGACTTTAAAGAGCTTAGGAAGCATACAGGGCATGCAGACAAAAATGCCTGCCAGGAACCACTGAAGGGAGGTTCTCTAAAGACACAAGAATGCCCTGGAACAATTCATTTAAACATGCTTCTTTGTCCTTGCCCTAGTTCTTATCTGAATTCATCCAAAAAGCTATCTTGGTTATGTTTTTAAATTATTTTTAAGCCAGCAAAGAAAAGCAAATGCTTGCATTCCTCCTCGAGAACAGATGTTTTAATACTCTGTGGGTAATGCAGATTATATATTTAAGTGAGAAATCCTAGGGAAGGTGGCCGATTGTATTCATATCAAGTCTTAATATTAAGAGGTTCTTACTGAAAGAGCACGGTAATTGAATAAAACTTGAGATATCTATACAAGCACTTGTAGTGATGGGCTGGTATGAAAAGCGAGGAATGTTTACCATCCAGAATTTACAAGCAGTGATTTCAAGGCTCAAACCTGAAATTGACCTCTAAATGCCAAAGGCTTCTTGGTTGCAGGCAAACCCTGAGCAGCACCAGGGCTTGGACTTGGAAAAAGAGGGGACTAGCTTTTGCCGAAAGTGTTGCCTTAAAGAAAGTAATGTTTATGTTCGTAAGCATGGCTTCTTACTAAATTAGTGGATGAAATAATTGCTATTGGCCCGGTTCCTATCAGGATGAAACTTGAGAATTACCACCATCTGACTAAATTGACAAATGATGACACCGTTACCCTCAAATCCTCCTCACCTAAAGCATTTATGGCCTGCCGGCACCCCAATTAAAGAATTTCACCCTGATGCCAATGTCTTAGATGGGGAGGTCTCCCAGGAGCCAACCCTTTACTGGGGGGCAGGCTGACTGAGGGCGGGTGAATCAGTCAACACGCAGTTTTCCACTTCCTTAGGTGAAACTGCGGATTAGAAGTAATAATCTATATTGAAGACCAGAATCCCATGGGACAACTAAATAACATACTCCCAAGCACATTTTCCACAGTGGGATCTGTGGAAAGCCAAAATTAAGGTTTTTTTTTTTTTCCTACTAATAATTTAAAAATTATTCCTCTAAATCAAAAAATGTGACGGCCCATAAAAAGCTGAAACAACATCTAGCAGCTGCAAATGTTTGACAACAAAGCCTCATATGACTTTTTTCTAATCTTATTACATTGGATGCTTGTAAATTTGCTTTGTTATAGTATTCAAGAAATGATCAACAGTAAGGAACTCCCAGTGAAAGAGAATGTAAACTAAGAACCGTACGATGAAAAACACACCTTCGCGGAAACACTTGAATTAATGTCCACCTCAACCCCAAATCCCTAAGACTCCTACTTAGAGAAGTTTCTCTTACAGTTCAATATTCAATGTATTGTTCAATAAGGGAAATTTTGGGGATGCTTTGTGAAAATCTAGCTGAGAAATGATGCTTTATATTGGTAGATATTTTCAATTCTGTGTTCAATAAATTTAATAGATAAGACCCTCAACTTCATTTGAATTTTGTACTGGTGGAAGACCTTTCCTCACTAAGAAACAGTGGCACAGAGCTATGCATTTTAAAAAAATCTCTTGACAGGGGCACCTTGGGGCCTAGTGGGTTAAGCGTCTGCCTTCAGCTCAGGTCATGATCTCAGGGTCCTGGGACTGAGTATTGCATTGGGCTCCCTGCTCACGGGGGAGCCTACTGCCTACTTCTCCCTCTCCCTGTGTGGCTCCCCACCCCCTACCCCCCTCCTCGTGCTCTCTCTCTAATAAAATCTTAAAAAAAAAAAAAAAAAAAAACCCAAATCTCTTGACAGGGTAAGAAGAATGGGAGCAACTATCTGAAATTGGAGATAGTGATAAAAGAAAGGCCCCAGGAGATGGTTGCGGAGGGAAAATTAGATAATCTAAATTAGTAGTTCACAGATACATAAAGTAGAAAGGTCATCAATGATCCCTCTCCCCCGCCCACTCCACATACGAGCTTGAATCCAATGGTCCATTTTCTCAGTCTTCATCCTAATTTACAAGTAGCTTTGCAAGTTTTCTTTTTACCCCAACAGATGCTTCTCCTTAGCTCTGTTGGCTGGTTCCTCTCGATCACCTAGCCTCCACATGCTGGAGTGAGCTAAGGCTCATTGCTTGGCCTGTTTCTATTTTGTGTATGTTCTTTTCTTTAGTGATCTCACATGCGTTCAAAGCATCATGTGTGATTTACATGCTGACTACCATCAAATCCCTATTTCTAACCCGCATCTTTTTGCTATCGCAGCAAAGGGCAACTCCATCATCAGGAATCATCCTCTGTGTCTCTCCTTTGCTTACACCTCACATCCCACATCAAATTATCTTGGTTCTGCCTTCTGACTAAGTGCAGCATCTGACCACTTTTCGTCACCTCCACTGCTACCATTTTATAATCCAAGCTACCATCTGTAATAATTTAACTGGCCTTCCTGCTCAGCCTTATTAACTGAATTACATAACAGAGCTTTACACGTTCTACCACAAATGGGAGACATTATATTATTATTATTTTAATTTTTCTAGAAATACATATCTGCTTTACAACTTCACACTTTTCTTTTTTTTTTTTAAGATTTTATTTATTTATTTATTAGGAAAGAGAGAGAGTGAGAGAGAGCATGAAAAGGGAGAAGGTCAGAGTGAGACACGGACTCCCCATGGAGCTGGGAGCCCGATGTGGGACTCGATCCTGGGACTCCGGGATCATGACCTGAGCCGAAGGCAGTTGCTTAACCAACTGCGCCACCCAGGTGCCCCACAACTTCACACTTTTCAATTATGGCTTTTATTTTAATTCTATTAAATTCTATTGATTACTCAAGAGTAAAACCGGTGGAAGAAGTCTATATGGATTTTACAAACCTCTCTTAACCTGTTACGTCTTCGGAAAGTTGCCATTCATCCTGGCACGGAGAACATTCTATTTGGTCAGAAGGCACTCGGGAATTGTCCTGCAGACTGCAGATGATGCAAATTATGTTTTCTTCAGAGAAGGACAGCCAGGCCCACCAGCCAAAGAAAACTGGGTGATTCTGTAAACTACATGCTGAGCATCTTAGCTATGTGTGTGTCTGTAAGCATAAATGTTCAAAGCACTATCACCTCCCTTAGAAAATTGTTTTAAGGATTAAATAAAAGAGTGTAATTTAAAATTTTAATAAAAGTCGAACATTATATATATTAGGCATTCCCATACACATTTTTATTGTATAGTCCATTAATCCCATTATATCAACGTTAGTCGAGATAAACAATTACTTTAAAAAAATTTAGTTCATCATTTATGTTGGTTTGTGCTCTTTGGAGTGACATTACCTATTCAGTCAATGTTCAGTGATAACCCCACCCAACATTCTTCTAACACTGACACGGCAAATCAGAGCTTGTCCTGCCCCAGAGGGGAAATCCTTGTTCAAACTTCTTTCTCTGTTAAAGCAGATTTATATTCAGTAGCTCTTCTCAAGGGAGAAACAGGCATTTCATAACAGCAAGTTCAGGAAATGCAAGTCTAGGTATGTTTAGGGCCATGAACAGCTCTATGCTGAGGAACTAAAAAAAAATAAATATAATAATATCCTTAGCTCACATCTCTAATTTCAGTGTTCTGAATCCTTCTTCCTTGCCTATAAAGTCTTTATGTGAAATTAAACAAATAAAACCCCAACAAAAAAGCAGGATTTCACTAGTCAGGCCTACTGCGTGACTGTTAACTACAGTGTGTGGGACTGCATGAAAACAAACTCTTTTAAAGTGACTATTCGGCAGAAAGTACTCACTTCAATGATGGAGGAAAAGATGGATGACAATTATCTTAAGTGGCTGGTCGCTAGCTTTTACATTTTTAATCACTCTGTGATATTCCTATTATGCCATAAAGTCTTCAATGCTCATCCCCAAATCTGAATACCTCCAAAAAAGGAAAGTGTAACTAGCTTTATGTTCTTTCCTGATGTTCTTTCACATCGGTCACTACACTAAGATGAAACTGTGTCACATGTTCAGGATTCTGGGCATGCGAAAAGAAATCACCCAAGACTGAAAAGATCGTAGAATATTCTTGCAAAGAGTTCCTATTATTATCACCAAACATAGCACAAAAGTTGATATACTCTGTTGTTATAAGCAAGATACAAAAGTTGATATATTCTATTGTTATAAGCAAGATATGACTTCAAAATAGGGGGCAGGTAACAGTGAATTGTCTCATAAACTGTTATACGACTAATCTGTGCTGGCACTGAGGTGATGAAGATAAATCGCCATTGTGCTATTCTTATCCCTTGATGGATATACCCGTGTCCCTTGGGTAAGGACTACCATGGGGGTCAAAGACTAAGTGCTGTGAGGGCACGTCATTCCACCTGCAAAAATTAAGGGGAGGCCACAAAGAAGAGGTTAGAGTTAATGTAAAGCTTGGAGAATAAGAAAGGACTTACACAGATGAGAAGGAAGCACTTCCGGTATTTACAATACAATGAGCCTGAGCTGGGAGAAGAATGGTGCTGAGTGAAAAGGCAGAGGAAGAGTGGGTCTGGAGCCCTGCCCCTTGGGAGGGTGGGGAGCAGATGCCAGGGCTGGAGGCTGTGGAGGCAAGCGAGGGTCTATGATTGATTAGGAGGCCGTTGTGTGAGGCAAGCTATGGAATTTCGATCTAATTACCAAGCAGCAGGAGAATCCAAAGCGATCTGAAGAAAGGTGGGATACAATGAAGTTTTTATTTTTGGCTTTCTGCTTCCCTTCTCTGTGAAGACTGAGGGGGGGAAAGGGTGTGAAGACTCTAGTGGAAGCCATAAACAAGGCTTGGGAATTGGAATCTCTGCCCACGCTTTTTCCCTTTGTCAGGAATTACCTATCTCCCTTCATTTGGCTAATGGTGACTGACCAGTAAAGATTCATCTCCTCCAGGAGGCCTTCGCTAGCTGTGCTTTTCTCTGTACCACTGCTGCTAAGCTGGTTGTCTTTTAACCCATCCTCTTCCACATCTCCCAGACATTGAACTGAAATTATTGTACATCTCTCTCCTGCTTGCCCAGAACGGATTTCAGAGCAGAGGATAAGTCTTACATCTCTTAGATAACTTTGATCGCTAGTAGCTTTTAAAATCTGACAGAAAAAAAAATATGCATGAAAGAAAAAAAAATGTATATATATATATATACAGCTCTTTATATATATATAAAGGATACTTTATAATCTGATGAGCACCACTGAAGAAAAGAAATAAAGGAAAGGGTGTCAAAGTCTGTGACTGTGGTAGAATCAACAAAAACCAGTAGCTGACGGCATAGTGAGTAAGGAAAAGCAGAATCCAGTAAGATATTATATATTTCTAGCTGAGTGACATAATTATCCAGTGTGGACAAAACAGGGAAGGATGAAAGAAGGAAAAGTTTGGGTTGGGTCATCTTAGGTAGAGGAGCTGTGGAGTATCGGCATGGGGACGTCCAATGGACGGCAGGAATTCCACGGCATTAAATACTAAAGACTGGCTAGGGATAGAGATTTACAGTCATGGACACATTTAACGTTAGTTCGAGCCACGGAATAAGAGAACAAACAAAATGAGGGGAGAAGATAATCAGAGAGAGGAAATTGGGATTCCCACTGTTCAGATGCCAGGCAAAGGCACAGGGGCCGCCACCCGTGTCTGAAATAGAGCAGCCGAACGGGTTAGGAGAGACCCTGCAGGCCCAGGAGGCATTAGCGATCCTGCAGCCAAAGGGGAGACAGTTTTGAGCAGTGGAGATGGATAGCAACATCAAAGTGATGGAAAGGTCAGGAAGGAAGAGGGATACAAATAAGCCATGGTAGTTATTAAATGGGTGGTCTTCTATACCCTCAGGTAGAGAGAAGTTTCACTGAAGTAGGTAAGAAAGAAAGACAGTCGTTCAGAAAAAGGAGCCATCTAAATGGAGAAAGTGAGTAGAATATTAACTTTATTAAGCTTGGCAGTGAGAAAAAAAGGAGACAGATTAATGGGTTTATAGGAAGGAAGGAAGCCTTCCAAAAAGGCTTAATATCATAAGGGGAGAAATCTGTGTACATTTGCAATCAGTAAAGAGGTCTCATGAAGAAAACAAGAAAAGGAACTTGAAGGCAGAGGAGGGTTAATATGCACTGCGGGTAAAGATTGGGCAAGAACGTCGTCTTCATAAACTGCATGGGAGAGTAAAATGTTGCAGCATTTCTGAAAGAGAATCTGACAATATTTTCCACAGGCCTTAAAAATGCCCTTTTTCTAAGATCTTATAATTTCCTATTTAGAATTTTACTCTAAGAAAATAATCAGAGGTACAATCTAGGGATATTCAGGGAGCATTATTAAAAAAGAAGAGTAAAAATAAAATTAAGAATTTAAATGTTCATAAAAGGAAGACTGTTAAATAAGTGATTATCATGTATGTATGTATAAACAATGGCCATTACATTGTCAATAATTTTAGTGTACATTGGAACGAGGTAGAAATGAGCCTTAACAGCTTAGTGATATAATTACCTCTGAGCTAAACCATAATGCAACAAGATGATTTACATTCTTACATTTGCATTGTGCACAGAGACTGAAGAACAACTAGCTTAACATCTTGTTCATTGTTCCCTAATTTAAGGTTAACAAACATCTAAAAATAGACTCTTAGATGTCACTCTGATTTGCAGGGTACCTACTGGCTGGCTATGTCTTGGAAGGGAGCAGCCAGCATTAGTAAAGAAAGATCGACGGCTCTGTCAGTACAAGTGAGATTGAGCTGTGATTTTAAAAAGTGTAACATTCCCATATTTAAAGACGGTAAAATTCCATTAACCAGAATCAACTAAATGGATTATTAAAATAACTGTTTTCTGTATGAGGAATGTAATGCATAGATTGGGAGAGCTAGAATACTCAGGAGATTCAAAGTTCAAGGTCAGTTTTTAGAAATCTTTCCATATCGTTTTCTTTGTTTTTGCTTTTTTACCCTACCCCTCTACTCTGTCACCCTTTGCCCTAAATGCCTGATGCTCTGGAATCATCTTTATTCTCCTCACTCTTATCTTGCTTTCTAAAAGTCCTCATTGCTTCAGCTGGTTTATAGAGGATACTAAGGGGATAAAACATGCGAAATTATGTTACCCTATAAACAGGTACATACATTTCTGATAGGTTCTTAATTATCCAAGGTCATTCACATGATCTATAAATTCATTCAGTTATTTGACATACTGAGTACCTAATATGGGTCAGACACTATGCCCGATGCTTAGGATACAGCAATGAACAAAATCAATAAATATATCTGCCTTTAGGAAGCAGATATTTTACTGGAGAGAAACAGACCATAAATACAATAAATGAAACAAACAGAACACCGGATGGTGAGATGTACTGTAGAAAAAAAGTAAATTTGGGAGGGGATAAGAGAGACAGAGATGGTTCTAGTAAGAAGGTGACATTGAAGCAAAACTTACAGGAGACAAGAGCGAAGTCACGACGGTAGAGTTTAAGTCACTAGGAAGATCATCCTGGTATACAGAGCGGCAGGGCAAATAATCCGAGACAGCAAGCACGTCTGGTCTCTTTGAGGATCAGCAGGGAAGGGACACTGTGGCTAGATTAGAGGTTAGAGATAGCAGGGGGCCTTGTAGGTCACTGTAAGGATTAAGAACCTTCTCTGGGAGAGCTGGAGGTAGAGTTGCCAGATAAAATACAGGATGCCAGTTACATTTGAATTTCAGATAAACAACAAATGATTTTTTAGTATAAGTGTGACTCAAAAGTTATGCATTCATTGTTACACACTGAAATGAAAATTTACCTGGGGGTCCTATATTCTTATTTGCTAATTTTGGTAATGCTAGAATAGACCCATGGGAGAGTTTCAAGCAAAGGAGAGACATTATCTGACTTACGTTTGTAGAGGATCACACTGCTGTGCTGAAAAGAGACTGCAGGAAGGCAAAAGTGGAACTAGCGAGGCACTTAGGAGTTAGTTTCAATAATCCAAATGGAAAGGTTGAGGAGGCAGCCAGATATTCAAGAGATTTTAAGTTAGATGTTGAGGCTGGCCACATAAATTTGGGAACCAGTGGCTTACAGACAGCACAAAAGCCAGGAGATTGGGTGAGATCACCAAATAAGTGGGTGTTGGTGAGGAATAGGCGAGTACCATGGCTTCTCGGTCTGGATGAAGTGGTCTGGATTCAAAAAGGGGGCAACCCTATGGATGCTCCCATAACCCCAGGTCAGAGGAAGCAGCAGGAACCAGTGAAGGGGACTGAGAAGGAGCAATCAGTGAGGAAGGAGGAAAACGGAGGCGTGATGAGCTGAGAAACAGGTGAAAAAGGGTTCAGCAGAAGGAAATGAGAATCGGCTGGGTCACATGCTGATGACAGGTCTGAGAAGAAGTGGACGGAAAACTTTCCACTGGATTTGGCAATATGCGTTCCTAAGAGACCTTAACAGGTGCGACTTTGGTAGAATGGTGGGGGTGAAAAGCTTGCTGAGTACGAGTCAGGAGAGAATAAAAGGACAGCAATCGGAGACAGCAAACAACTCTTCTGAGGAGTTGCTGACGGGTAGAGCAGAGAACAGTTCTGTAGCTGGATGGGCATGTGGGATCAGGAGAATGACATATTGCTTATGAGATGAGAGAGAGAGTAGCATGTTTGCTGAGGGGAATGAACCAACAGGAAGTCAAAAAAAAACAAAGATGGTGCGCATGTGCATATGCAAGGAAAAGAAAGAAAGGGGAAGGGAGAGAGGGTGAGAAGGAGAGAGAGAGAGAAGCATGCAGGTACACTCCTTAAGGAGAAGGACACAAGAGGATTTGGAAGGGACGCAATTAGGCCAACACCCCAATTCTCCAAGGTTCACCCATGGTCACAGGAAGGCCACATGTCAAAGTACAGATGAGATGGATGAGTAAAAAGCATGGGGAGAGCTGGTGAAAGTTCTCTTCTGATTGCCTGTATTCTTATGAAACAGGAAGCAAAATTATCATCTGAGAGCGAGGATCGGAGAGATGGTGCTAGAGGTGTGAAGAGAGAATAAACTCTAAAATGGCAGTTGTGGAGAGTGGGAGAGAGGATGGGCAGAGAAACCGTCGGATGATTGCCCATCAGCCCTACTGAATGAACATTTGTATATAAATGAAAAGTAATTTCAGTTAGAAGGACAACAGAATTTCATTCATGGACACCGTTCATGGTGGGGGGAGTGGAACTTCATGGTTGGGTATTTCCAGAAGTTTCTTATATTAGGTGCGCTTGTCAAAAATCTCAGGCCAGGAGACCCACAAAGAAGGAGTCACTGTAGGCAAACGCTATGGTGACGGGAGCAGAGAACAGCCCAGAGTAAACACTGAACACAAAAGAAGACAAAGAAATGGTGAGCTCAGGAAAGCATGTCCACAGAGAATCACTAGAACCTCCAATGTGCCCTGAGATTAATGAGGACTTCCAGAATGCTGTATCTGAGGAACTATAAGAACCTGACTATGGGAGATTCAACCAGAGTCTATAGTCTTCTAGTTTTAGAGACTTTTAAAGACAAAGTGATACAAAAAAGTCTGTTATACAAAAAGGGTAACTTTAAATATCAGAAACCCATCCAGGCCCCAAATCCCTACTTGAATCAAGCACTTGGGTAATTTAGTTATCTCAGTGAATTCAATATGTTACTTCTTACTCAATGTGAAAAAAAAAATGCTAAAATTAAAATTCTAATTTTAATCCTCTTTCTAACCGATTAGTCTTAAAGAAGAGCATTTGGTTAAAAGTATTAACTTCACGAGAAACTTGCAATGTTCAGCGTAAGCTGTATAGCTTCAGATAAATCAGCTTTTAAGGACACTTATTTAAGTCTAAGAATGAATATTCATGCCGTGAGTCTGATGCCACTTTTATTTTCTATTTCTCACAAATGGGTATTTTAAAATAATTCATCTTTCTAAATGTCCTTCCTATTCACTGATGTGGAAACAGTTTCTGGCTTCTGATGATTTTATGCAGAATATATGGAAATAATTATATACTAGTACCAGCGAAACTGTGGTTTTAAATGCTCGCATCACCGGATCACCTGTGGTTTCAGCCTGTGCTACTGCTGTTCGCAATCTAGGAAGTGGTTAGTTTTGTTTGGGGGTTTAAAGTATAGAATTATATAATTGTTGACACCAAGCTAACCTCTTTCTTTGATATTCAGAGCATGGTATAATCCTGTACCAACTGCATAAGGCAGCTTCTCAATGAACTTTGGAAATAACGCGTGTTTTTCTGAGTCAACCGCTCCAAGCCGAAAGCGTTTATTTCCTGTGCTAGCCAAAGAGAATGAAGCTGGTAAGATGTGAGGTTTTTCCCTTTAACCAAACACAGAGTGCAGACAGGAAAACTTAGGAATCTTTAACAGATGCCCAAAGAATCTTTTTTTTCTTTTCTTTTTTTTTTAGATTTTATTTCTTTATCTGACAGAGAGAGAGAGAGAGAGAGAGAGAGAGAGAGAGAGCAAGCGAGCCGGGGGCCCAATTCAAGACTTGATCCCAGGACCCCGGGATCATGATTTAAGTCAGAGGCAGCTGCTTCACCGACTGAGCCCCCCCAGGCGCCCGAGAATCATTTTTCTGATTTCTCTAAACAGCCATGTGCAAAATGAGGATGAGGCCCATTCTTCAGTTGACCACTATGTACTCTGAAATGTTAAATGATGGACACATTTGGTTTTGAAAATATTTCCATAAAACTTTACATAGGAGAAGAGACTCAGGTAAACGAAAAGCATCTATGTGGAATGGGGGAGCAATGACAGGCTATAACTGAAAAATACTTGATGTATAAAGCCAGCAGAAGGCTACGGATGTTGTCCAAGCCCCTCATGGACATCTATGTACATGTGCACAGGTACACGCCTGGCCTAGAACCACTACCGTTGTTCTCACTAAAAAGTAGGTCACTTGCAGAATGGCTGACAAAGCTAAGAAACTGAAGAAGCCAAGGAGTATAGGCTGAGGGAGTAAAAAAAAAAAATATGGGACATCACTTAGAATTGGAAGGGATATTTTGAGACAACACTGTATCATGGAAAAAACATAGAATTTTGAGTCAGAAGATCTGGGCATGGACCTGGATCCATTATTTATTATTTGTGGCTCTGATCACTAGCAAATCACTTATTTTCTCTATGTTTCAAAATACTTATAAGACAAAGATAATAATAAATAAGCTACCTAATTTACTGGGTTGTTCTGAAGCTCTAATAAGATGATGTGCATAAACATATTTGACAAGGTGATAGGTAGTCACGTATTACCACTACCAATCATGGAGAAAGTCATTAAAATCACTGCATGAAGTTTCAAAGGAAAGATTAGGACCAGTAAGAGGGAGTTAAGAGAAGAAAGATTTTTGTTTAATACAAGAAAGACATTTCTAAAAAACAGTATGGGTTAAAAATGGCCTCAACAGCTCAAGATAATGAATTCATGAGTTTTGGGCTGAAGTCACAAAGTCATTTTGTTTGGGAAGCAAAGGGATTGTGAATCAGATAGAAGATATGCAAAACTAATTTAAAAGTTTCTTCCAATCTTGAAACTCTATGAACTTAGTAGGAGAGAATACAAATAGTCAAATCCAAATCCAAATAATAATACAAAGAGAATTTTCACCCAAAGTTGGCCACCAGGACTCGCTGCTTTGTGCTTTGCCAATCCTACCCACCATGAAGTTTCTAAATAAAAATATTAACTACAAGAAGTAAACACAGGAAAAAAAAAAGTAAACACAGGTATTTGCACCAATTGTTTATTGAGATTTTTAAAAATCACAATTACCTATTAAAATAAACATGTTAATGCATGTGAAAGTACTATGTAATCTGAAAGGCATGATAAAAACTTAGGTGCATCATGATGCTACACTAAGAAATGGGTAACGTTATTTAATTAACAGTGTTATTGGGACATTTTTTAAATTATTTTATGTGAGCTGAATCTTTTTTCCTGTCTCACTTTTAAATTTTAGTTCCCACGTAAACATCCATTTTCCATCTTGATGGTAGCAATGATTTCTCAGGCAAACCAATATGGGGTTTCCCAGGACTAACATCCATATTGAACACGGGCTGCTGCTCCCCAGCTTCAGGCTCTAGGACTCTGGTTTCACCACAAAAGAATCCAAAGGCAGGCATTTTTCCAGCCAGTGCTACTTATGGTTGTGCTGTTGACTATCACAGAAACATCTGCCATCAGAGCACTCGTGAAAGATATCATTTATCACTCATTCATTCACTTTAAATTCATTGAAATTTTGGAATGCTTACTATGTGCCAGGTGCTCTGCTAAGAAGGGAGAATACATTAGCCAATAAAAGTCTGGCATGGCAAGAAGGGCATGAATGACATATCCCTGTAAAAAAAAGTATAATTATTAATGTTTATGTTCAATTTAAGACAGATATTTTCGGAACCTAAAAATTTTTAAATGATCCCATTAAGTTTGACATGCCTTTAAATACATCCAAGCCAAGAGGCCTCAAACATAAATTTTATTTTTTAACTAATCTCTGCCTCCAACATGGGGCTCGAACTCATGAGCCCAAGATCAAGAGTCCTGCCACCTACTGAGCCAGCCAGGTGCCCCTATGAATTTTCCTTCCTTCCTTTCTTTCTTTCTTTCTTTCTTTCTTCTCCTTTTTTTTAAATTTTATTTATTTATTTGACTGAGAGAGAGAGAGAGAGGAAGGGAGAGAGAGTAAGCAGGGGGAGTGGTAGGCAGAAGGAGAGGGAGAAGCAGGCTTCCCACTATGCAAGGAGCCTGATGTGCGGCTTGATCCCAAGACTCTGGGATCATGACCTGAGCCGAAGGCAGATGGTCAACCAATTGAGCCACCCAGGTGCCCCAAATTTTTATCAAAGAATATAACAACAGGGACTCCTGGCTGGCTCAGTGGGTTAAAGCCTCTGCCTTGGGCTCAGGTCATGATCTCAGGGTCCTAGGATGGAGCCCCACATCCAGCTCTCTGCTCAGTGGGGAGCCTGCTTCCCCCTCTCTCTCTACCTGCCTCTCTGTCTACTTGTGATCTCTCTTGTCAAATAAATAAATAAAATCTTTTTTAAAAAAAGAGTATAACAATAGCCTTATGAAATCAAGAAGTAAAAGCGAGAAAATAGTGTAAAAACTGTACCAGTACAAATAAAAAGAGTTATTTAAAATAAAGCTTGAATTCTAAAGAATTGATTGACATGTTAACTGAAGAAAAATCTGTTAAACATAGAGTAGTGCAAAGATTTTATAAGAGTTAAATAAGTCCTAAAAAAAGTTCTACATATTAAATTCTTTAGCTTTATTTAGCATTATGTATATCCCAACAAAACTTTTCTAAAAGTAATAAAATGTTAGTAGCGGTGACCTTACAAAAATGCAATACAAAGGCAAGTCTCAAAATAAATTAAAAATGTGGACTCGCAGTCTAGTGTATTACATGTAAGTATGGTAGCAACAACGTAACACCGCGTCTATGATGGGCTTAAAAACCTAATCTCCATTTGGCCATCAACTTTCAAATCTATTCTAGGAAGGACTGGAAACTTTGATATGGCTAATGAAACCCTCCCGTTTATTATTCATAGAGATCAAAAGGGATATATGAAAAGTAGTTTCACCACGGTTAACATCTGTAAATATTTTCTCTCAATCCCAAGGGTCAAGAAAAAGCCTGGCGTCTTTGTCTCTGCTTAAAACAAATGTAACAGGCTGAAATTCTAAATGTTCTCAGAAGTCTAGTACTGGGGATGGGGGCAGGTGGTGAATAGGAAAATGATTAAACAGGTATTAATACCTGTACGATTTACAAATGGATAAACAATTTTAAAAATACAGATTTTATTGGAGCCTCAATCCGAAGATATGAAGGAAAATACAATGGTATTTGTTTATAATATGAATATGTTTATAATATGAAGAAAATGATAGCGTATTTGTGGGATACTTGAGCCAATTAGGAATTGAATTAAAACCTCAAGGTCACACTCCATGAAAATCACTTTGCTTCAATTATTTAGCATTACAAATATCCCTAAGAAATTGTTCTTAGCGTGGTAAAACACGTTAGCAGTGGTAACTTTACACGGATGCACCACAAAGGTAAAAATCACAGAGCAGATTTTTAAAAACAAAAGCAAACGTGTCAAGATCAAAAAGCGTAAGAATAGCAGGGAAACGGGAGAGCATGCATGAGCAGAGGAGTGTTTTGAAACTATGGTATCTCCTAAGCAAAACGTCTCAATTTGAGTGACAGGTTATTTTTACCAAAAATGCTTTATCTTCAGGCAGAAATGCCATTCATACATAAAGAGTAAATACCACCAAAGGCCCCGTTTCATGTAGTGTGCATAGTTCAGGAAGCCTAGAGACCTGTCTAAACAATGAAAAACTATGCTTTCCCAAACCTTTAATCTGTGTTTCCAATTCTACCATGGAGAGCACAGAGAACGAATTTCACACTCCCACATTTCCTAAGTACTACCACGGGACAGCTACCCATACATAGTAGCTCTAGCCCCTTCTTTGGTTTCAGTGAAAACAGAAAGATAGTCAGAGGGCATGGAGCAAGCAATCGCTTTTGCCTGTGCTCATGGCCACTGGCGAAGAGTTGCTGGGGACAAGTAGACTCTGCACTGTTGGTTCAAAAACCATTAGCTGATTCTCACACTAAAAGGTTGATGAGTTTTTCAAAACTAAGTGTGAAAACAAATTAAACCAACAGTGTATTACTGCAAACACAGTTGCCCATTTAGTCCCAGAGAATGCCAGCGGGTCTTCAATAAATAGTCCCTATCATGATTAAAGTATCAGTACCATTCTGAAAAGTGATCATCAAGGACAAGTTCCTAAAAAGGAGTAAGTTTTGAATAGGTCAACATAGATGGGAGACCCTGAATCTCGATTTTCTAAAATCTATTTTAGGTGTTACAGGTTCTGCTGGAAAATATTTTTTGGTATCGGGCCTGGGGACTGCAAGAATGAATCCTTGCATGTTAGTAGAATATGGTATTTTTCCAAAGAGGCAAGCTAAATGCCCCAAAGGTGTTTTCTTTTATTGATAAATGATACATCGTTTACAACCTAGATCAGATTTTTCAAATTTAAGCTGTAACATACTTAGTGAGTTGTGAAATCAATTTAGTACTTGGTGATTAGGATTTAAAAAAAAAAAGAAAGAAAAGAAAATACTAATTTCGTGTATTAAAGTTAAGGTTTTCATAATATGTACATATTCCTACATATCACATTTTAAAATGTGTGTGTGTGTGTGTGTGCGTGCACGCATGCATGTGTGCACACAAATGCATGCATGATCACATTTTAAAATGTTTTCTTATGGTGCGGTCTTGGCCAGAAAGTTTAAAAACACTGATTTAGGGAGACAGTGGCTTACAGTCATAACATATGACTTTTAAAATAAAGGTAACACACATTTGTGGACTACTGCATGCCAAGCTTGAGCTAATAATCCTCACAACAATGCTATATAAGGAAGAAACTTTCATCATTCACATTCCGTGGGTAGGAAAACTTTCCCAAGGTAAAGAAGGTAGATGAGCGGAAGAGTGAGAATTCGAGCCAGATCTGTGGCACTCAAGGTCACAGGAACATGACTCCTCTGCAGTGAGGCCTTAGCTGAGAATCTCGGTCAAGGTCAGTAGCCAGGGTGCTAAGCAATGCCCGAGAACTTAGAGCAGTAAACACTATCGCTAATATAGACGATATAATTCGCGTCACAAAACATTGTTCTAGCCAAGCATTCCTGACTATGTGTTTATGTGGATTATGATGGCTTGTAAGGAAAATAAACCAGAGCTCACTTTAAACTGTGTTTGTTCAGCTTGATCTGTTGGCAGTCATGGGGAGGCTGACCTGCTGGAGAAACTGAAGCAGCTTAGCTGGTTGGAGCTCAGATTCCACTAGCCCTTTTCCTTCGGATAAGGAGGTGGTCAAAGCCGAGCATACCCGGTATTAGAAACACATGCCATCTATTAGAAAGTAGAATACCTGATCTGAACTGAGAAATCAGTTTAACTTCGAGAAAAATTAAAAACAAACAAACAAGCAAAGAAGCATGGCATCTTCCTAAGTCAACACAAGGTGGTAGAGACAAACTTCCGGAAAACTGACTTTGAAAACAACAGAAGTCACGAAATAGTTTAGGATAGGGGAGCACTTAGGAAAAAAGAAAGAGGGGAAGAGAAGAAATAAAGAAAGAAGGAAGGAGGGGAGGGAGGGAGGGAGGGAGGAAGGGAGGAAGGAAGGAAGGGGAAAAAAGCAGAAAAAGAGAACCCTGCTCCTCCATTACTTTGGTGATTCTCTAGTATTTTTTTGGAAGCCATTTTGCTTTTTCAATAAGATAAAAATATCTCTTCATACGTTTTCATCTGGATTCCATATAAAGGATATCTCACTACTAGAAAACATTCCTTCAAATAAGTGACTTCCCCAGGTTGCCATGCTATTCTCTACAGCTTGAAAAATAACGAAGCTAAATCTCCTCAGGAAGAATTACAGACGAGGATAAAAATGCACTGAATGTCTATGCTGGGTTATGGCATGTTATTAGCCATTCTGATATCCATCCCAAAGCTCAGTTACGAGTTACCAAATTACCAAATTTGGTAATTAATTTGGTAATTAATTTGGTAATTACCAAATACCAGTTATGAGGGCCATACATGTTGTAAACTGTATTACATGTACCCACACATATTATTTATATAGTTACATATTTTCATTTCTAATATTCCAGCGATATACTATCAGGCAGTTACCATAGTGAAACTGAACAAAGGGTAACAGTCATTATCTTAACTGAGGGTCACTGAACTCCCGTGGTTTAGCTAACTTTCCTATCCATGCAAAGCACATTGATCAACAATACTTACAGATCACTGAAGGCTATCAGCAATCTTTCTGCTTCCCCCAGTTGAATTTTACACATACCAAGAGACAGTTGTATTTGTTCCCTGAGCCATTTATATCAGGAGTATTTTTCTTTGTAATTATTCCTATTTAAATATTAGGAATCCAATCAAATATGAGCTGTTGCTTCATTGAAGACTTAGATGAATGCTATGGAAGGACTGCATATAAAATGAGTTACTATTAAAAAAAAAGCTGCTGTTCAAGGAGATACGAGAGAGACAAATGTAATATACAGGAGAGGAAAGCTTCATCAAATTCTAAAGGAATTCTGCACTTACATTGGTTTACATGGTATCTTTGAGTTCTCATTGTTACTTAAAGAAACCCAAACCAAAAGTCATGATTAAGGCATGATGGCTATGATTTGGGGAAGAGATACGACAGTACTCCAATCAGCATATTCCTACTTATAGCAAAGGTCTTGGCCCTAAAGGAGGAGTAGTGAAATTGAAATTAAATGCTTACAGAGCATGTGTATGGTTTTCATGATTCTCCTTCGGAACCATTCTAGTTAGCTAACGGGCCAGCTATCATCTCCCGTGGGTCCATGGGCTGGCTTCCGTTGAATTCCAAAATTTAAAAAATATCTTGAAAATATCACACGCATTACTATCTTTTGCTTTTGAAATAGCTTAACTTTTACTTCTTATACAGTTACATTTAATATGTAAATCCCCCCTACACACACATACCATACCTGTTGAAACCAAATTATATAAATTTTGCATGAGAGGAGATTTAGTAGCACTAAAGTCATCAATCTATTCTGGAGAAATGAAGGGCTTTTAAGCAATCAATTCTCCATCTTGACATCAGTTTAAAGCTATAGATTATATCTTGAGCTCTTAGCATCCTAAAACTTCATTAATCTCTGTCCCAGAGGCAGGAAAGCCTTATTCATGGATTTATTTATAGTGACTATTTATGTTTCACACATTCACTTTGAATCCCACATCAAGAAGAGTGATTTGTGGTATTATTTTTGATTTTGTAATCTTTAATCTATGATAGATGTTCTACCCTAAGCTGCAAAAATGGTTCTGTACCACACAGATTTTTAGATGAAGATTATGAGATTATCCAGTTTAGAGCAAAAATTTCCCTCCTGACCTAAATTGGAATGCTGAAGCTATTGTGTGATACCAAAATGTAGATTCTTAGTATTCCTGATTAAGCCATTTTTAAAAAACTATGTACTAATCCAATATCCCTCCAATTTTTGCGAAAGTCTTTTCATATAACACTTGCATTGAACACACCCTATGGCATTGTGTATTTTTATTTATTCAAAAATTTCTTTTTGAGGTTGGTGGATTCTATCAATGTCACCTTCTAGGTTGTGATATTGTACTGCATATAGTTATGCAAGATGTTATTACCCTTGAGTAAAATGAAGGCAAAGGGTATACATGGTCTTTCTTACAAATGAACATCAATTTACAATGATCTCAAAATAAAATGCAAAAAAAGTTCTTACTGAACAATAGTTGACTAGGAGATATTCTCTGCTATGGTTGAAATTCTTTATTTGGCTATAATTATTTGTACAATTGTTTGTTCTGAACCGTGGGCAAATTGCATTCCTTCTCTGAGCATACCTCCTCTAGGTGAGATGCAAATAATTTCTCAGTTATCATATTGAATACCTGAGATGACATATATTAAGAACCCAGTATAAAAACAGATGTTCAAGAAATGGTGTGCACTGTTATTATTTATTTACGTAGGTTGCTTTTTGTTTTCCAGCGTAATACAAACTTAGGTTAAAAGACAAGATCGGAGCGCCTGGGTGGCTCAGTGGGTTAAAGCCTTTGCCTTCCACTCAGGTCATGATCTCAGGGTCCTGGGATCGAGCCCCGCATCGGGCTCTCTGCTCAGCAGGGAGCCTGCTTCCCTCTCTCTCTGCCTACTTGTGATCCCTCTCCTCTCTGTCAAATAAATAAATAAAATCTTAAAAAAAAGACAAGATTAGCTGTATTGCCAAGTCAAATGACTGAAACCTTAAGTAAGCTAAATTGCATCTTGCCCGAAACTTGCAATATAAAGGTGTAAAAACGAAATGCAAAGGCACCACTGCAGAAAGTGCAAGATCTTACCAAAAGACTATATGTCCTTTTAAAGAGTCAAGATCCTTAAATTGCTCAGCGACATGGAATTATGCCCTGCCTTCATGCCAAAGAAAGACTGTAGCCAACCACAGGAAACAGTGAAGCCCTTTTATGTAATCAGAAATCCTACTGGATGAGAAAACATAAACTGTGGATAAATGAAAAGCATGGTCCCCACATTTGGGAAAGCCACTTAAATATGCAGTAGGAATAAACATCTTCCCATTCAGTGTTATTATCACGACCAACTTCAGTCCAACGTACCCCTCTCGCCATGTAGTCACAAAATATTAAAACTTTTGGGAGATCCAAAAGATGACTAAGTAGCCTGTCAACATGAAATTCAGAGAGAACTCGGGACCCTGCAGAAGACCAAATGTGAAAGCGATCCCCTGTCTTTAAAACCAAACACCGTATACCTGGGTGGATCTGCGGGGTTTTTTTTTTAATCGTTTTTATCAGTAATGGGATGAGAATGCCACAAAGTATCACTCATCATATTCCAAAAAGAAAGGAAAATATTTGTGTCAGAATGTTGAGATGACTTCTGAAGCATCTGACCCAAAGGATGTGTCATATATTTTAATACCGCTTCTCTCAGGTACGGGAAGTCAAGTTTTGGCATGCAGTGTCTCTCTGTCTCTCTAACAATTCACTGTCTTTCACATGTCTTTCCCTAAAACAACTAATTACACTTAATGCTATTTCATTAACTTACACCCGGCAGGAAAGTGCCTTTTTTTTTTTTAACCCTATCAGAATGTTATTCCTCTGGAAAAAAAAAAAAGGCATTTCCTCTTTAGCAGTGCTATGAAATTTAAAAGCACAATTTCAGAGAGGGAATTAGACACTGCCTAGGCTGACTTGGAGCTATTCATATCTATTCCAATTCCTTTCTCAGATTTTATTTTAGAGTCTTAGATAATTATCACATCTTGCCTTTTCCTGTTATTCTCCAAAGGTGGTGGCGGGGGAGGGGGGAGTGTTTGTTTCTCATATAAACCTTGGCTTTCTTAAACAGACCTGCTTTGGAAGTCCTTAAGATAATTCATATAGTCCTTCAAGGCAAGAGATGACAGCCTTGATCCTTCTTCTGAGTAACTACTTGCAGTGGAGAAACACAAGGAAAGGTACTAGGCAGGTATTTCTACACCAGCTCTGATTCACTTAAACAAAAGCTGGCTTGACTTAACTAGATTGGAAACACCTAGGCAGAGACAAGACCTCTGCCCTGGGGCACTGACACAAAGACATCCTGATTCCGGAATTTCATCCCTCAGTTCACCGGGGCCTTTGGCGGCCTACAGGTGTCACCCTGCCAACAGCTGTGACAGGCCATTCCCCTTGTACATTAGCCCTCAAGATTTGTGTTTCCTTTTCCATTGATTTTAAAGACTATTGAATGCTTACTATATTTCAGTCACTGTGCACAAACTGCCTAATTTCAAGCTCAAAATGCCAAGGGTCTTCTAGACTCCACTGTGTTAACGTTTAGGACATGCTTGATAGAAGATGTCCAATTAAGTCTCATTTTCCTCGTTAGGCTTGTTTTTCAATTTTACTTTCTTATTTATTTCTCTGTGTACATTTTAGCCTTCAAAGTTTCCTTAATGGGGCGCCTGGGTGGCTCAGTTGGTTGGGCAACTGCCTTCGGCTCAGGTCATGATCCCAGAGTCCTGGGATTGAGTCCCACATCAGGCTCCCAGCTCCATGGGGAGTCTGCTTCTCCCTCTGACCTTCTCCCCTCTCATGCTCTTTCTCACTGTCTCTATCTCAAATAAATAAATAAAATCTTTAAAAAAAAAAAGTTTCCTTAATGACACAATTCTGAAAAATTCTTTGGAGCCAAAAAGACTGCGAGGATACTCACGAGTAATTGTGTCATTTTTCAAGAGTGATGAGATTTGACTGATAAGTGAAATATAATCAGTGAAATATTGACTCCATGTACACTTTTCCCTTTTTTTAAAAATGTGTTTGCTTTGATAGTAACTTTTAAAGGAGCTATGTCTTGTTTGCATTTTAAACATAACTGTGGGCAGAAAGTAAAATACAATCCTTAATATTCATGACCACTATAATTTACGAAAAAAAAAAGGTAAATTCTATTTTAGTTCACCAACTTCTTAGGGTTCTAAAGCATTCATGACATCATAATCAACAGAAATAATACTTAAGTGTTTTATTTTTTAAAAATTTATTTGCTTATTTATTTTTGAGAGAGAGAGAGAGGGCACGTGCAAATGAAAGAGCACATATCGGAACGAGTTGGGGGGAGGAGCAGAGGGAGAGAGAGAATCTTAAGCAGGCTTCATGCCCAAAGTGAAGCCTGACACAGGACTTGATCTCATGCCCCGGAGATCATGACCTGAGCTAAAATCAAGAGTCAGATGCTTAACCAACTAAGCCACTCGGGCGCCCCTACTTAGGTGTTTTAATGAGAAAGCAAAGATGGTGCTAGAAAATCTTACATTTGTTTTCCCTTCATCAGTGATCTTCCTACTGTATTTCCCAAATCAGTCCAGAGGCAGCCTGGCTTTACACAGAATTGGGAAAACTCTACTTAATATCCTCACTTCTACATATGTGACATTCTCTTGAGTTTTAATCTTAAAATGGTGATAACATTGCATTATGGGGATTAGAGGATATACAAGCACTCATCAAGCCTAGTACTTCTTTCAATATATGTTCATCATTCTCTTCTGCCTAATTCAACTATTTCCAAGTTGGTATCATCAAGTACTTCCTTTTCAAAAAATGTTTACAATACCCTTCACTTTCAAAAATTAACCTCTTCAAAAGTATATGCATTTACCTTTTAGTTTTGTTCTAAGAGGACGTAAAAATTGATGGTTATATTGTTTATAAAATCAGATTCACGTGATTTCGAAGTAATCTTAAATAAATAACAATTATGTCATCTTAAAGAGATGAGTAAAATTTTTAAAGCTCCAGTTTTAAAGTTCAAAGCATTCAAATACATTAACAGCATTACTCAAACGGATAAATATGTGAGGACTATTTATGAGGACAACATTTTCTTAAAGATTAAGAATCATATGAATCATAAACTGGTTATAACTAACATGTAACATGTATGAACCATGACTGGTATGTTCGTGGATACTCCTGGACATAACACTAATATTAAAACAGAGTTCAGGATATGTTAAATAGCTAATCAATATCAAGTCTTTTCTATGCCTCCCGAACATTAAAAAAGGAAATGTGGACATCTAGGCTCTTTCCATAGTTTGGCTATTGTGGACATGGCTGCTATTAACATTCAGGTGCACGAGCCCCTTCCGATCACTACATTTGCTGGAGGGGAAGAGGTGGGAGGGATGGGGTGGGTGGGTGATGGACATTGGGGAGGTTATGTGCTATGGTGAGCGCTGTGCATTGTGTAAGACTGACGAATCACAGCCCTGTACCCCTGAAACAAATACTACATTATATGTTAATTAAAAAATTAAAAAAGGAAATGTGATAGCATAATTACGTAAAGCAACTGCTATGAGGGCATATTTTATCTGGCGTGGAAAGATAACGGCGTTGTTCCTTTAAGTCAATGACAGAGCACAGCACGTGATGCGTACTATGCCCTCAATATATTGTACAGAGTTTCCAAGTATTTTGTTGATCAAATATAAACTTAGCGTTTGATACGAACATTGCTATAGGAACAGAGGGAAAAAAAAGATGGTGATTTTAGCCCCGTTCTCTCCTAAAATGATTGAATCTGAAGGTATTTCTTTAAACGCGTAATTCTTTAAGGCCAAAGAAAATCAGAAAGGAGTCAACTGATAAAATTTTGGAAACTGGAAGGTAGGTAGAGGTGCAGTAACTGAATCGGTGGACCAAAATCTAGAGGGGGGAAAATCAGGAAGCGACCTGACTTGCATGAAAGAGCAACTCAAAAGCTCTGGAATCTGGTGACTTCAGGGACGTATGGAAGTGAGAAGGACAGTGGAGCTAAAAACAGGAAGACTGGTTGAAAATCATGACGCCGTTCGACACTCCAAATCTGTTTCCCCACAGTGGCAGAAGACGGATTTATTCTCTGCTCAGATGTTCTCTGAACAGAATAAGGTTGAGGATTTATGGACTGGGGAACCCAAGCAGAACTGGGAGTAGTGATATTATTTTGAATATGGGGGTATGGAGGGGCTTGAGGAAATGTCTTTACAGTTAATGCTGAGACTCTCAGTCTTAATCCACTCAGCTCTCATTTCAGAGAACTGGCAGCCGGGATTATACCCTCAGAAAAGAGATTAGGGGAATCAGGGGGCTTTCAAGGAATTGACCCAGCCACCTCACAGTACAGCGGAGAGCATAGTCAGCAAGCCCATCCGCAGGCACAGAATGTCCAATTCGTTTTTAAGTGGCCAACTAGAATTCTAGACTTAGAATTCACTTAGGGTTGAGGGTTAAATAAAGGAATTTTCCGTTATTCGAGCCCACAAAATTTTATCTCTGACGTCCTTTTTTCTCAGGAAATTCATGGGGGTTTTACTCTCTTCCCAAACAGGAAGTAAACAAGAGAGAAGACAAAAGATCATGCAAACGAGGGCTCTAATGCAAGAAAATGGCAAAGGGAATACTCAGGATAATGATGGGTTGAGGACAGGCGTGGGGGTACCTCCAGGATGACAGCTGTGTGGCAGGTCTAAACAGTAATCAGTCTAAATTGAAGTAGACCAGATTGTTTCAGCAGAGATTTCTTTTGGTCAATGAAATTATAAGAAAACACTAATGTGTCTGAATGTATTTGAGAGGAGAGTCACACAATTTGAGGCACAGTTTGGGGTTGAATGAGTAATAAATACATAGAAAGCTATGCAAACCAAAAAAAAAAAAATTAACACAACTCTAGGGAAAATAAAATCAAACAAGGCAGGAAAGGAAATGCAGTCCTATTATACTTCATGGCTCAGTTGTGAACCATGATTTCACGGTAACCATAAAGTACACAATGGATTTGAATCTTGATAGAATCAGGATACACTAGAGAAGGCAGTGATGGGATGTGTCTACAAATGTGGTAAATGCAGGAGGGTGGAAGAAAGTGAACACCTCACCCTCCAGTGAATGAAGTCAATGAAGATCAGAGACCATTCTTAAAACCGAACAATCAAGAAGCAGCAACAAAAGCATGTTATGGGAAGGTAAAAAGGTCAATTCTAAATGAATTGGTTACAAGAACTGGAAGTGCTTGCCTCCAAGGTACAGGAAAATGGTTTGCAGAGGAAAGTGGGGGCAAAAATATTTGCCTTTTAAAACTATGTGCAACTGTAACTCAGACAAAAATTAAAATGACATGTGAAAAAGTATATGAGGAGATTGAAAGGATATTTCTTGATGGTTGGGACTATCTTACTTTGCTAATATAGTGCCTTACACTGCAGAACAAATGAAGATCTAGTCTAGAACTGTGTCTCAGTGCTGGAGCTATGCCATATGTGAATTATCAGACAAGCTCAGTGTTGAACTAGAAAAGAAGGCAGAGTGTCATTTATTCTAGTTGCATAGGTTAAGAGGTACTGACAGTTGACAGAAGGGATAAGCTTCAATACATAGCTTAGAAAAGTCACCACCATAAATGCAAGTGGTAATGCACTGAATTCTAGCCATCTGATTCTATGAGAAAGGCCTACTCTCTTGCAATCCTGGAAAAAAAAAAAAAACAAACAAAAAACAAAAAACAGAGAACACATGGGTATGTTACAAAAAAATGTTCATGCAGAATTTCTAATCTGTTCCCCTAAAATACTCGTGTTTGTTTGAAAATGAAAAGTAACTGCCCAACATCTTGTAGTAAAACTCTCTGCATCTGTTCAGTTTATAGTTTAGAGCAATTTCTCACCCACAAATTCAACGTGAGAACATCTTATATCAGAATCTCCAAGCATGTTTAATGAAAATGCAGATAACTGGGCACTACTCTAGATAAAGAGAATTATAATCTCCGACATCTGATAATATTGTTTTTAATAAACTATTCAGGGCTTTTTAATAATATATTTGATATCAAACCTATATACTAAGTCACTTCCAGGGTTTTTGTTGGTTTGATCGTTTGTTTTTTTCCTTTAATCTAAGAGTTATAATATCCCCCTGGCTTTCACCAATTGCCTCTCTTTCTTCAAATCTTTCCAAACCACTTATATTACACTTATTCATGTAGTGTATTTATATAGGTGTATTGGGGTATGTGTGTGTGTGTATGTATGTGTGTGTATATATTTTTCCCCCTCAAAACAAGGTAAGTTCTCAGAGACCTAGGGCAATGCTATATACATTTTTTAATTTTCTCACAATAAAATATTTCCTCAAATATTCTTCAATGCCTGCTGAAAGACTTAACAGGAAAATAGATGGGGATACTGAGGACAAAGTATTTATTTCATCATTTTCAGGTGCAACAAACTTCTAGAGGGTAATTTCCCATCAGGTTTAGGGCCATATTAACTCTAAGCTTTTAAATCTTTGTGGCTTTAGATATAAAATATAAATCAATCAAACTTCAAGCTTTCCTAAATTCTTATTTATAACCCTTTGTACTTCAACTTAAAGTCATTCGTCTGTCGTTTACCATTCCTGCAGTAGCACCAACTGCCTTTTACTTTCTAACTACAAATCATACCATCTGTGAAATTCTTTCTTAGGTAGCTAGGAATTAACTGGAACAAAAAGAGTCAGTAGAAATGGAAGAGAGACCATGATCTTCACATAAAAGAGAGCACTGTGTCCATGGGGTAGAACGTGGTAGAAAAATATATTAAACAGCTCTTAGTCAAGGAAAAGCTTAGTCTCTGTAGCAATTGTGTAATTTCTTTGATGTAATAAAATACTGTCATCCCTAGACTCCCTGCATAAATATACAGTTACATTGTATATTTTAATAAAAACCTAATCATTCAAAAAGTGTTTCAGACTACAGTATAGACATGAAGTACTTGAAATAACTTCTCTCATTCTCTAAATACTACCAAAAAAATTCAAAGAACATTTTTTTTCTTTTAATTCTCTCTGAAGGTAAATAGAAATTTTATATTAAAGGTTTACAACCTAAATTTTTCACTCATTAAAATCGGTTTAATACAATAATTTAGGAAGGCAGTGCAATTTGTTATTAAGAGCTGCAATTTTTAAAAATCTTGACATTCTAACACTGAATTTGTTTCCTATGGGGTTAGGGTTACGATATTGCTCTAAGGATTTTTATTCCAGGTATGCTGCTTTTTTTTCCCCCTAAGAAAGTGAATCTGATACCTTGTTTGAGAGTTACTTGGAATTTTTCTTAACCTGAACATAAAAGCAAATTTGGCCTTCAGTTAAGACTTTTCTTTACATGATATTAACAGTGAAATAACCTACTGGCACATGCCAGAAGGGACGGAAAAAATAGCCCCCTCCTCCTTTCTCCCTGCAACTTCAATATTCACTGAGCTGCTTTGTTCTCTGTATCCCGCATAATTAATAACTACTTTGGCAATCAGTCATGCATTCCTTAATGGCACCTCAGGCATCAAGTGTCTTTCTAAGCCCTCCCCACAGAAACCATACACCCTTCTATAGTGCACACTGGCCAGGCACTGACTTAACTCTGGACAAGTCGTTTACAAAATCACTATTAAGGAAAACCCATGGTTGGGATTATAAAGTGGCTACAATACTTGCATGCCATTCTCCAGCATTATTTAATCTCTGGGTATAATTTTACTAAAAGGAATTTTAAAAAAAATGTGAGGTTCAAACAACTGTTGCTAATCAGTGAAAAAAAAAAGAAAATCACAAAGAAATAATAGGAAAAACTGAAAAGCAACTTAAAAGATGAGTTTCACTGATTGTTGTGAGTTAAAAGAGCCTTCAGTTCATTCATCACCCCACACTCCTCTTTTCAGACAATAAAGACAAGAAGATAAAAATATATGGAGTCAATTGGTATGGTAGCTATAACACGCATTTCTCTTAATCTAAACCGATCCATTTATTAAACAAAAAATAAGAGTAAATAAATTGCTAAAAATATTATATTACTTAAAGTCCAAAGCTTAGATTAAAACTTCTGAAAAAATATAATATTCAACAATACTGTTTTAAAAGAAATCAATGGTATTTTAACCATCCTTCAAAATTTTAACTGATTGGAGAGAGAGAAAAAAATCCTCAAATCTCATAGCCATTTTAAAACATATATATTACAAATAATATGTACTCAGGAGGAAATAGTTCTATATGTAAAGAATAAAACCACTAAAAATATTCATATTTGGATTTGTGTATTTTATTTAAAAATAAGTAATTTTTGAAGTAATTGATAAAAATATGCAATATTTTTATATTGAGGCTCTTTATTTTTTTTTACAAATAAACTTTTAATAAGATCTTTTGATGCTAGGAGAAAAGATGCTATTTTTCAGCCTTTGTAGGTTTTTTAACATTTTAAAATAATGGTGCTTATGCTATAGTACACAAAGCAAAACATACATAATCTATTATAAATTACTCTAAAATTAAACAAGAAATTTTCTTTGTAAGAGATCCGAAATGTGTGCTGGGCCCTCAATGTGTGTGGCCTCCAAACAGAAACAAGCTTGCACTGTTTTATTTCAGTTTTGCTTCATTTCTTCCCAAACAATCTCTCACTGCTAATCTACCAGCGCCCCCCTTCTTTTTTAACATGAAGGAAAAAAAATCAAAGACATTATTAACTCCTTATGCACAATCATAAAAGCTGAATATATATTGTTTGGCCTCAATTTGCATGGGTTTATTTTTCATTATTTATTAATGAGGCATAACTGGGGAGTATATTATTTCCATAAATAATTCTTAAAAATAACACTGAAATGCTACATTTTAAATTTATATAGTAAATCCAGTATGCTTTTTTTTTGTTTTTAAAGCTATAAAAAACTAGCTGTAATTTCAGGTAAACATCTCATGCTAAAGATTTTTCTAAAGTAAAACCCTGCCTATAATATCAACTTAAAATAGTACAGTGGAAGGACAAATTTTATTTATGTATTTCTCTAAGATATCTAGTAGGAATCAAGAAAATGATACTAAACTCTTAATATTACAAAGAACAGTATAACTACATATAAAAGAATATGTAAAATCTTTAAATATTAAATCAACATCACTTTATTCAAAGTAATAATCTCTGTTTTACCTATATGTACTCTCATTCATTAGTCTAAGGAAAAGAGTGGGTAAATCATCTGACAAAGGTGAGCATGATTTTTAATGGCAACATGTATGGTAACACTGTTTCTGAATTTTTTTTTTTTTTTTTTTTACTTATTCATTTGACAGAGAGGAGAGAGGTCACAAGTAGGCAGAAAGGCAGGCAGAGAGAGAGAGGGGGAAGCAGGCCAAGCAGAGAGCCCGATGTGGGACTCGATCCCAGGACCCTGGGACCATGACCCGAGCCGAAGGCAGAGGCTTTAACCCACCGAGCCACCCAGGTGCCCTGAAAATTTTAACTAATATATTAAAACTACTACTGCTAAGATATATACGGTCTAAGGTTGGTATAGAATTCATCAACCTTAAAGGTTGGCTAGAATCAGACATATCCATTCATGTTTCCAAAGAAGGCTGCAGAGTGATGATCTCCCTTACTTATAAACTTTCAAGAGTATTAAACTTTCCCTATAATTGTCCCAGAAAAAAACTGATTAAACTCAAAGTTTCTGTTGGTGTGTGAATAGATGCAAAATACGAAGTTAATTATAAAAAGCAGATAAGTATGATTACACACCATTAATGGTTATAACGTCGTAAGTATGCACCAATGTCTTTACTCCACATGTTCTACACCCGCCCAAACTGAGAGAGAGAGGGGAGAGAGAAACCAGTTTTACGATATCATGACTAAGAGAACACCTGGTGTCACATTATTGTGATTCACCAGTGCTCTAGTTTATGAATCGGCAACATTACACAACAGTAACAAAGGTAACATAGAGTAAATGAGAAGTTAGTGCAGCTCCACATGGGTGTAGACATCTCTAAGGGGAACTGGCTGAACGTCCATAAGGTACTAGTGAGCAGTTGCAATGTGTGTGGCATTGTGCAAGGCACTCCGCAGCAAACCTCAATTCGGGAAGTTAATAGTCCCTTAAGCACTTGGGGTTAGCATCATTTTTACCATGACAAAATTAAGAAACCAATATGGCCAGTGGTCCCTAAGGTCTTGTTTTGCAGTGGTGGGTTACGTTCAATTAGACCAATGCCTCTGGGAAGCTGGGTGTGCTGATTCTGAAGTTCATCCTTGGCAAAAAAAAAAAAAAAAAAATCAGAGATGATCCAGGGGTTGGAGGGGCATGAGCCCTTGAGCAAACGCCAGAAGAACTTTAAAGTCTCTTTTGAAAAGACAAACTTTCTTACCTTGGGCTTTCATTCATTGATACACAGATAAGATTGATGGATCGTTGCCCTGCTAGTAATAATGTTGTGGGTAGGAGAGGCACGGAGGGAGGAATGTCATTTAGCAATATACAATGATAACTCAAACCATTCTGGAAGGCTTAACAGCAAAATCACTTGTCAAATTTTCACTAACCAAATCTCAGTTTTCTACAGGAATAATTGAGAGTAGGAATGTGGCTGTGTAGGAGAGAAGGAAACATGGAACCAAGACAAAGGATAGGTGAAGAAAAGGCAGATAAATTGCCAAAATAAATTTAACAGAACTGAAGCTTGTGGGATCACAAAAATCATGTATCAATGATCAACCTCAGAGAACAATCTGGCAAAATTAAGATCACCAAATCACACTTATTAGGCAATGCAGGACTATGCTGTCACATTATCTTGTTTCTTGCAGTGCAATGGCTGCTGTTTTCCTAAGCATGAGGCAAATGAACGTAAGGTCTCCTATCTCTACATGTCTTCATTTTCTGCAGCCCATTACGGGTCAACTTGGGTTCCACGCAAAACGTGGCTCCATAGATGCCAAGAGAATGTCAATTCGCAGCCTACCAAAGCCCACGTTTGCAATTTATCAAAGGATTTCAGCAACTATTGAAAAATGCACTGAATCTAATTTTAATGATGTAACTGGCGACACAGCTTTCTTCTAAAGTCTCTCAGAAGCAGTTTCTGATCTTAATCACAATAAATCTCCAGAAGCAGGTCAAACCCAGGTGGCAGAGCCCTTTTGAGTCAAGAGGATGGGTGGTACTTACTGCAGACCCCTATGATGCTTTATCTCATTTCAAGGCTTAGGAACCTGCTATACTCTCGGCGATAAAAATACAGGTCAACGAATCTTCTGTTAGTTAAGCTGGAGTGAGTGAGTGTATGATCAACTCAGCATTCAACTATTTATTAAGAATCTATAATGTACCCAGAACTGAGTACAACAGTATAAATTTCCCATGTTTTTATCTTTACATAAGATATGGATTTATTTAATCCATACAACTCCTGGGTTATACAACTAACTAACCCATGCAGTCATAAAATTAGGAAAAGATAACCCTTGGAGTCAGCATATAGACATATATTTTAGCTTTCATGTCTTAATCTGTAGCATGATAGCAGACTGCTAGTTAGACACATCTAAATTAATACAACATGAAAAGAACTGTTTATTTAAAATATAAATATCTTCTCAGTTTCAAGTTTATTTTTGTCACAGATTTGGGATAAATACCCTTTATTTTATGTATTATTTTAAACATTTGTATCTATGTATCATATCACACCCAAAATACTGAAAACCCATTTATTCTTTTTCTCACATTGCTTATAGTAATTCTGAAGTATTCATACAAATATGAAGATGTCACCTAGAATGCTTTTTAAGTATGACCAATAATACCACCATTTAAAATAACATAGAAAATGAGATCTTCAATGATTTTGACAGAAGGTTTACCAAACCAGCAGGCACACTGGGAACATAACAGAGTAGGGGTTACATGCATTAAAACCTCTGCTCTATCTGGGTTTAAGAACAATGCACACAGCAAGTTAGCAATTCATGAAGCCAATTCGGAAAAATGGAATCAATACTAAAACTTATATATTATATTCAAATTGTAATGTTAAGGTAAAATTTCCTTTTTTGGTTGCTCAGTGTGCCCACAGGCATAAAATAAAGGGTACAAGCAATAGGTATATAACTAAAATTATAGTAACAATTATAAGTAGACAAAATAGATTTCTTAAATTCCAGGGAGAATTTCAAAATATCTTTTTTTGAAACAAAAGAGCTAGAAATATTACTTAAGCAGGATAAGTATTAGGATAAGTAGGAAAATGGAGATAACTACTTTTTAAGATCTATTTTACTAAAACATTGATTTTAAAAAGTTTATTCTTCTCAATAAAAAGAAAAATGTTATGTATGTATTCATAAACAATACATTTAAAAAATAAACTTTTGGTAGGTACAGGAAAGGAATGATGCCACCCTAACTGAATGGGAACAGTAAAACATCAAATTAACAACATGGACTTCTAGGACAATTACAGACATGAATCTAGCTAAAATGGCATGAATGTCAAACAGTGCTGGCTTTCTAGTTCTGCAATGTATTTATTCCAAATATATAGGTGAATTGGAAAATTAGAACCATTACAATCCCGTGTTAAGCTTCAAAATTTCCATCTTTAAAGTAAGAGTAACAGCAAAATGCAAAGGGGTATCATATAAGAAAGGTCTCCAGAAAGGCTAGAAAACTAAAATAGTATTTTATTATTAGTATGATTCAAACTTGAAATTCAGGAAGACACTATATGGTCCAAATTCTGATGGTAATCTAAATGGTAAGAGTAATAAATACACAGATTTTCCTATATTTTTCCAAGAGAAAATTCTATTTACATATGTAGCTTCCCATAAACACTGAAATATCAAACAGTGACTTGTTGGGGAATGGGTATGATGTAATCTCCTAAATTTGTAAAAAACAAGTTATCTCATTGCACTGAAAAGATATTAAACATGGCCAATGATCTACGGTGATTAAATTTATTTGTGATACCACAGTTATGTTTATAGATTAAAAAAATCAAGCGAGAGAAAGGTTTTTGTTTTTTGTTTTTCCTGATCCTTTTTTAAGTAAGTAAACAGATAACTAACCCAATTAAATAAGGGGATCTCTAAGTGGTACTTACTGGCACGACAATGTTGTAGTGGATGCAGAACCCCGGTTCAGAAGGAAAATATTCATCAGATACAAATCTTATCCTGATTTGGTTTCCTTTAGATATCTGTTTTCCTGGCACAGTACCAGAACCACACCAGCGCCCTAATATAGTTCCATCACTGGGTTCTTCAACTTCTACAAAGTCATACCTGCAAGACACAAAGACAAAAGAGACATAAAGTCCTATGATCTGCTATTTTAGTAATTCAAAGTCAGTGATCATGGATACAATGTATCTATCTATGGACCAGAGCCAGGAGTCCATTCCAAATTTAACTGGGTAAATACAATAAAATAGTCCAAACCAGAGATACAAATGAAAATGCATTCTCCATTAAAGGAAAATGAGTCTTCTAAGCCTTCCATAAAACGTTAATGAACTTCAAATTCACTGAACAGCCATCTCAACACTTAAATATTTTGTATGCAGCAACCATAGCTGACATTCAACTTGTAAATTATTCAATTTAATTTCTATTTGGACATGACGGTATTATTCTAATCTTAATTGGTATTATCATTGCCCATCACTTTCTGACAGTAACGTTTTCACCCTAGTTAGAGCCCCTGGCTCCCTTTCCTGATCGGATGCAAGCTTTTCTAGAGCCACATCACTACACACATATCCTTCAAATCTTGCTTTGTACCAGCCTGCCTCTGTGAGACCTTTCTGGGTATTATCAGCTCACCGTCATCTTTCTCTTTTTGATAAACACATATTTTCAATATTCACTATATATGCCAGTGATCCATTTTTTCTTTTTTTTAAAAAAAGATTTTATTTATTTGAGAGAGAGTGAGTGAGAGAAAGAGAGAATAAGCAGGAGTGAGGGAGGAGCAGAGGGAGAAAGAGAAGCAGACACCCCGCTGAGCAGGGAGCCCAATGTGGGACTTGATCCCAGGACCATGAGACCATGACCTGTGCCGAAGACAGACACTTAATCAACTGAGCCACTCAGGAGCCCCAACGCGTGATCTATTTTCTTAGTCTCTTAAATCCTTGAAGAAAGGAACTGATTTTCATATACTTTGAGTTTATACACAGTATCTCAAGCATAGGAGTAAATAATATTTTACCAACAAATGTTAATTTTGGTTTGGAAGGCTTAGATCAGTGGTACTCATCAAGAACAGTATTGTCTCTTAAGGAAACATTTTAGAAATGACCTGTAGAAGCATTTTCGGCTGTATTTAGGCTAGAGGTGAGGAGGGCACTATGACATGTAATAGGCAAGGTCCCATGATGTTCAACAATGGGAAGTCTCAGAAGTGAGTATCTGCCCCATGTTCTCCGAGCCTTCCAAATAGTTTACTGGACATTCATATGGCAAAAATTTCTTATATAGCTCATTGAGTCTGGAAATTAATAATTATCTCACATACAAACACAAATATGTTTTCAAGTTTTAGTTAAAACCAAATTTTCCAGAAATTCAGCTATTAAATAAGTTGAGGAAAGTTTCCATGTTTTGGAACTTTACCAAGAATTAGTATTTTGGAAAAACATATCATGAACAGGAACACTGCTTATACCACCTGTACGATTTCAACAATTAAACATATACATATTCATCTGTATCTATAGTGGTCATATTCACAATGAGTCCACTTAAAAGATGCAAGCATCTGACCACTTTTATTTTCCTGGTGTAACTGTGCATGTGCCCTTATGTATTTAAATCCATTATTTTCATAGAACTTACTCTGATATTTCTGGTTTCTATAGCACACATGCCATTGTATTTATATTTTAAACAACTGTGCATATAGATAGATGATCACTTCCATAAACATTTCAGAATACTAAAGAGGAGATACTCCTCTTCTTTGGAGATACTCCAAAACTTTTTTTTTTTTAAGGATTTTATTTATTTATTTGACAGAGAGGAGAGAGATCACAAGTAGGCAGAGAGGCAGGTAGAGAAAGGGGGACACAAGCTCCCTGCTGAGCAGAAAGTCCGATGTGGGACTTGATCCCAGGACCCTGAGATCATGACCTGAGCTGAAGGCAGAGGCTTTAACCCCCTGAGCTACCCAGGCGCCCCTCTAAAACTTTTCTTAAAAGGTAGGTAGGTCCGATACGGTTGAAAATCACTGGTAGATTTTTTTCAAAAATCTAAATTCAGCAGATGTTAGACAACTAAAAATAATATATTTTATGCAGTATTGAATTTACAGAAAAAAGTTGGTGAAAATTATATACAAAGTATACATAACAGGCCGATTCTACTTACTCATCTTCATCCTGAAGTATCCAGAACTCTCTTATGACATGTAACTTAACCTGTTTCAGCCTCATTTTCCTTGGTCTTACGTTGATGACAATGCTACTTAGCTTGCAGGGATGTTTTAAGACAGCACACTTGTGTAATACCTAAAACACGGTTGGCACACAGCTGCCATTCAATAAAGCTGTCCTTCATCTACATCTGGTATCTCTCGCTCCCACCTCCACATGAACTTTTGGAGTTTGAAAACAATAAATAAGAAAACTCAGATACAAAGGGGAGACTATCTGCTGTACCATGTGACGAATCTGGGATCATCAATGACAAAAGTGTAAGCCAACCAGCATCACCATTTAGGAGTTCAGTGTATGGGTGTGGTGTGGGACCGAAAAAGGGGTGTGCTCAGGGGTCAGAAGAGTTGGGTACAACAGACCTATGTAGTTATTTCAGGTATACTTGGTACGAAAGTGGGTAGCTACCATGTGATATGAAAGGATAAATTTTTGGGCGCCTGTGGCTCAGTGGGTTAAAGCCTCTGCCTTTGGCTCATGTCATGATCTCGGGGTCCTGGGATCGAGCCCCACATCGGGCTCTCTGCTCAGTGGAGAGCCTGCTTTCCCTTCTCTCTCTGCCGGCCTCTCTGCCTGCTTGTGATCTCTCTCTCTGTCAAGCAAATAAATAAAATCTTAAAAAAAAGAAAGGATAATTTTTTTAAAGATTTTATTTATTTATTTGACAGAGAGAGACACCATGAGAGAGGGAACACAAGCAAAAGGAGAGGAAGAGGGAGAAGCAGACTTTCTGCCAAGCAGGGAGCCCGATGTGGGGCTTAATCCCAGGACCTTGGGATCATGACCTGAGCCGAAGGCAGACGCTTAATGACTGAGCCACCCAGGCGTCCCTGAAAGGATAATTTTTATATCAAGACTGTTTACATGTGAAACAAAGCTTTTACCACGGAGTATCTGTTTGTGCTTAGGGTTTTTACCTAAACTTCTATAATGTAGGTTACCCCCATTGTGAGTGTGAAGACAGCCAGATTTCAGACCTGCTAAATCATTCTGTAAGCATTCACAAAGCACTGACTTGGTGCAAAGCTAGATTCGTAGGATACAAAGATGAAACTATAGCTTCTTTGGGCTCGGAGCCCATAAAACACTTTGGTGAGTGCTCTAATGAGAGTATGTAGGAAATACTGTGGAATACTGGCAGAGTAGGAGTAATTCTATACAGTGAGATTAGGGTCAGCTTACAAAGGAACATTTGGGCTGTCAGTGAGTACTGACTGACCAGGGGTGAAAAGAGGAGAAATGGAAACACGTTGTAGTGAGAAATACAATGCATTAGATGCAGCAGCAGAAAGAGGGGGCCAGACATGGTGGGCTGTGGATAGAGGGTGGGAAACAAAGAAGTAGATGAAGATCAAGCCGGAAAAATAGGTGCAGGTGGGAAGGCCTCAGTACTTCAGAGTCAGATGTTGGTCAGAATATTTTGTAGGCCAATGTTGCAAACAGGTCAGCGAAGTTTTAATAAGCTCTATGTTCCTTTCCAAAATTTAAGTCAACGTTCCAAAAATTGGAATTTCACAGGAAAGTCTGGATTTCTGTTTTTCTTTCTTTCTTTCTTTCTTTCTTTCTTTCTTTTTTAATTAAATTTGAAGCTCTGGTAATACTAAATATCATTAGCCCTGGTAGGACTCCTCAGATCTCTGGAATTGGAGTCACCTCCAGGAGACGCGGTATCTTCAATTTCCTGCCTTATCCCTAAGATCTATGTGCCAGGAGCACAGTAAGAGTAGCGTTACTATTTGGTGAATGAAGGAATGAACACGGGACCTTCATTCCTTCATAGAAACTGAGGTTGGGACCAAGTGGAAATAGCTTTGGTTGGGACATGTTCTTCTTAAGTCTTTAAAGATTCCCATCTACTTTCTCTGCTGCTGCTGCTGCTGCTGGTGTTGTCGTTGATACCAGATCAGCATCTATTTACAGTGCCTGCCCATGTAGGCATCTGAGAGTGCCTCCCTTTGGGCAGATGGCAGTGGAGGTTTCAGTGAGGAAGGAACACGGGCAGAGAACAGAATCATCACGTATCTGAGGGATGCTGGGAAACAAGAACATCACAAGTATCACAATCACAAGTGTGGGTAGAAAGAAGAGAGCCTGTAACAAACGCATGCTGAAAAGGAGCAGTTGGGGGAATGCGAGGAAAGCCTCTGTGACCAATGCCACAGAACAGAGCAAAGAGGGAAGGGGAATATCCATCAGGAGCAGGAGCAGTGGACAGCGCCCCAAGTGCTGAATACCAAAGAAAGCTCAAAGACCACAAAAACCTAAAGGCATCCCCTTCCGGTTTGGCAGGCATGAAGGCATTTCAGCAAACTGGCTGGACAGAACACAAAGTGTCAAAAATTTACTTCAGTTCCTTTTCAAAATAACTATTACCTTTCTAATAGGAGCATCTTAAGAGAAAAAAGATCATATGCAAGAGAACTACACAAATTCACATTAATTATTTTTACTATTATATACTTTTTATTTGTGAAAAAATAAACACTGTTATGTATTTATCTGGTTTGGAAGCTCTTTAGAAGTATTTGAAAGTTTTTAACCACCCCAAAATAGCTGTATTATAAATGTTAAGAAGTTCTTAAGGAACAAATAAGCCCTAACGTTGGCTTTATTTACATCCTGATACAAAAATCACTGTCCTGCAAATAAGAGTTAGAAGCACATTATTCACTGAAAAAATAAAATAAACATATTTGGGGGGAAAAAAAGAAGCACATAATTACTTTTTTCATGAAGATTTTCTACTGAACTTGATGCCATTAAAAAAATCCACTAATCTTTATGACAATTTCTGGATTTGCAGTTAGACAGCTGGCAATTAATTCTTACATCTCATACAAGTCTGATGCACACATTTACCACAGTGCTTTACAAATCTACATAGTTTTGCATTCTGTGAAGGTTAAATGAAATGGACATCTAAAAAAGTACTGTGTTCTTTGCCTATAAAACAGCAGAATCTAACATATGCTACTAATTCCTTCACAGTAAACCTGTAAGATTTTTTCAGAAGTGGTGTCCTATAACAATATAATCCTAAATTTCACTCAATTATTCCACCATCAATTTTAATGGTCGTACTCAACAACTGTTTAGATGTCTGTGGAACTGAAAAGTATCAATAACATCATTATTTACTGAGGCTTAGTTTCCCTTCTTCGTCAAAACGGTAAATCCCCCTGCTAAAGGATATGGTTACAAAAACTGCATTTTTTAAACTTATATTATATTCAAGATCATGTAAAATAGACCCTGTAAAGATCTACCTGTACAGTGTTCTCATGCCTCATTGTTGCTATCTAATCTGCAAAATAGAAAAACCAAAACCAAAAAATCACTGACACTTAACTCCATATTTCCTTTCAATTGTTTGAGAATCTATAGAATGCCCTTGGAAAAAGGCTCATGTGTTAACTCCAGCTGCCTTCCCTAATAATTTGAAGTTTTTCTTTTTTCTGATGAAATGTTTGCAGATGGACTTCACTGTGGAAGTTGGTTGGTTTATATCCCATTGCATTGCTCAAAACATCAAGAAGGGAGAAAACAATGACGAAAGATGTCTGCAGGCCTCAAAAGAAAGGGAGATGGCAAAACCAAGCATTTGACACATAAAAGTGAAATCACAAAACATAATCTTCCTTACATGCAGAAATTTATGCATGCCCAGGTGACTGTTCTTGAGACATGGTAATCCTTATAATACACTCTCAGGTATTAATTTCCAACATGCACAACTGCTCACATCAGTGTTTAAAGGATTTACTAAACCTATTTTATGAGCCAATCAAACATCACTTTCTCACGGCAACATGATACAGAGCACACAGCGCTAAGTGGTTTATAATGATCACTCCCTTTCTCTAACATACCCCTGGGGACCCGTGGAGGATTTATGTTCTTTTATGTTGAACAAACAAGTCTGGTATTGTAGACAAAATTTTCATTCTCACGTGGGAATTTAAAAACTGTGAGGGCATGAGGACTGCTTTTTTGCTCCCCAGAATTGTAAGGAGTATACCAGAGAAATAAATTCTCTGGTAAACATAATTGTCAGACACCCAGCTTCCTTTAACAAAAATAAACCAGACCTGCAAAATAGGTTGTTTCTAGTTCAAACTAACGAAAACCCTATCAATTAAATCTACCTCATGAATTAGCGAACCTGATGGTAGTGTAAAAGCCTGCCAACAAATAAATGTGGATCTTAAAAGACCTAGCTCTTCAGTGCTACCTGGAACCCAAGTTTGTTGGGAAAGGTAATAAAATAAGTAAGATGTCAATTATTCTACAGTGCTTACTGAATTATACTTCAGTTTGGTAGAACACTCATATACAGAATAGAAGTTTTAGATTCCTATTTTGGATAGCAAAATGTTGATATACACTTTCAATATACACATATTGATATCATAATAATGTAATAATATATATAATAATATAATAATAATATAATTACACTTATCAATTGCTTTTTATACTTTAACTCATTTAATCCTTAAAAAAATCACAAAGGGGCGCCTGGGTGGCTCAGTTGGTTAAGCAACTGCCTTTGGTTCAGGTCATGATCCCAGAGTCCCAGGATCGAGTCCCATATCGGGCTCCCAGCTCTGTGGGAAGTCTGATTCTCCCTCTGACCTTCTCCCCTCTCATTCTCTCTCTCAAATAAATAAATTAAATCTTTAAAAAAAATCACAAAAAGTTGATATTGTTACTGTGTCCATTTTCAGATTATAAAATACAGAAAAGCTAAGTTCCTGGCCAAGGTCACATAGCAGCTAAATATAGAGGCAAGACTTCCACATTGGCAGCTGAACTACAGAACACAGGCCAACTCCAGAACTCTTAAGTTCTAATCTGCACTGTGTAATATATATATACTTTTAATTTTATTTTATTTTTTCAGTGTTCCAAGATTCATTGTTTTTACACCACACCCAGTGCTCCATGCAATATGTGCCCTCCTCAATACCCACCACCATGCTCACCCATCCCCCCTTTACCCCCCCTCCTTTCCAATACTAATAGCTACTGTAGGGTTTCATGACCAAACTCACAAACCTGAGTCTTTTTAGAAATGTAAATTGGTTTGTTCAGGGCTTACTAGTACTCTTCTTTTTTTAAAATTTAATTTTTTCAGTGTTCCAAGATTCATTGTTCATGCACCACACCCAGTGCTCCATGCAATACATGTCCTCCTTAATGCCTACCATTAGGCTCACCCAACCCCCCACTCTTCTCCCCTCCGAAACCCTCAGTTTGTTTCTCAGAGTCCACAGTCTCTCATGCATCGTCTCCCCCTCCAATTTCCCCAATTAACTTTTCCTTTCCTTCTCCTAATGTCCTCTATATTATTCCATATGCTCCACAAATAAATGAAACCATATGATAACTGACTTTCTCTGCTTGACTTATTTCACTCAGCATAATCTCCTCCAGTCCTCTCCATGTTGATACAAAAGTTGGGTATTCATCCTTTCTGATGGACGCAAAATATTCCATTGTATATATGGACCATATCTTCTTTATCCATTCGTCTGTTGAAGGGCATCTTGGCTCTTTCCACAGTTTGGCGATTGTGGCCATTGCTGCTATGAACATTGGGGTATATATGGCCCTTCTTTTCACTACATCTGTATCTTTGGGGTAAATACCCTGTAGTGCAATAGCAGGGTCATAGGATAGCTCTATTTTTAATTTGTTCAGGAATATCCACACTGTATTCCAAAGTGGCTGCACCAACTTGCATTCCCACCAACAGTGTAAGAGGGTTCCCCTTTCTCCACATCCTCTCCAACACTTGTTGTTTCTTGTCAATTTGGCCATTCTAACTGGTGTAAGGTGGTATCTCAATGTGGTTTTGAATTGAACTTCCCAGATGGCTAATGATGATGAATGTTTTTTCATTGTGTAATATATTTTAAATATACATACGACTGTACAGAATTTGTATTTATGTTTAAATTGGCTAAATGGTTTTATTTAATAGCTAGAGAAACATTAAGGGCCATTCAAATAAAGCTGATTAGTTAACTTGGTAATTCGGGAATATTCATTTTACCGATATTTGTTTAAATTAATTTGGTAATACCGTAGTCCCCCCTCTCTACGAGGGATATGTTCCAAGATCACCAGTGGATGCCTGAAACCTCAAACAGTACCAAACCCCATATATACTGTTTTTCTCTCTCTATATGTAGCTGCAACAAAGTTTAATTTATAAATTAGGCTCAGTAAGAGATTAACAACTATAACTAATAATAAAATAGAACAATTGTAATAATATATGGTAAAGCAGATGTGCCAACTGCTACACTATGGAACCGTGTTGTAATAATATACTGTAATAAAAGCTACCTGAATGTGGTCTTTCCTTCTTTCTCAAAATATCTCATTGTACTGTACTCACCAGTCTTGTGATAATGTGAGATGATAAAATGCCTTTGTGATGAGATGAAGTGAGGTGAATGACATAGGCATTGTGAAGTAGTGTTATTACTTGTACTATTTACTACTTGTACTATTGGCATTCTGATGATATAGCAGAAGAAGATCATCTGCTTTCAGACGTCAAAATACCCCGGGTAACTGAAACACCGGATAAGGGGGGTACTAGTGCATTTATTTTTAGCTCTCTAAATTCTTTATTGATAGTTTTAAACCAAACAGAAAATGTGTAAGTCAAACCACTAAGCATGCTTCAGAGACAACACACCAATGGAGTAATTTTCATGAAAATATGATAATTCTACATATGAGAAATGGTTATTTGTACATGGTGGAATTGTATATGGTAGGAAATTAATAGATTACATTTATCTTGTTACCAAATAAAAACACTGCAAATATAGAACTCATGAATTCAATCTATAAAGGTAGAAAAATTAAGCAAAGTATAAGGTGAAAACTAATGAAATTAGAAACTATAAGAGATATATTCAAAACCAAAATGAGAATTTAGAATTAAAACCAAAGCTCGTTCTCAAAAAGGAGAGACACAGACATAGGGAGTAAGGAGATGGGCGGCTGGGGGGAATTCCAACTGAGAATTTACAGAATTAGTAGTGAGAAAGAAGATATAATCACAGATAAAAATGCATTCAAAATTTGTAAGTATGTTTTATGTAACTTTATGCCAATGAAACCTGAAAAGCTAAATGAAATGGATGACTTAGGAGGAAAATGTAAATTATAAAATTGACTGACGTAGAAAAAGTGAACTAATAACTCTAGAAGAAACTGAAAAGATTATCAAACACTTGTCAATAAAAGATGAAAAGGTATGGGGCTTACAGGAGAGTTCTATTTGACTTTAAGGAAACATACAATTCCAATGTTATCTGAGGACTTGTAAAAAAAATGAAAATGACAAGTATCTACCTAAATTAATAATAAAATAAACTCCCCTACATTTTGTGGATACAGTTTACAATGCTATCTTATATACTTTAATGTTGTTAAGGTATTAGATCTTAAATGTTCTCATCACACAAAAGAAATGGAATTACGTTTCACGATGAAGATGTTATCTGACTCTGTGGTGGTAATTACATTGCAATACATAGGTGTATCAAATGAACACATTGTACACCCTAAACTTACACAATATTATATGCCAATTATATCTCAATCAAGTTGGAAAATTAAATGAAAATTAAAATCTCTAATATGAAACATTATTGTATCCACATTCTTTCAAATGACAAAATTAAACATTAAAAATCATGACCAGTTTTACTTAAAAACTGAGGGAAATGCAAAAATACCAAACAGAAGTTCATCATATATCATCCAACAGCGGAGTAAAAGATGGAATACTTCATGACAAAATGCGGATTTAGCTTGTGAACATGAAGAAGAATGTAAAATTGATTTTAGAAAATTAAAGGAGACTGTGGACTCTGAGCAACAAACTCAGGGTTTTGGAGAGGAGGGGGTAGGGGGTTGGGTAAGCCTGGTGGTGGATATTGAGGAAGACACGTATTGCGGAGCACTGGGTGTGGTGCATTAACAATTAATCTTGTAACACTGAAAAAATAAAATAAACGTATTTAGGGGAAAAAAATGAAAAAGAGCTGCAGGATCATATTAATAAATGCTGAAACAATAGATAAAAATTAACTAGTTACATGAGTAAAATGTGAATAGCAGGAAACTTTCAAATCATGGTATAAGTTATTTAACAGAAACTAACTGAAAGTCTTAAATAAAATTAAAATCACTCTTATTAAAGCTAAAATAAAGACAGTGTTGGCCATTCTCACCACTATTTTCAGGCTTTTGGGTTTTGGTTTATTTTGTTTTGAGGGGGGGTGTAGCTATTTAGCTACAAGAGAAAACAAAACAAATGTAATAAAGAGAAGAGAAAAATGATCCTTAGTTGATACTAGATTCCCTTGAGAACAGTAAGGTAAAGAACTGACACTGGAAAAGCTTGGAAATAATCAGGTATGGGATGGAGTGGCCTGGAGTGAGGTAGGAGAGGGAGAGCTAAAGAATGGTTGTATGCTGTATATATTTTGAAAGTAACTTTGATATGAGTTGGTGTGGGGTATGGCTTTTTTTTTTTTTTCCCAAATTTATTTTAATTTTTCAGTGGGGTATGGCTTTTAAAAACCATTCAGGGCGCCTGGGTGGCTCAGTTGGTTACGCAACTGCCTTCGGCTCAGGTCATGATCCTGGAGTTCCAGGACTGAGTCCCGCATCGGGCTCCCAGCTCCATAGGGAGTCTGCTCCTCCCTCTGACCTGCTCTCTCTCTCTCTCTCTCTCTCTCTCAGATAAATAAATAAATAAAATATTAAAAAAAAAACCATTCAGAACAAGAAGAAACTTTAGTAGAGTAACTAAAAATAGGATCAATATACAAATATCACTGATTTTTCTTTATAACAGCAAATACTAGAAACTGATGGGGGAAATGTCTTTCACAGAATTATAACAACACATAGTAATAAATTTAATAATAATTTATAAGCACTATATGAGGAAATGTACATAATATACTAAATGACAAAAAGGCATGACTTTACTATATGTTTAAGAAACAAGACTTCTACAATTTTTGTAGAAAACAAAATCACCACAATAAAGCAAACTTTATGTAGTACATGCTAGGTACCAGATACTTCATAAATACTAACTCATTCAATCTTCCAACACAACCCTATACATAGCTACCATTATTATACCCGTATTATAAATGGGGAAACGCAGGTACAGAGAGAGAATGCAACAGCGCAAAAGCCATTACAGCTAAGAGTAATGGAATTGAACAGGAACCTTGTTCCAGACTTCAGAGCCTATGTTTTCTTTTCTTTGCTTTTCTTTTTTAAAGTTTTATTAAAAAAAAAAAAAGTTTTATTTATCTGAGAGAGACACAGCGAGAGAGAACATAAGCAGGAGGAGTGAGAAAGGGAGAAGCAGGTTTCCCAGGGAGCAGGGAGCACGATGCAGGGCTCGATCCCAGGACTCTGGGATCGTGACCTGAGCCGAATGCAGACACTTACCGACTGAGTCACCCAGATGTCCCAGAGCCTATGTTTTCAACCATCATATCATACTGTCTCTATCCAATTAAACACCACCACAGAAACTTACCAACGGCTCAATGTTGGCGTTCATAATTCACTGTTAAGAACTCTGATTTAAACTCTACAGATACTCTTCCTGAAAATGTGGAAACTATTCATTAAGTCTCAAGACTATGGTGAGACTCAAATGAAAGAATGTCTATAAAGTGTTTACAAAAGTGCCTAACAAATAAGCCCCTCAATAAATGGTCAGTTTCTGTGTGTGTGCGTGTGTGTGTGTGTTCAATAATTGATATCATTGCTGCCATATATGCAAACATTAGAAGACTCTATCCTGTGGAAGAACAGACCCCACAGCTCCTCATACAGTGCTAAGTTGCAAGGATCCCTACTTTGACTCAGAGCAGACCCCAGAACCAGCTCTCCTTGCCATTCTTCCTTGTGGAAATAACATTCCTGACTCTAATCTGCCAAAATAATATAAGCTACTATTATTAACAGTTCCTCTTTTACTTGAAGTAGAAGAGACAGATTCATCCATAGACTGAACATACTGAACACTTATTTTTCGTGTCAGCATTTTACACTCTAAAATAAGTACAACAATAGTATCAATATTATGGCTGTTGGGAGGATTAAGTGCCATAATATATCAAAAGCACTCACCTATTTGCTCAGAATTTTTTTCAAGACTGATCAGCCCTTGAAATATATGGTTACTTATCTTCACTTATTACTTGCAGGTAGTTATGCATTTTTACAGAAACATCACCTCTTATCTTTGTACTACTACTGAAATAATGCCAAGATTAGGTGGCTAATCCATGTTAATTCAGAGACTGCTCCCAAGGCAAAGTATAATACTCATATTTTTCTCTACGCTAAAGACTACTTCTAGTACTCTTTATTACACTTTTGTAATTAGTTAAAAAAAAAAAGAAAGAAATTTTGTTAACATTTAGGCCCACCTAGTATGATGCTCTAATGTGTGTGTGGTTGTTTATTAAACACAATAGTGAATCACTACTAAATTAGTAATAATTCAAAAAGTGTTCACATGAATGATCAGTAATATACCTTTATTCCATGCGTCAACAACTGAACTACTGTAGTATTGAAAGAAATTTGAGAAACTAAATTTAAGAAACAAAATTAAATCCTATTTAGACTAAAGCAAAAATTTTCTCTGATGGATTATCACCTTGTCATTTTTCCTTCTACTTTGAATAAATAGGGTAAGAATAAAGGGAAAGAGTGCTGGTAGAAGTGGGTAGAAATAGGAGGGGAAAAAAAAAGTAGGACCTCCTTCAAAGCATCCCAATTGAGCTTAGGATATTTAGGAATATTGAAATGGGAATGTACACTTAACGAATTCTTTAAGGGCATCAAAATTTAAGATAAGAAGGAAGGAAGAGCTATGAATATACACTCTCATCTACCTAACACCTAGACAGTTCCAGGCATTGTTCCCACAAGTAACCACTACCAAAAGGCACCTACAGGCTGCCCCTCCTGTGTATTCTTTGAATAGATGAATTTCTTTACCTAAATGTATTTATAAAGCGCCATGACATCATTAATCAAGACATCTTTAAAGGATTTTGCTGTAGGCTTGGTTCTTTCAGTTTTTATCCATACTGTATCATTATTGCTACACTTGCAAATACCGAGGTATTCTAGATATGAATTTATCTAAGGCTAAGAGAAATATTTAAGTAGTGTGATAATAAAATTTGGACAGGATTCATGTTATGCTTATCAAAGCATTATCGTGACTTCAGGCCTGATTTTAAAAGAAAATATTTAAATTGCTGATCAGCAACATGAGGCATTTAGGCCCGTATGTTTAGAGACGTAAATTTACTTTTTGGTGATGAAGTCTGTGAAAATGACAAAATGAGTTTGTTTTAGAATATATCATGGTGAGATGAAAATACCTGTCATTTTAGAATATCATAGAATTTCTGGTACAGTGCCTGAACATGAGTGTTTTTTTTTTAAAAAAAACATTCTAAGTATTTATTTTTGAGCATTTGTACTTATTAAATATTTATTTATTAATTTGTTTATTTTTTTAAAAGATTTTATTTATATTTATTGGCAGAAATAAGACAGACACAGAGAGCATATAAGAGGGAGAAGCAGGCTCCCCACCAAGCAGGGAGCCCGATGTAGGGCTTGATCCCAGGACCCCAGGATCATGACCAAGTGGAAGGCAGATGCCCAAATGGCCACCCAGATGATCCCTGAATATTTATTTTTAATGAGATGATTCATCATCAAAGCATGTGAAAAAATCTTCTCAGAATTTAAAAGAAATTTTAGGCATTCCAGCAAAATTCATTATTCTACATTTGACATCTAAGAACAGACCCATAGACTTGTACTTTAATAAATGCAAATAGAAGAACAGAGATTTCAATCCAGATTGATGTACTGATGATTTTAAGGAAATAGGTGTTCAATATAAAATGGCTCTAGGCTTCAGGTTCCTCTTCAGCAAAATTAAGAAATAAGCCAGGTAGTAGAGGAGGTCATTTTAAAAAATCTTGGCTGTTTTTCCACTTTAAGAACCTAATCACATTTCCTTTCATGTGTGTAGTACCTCAAAAAATATGCAATTATACACAGAACATGTTATTAGAACATTACCCACTACAACATTTTCTGGAATTTTTTTTTCCCAAGGTCTATACAGAACTATTATCACCAAATATCGTAACCGTCTATAGGCAATATTCACGGAAACCAACTTATAAATACCAATGTATTATGAAATGAGAAAAAAAATACTAATAGAAGTGTTGAGAGGTATGCACTATCTGGTGGAATCCTGTATGGGCAAGGTCTGCCTTCTGACCACGGGAAGCTCTAATCCCATCAAGGAAAGTGACTGCCTCCGATGGAAATATTACAATACCTTTTGCTAATTCTGTCACTTTTATAAAACTCTTCTAAAGTGCCTACTGGTAAATGAGGGAGGACTGCTGTCCCACAGGGCAAATCATTTTCCTTTATTTACTGCACAGCACAAATCACACCTCAAAAGGTCAGCCGTTAGAACATAAAAGTACATTTTATAATTCACTTGACAGAGGCTCCATCTGACTCTTCTGATAAGAAATATATCCCTTATCCCTTATCAGACAGAATACCAATCGCAGTGGTGCCAAGAAGGAACAATAGAATTGAGTCCAGCATAAAGAAAATGCTTAATAAATGGAATACATTTTCATTATCTAACATCAATTCTAGATTTCTAAACTTTCTAGTTTTTTATGCACCTGAGCTAATTTAACTTATAATATTTCAAACAACAGGATGTTTACTGCTATTTTGTTTGCTTTTTCAACCTTTTCCCCACTATATATGTACTATATGCAGTACATGCATAGACTATATGTACATCTGTGTGTGTGTGTATTTATACATATGGGGGTTATGCACACACATACATATGCACAGAAACATGTGTGTTTCTAAGGTATAAATATTTACAGTAAGGTTAGAAAAAATAAAATTCAACTAATACTACTTTCATTTTTATATTATCTCCAAGTAAGTATATATCTATTTTAACAATGTTTATTATCAATACATGCAATTAATCTCTTGAAATACTTTTTTTATTAACATACAATGTATTATTTGTTTCAGGGGTACAGGTCTGTGAATCATCAGTCTTACACAATTCACAGCACTCACCATAGCACATACCCTCCCCAATGTCCATCACCCAGCCACCCCATCCATCCTCCCCTCCTCCCCTCCAGCAACCCTCAGTTTGTTTCCTGAGATTAAGAGTCTCTTATGGTTTGTCTCCTTCTCTGTTTCCTGTTGTTTCATTTTTCCCTCCCTTCCCCCATGATTCTCTGTCTTATTTCTCAGATTCCTCATATCAGTGAGATCATATGATAATTGTCTTTCTCTGATCGACTTATTTTGCTTAGCATAATACCCTCTAGTTCCATCTAGTCCTTGCAAATGGCAAGATTTCATTTTTTGATGGCAGCATAATATTCCATTGTATTGATATATACATATACATAGATACATCTATCTCTCTATCCATCTATCTATACACTATACACACACACATACATATATATCTCACATCTTTACCTGTTCATCTGTTGATGGATATCTAGGCTCTCTCTTGAAATACTTTTAAAGATTTTATTTATTTATTTGACAGAGAGAGAGAGATCACAAGTAGGCAGAGAGGCAGGCAGAGAGAGGGGAAGCAGGCTTCTTGCTGAGCAGAGAGCCCCATGTGGGACTCGATCCCAGGACCCTGACATCATGACCTGAGCTGAAGGCAGAGGCTTTAACCCACTGAGCCACCCAGGCGCCCTTGAAATATTTTTAAAACATAAAAGTATATGAAGACTCCAGAGATAGAATTAGGTAAAGCTGGTATAAATATTTTTTGTAGAAAATTCACTTAGCAATTTTGAAACAATCAATCTTCACTAGAGAACAAGATTATGTGGAGCCTAAAATAAACTATTTAATGAAAATTTAGTGACATGTAGACATTAATTACATTTTCTGAGACTTCAAGTCTTGACAAAAGAAAAATAATTTAACCTCTTTCCTGGGGAATTTAGAATTTCAGAATTATAGAAACAAGTCATATTAGCCATACTACATGTTGAAAACATGAAAACTTTTTGACTTTCATGTTTTTCTAGGGTTATCAGTTCCATTTCCAATGACAAAAGATTTATAGATAAATGGAATTATCTTTTCCACAGAACCTGATTATAGATTGAGGTAAAAAACAAACAAACAAAAACCTGAAAAACAGAAAAGACTGTCCTTACTCAAGAAACAAAACAAAACAAGACCTTCATATGAAAGGAAACATTTCAGATTGTTAGGTGATTTGATCACTGTGTTCAGTCCTGCTAAGGCGATTACTTCATATTTTGCGGCATGAAAAGGGAAATAAGAAATACTAGGCTTAGTGCCCACTTGGCTAAATCCACCTTCCTGGGCAATATCCCTAGGCAGAGTTTCTTTGGACTTAAGATTTGTTTTATTTTCCTCTTCTCACTTTTAAAATTTTTCCTCGTGCTCTGTATTTATTTCTTTCCTTATCCTGTTAAAATTACCCCTTCGAGGTGTTTGAATATCCAGGATTCCTACCGTAGCTTTTAATAGGTTCCTTTGCTACCAGAAAATTCAGCAGTTTTTAACAATTTCAACTGTATCACTCACTTCATTTCCTCTTTTGCTCCAAATGTTTTCTCTTAGAGTTCTCACTCTGACAGAAGAGGTAGGATAGTTGTCTGTTTGTTTTTTTCTCTTTTGGTATTATCTCATCACTTCTCTTCATATAGAACATTTTTAGGTTCAGACATTTTTACCTACCTATTTATTCCACTGAGATTCAATTTCCCTCCCTGAAAATGCCAAGAATCAATCATGCATTTCACTTCTTAATTTTATTAATTTTGTAGACAGACAGAGAAGTAGCAAAAATAAAGTTCAAGTGCCAAATCATTTGGCAGAGTGAGAAATCTCCCATTAATATCACTTCAGTAATTTAATAGAACCAAAGAGAAATTAAATCTTTAGTTGCGAAACGTACCTGAAAAGCTGTGTTACTTATCACACATATGGGCAAAAATGAGGTCCAACAAGTAGCCACTTACAGCAATTTATGTACTCTGGTTTCACATTACAAAGCTGTTTATATTTTCACTTAAATGTGAAAATACACATTTAAGTGTCTTTAAAATACTGTACAGCATAGGACAATTCTAAAGATAAACTTAGAATATAAGCCCTTCGGAGGCAGGGACCTCATTTTTCCCTTCCTTCCTTCCTTCCTTCCTTCCTTCCTTCCTTCCTCTTTCTGACATCATGTCCCCAGGGTCTACCTACCGTGTGACACTACGACATGAACCCTGACCCACTGAATTTGGTTGACGCGAGACTGAAGTACTTCAAACTAGAAAGGAAAATAAAAGAGAAAGCAATAATGCCTCTTCAAACTAACCCCACCCCAAGCTTCAGGGATCTGATGAAACACAGACAACTTTCCATTCTACTTGTAGGCCTTTGGGCAACTGAGTAATTGTGGGCTACTCAAGGCTTTAGTCATTTGTGAACCTCAACCTGGGCGAGACAGCTATTTCACCAGATGGCAAATGTGATCACATTTCTTAGCACAGCAACTCCAGCAATAATATTCCTGTCATAGGTCAAGAACGTACTTTATGTCACCAAGTTATGACTAATGGGTTCCAAGCACATACAGCGGGGCATTTCATTGGATATACTTAGAAACTGCCTAATGGCAATTTTTCAAATATTGAGCAGGGGACCCTTTGTTTTAAAATGCTCAATATTTCGAAAGCTGATTGATTACACCTCTTACTACCAATAACACTACCTCCACCACTTCAGTTGGCAAATTTTCACGAAACCTTCAGATTTCAGCAAAGTATGACCTCCTCAGAGAAGGTTTCTGTGAGTCGTGTAATGTTTTCACACAGCATGGTCCACACCACCACACCCATTATTATTTTGAATTATATTTTTGCAAGCTTGCCCCCTTTTTGTCAATGTTTTCTGAAAGCCAGGAACCCATCTAATAATCGCTCTATTCCCAATATTCAGCACAGTATTTAGTCCATATAGAGACTAAATGAATCTTGAGGGACAGATGGATGGATGGATGGATGGATGGATGGATAGATGGGCTGACAGACAGATGGATGGGTGGAGTTTGTAGATATATAATTTGATAACATACATATTCATATACAAATGTATGCAGACAGAGTAGGCTAGCAAATAGTCATGATTACACATGGGGTCCTGAAATATTCCTATATAACTAATATTTATATTCTTGATTTTTTTCCCTTTTTTCTCTAATTCTGGCTATTCACAAATCAGCATGACTAGTTTCCTCAAAAATAATTGCAAGTGGCTTCATTTTAAAAAATGAGGACACTAGACTTTATTCCGGGTAATAAAACAGACATTATTTTTTAGAAATCCATTATAATGTTAATTAGCCTTCGTTTTCTCACATGCTAACCAGTACATGGTGAACACCTTGACGTGCTGTGTGTACCTGGTACACTTGCTTAATACAGGTTATGCAACAGGCTGTGCTTTAACGCTACGGTTTACGTATCTTCCTGTTCCTTTTTGGGGTAAGATTTATTTATTTGAGAGAGAGAGAGAGAGTGCATAGATGCATGGAGGTAGGGGAGGAGGCAGATGAAAGAGAATCCCAAGCAGACTCGGACTCCCTACTGAGCATGGGGCTCGGGTGCATGGATGGATCCCAGGACCCAGGACCCTGAGATCATGACCTGAGCCGAAATCCAGCGTCAGCTGCTTAACTGACAGCAAACCAGGTGCCCCTTACTGTTCCTTTTTTCAAATCTGTCTCCAATTAGGGACCTTTTCAGATCCCATGGGAAGCTCAGCTAACTGAGGACATATATACCTCATCCTCAGTGGGGGTTACTCTACTGAATAAAAGACTGGAAAAGTAGTATTAGTTACATGTTCTCGAGTCAACTCAAACCTTATTTTTATAACCAATCATTCTCTCTAACTTAACAGTTCACTTTTTTCAAGGAAGTAACAGGCAGGACTGAAGAGGAGTTTTACCCTCTAACTCTTTCCTACCTGATTAATGAATTACAACGTGGTCTATAACCCCTCTCCTTTCTCACACACAGCCCATCCTACAAATTGTGAGTGCAAATATTTTTCTCTATTTCCAAATATTTTTGTCTATTTCCTCTCTTCATCCCGAAATCTCATTATTATAGGCCTCTGTTAACAAATCCCAAATATGCTGGTAGACTTCCTTAAAGCCCCTCTAACCCCTCTTCCTCCTGCTCCTTCCACAAGCCATTTCTCCAGCTACTGTGAGGCTTCTCCACTTTAAAAGCAGGACTTAACTTCTCACGCCACTTTCATAAAGCATACACTTGTGTAAGCCGTGTACACCCCATCCCAAACCATCCATGGCTATTTGTTCTCCTCTCTGTCAAATCAGAACCTTGAGCATTATATTTTCCATTTAAATGTACAACCTTTAACTGGGCATTGTAGACTGGCACTGCAAGAGTGTGGTTCATTCAAGACTGTCGTTGAGAGACGGATCCCTGTTCAACATAACTCAATGTTCAGATCAGGTCTTTGTCATCTCCGCTGCAGGCCACATTCTAGTGGTGAGTTCACGAAGGTAAATGTCAACTTTTGGTGGCTCCTGGGTGGCCACCTTGCTGACCTTTGGCCAGATTGCCCATTTCCGTTCCAGCTTCCACACTCAGCATATGCATTGTATTCTTCACAATTTAGCATTTGATCTTATCTTACCTTCTTTCTTTTGAGCATAGGTATCTCTGGCTAGTTTAGATGTTCCCTAAAGGTAAGGATTATGTCACTGCTCTGTCACTCGGGCCCCCTTACACTTGGTGGGGATTCAATAAGCACGTATTAAATCTCTGGTTACAGGACAATAAACTCACATCACCTAACTGAGGCACAGGCAACTGGAACATAATTAAACTTGAACTTTGCACCAATTGTAGATTGGTGACCGTAAATTCCTATTACCAGCAAACAGTTCTGGGATGGCATTATGTGTTGTAAACCAGTAACTACTTTATTATCAAAATCATCAAATAGGAAGTAAATTGTTCATGTGATCATGACTGCATTACCCCATGATTTGTACTCTTTTACAAGGTGTTATTGTTTAGTTTTATGATGAACAGGAAAGATAGACAACGCTGTTCTTGTCTAGCAAATAATACAACAGCTAATAGAGACAGTGATAATTCTATTTTTATAGAATAGTATGAATTGGAGCAAAGATGTGAATACTATTTCTACTACTTACTAGCTCTGCATATTTGGACAATTTTTGTATCTTCTCTCAGCCTGTAGCTTGTTTTCCTTTTTTTTTTAAGATTTTATTTATTTGAGGGAGTGAGTAAACATGATCAAGAGAAGGGGCAGAGGGTGAGGGAAAGAATCCCAAGCAGACTTGGCCTGGGCACTGAACATGGAGCCCAATGTGGGGCTCCATGCAGGACTTGATCTCAGGATCCTGCTATCAGGACCTGAGCCAAAACCAAGAGTTGCAAGTTTAACTGACTGAACCACCCAGGTGCCCCACCTTTTTCTTTTAAAACAGGGATGAAAAAAATAAATAAATAAATAAAACAGGGATGATACCTACTGTAAACAGGAGGGCTGAAAGACCAGAGTTCACATGAGTAACTAATCTAATTCAGGGCTTGGCAAACAGTAGGTGCTCGATAAATGGTAGCATTTAACCCATGGCACCAATCTGCTGGGCCTTTCTCTACCTGCCTTGGAAATTGAGAGCATAAGAGAAGGAAAACAGTCTTCACACAACCTGCAGCTTTCTGGTCATCTTCCTCGTTCCCTTCTTTCTTTTCTTTTTCCTTCTTTCTTTCCTTCCTTTCTCTCTTCTTTCTTTCTTCCCTCCTTTTCCTCTCTTTCCCTTCTTCACATGCTACATGAAAAACCTTGAGTAGATCTCTGAACCTTCCCTTTTCTCTTCTATGAAATCCCTCCTATTAAAGTTCTTGAGAAATATAAATAAGTCTGTGAATTTTGCTAAGCTCAGGAGTGTCATCATTTGCAGCACGATGTCCAAATATTATCAACAACTATTTGGAAGTTCTTAATCTAGACAAATAGTAAGTAAACTGTGATTAGAGAGATTTCTTCTCAAAATACCCTAGGAAAACATTCGGTGCAGGCCTCATTTCCACTGAGATTAACCTCAATGCCTCAGCAAAAACAGTGCCTACCACAATCCCATGAAATAATTTTAGAAGCAATAAATTATGACTGGTTCCATTTACACAAATATTTTGATATCATGAACTAGCTTGCTTATTCAAACTGACGGACTGAGATGGAGAGCTACAGATAGAAAGGTCAAGAAGTAGATGATGTTTTTGAAGTTAGTGCGTGGGGTTTCTGGTGAGAAAGGAGTAGGGGGGTTAAATCAGCTGCCATATGGGGAAACGATCTGTGTGTCTCAGCAGACAGGGAGCAAAGCATACTTGAGATTTGAAAATTTTTTCAAACATTTTTCAAGGGCTTGAAACAGCTATGGGGGATAAATTTTTTGGAGAAAGAAAAATCTTTGGGCAATGAAGTCTTAAATATATTGCATATAATGGATAAGTCCTTTACTATTTCATAACTAGCAGCAGCATAGTGAATCAAAAACTTCTTGGCTCCGTTACTTTTAGGAATTCTTCATGGTCTTGAGTTATTCAGTTAAAAGTTTAAAAATGACAAAAGAAGGAACTGGGCACCTAATAGACTTCTAAGCGGTGAATTTTTTTCTCATATTAAGTTTAATTTAAAGGAAGAAGATTCTTAAAGCTCAAAAATGGGACGGAATGGGGCTGGGTAATAATATAGGTAATCTGTGACATTACTCACTTAGAAAAGGTGTGGAATGACAAAAGAATGTTCAGGACCATGTTAAAGTAGTGGCATTTCCAGATAATTGTTTCTACTAAAGTGATTACAATATGGAGTTTATCAGAACTTTAAAAATTTCCCGTAAAACCAATGTCAAATTAAAAACTGAATTTTAATTCAAAGGATCATGTACACATGAACAGTTTGAAAAATCTGAAGTTGTTTTTTTCCATAGAAACAGAAAAGTTATAATATTACGCTAAATTTTAAATTTTCTAAGAACTTTTATAAAACCATTACCCTGTTTGGATAAGGTAAAAACAAATGTTAGTATCCCATATACTTTCAAATATTCTAGGGAAACAAATATTTCAGTGTTGTAAATGACTTGAATCTGGAACCTAGCCTCCCGTTTTGATTATAATTTATGAATATAATTATTAAAAAGGCTGAGTAAGTTACCAAGGCCTTATGACCAATGGCAAATGTCAGAGCTGAGTCTGAAACATGTCAGGTATTCCAAGGTAGTGCTCTTCCTAGTAGATTAAACTCTCTCATATAAACAAGCTGGCAGTTCATCCTACCAAACAACTAAGTGATCAGTGTGCGACATGGAGCAAAACACAAGTGGAATTTCTCATTTCCCGAACTAGCAGTCCTAACACTGTGCGTACTGAAAATGTGCATTCAGGATATTACCTTGATGCGTTGAGGGAAAATCTCCTTTCTTTGTTGTCTCCTCTTGGATATTAATAATGGGATAAAAACATACACCTCTATATATACCAGTAGCCTGAACATATCTATTGATAGAAGTTAAAGAAGGTATATCTTACTCTGGGCAAGAGCATATTTCCATATCTACATAAAAATAAGCATCTCAGCAGATCACCTCCTATCTCCTCTGAATGGACGTTCACAAAGGCAAAGGTCACTCCATGGGGGCATGAATCTTAGTCTCCTCCTTCCTCTTTGCCTACCTTTGAGTGAATATCTGTGACTACACAGAGGTCTTGCCAATTGTTCTTAAGCCAGAGGCCAACCATCCATTATGACCAGTACTGCATCAGTCTACTGGGACTCAAGACTATGCTGTATTACCTGCAGCAAACACGGGACAAGAGATTATAGTTGTATCATTCCTCCTCCTGAAAACAGAAGTATAGGTATGACCAACACTGCCACGGAAACAGGGAAGGTGGTCTTTAACTTTTATTCTGTACCTTCACATAGGAATCAGAAGCAATGAAATCTTTTAAGTTTCACTTGGAAAGATTTTGTTAAATAGGTTAACCTGACCTTTGTTAATTACATATCAAAACAACAATCCTTTTGTAAAAGTGAGACATTTTGGAGTCACTCTGGAAAAAACTTCAGAGGGGAAGTCAAATAATAACTAGAAAGAATTTCATTGAATAATTAAAAATAAACACAAAGTGAGCACCTGCCTGTATTGTAAAATACAGAGGAGACAGCCTATTTCAAGATGGGCTTCTTTAGAAGGTAGGCTGTTTCACAAAGAGAGCTGGGATCTGAACACATTCTAGCTCTCCAAGAGAGAGGGCCAGATGAATTGAAGGACATGTGTTATTTGAAAGTTCACATGGAAAAATAATGTTAATAACTTAATATTGGAGCTACGTCTGCATAAAACATGGCATAGCTGAGCAAAGAAAGGCGAGTGCAGAATTATACAGTATATTTGAGATCAGCACATGTACAAATCCTTTATTGATGACTGGTACTCTGTTGTTCTTGCTGAGTTCTTCTCTTGGGTAGGACTGTATAGATAGGTAACTAGCTCGCTGGCGAGTGATAGGGGTGTTCCCTCGGTCCTAGAAGTTGTCCTTGTTTCAGGCACTGTGCCAGATGGATGAATCAGACGAGAGCTCTCACTATTACCCCAACAGCAGCAACACTGCAACCGAAAGTAAAGCTGGCACAAAGAATGGCATTCCGATATTCCCAGATCTCCAGAGTGTAAACTGTAAAACTTTCTAAATCAAAGCAAGAAAGTGGTATCCGGGCAATGATCAAGCAGAGAAAATGGGAAAGGAAGGCAAAGAAGAGAGGGAGGTTTGGGGAGTAGGAGAGGAGAGGATAACATGCAGGGAAATAAAGGTAAAGGGCTAGTGAGAGACAAGACACTGGGTGAGCCAGACATAAATTGGGGAGTTACAGGATACATTCTTCTTCTTCTTGAAATGTTGATTTTGAACATTTCAAAACATAAAACCAAAACATCTCATTAGCCAAGGGCAGAGTCCCTTGATCTCAGACTTGGTCACATCCCCACCCTTCATTTTAAGCCTTCTTGGGAATGACTTTTTTTTTTTTTTTTTTAAGTTACAAAAGTAATTGCTACAGAGGTCAAAGGATAACAAAACTATAAATTATGGCAATGAGCTAACTGTACTCAAAGGAGTTGCTGGAAAGGGCAATGGCAAAATCTTCACTCCGAAGAGAATTTGACTCTGTGGCCAGAAATGCAGGTAGGAGAAACAATGAGTGTAAATTTGAAAACTGTACTTCAACTCCTTGTGGTTCTTCACCCCGATAGTGGAGATTGTTGTTTTTCTACCACCAGTACCTCTTCCTCTGTCTGGTGGAAAAAAAAGAAACAGTTTGGTTTTCAGGGGCCATTTCTCCACCAATCCCGGACCATCATTTGGCTTTGGGATGGGCACATAAGGCAAATCTTGCCAGCACAGTAACCCATGCTTGCTAACACCTGCCCCCTATATTAATTGGCCCAGGGATCGATATTTGGTTTAAACCAGGCCAATGAAAACTTTTCTGAGAGCTTTTATAGGAAAAGTGCTTGTATCCTTCAAAGACGGCAAGTGCTAAAATCCTGGCACTTCTGTAGCTTTCTCTCCATTTCATGAAGACAGACTGATTGAAAATGAAATCAATCACAGGGAGCAAGTCTTTAGAGGCAGAGAAAAAGGGGCAGAATTGATGGCATCATTCAGAACCTGGATAAAACCTATCCCTGAAATGTTCGGTAACATAATCCAAATATTTCCCTTTTAAGTTGGGTAAATAAGTAATTATTTGTGGTTACTTGAAATTAAGAGTTTTAAAGTTATACTTCGGTGTATGAACCCTACCGTGTTTTGTCCTACACCACTACCTATTAAGGAAACTTAAATTTTAATATGGCACACCTGCCACAGAATTATAATATTGTTCCTAGACATGGTGCAATATTCTGTATCCTCTGTTATTCCCAGAGCCCATGTAAACTTGGCCTAACCCTTGGAGAAAAGAGGAAAGCCACCTTTCTCTTCTCTATAATAAAATGGCCACTTAACATTCTAAGTTTTTCCTTGGTTGCATTTAATATGAATATCTCCAATGTCAGCAATGTTGAAATTGGTCATTTTGTTTCTCCCAAAACTTGTGCCCTGGAGCAAATAAGAAGGTACCTTTGAACTAAGAAGCACTGGGGTAGCTGTAGATGTTCTTTGCCCATGTGTGCCTGGGCACGCACCCTCCCACCCATACAGAGCTCCAACAGCGAAGGTGGTTGGACGAATGGTAAGAGAGGAACACAACGCTTTCCGTGATTGGGCCAAGGAGAAAATAATTAGGCAAAATGTACGTCTGACAGAATATGTAAACTGTGAAGTTTTGTGTATGAGAAATAACAAAATTTCTTCTAATAATTCCAGTTGCCTTCAAATTCTCTTATCAGTGTTCTCTTTCTAAAACATAGACCAGTTTATGACCTAGATCTGCAACATACCCCTTAGCTTCTGACACCATGAGGAAGAATGGAGGTGCAAATCCATCAGCTTCCTATTCAAAGTTCCCCAGAGTTTGACCCTACCCACAGTACAGTTCTCCTTACCACACCTCCAACCTCCTCTCCAGCTCCAGGGAAACTCATGGCTTACAAATTATTTCAGGCTTGCCACCTCCAGTCTGACTTTATGTGGAGCACTCATTCCTCTTTACTACACCAATTATTTAATTCTCATTGGCTTTTACTGAGTACTTTTAGGGGCTTGTCAGCCACCGACGTCTTACCCATGCTTCAAGGCCTCATACACACTGTATTTCCCTATTTTCTGGATTAAAACTCATCTTTCTATGCTTGAACGTCTGCCTCCACAGCTTCCTCCGATGCATTCTCCCCTTGCTCCTTGATAGAGAAGTGATTCACTGAGGCAACCAACCTGCATGTGCTTTGGCATAGATGGGCCCCTAGAGGTCCTGGGAATGAATAATGAATGCTCTAAGTCAACTGGTTTCCCTTCCCCTTGGCAGCGGTGGAGGTAGGCATCTCGCAGAAAGTGGCCAAACCAACATTTGTATCACCAGGAAAACCTTATCGGCTCTTGTAGTGAGGTTCCCACAGTGCACCTGACTTTTTGGTTGAAACTCTCTTTTTCTTGCCATCATGAATAAGACTGAAGTTCTACATTACAGTTCAACACCCAGCTACTTATTCTCATGCCCAGTTCCGCCACTCGGGCTGGGAATTATGGAAGTAAGGAGCTTCATGTGACACCGTCGGGACTCTAGCACTAAAACTTAAGATCGCTTATGGCACTAGTAACTACTGGTGCCTTTTCTGAGAAAATGTCTTTTCCTCAGTCATTGTAAGGCCTTCATGAAAACATTTTGCTTGGAAAATAAAATTCTTATGACGCACTTATGGGTCTCTAAAGTCATCATCAGCTGAATCAATCATATAGCCTTCCTTTAACCTTCAGCTGTATGGAGATGGAACTAACAAATATTTTTACATAGTTTTCATAAAATGATTGGTTCCTTAAAATGTTATCATTCACACCTAGCACCGTCATTGTGAAATTGACAAAGAATCTCTACCATCCTGGAATGTTAGATCTACTAGAGTGAAACACACAAAAAATGAATATTGGAGTTTTTGAGGTCTGCAGGGCAGGGTTAACTCCCGCATCCCAATTTCTCCATGATAAATTAAAAACATTTATTTACAGACTGTTGCTGATAAGATACACAGTTAGGGTATGAACTAGAACATGGTCAACACAGCAATCCAAACATAACCAGTTACAGTAATGACTATACTCTGTGTTTACCATTCTGGAGTCGGTGGCATTTTATTTTAATTGCCTATTTACTTGTCTGTCCCTTTACCCAGACTGGGAGCTCCTTGGGGGCATGAGCCATCTCCTAATCACTGAGTCCGCTATTACCTCCCACAAAGCTCAAGTGCTCCTTTAAAGGAAGAGTCCATAAATGAGCAAATAGTGTCACATTAATTCTATCATAAATAGCAGGAAGGGAGGAAAATTTCTAAAAGATTTTTTTAAAAGATTTTATTTATTTATTCGACAGAGAAAAAGAGATCACAAGAAGGCAGAGAGGCAGGCAGAGAGAGAGGGGGAAACAGGCTCCCTGCTGAGCAGAGAGCCCAATGCGGGGCTCGATCCCAGGACCCTGAGATCATGACTTGAACCGAAGGCAGAGGCTTAACCCACTGAGCCACCCAGGTGCCCCAAGATTTTTTTAATAAAAAAACCTAACAATACGGGGGTGTCTGGGTGGCATCTGACTCTTGATTTCGGCTCAGGTCACAATCTCAGGGTCCTGGAATGGAGCCCGGCTTCTGGCTCTGCGCTCAGCCGAGAGTCGGCTGGAGATTTTCTCTCTCTCCCTCTTCCTCTTCCCCTCCCCCTACACACTCTCTTTCTCTCTCAAATAAATGAATCCTCTTTAAAAAGCTAACAATTTTGATCATCTTAAATTCTATATAATTAAAAAAAGAACTGGATTATTTCATTTAGCATATTTAGCATTTCTGTTATTAAAATTTTTCCAAATTGGATGGGCTATAATATTTCCTCTGGAAGAAACTCTGTTGCTTTGGTGAAGAAGAGGTACCATTTTAAATTGGGCAGACTGATTAACCTATTTGTTTTCAAATGTTGTCCATTATGGTCCATCTCTTTGTAAAATCTTGTATGTAATGAGTAGGTTATCTGCTTTAGAAGAACAAACAGAAAGAACTAAAAGAAAAAAGTTTTCCATTAGAAAGGAGTCCTCCTAGGTACACCACATGTCATTAACATAAGAGCCACACACATAGACAACACTGAAAGGCGAAACATATTTAGGCATCCTTTACAGCAAATCTCTCTCTCTCTCTCTTTTTCACACACGCACACACATACACTTCATCTTCCCTTCCTTATTCCACCCGATACCCTCCACCATACTGCCTGCATATCCTGTCAGTTTGTTAAAGCAGTAAGTTCTAACTTGCAACTGAGTTGTTTTGCTCCTTGTAATAATATCAGTTTTAAATAGCATAAAAACACAGCTCACTCTTATAATTTTCTTTATAAAAGAAAATCTGCGAAGCCAGTAGTGCTTTGGGGAAAAAGTCAAATATCACACCTGAGTCTGTCCTCTTCTAAAGATACACTTAAAACAGTGACTTAGATTTTCTAGACTCTTCTATGTCTCACACTTGAGAAAACATTTAAAATAGGGCAGTTTAAATTCTTAAAATGCCCTTGGGTGGGGACACAATTTGTATTAGTTCTACAGCACTGTAATGGAGAAAAGTCAATGTTGCCATTTAAAAAAAAAAAAATTAAACTTGAAAGTACCAAGCCTTGTTAAGGAAAAACCTTATTCTGCTTACAATAATAGTCTACATTTCAGTCATATGGTGGGCAAAATTAGGCAGAGAAACTCCTCTAGGTACAATAAAACTAAAATTGCTGAACAAATGACTGAAAGAAAAGTTTTTAATGTAATTTTGAGCTGTCAAGAAAATAAGAGAATTCTTTGGAAGACAAACAAATAGAAGAAATCAATATTTCGGTGAGGTAAATGTGCTCTGGAATCCTGTGAGGATCTTCTGGGGCCTGGTGTGCAAGAGCAGGGGTTAGGGCTTAATGAGTCACAGGTGTATAGGACAAGAAGCCTGGGTCTGGATCCTAACCCCGTCCCTTCCCTCTCACCCCTGCTATGCACGTCTCTCTCTGTAAAATGTACCACTCAATGGTAGACCGTAAGTCTATGTCCATAATCTGATGACTGACTTCTCAGGAGCCACAAGACAGTGGAACGGTATCTTCAAGCTACTGAGAAAAAAATAAACACACAACTTCAAATTCTATATCCAGTCTGACTAACTTCTAAGAATGAAAGTGAAATAAAGAGATTTTCAAGTACAGAAGAACTGAGTATTTACTGCCAACAGGCTTCCCCTAAGAGACTGTTAAAGACTGTACTTAAGGAAGAAGTAAAATAATTCTACAAAAAAAAGTTCTGAAAATGCAAGAAGAAATGGCTAGCACCAAAAGCAGACACATGGGCATAGCCAAAGCAACACTGCTTATACAAAATAATAAAACAATGTCTTACTTGGGAAGTTAAGAAATACAAAACTACAATCCTCAGTAACTATGCCACATAGCTGTCAGGAGTGGGGGGGGGGCAGCTGTAGTGAGAACCAAACAAGCGTGGACAGTAAGAATGAAATCATCTACCACACCCAGTTAACTGTTTACAGTAACACGACATTACTATTTTATTGTTTTCATTATTGCCCAGGCAATAGGGTACAGTAACACGACATTACTATTTTATTGTCTTCATTATTGCCCAGGCAATAGGGTTTACTGTTCACTACAGGAACTGCACTAAAGAGCTATTAACTCCTTCAGCTACAACCAGCAAGAGTTCACTTCCCAGAACCGCTGAACTTACCACCTGCAAATCCTTGCCTTATTTCAACAGATTCTAAACTACTGTATCATAAGCCTTTCCCAAACCTAATCAAATCTCCACACTCAAAGATCCATTTGAAACCAAATTCAAATTCTCAACAAAATCTGGTTTTGCTTTTCCTCCCCAGACACTGTTATGTCTGTGGAGGTGGCCTTCTCTTTCATCCTGGGAAGCAGTAAACACAGCTCTGCCTTATCAACCAAGCGCAGTGATATCTGGGGAGTGAGCATTCCACAGCAGTTAATGTGTTCTCGGGGAATTTTATATTTTGGGGATGGAGGTAAACACTGACTAGCTTTAGATATTAAGTAGGCATTTCTAAGGTAGCCATTTTAAAAACAAGTGATGTATACTTTCTAAAACCACAGAAAGGAAAAACTGAACAAGAAGACAAACTAAATGAATGCAAGAAAGGAAATTGAAGACACAGAAAAATGAGGACAAATGACATGTACAAAATAAATAGTAACACCGAATCAAAAATTATATACATAATAAGATTCAAAATACTAGATTAAATTCCTAAGTAAAATATAAGGCTTTTTTACTGAATTTTTTTTAATGCTACTCATGTTCCCTTCATAAAAGAAAACCAAAACACCCACAGACATACATGCACAAAGAAGGACATAGAAAAGTTGAAAGTAAAAGAATGGAAAGAAAGCCAGGCCAAGAGTAATCACAATTACCTGATGCAGGTTTATTAATATGAGGCATAACATACTTTTTAAAGAAGATTCATTTATTTATTTTAGTGGGGGGAGGGGCAGAGGGAGAGAATCCCAAGTGGACTCCTCACTGAACATGGAGCCCGACACAGGGCTGGATCTCATGACCCTGTGGATAGGACCTGAGCCAAAACCAAGAGTCAGTCACTTAATCGAGTGTGCTACCCAGGTACCCCATGGCATAATATACCTTAAAGCAAAAATGCAACATTACTAAAGATTAAATGAGATCAGATCTCTGAAGTTGTGTGCACCAATTAACATAATTTAAAAACATATAAAGAGGGGCGCCTGGGTGGCTCAGTGGGTTAAGCATCTGACTTTGGCTGAGGTCAGGATCTTAGGGTCCTGGGATTGAGCCTCTCACTGGGCTCTCCATTCAGCAGAGTCTGCTTCTCCCTCTCCTTCTGCCTTGCCCCTGCTAGTGCGCTCTCTCTCTCTCTCAAATAAAATCTTGAAAAAATTTAAAACATAAAAAAATAATAACATAGAAAGCAAAAAATTATAGGCCTACAAGGTGAAACTGACACGTGTATTTATCCTCTATTGGGAGAATTCAACAACTCTAAGTAATTGACACATCAAAAAAAACCCAGGAAAGATCCTGATACAATGATCAGCACAACTGTACAAATTGAAATAATGGACATATATAGTCTTGTACCCCACAACGGAAGAATATACCCTCTTTTCAGTACATTTGAAAACCTTAAAAATATGAAGCAAATAAAGTCAAGCCTTTAATTTTAAACAATCACAAACAGGCCTTTTTTTTTTTTTACCCAAAATACAGTGAATTCAGAAATCTACAATAAAAAATGCGTTTTAAAAATTTTTTTTGAAGGGGCCCCTGGATGGCGCAGTTGGTTGAGCGACTGCCTTCGGCTCGGGTCATGATCCCGGAGTCCCGGGATCGAGTCCCACATCAGGCTCCCAGCTCCATGGGGAGTCCGCTTCTCACTCTGACCTTCTCTCTCTCACTCTCTCTCTTTCCTAATAAATAAATAAATAAAATCTTAAAAAAAAAGAAAATTTTTTTTTGAAGATTTTATTTATTTATTTGACAGAGAGAGAGAGCACAAGTAGGCAGAGAGAGAGGGGGAAGCAGGCTCCCCTGCTAAGCAGAGAGCCCGATGCGGGGCTTGAT
>CM052800.1:146504363-146720954 GCA_028533885.1 Nasua narica | reverse complement strand
TCTGACCTTCTCTCTCTCACTCTCTCTCTTTCCTAATAAATAAATAAATAAAATCTTAAAAAAAAAGAAAATTTTTTTTTGAAGATTTTATTTATTTATTTGACAGAGAGAGAGAGCACAAGTAGGCAGAGAGAGAGGGGGAAGCAGGCTCCCCTGCTAAGCAGAGAGCCCGATGCGGGGCTTGATCCCAGGACCCTGAGATCACGACCTGAGCCGAAGGCAGAGGCTTTAACCCACTTTAACCCACTCAGCCATCCAGGCGCCCCTAAAAACTGCATTTAAAAAATTTAAAAGCCTTATACATTTATATGGAAAATGGACAATATGATTCTGTATGACTATAGCTTAAAAGAAGCAATGAATATTATAAAAATCCTCAAATGGATAAAAATAAAAATACCACATCAAAACTGGTAGGAGGAATGTAAAACAGGATTGAGAAATCAAACTCACAGTACTGATAATGCAATAACCTGCTATCAGAAGCAATCAGAAGTGCCCATCACCTAGAGAACATTCTGGCCAAAATATTTAAGCAGGACCTAATTATGAAGACATATTCAGATAAATTGGCACTAAGAGGTTCTACAGAGCAAATAGCCTGGACTGTTCAAAAATAACAGTATCATAAAAACCAGGAAAGGGCAAGGCAAGAGTTACAATAACCAAATGCAATATATAGTCAATGATTTGTTATTGAATAAAACACAGTAAGAAGAAAGAAAACAAAGAAGTGCTAACATTTTGGGATCAGGGGAAACAATGAAAAGTCAACTATATATATTAATATTAAATTTCTTGCATGTAAAAGAGGTATTGAAATTCCATAGGGAATACCCTTGTTCATAGGTGATTTATTATGGAGTATAAACTGTCATTGTGTCTGTAACTTCTTTTTAATGCAGAAATTAAAAGAATAAAAAATTTCCCAAAGGGAAAAATGCCTCTTAGCAAAGTAAAAAGGAAGTACTTGAAATAATAAAGAAAAAAATCTCCATTAATCATCATACTCGATATTAGTATATTAACAGCAAACCCTTTACCCCCCATAGGCCAAATATGAACAATTTCAACTACAAAGTAAATAATGATAGCATTGGATTACAACACAAAGAATAAAATAAATATCCATGAGTCTATACTGATAGAATGATGGAAGCAAGGAAGAAAGACGGAAGGAAGGAAAGTGAAGGTACAAATTTTCTTTACTGAAAAATTGCAATATCTATCTATCTATCTATCTATCTATCTATCTATCTATCTATCTATCTATCATCTATCTATCTATCTATCTCCCCCTTCCAGAAGGTGGAGCTTTTTAAAAATATTTTATTTACTTATTTGAGGGAAAGAGAGAGAGAGAGAGAGCAAGTCAGTGCATGACCAGGGAGAGGGCAGAAGGAGAGGGGAAGAAGGCTCCCCACTTGCAGGGAGCCTGACACAGGGCTTGGTCCAAGGGCCCTGAGTCCATGACCCAAGTGTAAGGCTGACACTTTAACCAAGTGAGCTACCCAGGCACCCCAGACAGGTGGAAATTAATCACTCTCTCCTTGAATGTGGGCTGGACTTGGTTCCATGCGTCTAATTAGCAGCTAGTGAAAGGGTATTTTCTTAACAGAGGAGGAACTCACCCTCAGTGATCAAGGTTAACATCATTAGTGATAGGGGAGGTGGATATCATCTGAGCTGAAGGGCCTATCATCTACTTGGAATCCTTCCCTATAATTCATAACCTCAGTGTAATCATGAGAAAAGATCTGAAAAACCGAAATTAAGAGCCATTCTACAAAATACCTGACGAATACTCTTCAACACCGTCAAGGTCATAAAATACAAGGAAAGAGAAAGCCCGTCACAGAATGGAGAAGCCTGAGCACTAAATGCTATACTCTTATCCTGGAAAGAATCGTAAACCAAATAAAGGACATAAAGTGGGAAAACTGCTGACATCTGAATCAAATCTATAGTTTAGTTAATAGTATTGCATACATGTCAAGATTTTAGATATGCAAATGTAACACAGTTATGTAAGACGTTAACACTGGAGGAACCTCGGTTAAGGGTAGATGGAAACTCTGCACTATCTTTGCAACATTCTGCAAATCTAAAGTTATTTCAAATTTCAAAGTTTATTTTTTTTTTTAAAAAGCAAACTCTAGAATCAGAAAGAAGACAGGGATACCTACAAATACAATCAACCACTTAATAGAAGATGGAAAAGAAAGAGTAAAAGAACTGAAAGGAAGGTAGAAATCTTTTCCTGAGTTATATGATTTTTTGCATAAATCCAAAATAATTCCCAGAACAATTATGAAAATAAATTTAAGAGCTTACAGCGAGTTTGCCAGATATGAGAGCAATACTAAAAATTGATTACATTTCTATATACCAGTGATATACAATTAGAAATGTACTTTTCAAGAAGGGATTTTAGCAAATCTATAAAGCATATAGAAATAAATCTAAATAATTATGCATAACATCTCTGAAAAGAACATTTGAAAAATGTATAGCCAATAAAGAAGACCCCAATAAAAGGAGAAACATAAAGTTCTCCAAGATGAAACTTATTTCTATTAAGATGTCAATTTTCTTCAAAATGATCTATATATATAGATAGATATCCAATGCTATCACATAAAAATCACAGCAGGAGTTTTCAAGGAACTTGACAACATATTTCTGAAAAATAAAATTAGCAAGGATGCTCCAAAAAGGAGAAGAAAATGAGGTGAGACTGCCTTAACCAACAGCTTCTACATGCTATGTAATTAAGGCAGTGTCATCTTGGTTTTACAGGTAAGGACACAAACAGAGAAGTAAAGTAGTGGCCCCAGATCTCATTCATAATTTATACCTAAACAAAGTCTATAATCCGTTTTTCCTAACACCATATAGACAGTTTTCACCATGCTATTCTACACCTCCTGTATTCTTTTTTTTTTTTAATATTTTATTTGTTTATTTGACAGAGAGAGAGAGATCACAAGTAGACAGAGAGGCAGGCATAGAGAGAGAGGGATGCAGGCTCCCTGCTGAGCAGAGAGCCCAAGGCAGGGCTCGATTCCAGGACCCTGAGATCATGACCTGAGCCAAAGGCCTGAGCCACCCAGGCGCCCCTCCTGTATTCTTTTCATATGCAATATTCCACAGTCTGGTTAAAACTTATGAAGGCTTTAAGATTTTGCCCTCCTTTCAAAGTAGCATATTAGCCTACCACAGTTTCCTGCATGTTGATCAGACGGCAGTCTCCCGGGTCAGAGGCATCAACAGTAGTAGCCAGAGTATTAGCCCTTCGCGTGCCTCTGGCCCTGGTTCCTGCTTCTGTAGGTCAACCTGCACATCTAGCGGGTTGTGTTACACGAGAGGTTGTATGTGTGTGTGTATGCACACACAGTTATGTGTATATGCGTGTGACGTGTATTAGCAGTCAAATAAGAAAAATTAAAAGATCATCCAGCATGCCTCACCTAACTTGTGATTGAGCTTCACTCAGCATTAGCCTCGACTTAAGAAAAGTGACACTTCCAGTATTTCTGAACTCCCTTCCCTTTGCTCCTCCTTACTTCTTCTTCTTGCCCTTGCAAACTGCTGTCCTGAGTTTTTTTTTACTCTCATCTCCTGTTTTACCACACAAGCATTTCCCTATAAAAAGTAAAAATTTTTTTTTGCCTGTTTTGAAATCTAGATCAGTGGGATACTACTGTATGCGAACTGAACAAAATGATGTTTTAAAATCAGCTCAGGTCAGCGCAGAGAGCTTAGACCATTTGTTTTCTGTGATGCATAGTATTCCATCATATAGTCAACTTTTTTTTTGTATGTTCTACTTGATCAATGTTTGGCTTATTCTCCTTGTCCAAAAGTACAAGAAAAAAAATTTTGAATCTATATCTTAGAATCCTATTGCTACCTTAACCCAGTTTTCTTTTCAACTTTATTAGGTAGAGTTAAATTGATTTTAAAAGTGACCCATTTACACTTCTATCAACAATATGCAAAAATTTTTCTATTGTACCACATTCTCAGCAACCTTTTGGTTGTCATTGTTTTAATTTTAGGTGGTATGGTATGTGTAAATTGTACCTTGATCGCAATTTTTATTTGTGTATCCTGATTACTAATGAGGTTGATACATTTTCATATTATCACTGGCTACTCATATTTACTTTTCTGTGAAATGTCTGCTCATGTCTTTTGCCCAGTTTTTATTAAGACTCTCTGGCTATTTAAATTTCGCTTTTCATATTTAAGTCTTTGATTCATCTGTAATTATTTTTGCCTGTGGTGTGAAGTTTCTCATTAGTGTCCTAGCATCACGTACTTCCTCCAGTGATGTGCAAAGCCAGCTAATTCGTAATTAGACTTCTGTGTATGATTTGGTCTGTTTCAGAGCTGTCTTCTGTTCCTTTACTTAGTTGTGTCCATCTGTGTTTGAATAACACAGTCTCTAAAGACAGCTAGGATAGCTTCCAGTCATCAAAGTCAAAGATTATAGATGTGAAGGAAAAAAATAATGAAATGCAGTCACAGAAAGAAGAAATGTGAAAAAAAAGTCATTATACCAATGTTAAAGGTATAAGCTGTGATGACAGCAAGTACAAAGTTTATTTCATCTGTATTGAAATATTTATCTGTAATATACCATAAAGTGAAAATTCTCTTTTAACTTGTATATCAAAGAGAAAATAACCCTACAAAGAAGCTCAAGTAAAATATTTTCATGATATACAAATGCCATTGAAGTGAAAAGTCTTCAATAAGACCACCCAACCTTGACAAGTGTATTCACATAGGATTTAAAGAGTAATATTTGTATGACATAGAGTAGGTGGTCTTTTGCGTGGGTGAAATACTCCAGCTGACTTTGGTTCATGAATACTTCTGGAAGAATTATGATGGATTTCTACCTGGCACACCATAATGTTAGCCTAAACTAATTCTGCTTTCAGAATTGCATTTCTTCTTTGTGATGAAATATCCAAATTCCTTTAGTCCTGTGTGTGTGTGTGTGTGTGTGTGTGTGTGATCATCCATATGTGTATCTAGGTAGTCTGTACCATAAATACTGCTTTTTCTTTTAAATACTTATCGCTTATTTTATTGACTTGGCTATCAGGAATCTCAAATGTAAAATTTTTAGCACTGATCATAACAGGTTTTCTGGCACAACTCTGTTCCTTTATTGGTCTTTTCTTTCTATATCCCTTATTTCAAATCACTTTATTCTCTATGTACTTTGTGTCATAAGTTACCTTGAATTATTTTCAGAAGTAGATAAAATGGATGAACACACACATACAGTACGTGTCTTCTGATTTTAAAAGAAACATAGCTTAAATAAGGTTGCAAATTTCTTGGATCATTAGAAAAACAGAACAAAAGATGCCATTTAAAATCACATCATTAAAATGAAGCACCTTGAGAGACTTTATACAACAGTTACACTCTGTTTGAATTTCAAGTATGATAACTTACTTGCATATGTCATCTTCTGGGTCTTCAAGCCCAAATCTTTCATCAAATGTAAGTTGTATCCATACATTTTCCTCTGCTGCTACCAATCTCCATACCAAGACCATATTTCTTGGGTAAGTATGAGGAAATCTCGGGCTGTGAATACTTCCATTAGTAGACACAGTAATAATTCTCTCATGCTGGGGATCTTGTACTCCTAAAGCAAAAATATAGGAAGAGACATACATTTAGCACAGACATCTAAAAAACAACAGGCTTCAAAATAAATGTTTTTTTTTTTTATTTATCATCCATTTTTTAACCCAAACAAGTGTTGGGTATGCCTTGTATGATATAAACCAAGTGGCACTATTTTCAGAACTCACCAGAAAAAAAGGTGTTATTTTAACATGATTGAGTAAAAACCTGTGTGCATTTATACTCAAAAGAGTCTGACACATTAGTTCTCTTAATTACTGGATGACAAACTACCACCCATGGATTCCCAAAATCACAGTAAAACTGACTCTCCAAGACGAATAAAAGATGAGTCATATTAAAATAAAAGGAACACACATATAACTTTATTTTTAAAAATACAAATAGTGAATTTTCCCCCATTCTTTAGCAGCAACTACAGCAATTACAGCAAACTTTCACTGAGTATTTGTTACTCACATCACATTATTTCACATTAATAAAACGCAATTTAAGAATATGGTTTTAGGGGCCCTGGGTGGCTAAGTTGGTTGAGCCTCCAACTCTTGATTTTGGCATGAGCTTGAGCCCCCTGTGGGGCTCCATGCTCAGTGGGGAGTCTGCTTGTCCCTCTCCAGCTGATCCTCTCCCTAATAGTGCTAGGTCTCACTCCCTCTCTTTCTCTCAAACAAATAAATAAAATCTTAAAAAAAAAAGATGCTCTAAGCAGCTTCTAGAATTTAAAAGACTGAATATCAAGGGTCATGCATTAATTAGAAGGTTATTTAGGTTAAAGAATAACCTATTTTACTATTAAGAAAAAAAACAAAGAATTTTAATATAAGTTGCAGTTATGATTCTTAAAGCAGTTTTTTCATTCTTTTAACCTTTATTATTTCAACAATCAATCCGGTAAGTATTGGTTTTTATGGTCTAACTTATAATTAGGAACAGAGTTAAGACAAATGTAAGTTCCTTTGAATATACACAGTACACATTATGAGGAATATCAATACATTAGTAAATATGCATTAATATTTATAGAATTTTTTAAATTAATTTAATGTTGCCATTTTTCTCAATGCCTGAATTTGTCCTCAGCCACAAGTAACCTATTCAGAAACATGTTCCTTCTCAGTGGATGCCAAAATGTAATACCGCTATTGGTTTTATTAACTTATATGAATAATCAATACTTTTTTATGCACACACATAAATTTTGCACCAGTAGATCTCCAAAGAACACAGAAGGATCTATCAAGTTAGATGAATTCTCATCTATACTGACAAATTTTCTTTTCAAAATGATGAAAATTGGTCTGTCTGGGTGGCTCAGTTGGTTAAATGACTGCCTTCAGCTCAGATCATGACCCTGGAGTCCCAGAATCGAATCCCACATCAGGCTCTCTGCTCAGCGGGGAGCCCGCTTCTCCCTCTGACCTTTCCCCTCTCACACTCTATCTCTCTCTCTCTCATTCTCTCTCTTACAAATAAATAAAAATAAAATCTTTAAAAATTTTTTAAAATGATGAAAAATCTACTGTTAGATTAACCTAATTACCTGTTTTCAAATATTTCCTTTAAAATTGGGATATTCTGCACCTCTAAATCTTCTTCCAATAACCTACATATTTCAAAAGTGTTTATAGCAGCAGTTTGTATCAAAAGTCCTTCTCATTTTGACAACTAATTTTTTGACAATTTTTTGACTCATTTTGACAATTTTTACTGAATCAATTTTCCCAATTAGATTTATTAAAATTTATTATTTGCTCCATTTAGTCTTATAAAATGCCTTCTATAATCCAAGGCACTCTACAAATATAGCACTGCTTACTTTTTCATAAACAACCAAGAAAACTACATGGTTATGAAAAGATTTGGATTCTATTTTTACAACCAGCCAAAAAACTCATTGCTAAAATGTATATACTTAAATTTTGCTTACATCTTTTTCCCCCCTTATAATCCACAATTCCATTAAACTGTAATTAAATATAATTTAAAGACTGAACATCTAGGCCTTCTTTGTGGTAAAAGAATTGTAAATTTCCTTTTAAGTTAAATTGCTGCTACCAAAAATTCATCTTTAAATGCAGTGGTTTGCCACCAAACACATATGATTTACACACGGTTGTCAAAGTTTTATGTAAATCTTAAACAACTAGGCCTATAATCAGAAAATAAAAGAAGCAACAAACATTAAGTTCTACCAAATTAAGAGTCTACATTTATAGTTCTGTTGTTTTAAAAACCATAGTTCTAGGGCGCCTGGGTGGCTCAGTTGGTTAAGTGACTGCCTTCGGCTCGGGTCATGATCCCGGAGTCCCGGGATCGAGTCCCATATCGGACTCCCCGCTCTGCGGGAAGTCTACTTCTCCCTCTGACCTTCTCTCCTCTCATTCTCAGTCTCTCTCTCTAATAAATAAAATAAAAAAAAAAATCTTTAAAAAAAAAAACATAGTTCTATACATATAACTTTACTGGTATTTTGAGGAAGAGACAAGTATGTATTTTATAACTATTTTATTGAACATTTACTTTTCCTATGTCTGGTGGACACTATACTCAAAGAAAAATAGCAAGGAAATAAAACAAATCTTTGTAGTCAAATCACTAAAATATTACAACATACTCCTAGCCATGTACTCTAAAGAACAACGAATCTTGGTTCATCTAAGATGTTGAATTTAGCATGAGCAATGAAAATATATATAAACATGGACCTAAAAAAATATAATTATATGCCTTTTTACATTATCTTGCCCAGACCCTCTTAAGGAAGAAGTACGGAAAACTAAAGTGAACCAAAAATAGAGGAGAAAAAAAAAAGGGAGATTAATAATGTAAATACTAACAAAAACACTAACTCAAAAAGAAAGCTGCAACCCTCCTGTCTACAGCATTATTTACAACAGCCAAGACATGGAACAACCCAAGTGTACATCAATGGGTGAAGAGACAAAGGATATGTGCTTTATATGTATAACGGAACATTACTCAGCCATAAAAAGGAAAAATGCCATTTGCAACAACATGGATGGACTATGTTGTTATGGCATTATACTAAAATAAGTTATACAGGGAAAGACATATTCTATATGATCTCACATGTGGAATCTTAAAAAAAAAAAAAGGCAGCTCATAGATACAGAGAACAGACTGGTGATTGCCAGAGTGGGGGAGTGGAGGGTGGGTGAAATGGGTGAACAGGGTCAAAGGCACAAATTTTCAGTTACAAAATAAACCATGAGGACGTAATGTAATATATAACATGATGACTATAGTTAATAATACTATACTGCATATTTGAAATTTGCTAAGATAGTAAATCTAATAAGCTTCTGTCACATACACACACAAATTTCGACTATGTATGATGACAGATGTTAACTAGACTTATTGAGGGGATCATTTTGCAATGTATATAGGTATCAAATCATTATGCTGTGTACCTGGAACTAATATAATGTTATATATCAATTATACCTTGGTAAAAATAATAATGTAAATAACTATAAGATTATTGACATGCATATGTATAATTCAATTATATTGAATCATATATCTATATTATTTGATTGGTTTAGCATTAAGTCAAAGCAATTTCACAATATTTGCTATGTATATCATAGTATTAATCCCTTTAAAGATACATATACTATGACTGAAAGAGGGTAGGAATAAGAGAAATAACTTGTTAGCAAGTTTTATTGCTTGTTAGCAATAGAAATTATAGTACTTGAGGTGCTCCTGGCTGACTTAGTTGGGAGCATACAACTCTCAATCTCAGGGCTATAGGTTTAAGCACCCCCCGCCGGGTGTAGAAATTACTTAAAAATAAAAACTAAAATAAAAATGATAATACTTAAAAATGTTTTATTAATAAAAAGAACACTACAAAAGAGGTTTCTAGATATTATGTCACTCATAAAAAACGATAAATCCATATCCTTTCTCCATACTAATGTTTTAGGTCGACCATTGCAGAAAATAGCTGTAGGATTAAGAATTACATACAAAAAAAAAAAGAATTACATACATAAAAAAGAATGATTTTAAATGAAAATCATTCTACTTTTTAGGTCCTTGTCTTCTTCTTTTTTTTTTTTTAAGTAGGCTCTACACCCAGCGTAGAGACCACTGTGAGGCTTGAACACAGTGACCCTGAGATCAAGACCTGAGCTGAGATCAAGATTTAGATGCTTAACTGACTGAGCCACCCAGGCACTCCTGGATTAAGAATTAGGTAAAAAAGAAATGTCTCCAAAATTGGTTGGTTTTAGAGTTCTAAAGGACTCTGGTTCCTGTTTCACATGGGCAAGACTGTAGTGACATATCACCTGTAAAACTGACAGCCTTCGCAGACATCCTGTGCAATTTCTGATGTGTTTACCTCCAAGTATACGTTATTTTGAAATTATGTTTAAAAAAAATTCCATTTTCCAAATTCTTACTTGATAAATACATATATTCATTGATCTCATTCTTTCTTCTTTTTGCCTATAATAAACCTTGTTTAGATTATTTTCGTTAGTCTGTTTATACAGTTATCTTCGCTTTTGCTCTCATTAACTCTCAATTAGCAATTTTCAATTTTAACAACAGTCAAAATCATATGATATCCACACACACACACATGCCCATTGTTTTACTAAATCCATGAACTGGCACCTTTTTGCCTAGAAAATCCAGAAGAATCTCATCCTTATCTTACTTGAAGCTGTAGAAAGAAGATGAACTTGAGCTGCATAGCGCAAACCAATCTCTCCCCATAAATTACAATCTATATAAAAGTACGCTATGTTTATGTTTAATACTTAAAATTCTGACTATTCATTCTAAAGTACAATACTATATTACATTGTACTAAAATACAATATCCTAAATAGGCTCAATCTTCCCTTTCCCCTACCTTTAAGACAATAGCAAATTAAAATACAGACAATAGCACTGTCTACCTCAAACTGTTTACAAATTATAATACATTGTCACTAAGGAAAAGAGAACAGGGGATTGTTAATATTAAGTACACCATAAAACAAATATAGTTATTTAAGTTATGTTCATCTGAGGTTCTTGAATTTATCCCAGAAGATGATCACTTTATTCCTCAAGGTAATAAATAGGCAAGACTTACATATTGGAAACCTATTACATTTCCTGCTCTGTTGCAGGTGCTTGGGGTATCACAAACAAAACAAAGCCTTGTCCTCTTCATGTGACAACTTCAAAGACTGTGCGTCAATATCATTCATTCCTAAACTAGGTGTATAGTAACTAATGTTCAGCTACTCGAACCCAGTTCAGATGTTTTCTCTTTCAGAATCCCATCTCTGACAAAAACAGAGAGGGAGACAAACCACAAGAGACGTAACTCTAGGAAACAAACTGGGTTGCTGGAGGGGACATGGGGGGGACAGTAGCTGGGTGAGATGGGCATTAAGGAGGGCACTTAATGGAATAAGCGTTGGGCATTATATACACCTGACAAATCACTAAATTCTACCTCTGAAAGTAATAATGCACTCTATGTTAATTACATTGAATTTTAATTAATTAATTAATTCCATCTTTGATTCCCATTGTACATTGCTTTAGGATTGCATGTTTTAATGATAATGTATGGGTTTACCTTCCTTACTTTCTACCACATTATTCATTCCTAAACTGTAAAGGCATTTTACTTAAGTCCAGAAGCTAACCACCCTCTAGCTCGGTGCCTTGCCTATGGCACTACCTTATACATATTGATAGTATATATTAAAAAAACCAATATCCCTTGGCAAGAACATGTCAGAAGACAATTTTACATATTATTTCAATGATTCATTCTCCATTCCTAAGATCCTAGTGACTGCACATGATAAAGATAAGAAGATATTATAATTTATACTTCTTCTAATTAAGGCTCCTTAATTCATATTTGATATCTTACTCAAAGTCCATCTATTATAACCTACATATGTATTTCAGCTGAAGGTGATAGGTCACAGGGTACTCATTATTGAGATTTGCCATTTTCTTAACATACTTGCTTATTTTAAGAAAGTAAAACATGTCCTATAATTTTACCACACTCCAAGAATTCCATAATTATAGTCATTATTTTATCTTAACTCTGAAATATGAATAAACTGCTGATAAAAGCTGTTATTTTAGGCGAGACTTGATATCAGACTTTACTTTTTATAAACTAAAGATAATCACAAGCTGTTTTAAAGTTTACATGAAATGATAACCATATAAGTTAATCACCTTGATAACTATAAATCAGTATATATGTGAAGTAGAAACTTTGTCCAAAATATACTGTCTAATTAAAATACAATGAGAAAATTTATTATCAGGTATCAAGTTTTTCTGATGTCAGTGAATAGAAGATTGCTATATAAGATAATGCAAAATTGGTCATGTGTACAAAGATTCTAATTATGCAAAGATCAAATTAATTGAGCAAGAAACAATGAATGATGTTTAGGTGGGGATTTAAAATTTCTGATTTCATTCTACAGGTTCATTAGGAGGTTTGTAGAAATGTTGCCATTTCCTTGATCTGACACTATCTTCAAAAAAAGATTTAAATTATTTTGCATTTACTTAGAAGCACAAGAATTCACCCATTAGCCATGATAGTGGCTATCACTACAGGTGATAGTAAGAAATGGGGTCTTAAAAAAAAAAAGAAAAAAGAAATGGGGGTCTTTGTTTAGGAAGTTCATAGCGTATCTTCCACGTGCAATGAGAAAAAGTTAATATGGTGAGCATATCCCCAATATTCCCATCACTACTATGAAGTAGCCACTAGAAAAGAAGGGCTAGATTGATCCTACCCAGAAGTATGTCTGGAAAACCAATAGAAACCCATTTCCCTCACGCATGCATGATTTTAATGGGCCAATCAGAGCAAATCCAATGCCTTTTCTTCAACAGTTGAGAATGAGATCATTTTGGGTGAAGAAGTGAGATCTAGAACTACTGAAGCCATTAAGCTTGTAACAGAATCCAGTCTGATGAAAAAGTCAATGCACAGAAGTAGGTAGATAAAGTGATAGTACAGAAAAATGGAGCTAGATCCCAGCTCAAACCACACAATAAGTTCATCCCATGTTTGGGTTTCTCAGGTCCATGAATAATAAATCACTTTTATTACTTAAACCTATTAGATATATATCTATATATAGATATAGATATATATCAATCTATCTATCTATATATATATTTCACATTTGCAACCAAAATCATTATATAGTGAACATGTCTGAGTTTGCCTGCAATGGCCTTCATTTAGTCCTGTGATCCTGATGTGATTATTAGTAGCGTTCCCTTTTCAAGCTCTAAATTATCTGATTTACCATTATAAAGAATACAGCCAGTAAAGTCTATAAAATTATTCTGATATTGAGGCATGAGATATACAATGGTAAAGCTCTGACAGCCTGGTATTTTATCCTTAACGTAAGGGTAAAAATAACTTATTTTGATTTTACACAATGGGATACAACATTTTCAAATGAAGGCTCAATTATGAAAGATAAACTGACAATAATCTTCTTACCTATTATGTCATAGGATAAGCAGCCAAGTATATATAAGCACAGAGTCTCTGCAAAGCTTTTATTACATACCAATTAGTAACGAATAGGATTGTATACATACCCCACTATAGTGAACCACATTTAGGCAATGGTATTATTTTTTATCCTGTGTCAAATTGTGCACTATTTTAGATACCCCAAAAAGGCCAACCGGAATGTAGAACAGAAATAAATTAGGAGAAATTCATGTTACAAAATAAGCATTCCCTTTAAAGATTCACTATTGACTTCATTTTACAATACTTAATCAACTCTCTCATTGAAGTAAAATTATTATTCAATGTAGAAAGTTTATATAAAATATGAGAAATTCTGAAATATTTTAAGCAGAATACATTTATAAGAAATAATATTATCATGATAAAAACTGCCTAGTGTGACTCAAGCACAAATTCATAATACATATCAAATAAACAAGCTTACTTATGAGAAAATATGTTCACTAAAGAACTTCATTTGTTTTTTGGTTTTTGTTTTTAAGATTTTATTTATTTATTTGACAAAGAGAGATCACAGATCCTGCTCTGTTACAGGTGCTTGGGGTATCACAAACAAAACAAAGCCTTGTCCTCTTCATGTGACAACTGCAAAGACTGTGCGTCAATATCATTCATTCCTAAACTAGAGAGGCAAATGAGGGGGGGTGAAGCAGACTCCCTGGTGAGCAGAAAGCCCGATGCTGGGCTCCATCCCAGGACCCTGAGATCACGACCTGAGCTGAAGGCAGAGGCTTTAACCCACTGGGCCACCCAGATGCCCCATGAACCTCATCTGTTTTGAAGACTCAACATCTGTCCATTTTCTGTCTGCACCGGGCATTTAACTTACAACATTCAGATTGGAGCTTACCAGCAATTTCAAAAATGGAAGTAGCTACCTATTTCCTGGTGAACACACAATGGTTAGATACTACTGACATTCTGATGGAAAGATGTTTAAAATTCATCAGTGAAAATAATAATGAAAAGGTAACCAATACAAACTTACTCTTTCACAGAAAACATGCAAGTAAGGCCATTGGTTTATACCTTTAGTGAATATTTAAAAAATCTTTAGAATTCTCTTTTAGGTTAAGCTTTCAATTAAGCAAGATAAATGATTTCTAAGAAACTATTAATAAAGTAGGAATAAATTTATTTCAGTCTTCATATATCCAGCCATCATTTATGCTGAAAAATGAGACTACCACTTCCCACTTACATTAGCGTTCCATCTTCACTGGTGAATGCATATAATGTATAAGCAATAAGCCTATGTTTCTCTTATGAATAATACAAAAGACAAATATAATGAATTCAATCACTTATTTAGAAATCATGTCCTCTTATCTTATGTTTTAAATGTTATTAAATGCTGCTGATAAGTGATAGTGTTTGCATTTCTATAAACAATACCTGATATTTATAAATGATTTTTGTAGCAAGATCTTTGGTTTTGGCAGTAATTCCACATAATAACATCGAGAATAAATGAAGAGCATTTATACTGGGTCATGACTGCCCCTTTCAAGGCCAATTAACAAAATCGGGCTCGTGAATGTTCTCATCTTTCTGCCCTGCCTCACCCCACACTACCTCAATAACTCTTGTCAATCTTAAAGTCACGTTAAAATATAAATAAAATGTAAACATGAGATTTTAAAAGAAATGAAAGCCGTAAGTTTATAATAAAACACATCATTTTGGCAGGAAAATAGGTCACCTAAATTTTACTTCTCAAGGCATTTGAGATTTTTTTAATCGGCTTAAATATGTCCACTAACAGTACTTTTTAGCAACAGCTAGCTTTGTGACAATAGTTTCAAAATTAAACCAAAGATCCTGGGGGAAAAGTTCAAAGAAGAGAAGCTGAACCTAGATTAGAACTGATTCAAGATACACACTTTTATTCAAAATAGGAACTGAACTGGACTTCAAGGAGTCTAGCCGAAGTTTCATTTGTGAGGAGTGATGATTTTTGAACACATCATTATCTCTAGTTTCTTCGACCATATTCAAAAATACCCACTTGCCTATCTTCTGATCTCAGTGAAGACTTTGAGGATATAGCTGTCAGATTGGACACTGTCAGATGCCACAAGAAGATTTGAGAGTTCTTCTTTATGGTATTTGCACTGTTTATATGAGTGTAATCCCCCAGCCTCCAGCAAATGGACCCGCTGCATTCATGACCTCCCAGCAAATAAACAGACCTGTTTGAACACAGCATTTCCTCAAAAATCTTGTTCACGAAACCCAATTTTGATGTTGAAAATTCTCCCCCCATGTATAAATCCATCATTCCTCTTTTGAGAGAAATGGAACACTGTCCCCCAAAATGGAACAAAGTTACGGAAATAAATGCCCAGGGGTCAAGGCGAGCAGGAGAAAAGGAACAGAAAAAAAATTAATTTAACTGCAGCAAGTTTAACGGCACTAATTATCTTGACAAAGGCACTTAGTCTTATTCTCAAGTTGAGATAGGGCTTTTTAAGAAAGATGTGCATAACACAAACCTTAAAAGCAACTAAACTAATCCTTTAAAATACATGATTAAGTTTACACACGTCTATTTCTGCACAATTACACAAATTATCAACTATTTTACAGCAGTTACCATACTTGAAAATTCAATCGCAATGTTGCATTCTTGTTGAAAGTCAACAACAACAAAAAATCAAGTCAACCAAAACAAAAGATTTGACAAGGAAGCAATATAGCAACAAAACAAAACATAAGAAAAACCTGATATAAATATATATTAAAACTTATACTCATTAATAAGAAACTTTTCATTAAGTACTTTCTGCCAGAAGAAAACACTTATTAATAAAAGATGGGGAAAAAAATTCTAAGAAACACCAGAATCATCCATTACACTTTGAGAAACACACTTCTACTCTCTCTATATCGCAACAGTGAAAATAAAATGCCAGGGACATTATCCTTGAACATTTCAGAGAATACAGAAAGGAGAATAGAGACATTTCAGTAAGCACACTACAGTCTGAAGATCATTAGGAATATGGTAAAACACAGGAGCACTGGGACAACCAGGTAAAATTTACAAGTACAAGGACAGAAAAGACTCCCATTATTTAAGAAAAGCATTAAAATCTGTACTAGTTTATGTTGAAAAATCAGAAAAGAATATTACACTACCTAAATAAATCCTCTTCTTTAATATGGTTCACTACATCAACCTTAATTATGTGAGAGTACGTTAGAGTGCACAGTAAGAAAAGTTTAAAAATTCAGAATAAATAAAAATATATGTTTTGCTTACCTTTTAAATGTTCTTTCTCCTCTTTTCTATGCCAGTCCAGATGCTTGGGGATAGTTCCTCCCTGCCAGTAGATGGAGATAGTAAAATTGAGTCTTTTGGTGACCTCGTATCCTAATCTAGGTGGTTCAGAATCTTCAATTTCAGATTTTGGAAGTAAAAAAATTTGAATGATTGAAAAGACACATAAAGCTTGTAAAAATTATTATGTGAGTCAGTCAAATGAACTTTTATTCATGGTCATTTGTACCAATCTTTAAGGGAGAGGGTCTTGGCTGGCATAGAAAAAAATAAAAGAAAGAGCATTATTTTGTAGGATATATTCCCTTGACTCTTCATTCTTCCCAGAGCTTGCTCATTTATTCAACAAATATCTATTGACTACAACTCAACAGTAGCTTGCAAGTTACTAGCCAGATGCTTTCATACACATTATCTATTTAATGTTTTTAACAACCCTGTGAAGAAGTAATTATTTAGCCCCAAAAATCTTGTCCCAGAAACTACATTTTTTAAAGTTCCATATGGTGAGCTGACTTTTGGGTTGCCAAGTTTCTGTAGTCCTCCTGATGTTCAGTTAATGGATTCTCAGATTTAGGGAGAATGAGTTTCTTCCTCCTACTGATAAAGGAGACCTTGAAGTTGTTGAAAACTCACTTGCTATTGATAAAAACTACTTATGTGTTATTTTGTTTCAAATTAGTACAAGACCTCTAACAGATTCCCAGGCAGAAATATAGCCATTTTACAGAGGTTAAACGGATCACCTGAAATAAAATGGGGTTCAGGAGAAGCGCTTCATGAAATATTTTTGAGAAATATTTTTTTCTTTGAGAAATGTTTTTTTCTTTGAGAAATTGTGCACTTAAGATCAAATTCAAAGGGATAAACACTAAAATTTGTGATTACTAATAATGGCTTATACAAATAGTAAAATTAATAACATTTTCCAAAGACACTAGGGGACGCAAAGGTACATCCTGAGGATGATAAAGAAACAGACTGGAAGAACATTCAAAACTAAAGTGAATATTAGTGATATCACAAAATAATTGGTTCCATTTTCCTCACTTGGTTCAGTAAACCCATTGAAATTTTAATTAAATAGAATATATCCCTAATTCTTATCACAAGTAACATACAGGTTTCAATACTCCTGGTAGTCACGTTTTGTGACTTCACTTCAACATAACACACTTGGGGAAAATAGGGTATTACACAGATACTCCCACAAAAGTAACACCAATTTGTTTAAGAATGACTGATAAAAATAAAACTACTCATTTTTATACAGTCACCATAATCACTCTGACCAAAGGAATAAAGTAATATCTCCACACCTCTTTATAGTTTTTATAATGATTTTCAGATTATAAAACTTTCTTTTACATATTTTTTTGGTTGTCACACAACCTTGATAACCAAATATATTATGTAAAACTTTATTACTGTGAAAATAGTGTTGGTTGGCACAGTAAGTTGCCAATATAATTTCTTGTTCAAACCAAAACATTTTTTAAGAATAAAAGAGGATGATATTAATTGTGTTGGGACAATACACAGAAACCATGATGGTCCCCAGAAAACATGAACATATGGTTACCCTAATGAAAAATGACAACATCAACCATCAATCCAGAGCTTTTGAGCCTAAATCCTAATCTCTTTCCACTGTACCACAAGACTCCAGAAAATCTTTCAACCTGAAAAAAAAAAAAAAAAGAAAAGAAAAAGAAAATCTCGAGGCGCCTGGGTGGCGCAGTTGGTTGGGCGACTGCCTTCGGCTCAGGTCATGATCCCGGAGTCCCGGGATCGAGTCCCACATCGGGCTCCCAGCTCCATGGGGAGTCCGTTTCTCCCTCTGACCTTCTCCCTTCTCATGCTCTCTCTCACTCTCTCTCTTTCCTAATAAATAAATAAAATCTTTAAAAAAAAAAAAAAAGAAAATCTCTCAACCTGGACATGTGATTAATTCTTAAGTATATATGTGTTTTCCTATTAGCATCCTCATTCAACTTAGCCCCTGAATAGAACTTTTTCTTTGTTTTCATAAACTTGATAATATTATTACATTTGCAGTACTTTTTTTTTTAAGATTTTATTTATTTATTTGACAAAGAGGAGAGATCACAATTAGGCAAAGAGGCAGGCAGAGAGAGAGGGGGAAGCAGGTTCCCCGCTGAGCAGGGAGCCCGATGCAGGGCTTGATGCAGGGCTCGATCCCAGGACCCTGAGATCATGACCTGAGCCGAAGGCAGAGGCTTTAACCCACTGAGCCACCCAGGCACCCCATACTTGCAGTACTTTATTTCAAGTAGGTTAAAACAAAAACAGCAATCCTAAAACCTTTTCTGTTAAACTGCTTTTTAATGCCTTGTGAGGTGTTTCTAATATTACCAGTGAAGAAGGAGACATTTTGACCAGTTATTACTGATTTGCTGGATTCCGACTGCTTTCCATTGCTCAGAACAATAAGGTGACATTAATTCCACTCCCAGTTGTAAACTTTCTTTCAGAATTTGGTACTCTTTTAAAATGATAAATTCCACATTAACTCAGGAAAGATAAGAGATCATTTAAAACATGTGTAGGGGCACCTGGGTGGCTCAGTCAGTTAAGCGACTCCTTTTGGCTCAGGTCATGATCCCAGAGTCCAGGGATCCAGTCCTACATTGGGGTTCCTGCTCTGTGGGGAGTCTGCCTCTCCCTCTGCCTGCCACTCCCTCTGCTTGTGCTATGTCTCTCTCTGACCAAGTAAATAAAATCTTAACAGTAGTTTTTTTTTTAAGATTTTATTTATTTATTTGACAGAGAGAGATCACAAGTAAGCAGAGAGGCAGGCAGAGAGATGGGGAAGCAGGCTCCCTGCTAAGCAGAGAGCCTGATGTGGGGCTCGATCTCAGGACCCTGAGATCATGACCTGAGTCAAAGGCAGAGGCTTTAACCCACTGAGCCACTCAGGCACCCCAGTAAATAAAATCTTAAAAAAAAAAATATGTTTAATGACTAGGGTTAAAAATTATGAAAAATGAAAACTGTACTTAAAAAAACTGCTTATCCTTGACAATGAATGCAAATCTTGCATATAAAATCACTTACTTGATTATTTAGTTTTTAAGGTATCTGTGTGTAATTTAATTGAATTCTAAAAGATCATGGATTTTGCCTACATTTCTGTTTGTTTGGTTTTCACTGTTTTTTACTGTAATTACAACCGTCAAAGTATAACACGGTGACTCACTCATAATAGATAATAAATATTTGTTACTGGCTGAACTGCCTCGGAATAAAGCCATGGTTCACCTGCAAATCTATCTAGAAAAAAAATTTCATAGATAAAAAGAATGCAATAGGGCTTGATTACCAGCCTATCATTATATTCTGAAGACTGTTGGCTTAAGAATTGACTAAGCTCCTTCGTGTTTTCTGAACAGATACAAGCAGCTGTTCCCAGGTCATCAGGTTTCTGTGGAATAAAGTTATGTTAAATTCATATTTGGAATTGCTTTGCCATGATCTCTAAAATAAAACTTCCAACAACTGCGAGATTTCATCTAAAGAGCATCATATTCAAGGTAAAAGTGATTACTCCTTTCTAAAATCAAAAGTAATGTATCTGTTTAAAAAATAACATCCCCATTCTCTTGGCCAGACTTTGGAAACACACATATATGCTAAGCAACAAAAAATGTGAGATTTTTTTTCTCTTCATGATTTCCTTTCTTACTACAATTCCAGGATCAGAATTTGTTTTAGTTAGCCTTATGCTTTAATTTTTCTGGGCCAGATGACAGGTATCAGGGGTACTAATATTTAGAATTGAATGTAAGTATTATGGTATAGTGGAAGAAAACAGTAGCCCCATTATGGTAAAGAGCATGCCAGTAGGATGATCTGAACAGAAGAATATAATAATGTAGAAAGTTTTTTGAGACAAAAACAAACCTTGACATGATTTGCTAAATAATGTCTATAATCCTCTGTTCCTTTATAATTGCTCCAATTATAAAACTAGGCTTCAGAATTCCTCAAGTATGTTAAACTTCTGAACCAAGTATTCAAAAACAAGAACTATTTTTTTTCCTATCCTTTTAAACCAATGACTTGAGAAAGTTTTGAGAATCTGATGAAAGATATGGGTGCTCAAACCAGAAAATTATATCTCTAAAGACATACTCTCATAGTTCTCACACGATAGCATACAATTTCAGAGTATTCATCCAGCCCCTAAAAACTATGTATGAACCCTTTTATCTATGAAATCAAGGCCAAGAATACTTTCTCCAAAAATAACTTGTCTATTATAAAGCAAAACAATGAGTTCTTCATTCCAGAATCAGGCAGGCTAACGGTACCCTTTTGGTAAAACAGTATCAGTGTAAAGGAATAACTGATTTAGCAATCAAGCATTAAAAAAAGAAATGCATTCTGAAGGGCTAACTTCAGTTTTGGAGTGAGCTGGAAAAAATATGGATATATGTATACATAGTAGGTACTGTATATTTTTTACATAAAAATGACAATATTTCACAGACTTCCAATGCAAATGTATAAAATATTTAAAATATTTTCTGGAAAAATTTATTTAAAATAAGTAATTTAAAAACATTCACTAAAAAATGTATGATTTGTCCTAAGGAAATTTTAGAGATCTGTTATCAAGAAATGTATACATAAAAGAATACGGCAGATAATTTCATTGCATTTCTACATTTCAACAAGAAGAATTTATTTACTATAACGGTTTTTAAGTGCCAATGATAAGAGCAGTTGCCAATTTTTGAGCACTAATAGTGGGTTAGAAACTGTTAGTCACTCACATGAACTATCTCATAGCAATGCTGGGCCAGAGACTTGATCATCACCACTCTACCAGGGAAAAAACCTCTAACTGGACCAAGACATCATGAACAGAACAAAAGACACCAACAACAAAATAACAAATGTGAGCCCCACTGGGGAGGATGTTCTGATGACAAAGCTGTTTTTTTTCTTTTTTTTTTTTTTAAGGATTTTACCTATTTATTTGACAGCAAGAGGGAGAGAGAGAAAGAGGAAGAAAAGGAAGGCAGAGAGAGAGCACAAGCAGGGGGAGCAGCAGGCAGAGGGAGAAGCAAGTTCCCTGCTGAGCAAGGAGCCCAACACGGGACTCAATCCCAGGACCCTGGGATCATGACCTGAGGCAAAGGCAGACACTTAACCAACTGAGCCATGTAGATACCCAAAGCTGTTTTCTTTCAATGCTATCACCAATAGTACCCCTGATGAGTCATAGCAGGAGTTCATGTATTTTTAAATAGGCGGTGGTTCTTCTGAGCCATGAAGTTGGGTCAGACAGAATAAAATAGATATCACTGGATCCAAGTTCTTTTGTGGCTGGATTAACAGTGATTCATTTTCAGAAGATACTTAAGACAATATTAGAAATTTCCTTCTATCTTTTTTTTTTTAAACAACAAAAAAGCCTGTTCGGTCAGGTTGAAAAGCAGTAACACTAGGGATACCTTTTAAATAGTCATTGGATTCTGGGTCACGTAATACACAGGAATCATCATCATGTCTCTATTTGTTTTTGAAGGGTGTGAGTGGGAGAGAAAAGACAGTCATTAACTGTGATCTCCTTATTTTTTCATTGTCCCTATCTCCAGAAAAAGCATAGTATAACAGTAGAGTACTGCATAATAGGCCCAATATCATAAAAGTCCTAGAGAAGAATGAAATTATAATTAAATAAAATTATTTACTCAAAGTTTACCTTTTAGTTAAGAACAAAATATTTTAGCATGTGTGTTTAAGCCACAGCTTTTAGGAGCTCCCTAGCTTCTGTGACAGTAGAATTTTAACCATCTGCACAAAGATCTTCCACATCTTTTCTTTTCCTTTTTTTTTTTTGTTTAGATGAATTAAAAGGTAGAGATTTTCCAGTTAGGAATAGAAAAACCCAAATAGTTGGGAATAGAAAAAAACCATTGGGAATTTTTTTTTCATTATATTTACCACAGGCTCTTCCTCACATCACTTTATGTTTCCCCTTGGTACTCAAATTATCTTACTTAACATGTGTTTGCTTTATTGCCCTTCTCTCCCTTCCAGAAGATAAGTTCCTTGGACCCAAAAATCTTGCATGTATAGTTTAATGCATTTCCAACAACTCAAATAGAACTCAAATAGTATGCTGCCAAAAGGACATGCGCAATATACATTTATTGAATACATTCATTATTGATCTAATGCTATGCCTTAGGTGTAACTACACAATAGTCAGACTCCTTGTCTAAACTGTTTTATGATTTTGTAATCCTGTCGTCCATTAGGAGGTCACCAAAAGGACTAGAATCCTAGCCAGGAGCCTGTAATAAATTAGGAGAGTCTACTAAACAAAACTGATTGACTTTCCCATTTCATGCCTCTTCCTATTTCTTCTTTCCTTCACTTCTTTCTACACATTAATTACACATTAATAAGTATTTTTTCCTCTTCTTTTACCATAATAGGATTTTCTTTTTCCTCCCCTTCCTCCTATCCATTTATCTCACCCAAAGGAGTCTCATTAGAACTAAAGTTTGAAGTGTTTCAAGACAGACAATATTTCATAGTGTTATAAAACCACAAGGCTGAAGTGAACTTAAGAAAATGTTTTTGTCTTAAATCTTGAAGGAAAAGATGAGCCCATATTACTGTCCTCTACTTCTAAGAAAGTTTCCTTTTGAGTATGCCATTTCTGTGAAATTAACTCTTTTCTATAATCTTCCTGAAGATGTTATCCTTGTTGCATTTACATGTCTTTTTATCCACTTATCTATAAATCACTGATATTGCAAAGTTGTTTCCACAAGGCTTATTAATCCAAGCTTATTTTTTAAATGATATATGGAATGGGTACTTCAAAAGAATGCTCAATCCCCAGGCAGTTGATACATAAACACCAAGCAGATTAAGAGAGCCATTTCCTAAAGGTAACTAAATAACTTTTCTCATCAGTACATGTTACCACAGTATTCCAAAGTTTAACTCAATTATACTGTAATTTCTTTGTATATTACACTTTGCTATCAATATATGACATAAAAGCCGTGCTTTGTAAAACTGTTGGAAAATTTCATTAGAGAAACCATAGCAGGGAAAAAGTCATGGCAAAAAGCTAACAGAGAACACTGCTGAGCGATTCAAAATGCTAAAAGTAAATGTGGAGGGAAAATCCTATAGGTAAACAGAATGATTGTTCCAAAGCAGAAGCTTTTTTAGTGTATAATATATGGTGCAAAGAACACCAGTGTGGGAAGAAAAAGGCCACCATCCTTCCTATTAACTGCTCAGTTTGTAGGCAGCTGCAACTTCTCTTAAGTAGATGCCGGCATAGGGGGTTTTAATCAGCTTATGATGGGAAGTAGCATAACAAATTCCTTGCAAATATTAGCACTAAGAAAAAAGAGACAAATGGAAGGAACTGGAACAAATCCAGGCGATTTATAGGTGTACATGTCTAAAAAGGATTCGATTTAAAACTATTTTCCGGGCAAAGACAGGAAGTCAACAAAACGAACAAGCAATCACAGGGACCCAGTGAGTGTAACCAAAAAGTTAATGGTGTCATTCTCAGTTTTTGATTTACAAATTTGACCAAGCACAAGGAATGATGGAGGTATAACAAAAAATAATGAAATGAATGAAGATATATACTTTTTAAATGGGCCATGGATAAGAGAACTCATCCTTCAGCTATGTTAAATAGACTTTCAACTATTTTTAAAGCTTTCAATCATCTTTGCTCAGTATGGACATACTAATGTTTTTGTTTATGGATTAATACAATCTGTGTTTACAATACTAAATTCAAATGAAAATAAATTAAGACAAGCTCCAGGAAAATTATTTTTTTAAGGAAAATATGCTGCTTAGAATATACTTCCTATGTATTTTAGACAGGAGCTTAAATAAAAAATACTTTAAGCATATTATTCCAAATTAAGTGGATTCTATGGATGATTTATGAAACTGCTAGCCTATAATACTTAAGGATTATTATAAATAAACACTGAAATCCTGGTCACATGTTGTACATAGAAAGATAAAGTTGACACTCAAGGATATATTAATTTCACACTTATAATTTTGTACTATTGTATATATGTAACTCTGGAGGTTATTTCTCAAATAGTTTTTCTAAAAAGTCTACATTTTTTTCATTCTCAATAATTCAATGGGGCTTTTAAAAAGAAAAAAAAACTAATAAATTAAAGAATAAATAACAAAGTAAACTAACCTGAGATTACAAAAATTAACCGCTTAAGAAAAACCACACATAATCTAAGATCACCAAAACTTTTTTTTTTTTTTAAGATCACCAAAACTCTTAATTTACCATTGCAGATTAAATGTAATAGTTTTATCCACTCTGGTTCTAACTGGACCACTTTAATACAATAGTCACATTTACCGTGCTTATAGTATATATAATAATATAATGAAATTTATTTGTACATATACACACACATAAACAGACACACATCAATAAACCCATATGTAAAACAATATGCCACAGGTGTGAATTTCTGGGTAACCAGAGCAATGAGTCTATGGCTTGGAAGAAATGCAAACAAGACTGGATCTTCAAATTCAAAAAAGCTGATTAAGGATTTGTTTTTTCTAGCACATACATAACCAAACATTATTGGTGGTATGGCTTTGATGCACTCCAATTGGAATACCCTGTTGACTCAAGGCTTCAAAGGGCTGGCCGAGCCTGACTTCATGCACAAAGCCCCTAGACCTATAGCACACAATGATCTCATCCCATCCCAACTCCTGGGGCACATCTGTCAGACTCACTCATTTTGCTGTTTAAGCTTTAGGCTTGAAGGATATGTTTAAGTTTTATCTCTTAACGAGACTGAAAGTCATTAAGGCCACAAAATAAATCTTATTATGGTTTCCTTTCAGCATCCATGTTAATGCCACTGAATATAAAATTTCAAATGATTTGATCTTTGATACAAAAAATGCTTCTGCACACAAGAAGTGTTTAGATACATATACATTTTAGGATTGCTATGAATTACAAAGTTCATCTGTACTCTTAGTCTTCTGTTAAAAACTCTTACACTGAAGGTATATAGAATGCTAAATGCATAACAAAATGTACAAAATACACAAAACATTTACTATTTATTACGAATGGTCCCCTTCCAAGGCTAGTTTCTTCCAACAACTTTTTACTCATCAATAGTAACTTCCTAGGGACAGGGTGAGGATGAACAGTTTGACCAAAGCACTCATCTCCTCACCTCACCCCCAACTCCCAAAGTGAGGATGACTGCCTTCTCCTTCTGGGCTGCCCAGTTCAGAATCCTTGCTTTGGTCACCATTACCAAAAGTGTGGTAAATAAGTGTTTGTTTGTTTTTTTGTTTTGTTTTTACTTTTTTTTAAGGTTTTTTATTTATTTGAAAGAGAGACAGAGAGTACACGCATGGGGAAGGGAGGGGCAAAAGGAGAGGGAGAGAGAATCCCAAGCAGACTACCCGCTGAGTGTGGAGACCCATGCAGGGCTCCATCTCAAGGACCCTGAGATCATGACCCAAGCCAAAATCAAGAGTAAGAGGCTCAACTGCCTGAGCCAACCAGGAGCTACAATAACTAGTGGTTCTTAATATGATTTTGGTTAGTACATAAAAAGGGCATGTTCTTTATCTTAATAATTGATAAATCACTTTAATAAATACTACATATATAAATATTATATTTTGCTTCCATGGACATTTCCTAGCGCTTCTTTTAAAACTTTAAGAAAAAAGTTTCTCAGTGTAAGAAAAAATACTTACTGAATAGTGTCAAAGGTAAATTTGATTTTGTAAAATTTCATGAAAGTGTGGTCAAATTTGAGGTAAAGGCTATCAGGTAATGAAGTTGGAATCAAGGCTGATGTGCTCATCATTTAACACTACAGGCCTCAAACATTCTTTCGACTTGGGCTCTTAATATACATTTGCAGAAAGTATATCATGGATAGCTCTTGTCACTTGATTAAAAAAAAAAAAATGAAAGACATCAGCTTTGAGCAAAAGACAGTCCTCTATGTTAAGGAGCAATTCAAAGATACTGAAGTCCCAGTGCTCCAAAGATCTTTTGTTACTTACCAAATTGTCTGCAACAAGTCACTCCTGGTCAAAACCCTGAAGACCCAGGGTCATCCGTGAATTACAATTATATAACAAATGTGGTGTTTATTATTACATATGCATGTATCATCGTTTGCAGTAGTGGTTCTCCAGAGATTTATAGGACTGACCAGAGTGTGGCATGGCCAAATACTAGACATGAAGTACTTTCCATGTTAAAATCTACAGCCTAACAGCCCTCTGAATGGTTAGCTATGATATGAGACATTAGATTATGAGATGTTCACAAAATGTGACAACGAAGTATATCCATGTATTATATAGTTAATAAATTGTCTTAACTATAATAAACGAGGAAGGTAAATTAATATATAACAAAAAGATGGCCTTCTTCAAAGAATTTTAAAAGCAAAATATTACAGACCATAGGCTATATATCAATATTTATTTGAATATTTAAAGTATTTATTAAAGATCCAGCTTTGAAGACTCCAACCTAACAGTGACTTTAAAGTGGTTTCTAAGGCAAACCCTGGAAAATGATACAAACTGAAATACAACTGAAAACTGAGTCTCACAAAGCAAATCTTACACAATCTAGGGACAATTGCCACAAAGGATAAAAAGTCACAGTAGGTGAAACGAGACGTAAATCAGCAGCTTACCTATGATTTAGCTCAAGGAACAAAAAAATGCAATCCATCTGAAAAAAAAAGGTACTGAAAGAATTTAAAAAAAAAAAATCTGCACCTTCCCCTTCACCTGACTCTAAGTCAAAAACACTGAATTTATGCCGGACTAAATAAGCATTCCTCTATCTGATAACTTATTGTCAAAATGGCCAAAGTCATTTTATGTGTCTTCCTAGCCTTTCATATGCATGACTAGTCAGATATTGCAATTACCAGAAAGCAAAGCAAAAATAACTGATGAGTGCACGGAGCAAGGAGAGATGGCAGGCACTAGAACTGCAGGTGAGAAGGTGGACTTCGGTGAGCAGCGTGCATTTGGGAACATCCCCGTTAACTGCACATGGCAGCATTTCTAGACATTTATCATGTCCTCCTTTGGATCAGAATAACAAAATCCGAGGCAAGAAGGATTAAAGATAACCTCACCTCACTGGAAAGTGCTGGGTCTGAGCATATCAACCTACCCTCTAGTTTCAGAACTGAAGAGAGAATATTACCATCATCCAAGTGGATGATGAGGCATTTGCAAGGAAGTCCACGCATTCTGTCTCCCAGTGAAAACCAGGCGGCGCCAGATGTGTCTTCATTCAAACAAGGTAAATGGAAAATAAATATATGGAGACTATAAAAAAAAAATACTGCGGTACAAGCAAAGGTAGTATTATCCTGACAAATCAGAAGAGAAAATGTATCTCAAAAGTGATTTATGTAGCACAGAAAACTTTAAGAAAGAATTTGAAAACTGTTTTATATCACAAATGAAATGTTGAGGGACCATTAACCCTGAGATGAGGGAAAAGTTTGCAGAGACTACAAAGAATGGAAATTCAACCTAAGAAATGACAGATGCTTCTGAGGAAGAGAATAAAGAAGTTGGAACAGAAACAGAATCAGGGGCGCCTGGGTGGCTCAGTCGTTAAGCATTTGCCTTCAGCTCAGGTCATGATCCCTGGGTCCTGGGATCAAGTCCCGCATCAGGCTTCCTAAGCCTGCTTCTCCCTCTCACACTCCCCCTGCTTGTGTTCCCTCTCTTACTGTGTCTTTTTCTGCCAAATAAATAAATAAAATCTTAAAAAAAAAAAGAAACAGAATCAAACACAAATATTTTATTGTGCTGGAAAAAACACAAACGAAACAAAATGACCTAAGTAGGCAAATAAAAAGTTTCCTTGTGTCCTTCACAAACTTAATGAAAGAAAATCTATTCCTAATTATTTCCTCACAAAATTTTTAATCAAAAAAATATGGGGAAAAATCCTGAAGTAAATGTCAGGTTACTTATTCTTTCTAGTCTCCCCAACACAGCTTTGAAAGAGGGACCATTTAACCACCCACCATCCAGATGAGAAAACTGAATCACAGAAAATTACACATGACTGTGAAGGCAGGATTTATATAGTGTATTAATAGGAAAGAGACTGAGGAAGTCTATAAAAACTTTAATCACTGTGCACATTGCTAAGAATCTTCGTTGCCAAGATTTCTTGTTTCTCTGATTAACTCTTCTTTAAATATGAGATTATAACACCAGTCCTTTCTTCATAATACAGAATTTCTAGCGAAAATTTTGTAATAGTGAATGCTTCAAATATAAAAATAACAGGTTATGTTTTACATTATCTGTTAAGAATATGTTTATTAAAGCTATGAAACTTTGAAGTGTTTCTCACTGTAAATAGCTTATTTTCATTTGTTGAAACGCCCTCAAAACAAAAAATGGCAGCACAGTTCCTAAGCACAATACCCTCTCCTCTCATAAAATACAAGCTAAGAAACAGACGTTCAATTAACAAATCAAATATATCTATAGTCTTTTCAACAATCAAAAACAATATGTAATCTAAAAAAGTGTGGCCCATTTATCTAAACATCTCAAGTTAATAATTTCAATATCACCTAATAAAGATATAGCTTTCTAGGTATATAAGATATGATTTCATTTTCAACACTGCTCCCTTTTAATCTGAAAATTATTGATGACAAATTTGAAGGGATACCTTCAAGTTCATAACTAAATCATTCTAGATAAATTATGAAATTATAATGGCAGAAGCGATGCATGTACAGGTTATTTTAATAAATAAAAACTCTTTCTTTTAAAACTCTTTCTTCCTCCTTGATTCCATCCCACATTTTGAAAAAGCTATTAATACATCAGATATCAGCTGAACAAATACTATATGTAAAGCAATGTTCAAGGTACTGTGGTTGTTAAGATCCATATTCCAATATAATCTGGGAATGTATGTATAATCATGAAGTAATATGGCAAAGGGTAATACACTACCTTGTATTTTTATTTAACAAAATCTAAATGTCTGGTAGGAACGCTAAAGTGTTAAAGAATTCAGAAGAGGCAAAAGTGGAACAAAATAGAATTTTCAGTTTCCTTTTCTAAGATAATCCTCTTTGGGTATCCCCAACAAACCCCACAGCCATAATCCATATCCCATTTTTGGTGGGGGCTGGGTTAATTCTATGCACCCTTTATATCTCCATAAAATGTCATTTGCTCATGGTGACTTTCTCTCATTGACTATGTTAGAACAGGATCCCCTGTAATGTGCTCTCCCAGCATCCTATACTGTCATTCATAGCATATATACTGAATGCAACTAATTAGTTGTTTCCTGTTTGCCTACCCAATTAGAAGCTAAATTCCCTAGGTACAGGACTCAGTTTGTCTTATTCACCACCAAGCTCCAGGATTCACCTTCAGATCTTGCATGTGGAAAGCACTTAATAAACACTTGTGAAATTAGCAAATGGAATGATGAGTAGGACAGTAAAATGACTCTCTGTGAAAAGAGAGGAGGTAAAACTAAGATTCTTTAAGGACACTGTGGGCAAGGAGCTGAAAAGTCCAGTCTAATCCAATCATTTTGTGCTTAGGGGTCATGATATAATTGAGGGAAGTGAGATACAACTGAAATATGGCAGACTGAATTTTACTACCAATAAAATTCAACACAACAATGATTTTTAAAATTGTAATTGGCAAATCAGTTTAAGTAATCTAATTCCTTTGCTCAAAACCATTTATGACTTCCCAGTGCAGAATGAAATAACACAAAATCACTGGTCTAGTATTCAAAACTCCCCAGCTTCCATTCCCCCTAACTGGGATAGAATCTTTACACAGTCTATGCATCCCATCTTCAGCACTATTCTATAGAAAACGAACAGAGTTAGAACTTTAGGATTAAAGAACAGTGACTTTACCACTAGAAGGGATTCCTACAAAGCATTCTTATGTCTAATTAATCTTTGCATTTCCAAAGAGTAACACAGAACTTGACACCTTATACGTCCTAAATAATTGAAACGTGTCTGATTTTGAACCCTCCCAACCATTTGCCAACTATGTGATCATGACTAATTCATTTCTCTGTGCCCCAAATAATTCATCTGTAAATATAGATAATATCAGCTCCCTTATATGGGTGTTCTATGTATAGTATATCCTTAAAAATTAGTTCCGTCTTTCCCCATTCTTCTTCCTTTTGGAGGCTTCCTTATTGCTCTACATTGAAAAGTCTTGATGAGCCCTGAAAGTTTACTTTGAAAACCACAAAAAATTTAATCTTTAAATCATTCTCTTTTTGGATATCACAATAAGGAAAGGTCTGTCCCTGCTGGTTGATGAGAGTTAACATTAATTTTTGTTATCTCCACAAGATATTTTGAAAGACTTACTTTTACATTTATAAATAACAAAATGATCTACCAAGATACGAAATCTATCATCCAATCCTTTCCAGCAAAGGCAGAGTTGAGAAAGATTGAGAAAGCAAAGTGTTTTAGATTCCAATTCCTTGTTGCCTCTGTTCAGTTGCTTACTTTTTTGAATCCCTATCTGTAGTAAAAACCCTAACAGTCACAAAGATAACAAAAAGGAATACTCCAAAAGCACAAAAAATACAAATAATAGGGTATCACTAGCAAACACAGTATATTGATAAAAAAGAATAAATAGCTGCTGGTCAGATTTCTGTTTAAGCCTTTATACAAACAATGGGGCATTTTACTCCAAATTCCAGTATTCTAAAACATGATTTATGGACATTTTCTAGCTACTAAATAGAACATGCAGATTTTCACTGTTTTGATTTTCAACAATAACACACTGTTTGTCCTTTCCTGAAATAAACAGAGTTCCTTCAAAGCCTCCAGTAATCTGCAAAGTAAAAATGCTGTGCTACTTCTAAACTGGCCTTCACCCCTTGCTCTGAGGATCTGACCTGCATCCAAGCACACCCACAAGATAAGGGTCGCCTTTGCCAAACGGTAACCAATCAATCTTGAGGGGGAAGTTAAGAATCTCCATCTTCATAGGCCATTTAGAATTAATCCACCCCGACTTTCAGCAGAAGAATTAAAGGCATGCATTCTTCTGAGGGTCCCTGAAGATCCCTTTCCCTCTTTATGGTCATGTCTTCCCTGGAGATGGCCTTCAGGACAGAAAACTAAACAAAATCAAGAGGGGACCTATGGAAAGGTAAATATTACTTGGGTAGCTTTTGTTTGTGGAAGGCACTTCCTATCTTCTCATCTGACTTCCTTCTCTCGCAGCTGTAACGATAATCCATAAGGCGTAGTTCATGGTTGATCCCAAGGTAAGAGACAAGAAACAGACCCCATATCCAGGCACTAGGCTAGGCTTGTGGGAAAGACTTTCTCTGGCCTCTACGCCATCACTCAGGAACTCAGGGGCTGGTAATAAAGAACGTGCGTTTTTCCTGAAGTATCCTGCTGCTAACAGGTCACACAGAACCTAGCTTGGGAGGCAGTCAGATTTTACCAGCCTAAAGGAAAATCTAACACAGACATGACTTTCTGGCCATTTCTCTTTCTAGCATGTAATAATTTAAATAGTCAATAATAAAACTAATTAGAACAAGCAAAAGGAGTCTCTGTATTAAAAGAAGTAAAATAACCACTAGATACTATCTCTTGAAAGCTTCCTACATAAAAGATAACAGAAATAAAAGTAACCACAAATTTCAATTTATTTCTATTTTTATTTGTCCACATAAACATCTTCTCAATGTTTTAATCTAAATATTAGTTTACTGACTTGCTAATTATTTACAACCATGAAAAGAGAAATTTTAATATTAAATTAAAAACACATTGTGAAATTCAATTTGTTAATATCAAAAACACCCATACCATATACACATTAGGAAACTAGTTCAATGAAATGTATTTTATTGAATAAACAGATTAGTGAATGTGTGAGTCTATTCCACGATGGATCAAGTTTTCCACTCTCTTTTACAAACAAGTTTCAACAATGATAAACATATTATAACATGGTATCCAATCTACTTCAGATTTCATTTTTTCCCCATAAGATAAAGTAATTAACACAGTCAGTCATTTTGCTGGTAAAATTCTTACTTTTGCCCTTTAATTTCTTTTTCTAATTTTTTACAATAACTTATGTGATAGTTATTCCTTGTGTAGGTAGTTGTTTAATTTTTGTCAGATTATTTTTTTTTCATTTTTAGTCCCATTCTTTCAACTTTTAAGTTCTTGGCTCTAGTCAATATTCAGTCATGGCATCCATAAAGGAATACAGATCCAAACTTTTTATCTCAAAAAACAAAATAAAACAAAAAAAAAACTTCTTATCTCTATAGGCAATTGCAAATGAATTAGGTTCAGAATTTAATGAATAATCCCTAGATCTCATGGCTTCTTCTTTTTTACATTGAAATACAGATCTAGCACAATGTCATATTTACTTGCTTTAGATTAGATAAAATCAGATAAAATAATGTGTATTTAACATTTGTGAGTTTGGAGAGTTCTTCATGTTTTTTTTTTTCTCCCTTTTCCGTGTAATAAGAATAGGTTATGAAATCAAAGACTGTAATAATTATTTGAAATGCAAATACAGTTAGGAATACATAAATGCGTATGCTATTATTTTTACTGGGCCTAAATATTTGTTTCTATTGCTGATTTAGATATATACATATATCTTTATGGATATAATTTTTAATATCAGAGGTCTGTCATCTACAGAGAGTAAGTTTGTGTTTGTATTTAGAAAATGACTTTGACAGATGGCTTTGTTCTAAGGGACATAATAACGTCTACTTCGGATTAATTTAAAAGTTTCAATTCTCTCAAAAAATGAGAAAGAACTCACAGATTTAACTCTGAAAAATCGTGCTGAGTTTGACAAGCACTTTCATGTTAGAGGCTAAAGAGATGCTTATCTGATCCAAACCTCAAATGCGGGCATGCCAAGGCTTAGCAAACAGGGAACCCAAATTCTCTGCAGCAAATTCTTCATGTGAAAGTGATTTTACATATGTACTTGTACAAAATTATTACCTTGGTGTCATAAAACACACTAAATCACCTAATGGGTTATACAAATGTAGAATCTTATCAACGTCTTCCTAGAAAAGAATGACGGGAGTTGTAGGCCTCAACTTGCCGGGAGTTCAGGCTTGGCTTGGGCAAACCTCTCATAAAAAGAATCTTTCCTTTCTAGTGTAGCTATATTTATTGCAAACTTTTAGATGAAAGATATTTTCATAATATTCCTAGCACTGTTGCTTCAGGTATCACATACTTGGGGAGACCATACTAACAATATTTCTTGAGTTAAACATTTCAAAATGAACACCCTAACCTTAGCAGTAACAGAATGCAAGCAGGAAAATGGACTCTTGGATGCGTATGTGCTTATTTGATCTTGTCTCTTCTATTTTAATAGCATCCAATGAAATTTTGCATTACATGCCCTAAAACAAACAAGTGAGATTCTGTTTAATAAACAAACCAATGAAAATGTAGTTTCAACATTTTCCAGATTATAACAATTACCTGAAATTTATTTAATGAGGCTTAGAATATTTGTGAACACTTCAAAACTAGTATGAGTCTTTATCACTTTAAAATGCTAATAATTTAGGGGCGCCTGGGTGGCTCAGTGGGTTAAAGCTTCTGCCTTCCGTTCAGGTCATGATCTCAAGGTCCTGGGATCGAGCCCCTCATCGGGCTCTCTGCTCAGCAGGGAGTCTGCTTCCCCTCTCTCTCTCTGCCTGCCTCTCTGCCTACTTGTGATCTCTCTCCTCTCTGTCAAATAAATAAAATCTTTAAAAAAATAATAATAATAAATAAAATGCTAATAATTTAAATATGAATATCATATAAAAATATAAATTTCATCTTTTATTGCCAAATTGCTGCCGTTTCATTTTGTATAATAAGATTTAGGCCTCTAAACTCCTTATTTTTCAGCTTCCAATACAACAAAATAATTTTGGAAATTTCTCTTAGGTAACCTAACACACTTGGACTAATACATTGAATCTTGCATTACAATTCATAACTCCTGGGTTGATAAGTAACCCCTAGAAAGCTTGTTAAAGTATTAAAATTTTGTACTGTAAAAGCCAAGCTATGGCAGGTTTAGCAGGACATGAGACTTGGGGTGCTGGGTGGAGATGGAACAAGCACGTAGATGGGGATAAGAAGCAGGAGGAGACTACATAATATAAATCAAGAGTACCTTACAGCAAAGTTGCTAGATAAAACTATTCACAAAACAACTAATCAGATAAAACTCTTATATCATAACTACTGATATAAGAGGGGGTACAGTTTTTTAGAGACTTCACTTGTCTGTCATGAAATGCCAAACTATCTTACAATGAGTATTCACAGAAGACCAAAAGATTAACTGCTACTTCACCCTTAATGATTGTTCCTACAAGACTGACAGTTCAGCTAAGAACTTTTTTTTAACTCTGTGTTAAAAAATAAAGTAGTTTCTCTTATTTGACACACTATAGAAAATCTTGTGAACTGATGTTTGGAGACACAACTCTGTTAGTAACCCAACTGCCATGCTATACTCACTATGACTCTGTTAACGGAATCTTGATTTTGCTCTTCTTCCTCAAAGTGACCAGGTCCTTCAAGGGAGGCTGAACACCTCTCCAGCCCAGTAGTGAATCACAAATGAACTAATACAATTACAGTGGTCTCACTGCCCCTTGGCTAGTGGCTGTTCTAGATGGAGTAATGAGACCCAATTCCGGCCAACGAAGGGGAAGTTGCACTTTGACATAGTCATGCAGGAGCTTCCCTTTTCTGTGTTTGGACTCAGCTCTGTGAGGAAGTGATGCTGGGACAAGCGTAAGGTCTAACTAAAGTCCACTGACTAAGGATGATAGACAAAAAGGACTTAGAAAAACACCCAGTGATGACGTCACTGAGCTCTTGAATTAAGTAAGCCTAAAAATGTCCGAACTCTAGACTTCTTGTTAGATGAGACAATAAACTGAGTATTTAAGCCATCAGTCGAGTATTCTAGTATTTGCAGGTGGAGGTATCCTAAATGATGACACTATATTAGAATTTTTGTAGGTTTATACACTACAAAAGGTATCTTAAAACAAAGCCATATGACCTACTCTTAAAAAAACTTACTTCTGGGGGCGTCTCGGTGGTTCAGTGGGTTAAGCCTCTGCCTTCAGCTCAGGTCATGATTTCAGGGTCCTGGGATCGAGCCCCGCATCAGGCTCTCTGCTCAGTGGGGGGCTTGCTTCCCCCACCCCTCTCTGCCTGCCTACTTGTGATCTCTCTTTCTCTCTGTCAAATAAATAAATAAAATCTTTAAAAAAAACCTCAAAAAACAAAAAAAAAAACTTACTTCTGTATTCAAACGTTCATTAGATCACATATTAATTAAATGTGAGGAAGATCACCATAAACACTTAGTAGCATCAGAGTTTAGTGTAGTTATGAAAATCTGATTTAGGAATGCATATATACAAATTATTTATTTAAAAGTTGAACTGTTGACAGCAAGATTTCCTCTAGCACTGCTATTTAATAACAAATAATGCAGAGAACATAATAAGCTACTCATTTAAGTACTACTGTGTCATTCTCCATTTGTAATCTTCTTATTTCTTTTTCAGGAATAAGAACAGGTGATGTATATCATCATTAAACATGAGCATTAATATTCTATCTGCAATCACACACTTTCTTAGAATGGGTTAACCGACAGTGTCATAAAAAGCAATAACATTCTTCAAAAAAACAAAGAATAAATCAATCGTTAAAGAAAATTTAGTTCATGCTGATAACAGATAATAGACAAATGAGTGTCAAGGTTAAACTAGCAGAGGAAAAGCAGAAAACTGACAACCCACTCCAGTAATAGCTCAAGAAGGTTTCTAACAGGAATCTCTCTTCTAAATAATACCCTTTTTTAAATCTCTTCTTGGTAATTATCAACAAGAAATTCAAACATGGTCTAATGTATATGGGTACTACAGATCTAACAGCCTTAAGAGCTGAAGCTTAAATACATGTTCAACCAAGGAGGGACGATGGAGAGGCCCTTACCTGGTCCTCAGCAGTACTTGTTTGCATCACTAGAGGTAAGTAATGAAAATGCAGCCCTGCTCTACTACCCCAGCTATATATTGTCTCTTTCATTATGACTTTAACAGAAACACGGCATTCATTCTGACGTTTGAATAATAATATAACAATAACAATAACAACAACAAAAATTGTGGTAAGTCATTTAAGCTTGCGATTAGCCAACTAGCTACTACACAAACATTGTTTCTAGAATTCAACTTTTAGGGGCACCTGGCTGGCTCAGTTAGTAAAGTATGTGACTCTTGATCTCAGGGTTGTGAATTCAAGCCCCAATGTTGGGCATGGAGCTTACTTAAAAAAAAAAAAAAAGACCAAAACATGCTTTTAAAATAAATAGAATTCAGCTTTGTGTACATGTTTATACCATTTAAATATTTATAATTTAATTTAGTTCAAGAGAAGCTTTAAGAAAAGAAAATCTTTTCTGACTATAAGTTCATCTTTTCTAACTATAAGACATAAAATTAGGTTTGAAATCAAAATATTCCTTAAAGAGTATCCCCATCACATGATGCTTTTTCTTCTTGGTTCACACCCAGAAATCTTTCCTCAGAAGTCCCTTTCCTGCAGATTCCGCCTTTCTTACTGATTTCCTTTACCTGCTGCTTTCGTTTCCTCTTACAAAACGCAATTTTGTTTCATCCTTGCCTTTTGTTTTGTTTGCAACTCACATCATTATTTCTAGTATTTCACTCACTTTTTTCCAATGCCTTCCTCCCACAACACTGTATATGTATCATTGGCCAATTACGCATCCTCTACCAATTTGTGTGCAAGCCTACAGTAGCCTCCTACACCAAGTATTCACAGTATGTTGGGAGAAAAAGGGTACTGACAAGGTGGATAATTATAGAGGAGAACTGTTCATCCAAGAACTACATGCTTGAGAAAATAAATAAGTTTCTTCAAAGTCAATCTGTTAAATGTTTTGCGTTATTCATTCTCTTGGGAGTAGTCCAACGTTGAACTACATGGTGTGCAATGATGCTTTTGTGAGCTGCCCTCAGAACTCGGAGAGAACAAACACATTGTGTGTCTACTACTGTGTGAGGAAGGATTCAGACACTCATTATTGTGGATGATGGCAAACCTCTCATTTTTCATTCAAAGCTATTATCTTCAGAAATCTAGTTTGCTTGCCCAGACAGGGGCCTATCCTCCCCTCAGCCATGATTTCTTAACTGTGTTCATGATTGTTATTTTTTTTCCCTCATCTTTTCACCTACTAAAATAGCCAGCTGTGACTACAAAATCTCTAGTAGTTTCCTTAAACATCATACCTTCATAGTATACATCCACTCTAATTTACATTGCATTTTATACTTTCTAAGACACACACACACACACACACACACACACACACACACACACACACACACACACATATATATAAGATGCCATCTCTTCATCATAGTGTCCCAGGGTGATTTGAGAAAGAACAGGTATTATTGTCAGTCATTGAATATTCAAGAATACTGAGGCTTAGCAGAGTTAAGTAACTTACCCAAGTGCTAAAACTGGGAGACTAACTTGTATAACTCTCAAGGTCAATGCTCTTATTAATGGCCATTCTGCCTTTAACATTCATCATCACCTGTCCAGAAGGCTAGTATGCCAATGTTGCACCTTGGAGTTCACAAGTAAAACCTGCATCTTTAGTGCACTTAGGCCAACGGCTCCAACCCACACAACTCCACTGAACATAAATGGGCCAGCTTAGTACAGGGAACCTCAAAACTAAAAGGAGATCCGATGTACACAGATATTATTGTTTTTCTTTACTCTTGGAGTGTGTCCAATTTTCAGCAACAGCTAAATTGCCTTTTTCTGAATAGAATCTAGTTCATATGTATATCTAAGGAGTAGACTTGCAAGCTTAATTTATAAAGGTCTAATACAGCTGTATACATATAGCTATTTTTAAAGTGTTGAATGGTTCATCAAGTACTGGTTCATCAGAGGAAAAAAATTATGGTGCCTGGAAGTAGGTGTGTGGGTTTTCTAGTTATTTGATTGACTCATTGATTATTATTTTTATTTATTTACTTATTTTTCTCTAAGCAGGAAGTCTGAGTTAATATATGCTGAGTGCTCTCAGTTTGGTGAGTGCCTGGAAGGCCCTGGGCCCAGGTCTGGAATCTACACTTGTCAAGTACCCTGTCTGAAACATACAGGAAGGAGGGGTGTCAGTTACAATAGTGACCCACGGAGTAGCACAAAGACAAGCAGCCAGGAACCTGATCATAAAGGAAGACGACCCTGGGTTGCTCACCCAAAGCGCAGGGAGGCCAGGAAAGCAGAGGGTCTGACCACTGCAAAGAACAGCATGTTCTTCCCGGGGCTCTGAGGTTCAGCTAGTCTGAAAGTGATGATCCACTTCCTGTACTCGCCCTATTCCAATGGAGCCCAATTACTGTCCGATTACTATCTCCTAATCTCAGGCAGTATCACTTTAGCATCTGGCACAATGTGGCTGCCTCTGCCTAACTCACTCCTTTTAACCTTTCAGGGCTGGGTCTCAGCTTTCCTGAAAAGTCTTCCCTAAGCAGTCCCGCGGCCCCCACTACTGCATATATTCTCAACTTAACTGAGGGTTAAGGCTCATTCCTTCTCACCCTACCAAAGCCCAGGAAACTCACTGTTGTTGGTTTATTTCCCTGTCTTTGTCATTCAACTGAGAGCTCCTTGAAGCAGGAGCAAGTCAGCCCTTGTGACTCACAGAGTCAACAGACACTCAGTAAATTTGTTGACTAAAAGGCTAATGTAAAAAAAAAAAAACTTCATAAACTGTACAATGCTGCATGTAAATATTGGCAAAGCAACCCAATAGCAAATATAAATTTAAATCCAATGGCAAATATAAAAATAATACAAATACCTTTTATAAATCTATTACCTAAACACATGATTTCAATGTTTAAAATTTTCTGGATCCCCATAACTATTCATTTGGTAATACCTATGCATATACATTACATTCTCACTGAGGAATGGCAGGGCTGCAGACATTACTCTCATAGTCTTATGACATTAACCCTCAGAGTCACTGTTCCTTTAGGAATACTGATTTCCACCTGGCCAATAGCCAAAGACAAATTGAAATGACCTCAGATTAACCTTTCAGCAAACTTTTATAGTGTTCAGTTAAACATAAGTGCAGATTCAGGCTAACAGTATAAACCTTTCCCCCCTCTTTAGCATGTGTCCTGAGACTTGGTGTTGACTAAGGTGCCTAGCTTTATGGCTGAACAATTCACCATTCATTTATACAAAAGGGAAAGTCCTAATTAAAAGTTTGATAATTTCCCACTAAAAATGAATTTTCCACGAGCATCAATGAACATTAAAGATTTTTATAATTGAAAAATTTGAAAAAGAAAGAAAAATTTGAACACAAACACAAATTAGTATTCTTACTCTGAATGCCACTATCATGGTGAATAGAATGTTCTATTTTACCTAGAAATGAAGCACTTGCTGGTTGTCTGTCAAACCAGCAATTCCTTAGCATTATGTGTGGATTGAGAAGTCTTCCACAGGCTTTGAAAGCAGTCAAGACTAGACTCAACTGACAGCTCTATCAGCCAAATAACCATAACCAGGAACATTTAAATACCCTACTCATGGAGTTCTTTGTCTATCAAATGGGGGAAAATACCAGCCTCACAAGACGAATGAAAAAACATATGTAAAGAACTAATAAAAGCACCAAAAACCACTGATGTATCAACAGTGGCAGATATTGTGACAATAATGATAGACATTCTCTTTGAGTAGATTATACTCCAGTTGAGGCACAATTAACAAAAGTGACATGTTCCTCAACTCAGCTTTGAAGTCCAGCGTGCTAAACTAAAACACAACACGGTTTATGCAAAATTAATGGTCTTCCCACAAACAGTTCTTAGATTGGGTTTATTTCTAATTTTGGCTGTGGTGGTTTTTTGATGACTTTTAAATTTTCTTTGATGGCACTGTCATTTCTCTCACCACAACTTTCAAGCAAAAATGAAGCACAATCATAACAGAATAATGTCCTCATGCTAGATGAATGTTAAATTTGAAGTCCAGAAAAGGAAATAAAAACCTCAAGGGACTATTATGGTGGGGTAAGTTGGACCAAAACCATAAACGGATTCCATAAATGAACTATTCAGCTGAATTCGTAATTTCACACCAAATGATGCCACATAAATTGAACTACACAGGCATGCGGGACCATAGTCTTGTCAGCCAAGCTGTTCACTCATTGTGTCAGTCCCCGAGCAAAGGGCTCTGGGCTCTCACAGTTACATACTTGCTGGGGTGTTCAGAGGACTTGCCCTTCCCCCTGAATGCCTAGGAGTGACTTTCTAGATAGCTGGCACAAGCCTGAACATGCCCTTACCAACCTCTGCGCCACACAGACTCTCTGGTTAACAGCAACACAGAAGTCTTAAAAGGACCTTGTAACATCTGTTCTCAGTATTTCGCATTGCAATATTGTCCACTTGAAAATAGAATCACAGTCTCTGTCATAATCCTTTTGAAATATTTTGCAAGTCTACAAAAGAATTTTAGTGGGGGGAGAAAAGGTTAAGATACGAAGCGAGCCTAGTTCTCTTCTCGTGAACAGAGCTATTCTGCTCGTTACATATAGCAGTAGCAATAAATGTTTTAAACCTCAGTCCTGTGATTTAATGGTGAGAGGGCTCCTCGGGATACAACAAATAAAAGGAACTCTATTTGATCTACTTATGAAATCATTCATCACCATCTAAAAAAAAAATTCTTGATGAAGCAAAAGTAGGGACAATTACTGCTCTCAATGGTCTGTTGGTTTCTACACTTGGTTAACCAGCAGTGAGGTACACTGAGAAAATCAAGGGATAAGCAAAACAAATATAATTTAGAAACTCAAAGTGTTTTGTCATCTTAGATAGAAAATTAAAATATATAAATGTCTTAAAGTCTTCCATATAAAGCATACCAATGGTTACATAACCATTGGTAACCTTTTTTCTCTTTAATAATTTTTTTCTCTCACAAAACTAGACTTTGAAGCCTCCCCATAGATTGTGCATTCCTTGAAGTTCACAACTTTGTATCATTCATTTGTTATTCTTAACATCTTCCAAGGTGCCTGATATATAACAGGGGCTCAAAAAATAAATGGTGAAGTGAACTAACTAGTCATTTATTCACATCCATTATTCCACACCTAAAAAGACATTCATGCCCAAATTTATTACTTTATCAAAGTATATTAGCAACAATTTTTTGGTGTATTAATGCCTCCTTTACAGTTTTAATTAACTATATTTTACCTTAATAATCTTGAGTTTTTAACTGGAGACTGTTTTTAAAACCTTGAAAGGAAGAAGTAGCCTAATTATAGTCTAAATATATCACATAAAATCTCTTAACTTAGATAGCCACTTAACTTCCTAAATGGGCAATTTAATTATCTAGTGCTTCCCCAAATTCCCGCTGAAGCCTAGGAGTTAGGTGTCTGCATAACCATGTCACAGACAATTCCAACAGTCTGTGTGGTTCTGCTCATTATTAACAATCTGCTCCAACAAGGCTGGACCCATCGTCACTATTAACAATGTGTGCAAGAGGTGTTGAAACATGCATCTTAAAAATTAGAAACTAATCAATTAATCTGAGCAAATGTATAGTGATAATGCAATCTCCAAAATCTCGCATTCAAAACTGATTCATTCTCTAGTTCAGAGGCAGGTTGTAAATGGGAAACATGTTAAACAGAAGATAAAATAGACAGAATGAGGTTGCCGAGTAATTGGGATTCCACCAAACGGAATTGAAAAGACTCTACGGTTAATAACCCAGAAGACAGAGATCATGAAAGTTAACAGAAAAGTTAACTGAAAAATGAACAAAAATGAAGCAATAGGCTTTTCACTCATTTTAGGCAAAAGACGAAACAAGCTTGTTCTCAAAATCTTTTTCTTAAAAAAACAAAAACTGTCAGTATAAAAGTACTATAAAATATATAAAAATTAAAATGCTTTTTGTCTAACTTGGGATAATAAATCAATAGGAAAAAGCACGAGCGTCATGAAAGTTCTATCTGTACTCCTCCAAGAGATGTACAATCTATGTATATGTCTACATGCTTGTGTATATATATAGTACAATACATATGCAAAATGCCTATGTGGTGTTATACGAAATTGTGAGACTAAAACAAGTCACACAGAAAGATAAGAGAGTAAGTAACCAGGGAAGAATAAAGTCTTGTAACAGAAAAGTTAGTAAAGTAACAGAAGAGCTGAAAATGTTGATTTACTAGGAAAACAAACATGACTAATACATTAAACATTAATGTTGCTATAATAATAATTAATCCACAATCACTGAGTGAATCAAAAGAAGATAACTCAGCCAAATCTCCACAAAAATTAGGTAAGATTAGAAATAATTATAGCATTTCAACTACAGATCACAAAGAAAATGCATAATAATGAAAATTCAATATCAGGATTACAAAATTCTTGTTAAATATTAATCAAAACAAAAAATTGAACATAATGTACCTTTTAATCAAATATATACAGGATATAATTTAATCTTTATTGGCATAATTAAAAAACACTTAATAACCTTATAGTGTCTAAAGATTAGATTTAAAAATCACCATTATCTTAAGTTTTTGAGGATCAACAACTTCCAGCCAACATTTATGAGTATCTCATTTATGACTGGAAGAGTGCTAGATGTTTTCATATATTCTCATTTCCCCCAGACAACTCTGAGAGGTAATTTCTTCATTTTACAAACTAGAAACCCAAGGATCAAGGAGTTTCCCATGCTCCTGATAACATAGGTCGATAGGCTGGACTATAAAGAGAAATGCTACTGACACAGACCCCTCTGGCCCTCTATCACGGCTATTACTTAAAACAGAGCCAGAAAAACTAGTATCACAATTTTAAACTGGCAAATTTTAACTGACAGAGTGATATGACATTGATATGAACAAATCAAAATTTCAGTTATATATTTAGAAAAGTCATACATAGAACACAACAAGAGTGCATTAAGAGGCAAAAATAAAGAGAAAGTCATGCAGATCCCACTGTGTTATCTGAACAGCAAGTTACTATAGCAACCAAAGCAGGTATAAAGTAGAAATTATTTAAACATTCAGGTATAGGAGGCACAGGAAAACAAGAACGGCCATTGAAAGGTACTTCATGAGAAACTGTGTAAGCTTTAAGTACCGCCAAGCACCATATCTGGAAATAGATTTTTTTTTTGGAAGACAGATATTCCATTAAGATTTGAAATAGAGCTGAGAAGATACTAACAGTGTGCCTATCGACCGTCTGCTAAAATGATGGCATCACTTTTGGCAGAAGTGATCTCACTCACTTTATGAGAAGTATAATCTAATATCTACAATAAGAAAGTCAGTCAATAACTCTTGGGAGTAATAAAAAAATCTTTCAATTATAGACCTCTGTGGAAAATAGGAAGTAGGAGAGAAACTTATTTGGAGCTTTAAAGGCAGTGAGATTATTTTTTTTACGTTTTATCGAAGTAAACAGAAAGGCATTTTACTCAAAAATAAAGTGAGTCTCAATTAGTGAAAAAGTCTCACAAAAGTATAAGCTTCGTACCATAAAGTTGTCACTCTGGCTTGAGATGAAATGAAGCTTTGTGGTATCTTAAGAAACAAGCTGAGTACACCATTGACAGTTACCCAAACCTAGAACTGAGGATGAGATGAATGAGTTTGGTACACACAGACCTTCCAGATCCTATGCTCCTTGCTCTCTCTTTTCTACCTCTTCACTCCAACGGCACTTTGTGTTTCTCTTCCCTTGTTACACCAGAGGAAGAGTCATTCGTTCCCCTGCTTGAGTTAAAGTTCCCCTGTTTATGCTCAGGATATAACCTACCTTCCCATTCCTCTTCATATCAGTGATATCCAATCCTTCCTGGTTCTCAAGGAATGTTTCTTTTTCTAGGAATTCCTTCTCTTTGGCATTTACACTTGCTCAAGTTACACCTTTCCTACTTAAAACTCAACAAAACCAAACCAGTAATCCACAGTATTATTTCCTGTATTGTCTGCCTTACCATCCTAAGGCCCTTGTTTAAAGTTTCTGACATGTAGTTGATTCTCATTGTCAACATATCTTCATTAGCCATTCACTTACTAACCCAATGGCTTCCACTCCCACTGCCCCATTAACATTGCTTTATTTACGGTGCCTACTGATGTCCTATGTGCAAAATCCAAAAGGTAAGTTTCAATCTGTGGTTCACTTGACCTTCCTCAGCATTTTACACAGCTGACAGCTTCCCCTCCCCATAACACCTGTACTCCTACTATCTGGTGACTCCTTCTCTGAAGTCCTTATTCTCAGTGTCTCTTTCAGTATTGGTGTTCTCTGTAAATTACATCTTATGCTTTGTATTCCTTCCTCTAAATGATAATCTAATCCCATTGTCTCAACTACCCCAACTTGGCTGCTATCTTCCAAGTAGTTCATTTCTAGATTTAGGATCATGGCCTTGTACCTCTAAACAAATACTGATCATCTTTATTAAAGAAATAAACAAACAAAAACGAAACAAAACAAAACAAAAAAAGAAATAAACAGAACACCTGAACCAAATAGGTGTAAAACTTACAGCCTCATCCTCCCTATCCACTTGGCTACTGCTCTCCGATGTCGGTCATCTCTACTTTCATCTAACGTTCTTCTTCTATCTTGATCTTCTGAACATTTATTTTTATAAATCTTTGCTAGAATTCATCCCCAGTTTTTGTCTCTTTTTCATGTAACTCTTGAGTGACCTACCTAAAATTCAGGCTCAAATTTCATAGTTGGCACCCTGTCAATAAAAGAGCAATGTCATTTATGTAACAATCTTTTTTAAAGTCCCATCTTGTGCCAAGTACGCTGTTATATGTTATGTGAACTAGAATTTCCTAGCCTCAGAACCATCATTATTTACAGGAAGGGAGGAGTTGAGAAACTAGGATAAGTAGCTTGATAGAGATAAACATGAGGCACTGGGGGAGGGTAACAGGTAAGATTTTGAGATGAGAAACTACTGTATTTTATCTTAAAAAAATAAGCAAGAATAAACTAACTGAAGAAGAGACCAGGGAGGTGAGTGGAGAGGGCAGAGACTGAAAATGGATGAGACTGACAAGTGAAGAATGGGCTTTCAATACCTAGTTAAAAAGCTTGTATTTTCTTCTAATAGAGTGATGATTCTCAAGTTGTACGTTCATAAGCCATCTGGGGTGTTTCTTATAAATACTTATCCGGGACACATTCCGAGAGATTCTGATTTATCAGATCAGAGTCTCTGCCAAGGAATTTGCATTTTAACAGGGACCACAGGTGGCTTTGATGCTGGGAGATCCCTGGAGATCCCTGGAGGGAGATCCCCTCCATCCCTGGAGGATGGAAATTTTGAAAGGGTTCTCAGCATGCACACATAATGGTCAGATTTGCTTTTGGTGGGTCTCTTCAGAAAGTATGTGAAGGACTTATATTAAGAAAGTAAACCTGGGGTCCCTGCGTGGCTCTGTCAGTTAAACATCCAACTCTGGATTTTGGGTCAGCATTGGGCTTGGAGCCTGCTTGGGATTCTCTCTCTCCCTCTCTCTCTGTCCCTCCCCACCTCTGTACCTAAAACAATTCAAAAGAAAAAGAGGGGGCGAGTAAATTCAAGACAGGGAGGCCAGCAAAGACACTGCAGCAAGAAGGGAAAGAGGAACTAGGGCCCAGACTCAGTTAATGGTGGCAAAGGTAGAAAGAGATCCCACGGTCTAAATCTATGAAAAGAGGAAAAAGGTAGTAATAAATTAACAATTATATATTGGTGGTGAGGGAGAGACAAGAATTATAGCCAGGTATCTAGAATAAAGCAAAAGGTATCTAATTTCAGACATTATATATTCAGAGTGATACCAGGACAAGGGCAGAAGGATAAAAGGATAGAAAGATCACAATCTGATATGAACAGGAATAGGCTGCGTTGGGTCACACTCAATGATTTCAGAGTCGTCAACAAATAGATGAGTAACGAAGACCATGATAATAGATACGCTCATACAGGAAGTCCAAAAATTCAGCATGCCACATAAGACACTTTATAATCTAACTCCTGATTACTTCTTTAGCTTCTTGTTTTCCTGTCTACTACCATATCTTGTCATAAAATATATTTGTGGTTTTCGTGTTAAAATATCTCAAAAAACAAAAGTTCAGAGAATACCGCAGTGAAAAATTAGTATCTACTAGTCAGCTTTAACAAATCTTGATATTCTGGCAAATTTACTTCAGAATATTTTTTTTTTTTAATTTGTCAGAAAGAGAGAGAGCACAAGGAGGGGGAACGGTAGAGAGGAGGGAGAAGAAGGCTCCCTGCTGAGCAGGGGGCCCTATGCGGGTCTTGATCCCAGGACCCTGAGATCATGACCTGAGCTGAAGGCAGACGCGTAACCAACTGAGCCACCCAGGAGCACCTGCTTCAGAATTTTTAAAAGAAATCAGTTCTGGAAAGTCGAAGATACTGTGTTCCCTTTCAAATGCCCATATTCTCCTTGCCTTCTGAGAAAGAACTTCTATCCTAAACTTGGTTTTAATCATTTTTGCATGTTTTATAATATCCCCAGTACATGTATATTCATAAACATATGTATGCCTTTGCATGTTTCCACACTTTACACAAATTCTATCAAACTATAAGGATTACCTGAAAATTTCTTTTTCAAATTCAATGTTATGTTTCTGAGGTTTATCCAGGTAAAAAGGACTCTCAATTACTTTTTTAATTGCTGTATATTACACTGTACGAAGTTACCATAGGTAATTCATTCAGTTTCTCTTGATGGGTTTGTAGGTGCTTAATAATATATTTACATTCCAAATACCAGGCAAACCAACCACCTGTGGTACCTGACATTGTCAGGTGCACTGACATCTTGCCTTGGTTCATCTCTTTACCTCAAATACACTTTCCAGAATTAGCATTATTAGCATATTAGCACACAATATTTTTTCGTATTTGGCCTCCTTCAAACGCATCTTTCAACTATGAGGATTAAAAAGAGGCACTCAATAATTATTTATTGAGTGAGTAAAGTGTCTTTAGTTCTGAAGATTAATTTACGGGGTCCCTACTATGTTAGGCTAACATAAAATGGTTTCGGATACATCCTACACTCCTGGCAATAATAGTGAAGAAAGAAAAGAAAGAGAACAAGAAAGTGAAGAATAGTGAAGATAGAAGATAGAAGAATAGATAGAAGAAGAATAATGAAGAAAGAGAACAACAAAACAGCAATGACAAAAAGTGTGTCTGTGTGTGTATGATACACACAGATATACATAGATGTGTATGTATAATATGTGTGTGTATATGATATGGGGACACAGGGAAGCTACTTAGAGAAATCTTAAGTTTTTAGAGAGATGAAATATAAAAACTACAAAATAATAGAGGGGATATGACTATGAAATAGAGTAATTTCTGGAAGAAATTAAACATCAACTTTCCATTATAAAATGATGCATTAATGAGTCATGTCACATACATTGTTATGATACACATTTAAGTCTTTTTTTTTAAGATTTTATTTACTTATTTGACAGAAAGAGAAAGATCACAAGCAGGCAGAGAGGCAGGCAGAGAAAGAAGGGGGAAGCAGGCTCCCCGCTGAGCAGAGAGCCCGATGTGGGGCTCGATCCCAGGACTCTGAGATCATGACCTGAGCCAAAGGCAGAGGCCTTAACCCACTGAGCCACCCAGGTGCCCCACATTTAAATCTTAACAGTTGAGTACATTGCCAATGAAAACAGATCACCAAGCTAAGCAAAGGTGATAGAAGAGCTTGTTACAAGAATCTATGTTCCCATAAACTTAAATACGTCTTCTACATCTATACTTTGTATAAATAACACATACTAGCAAGTAAACATGACAGTTTTCACTTACGAACGATAGAAAAATATATTCGAAATTTAAAACTAAAAAAATAACACATATAGCAAGTTCAGAAACAGATATTAAGGGTGAAAGTGACTCAAAAATAAAAGAATGTCTTTGATAAAACTAATTGAATAGACGTGGTAATTCAAGACAGTACATTTGTCAAATTATAGAATAAGAAACAAAGTCAAGTGTACAAAAAGGGTGCTTTGCCAAATATCAGCAAACAGACTGGACAATGCGTTTTTGTAAGACAAATAATTCAGCGGCATCTCTTGACAGGATTTCAAGATTAATTAAAAAATACAGCAAAGTTTAAGTAGAGAAAATAAACAATTACACAGGTTTGGCAGGAAGAAGAAGGAAAGCAAGACTCCAGAAGCAAAGTTGATCCAAGTTCTTTTAAGCCAATTTTAATCCCACTAGTGTGATCTAATGTTCAGAGTGGTAGCAACCTTTGAGAACCCTAACTCACTCATGTCTTGCAACTAATCCAAAACCAGGTAACGTAAAAACTTAACTGCAAAAAGTGTAATAATTGAATTGGTAAAATGAAATGAACTTTATTGGTCACACTGTTGCAATGAAATGACATTTAATTTATAGGTAAAACTGGATTAAATTGGAATTAAAATGGAACGGTAGAGCTGCGGGATGATCATTCATCTTTATTTGAACAAAGAACTGAGTTCCTTATCAACTTAGATTTTCATCCCTGTGGTGCTCCTAATTTATCATGTGTAATGGGTGAAAGCTTATGGAAAGGAAAGAGATCATGCCTGAAATCCTTTTTCCATCAGTCATTAATAGTGTTTTAAGGAAATTACTTAAATTTAGTGAGCCTCCATCACCTCTAAAACAGGGCTAATTACACCTTCTTAAAGCATTTTGAATATTAAATAAAATAGCACATTGAAAATGTCCCGTGTTCAGTGGTTCCCTTGCATATTAAACACTTGTCCTTTCCTTAGTAAAAATAGCCACTATTTATCCATCTCTCAAAACAATGACACCATCATTCATAAGATCCAAATAAGAATTAAGTATCTCTTAAGATTTGTATGTGGCATAAACTTTGGAGAATATGAACAAGCTTTAAGAAAATTTCATCTGTGTTCACGTGCTTTATAGCTGTTCCAACTAATGACTCCAACCAGAAGCTCAAATGTAACTCCTCCAGGAGGCCCTCCTTGACTACTAAAATAGCACCTGCCAACCAGCATACCTATCTCTCTAATCTCTTCCTCTCACTTTATTTTTCCTCTTGGAATGCCTCATCACTTGACATGCCTACACTGATATGTCTACTGGTTGCCTATCCCCACTGGAATGTAGGCTCCAGGAGGGCAGAGACTTCTTCTGGGTCATTTGCTGCGGAATTACTGACATACCAGGTACCCAATAAGTATTTGTTGAATAAAAGCATCAATTAAGAAGAAAATTTCCTAGAGATATCTCTTAAAAAGAAAATTATCTTTAGAGCAAATGGAACATTGGGAGAGGAAAATCTACTTTGCTGAGATTCCCATATCTTAGCAACACTAGTAGCTTGCAACCATGGGGCTGTCAGAACCAGATTCTGGGTCTCTTTTTTTTTTTAAGATTTTTATTTATTTATTTGACACAGAGAGAGAGAGAGAGAGAGAGAGATCACAAGTAGGCAGAGAGGCAGGCAGAGAGAGAGGGGGAAGCAGGCTCCCCGGTGAGCAGAGAGCCCAATGCGGGGCTCAATCCCAGGACCCTGAGATCATAACCTGAGCCGAAGGCAGAGGCTTAACCCACTGAGCCACCCAGGCACCCCTCTGGGCCTCTTTTGTACATATGTGAAATAGAAAAGGATCAAGATGTTGGAGCTGGCAAAACTTGAAAGAGGCGTAGAACTGGAAATAAACATTGACTTCGAATGTAACCCTAAAACGTTACTAAATGATTTAATCATACATTGTTAGTGAATAAAAGTATGGCAATTTGAGAGCACCTGCTGAATAATGATGATCTTATATTGAGCGTCTAGTACATACCAGGCATTGTTATAGATTGTTTATATTTATGATTTCGTTGAATCTTCACTAAAACCCTGAGTGGCTTCAGTATCACTCTCGAATTCTGCCCACACGCAAAACACACCTTGCTACGCATTTCACTTAATCGCATGTTTGTTTCTCATAGACAAGATAGTTGCCCATAATTTAACAGATGTGTAAACTGAAACTGTGAATCAAGAGATTAGTAAAATTTACCTGAATAATACAGACACTTAGGTACCAGAGTCAGGATTCATACCCCAGCCTAAACTTCAAAGCTTCTTAATCCATCTAAAGTACTAAACGTCCACTACAAATTTTTATAAAGGCGATCTTCTAAACTATCAAGGGGTTCAACTTAGAGTAGAAAATATCTCTCTAGCTCTCCCTTCTCCATCAACCATTTAGAAATAGTTGCATTCAATCTCGGATTAATTCCCAGAGAAATACTGTTTGCTCAGATACCAAAGTAAATCAATTTAGAGTTTACAGAGCTCAGCTTTATATTAATTACATTAGAAAAGGTTTCTGTATTACCCAAGGGGCACACAAAGCACACATTCTATCTCTGATATGGAATAAAGAAACATGAGTGCCATACACTGTCTCACATTTACATACTGCAGATACACAACCCCAAACTTGTATCTGAGTTCTGTTTACAGGTCCACTATGCAAATGTGCTCATGACCAAAGATAGTACATGAAACCCAGTATTACAAGGAGAAAAATGCTCCTTCATCAGCTTGTGTTGTATGTGTGGTGTGTGGGTGGGTGTAAGTATACAGAAATACATATATTTATAATCCACATATATGCATTTCTGTTTATGTCTATATGCATACATGTAAGATATATATACACATATATCTTATATATCATATATCTTACATATGTGTATATATACACGTATATATGTGTGTATATATATATATATATACACACACACAGACACACACTCTTCATGTTGGCACTTCGGTAGGTCGGAAATTTAAAAAAAAAAAATATTTCCTATGCTCATTTTACCCAAATATTACAAATCACTTAAAAATATTGCTTGCTTAGATTTCTTAATGTCCTAAATTCTGAAAATGGTAAATTTAAACTTTTTCTGCTCTTTCTTTTCATCAAAATTACATGTTGTTAAAGATGGTGATGAAATTCAATTTCTATCTCTTGGCTTAAAATTCTGCAATATTTATGGCCCCTGGTGAGGGGTGGTTTGGCCTACTCTTGCGTAATGTAAAGCGGGAACAATCACTTTCTCCCTTTGATTTACTGTATTTTTTACAATCACATGTAGAACATGTATACAAAGGAATGTAAAACTATAATCATAAGAGTAGACAGATGAATAATGAGAGTTGACTTCCTGGATTTTCACTGTGTTGTTAATTACGAATTCTAGGAAGGTAGCTTAGGGGGACAGTTACAAAAAAAGATTTATGGTGTACCTTAAAAAAAAGTCTGAGTATGAACAAAAGTTTATCTTTGAAGTTTGGGATATAATTAAAGTGGAAATAGACTTCTGATTCATAATGCTCTTATAATTTCCTCTTTGCAGACGTGGGTGTCTGACTAGCCACTGTATTGTTTTGACAGAGTCTGAAGGGAAGAGGAGGCAGAGTAGGCTCTTCTTGGAGCTCAACTGAATTGGGCAACTGAGATTTTTGTCCTTAAGTACATGTAATTTTGAAATAAACTTTTTTTATTTTAGAAAAGTTTTAGATTAATAGAAAAATTGTGAAGACAGTACAGACTACCCATAAACCCTAAAACCTTGTTTCCCTATGTTTAGTGTCTTAATTAGTCCGATGCTACACTTGGTATAATGACGGCATCAGAGACCTTACAAGAAGTGGGATGAGCCGAGCCCTTTCCTACTGGGCCATGTGAGGACACAGTGAGAAGGCGGCTGTCTGCAAACCAGAAAGAGTTCTCATCAGAGAACCAAACCTACTGCAACCTTGATCTGGAGATTCCCAGCCTCCAGAACTGTGAGCAATAAATTCCTGGGGTATAAGCCACCCAGTCTATGGTATTTTGTTATGGCAACCCAAATAAATGAAGACACCTGGGATATCACTTCTGTTCCGCCCACCACACTCTGCATCAAAAAGCTGATGTGGATGTAGCCGAACATGTGTCATGATAAAAAATTAAGTCTTTACTGAAGGAAAAAAATGTACTTTTGTCCAATAAGCAAAAAACCGATAGTTTTGTTTATTAACTGTATTCATGTTGCTCAGAGCATACACATGTTTGGAGCTCCCCATCCTATACTCAAAGAATTTACTACAACAAGGATTTAAAAATAAGCATGGACCAAAAAGAGATTAACAATACATTTTAAAGAGATTTTAAATAGATTAAAGAGATGCATGATTTCTTAACACATCTTTAATATTTTCATAACATGAAAAATAAAATTATTTCATCTTTTTACGCATTTTTATTTTTTTCACCAGACTTTTTTTTTAAGATTTTATTTATTTGAGAGAGAGCGAGCAAGCATGAGTTGGGGGTGGGGGCAGAGGGAGAAGCAGACTCCTTGCTGAGCAGGGAACCCCATGTGGGGCTCGATCCTAGGACCCTGAGATCATGACCTGAGCCAAAAGGCAGTCGCTTAACCGACTGAACCACCTAGGTGCCCCCACCAGATTTTCTTAAACTAGCATCTTAATTCTAATCATAAACTATACATTTGCGGGGGTGCCTGAGTGGCACAGTCTGTTGAGCATACCACTTGATTTCAGCCCAGGTCATGCTCTTAAGGTCCTGAGATCGAACCCCATGTAGAGCTTCACGCTCAGCATAGAGTCTGTTTTAGATTCTCTCTCCCTCTCCCTCTGGCTCTTCCCCTGCTGCTTGCTCTCTCTCTCTAAAACAAATAAATAAAATCTTAAAAATACTGTACATTTGTTTCTGAGAGAAATTATATAATAGTAAATGCAAGCCTAAAATGCAAACAAAAAAAAATCTAAGCCTGTCTAAAGCTTATTTTAGCAATCTGTACCCAGAGAAATGGAACAGAAAGGTTTGGGGAACTCTAACACAGATGAAATGAAAACTTTTTGTTCTTACTTTGCTTTTTTGTAAGAACTTTTTGTTCTTACTTTACTCTTTTAATCAATCTCAATGTCTGACTACTTCATACCTTTTTATCTCATTTCACAAAAAGAAAGTTTAGCTTTAAGGCAGGAATAAAATAGGAACAGATTAAAGATAAAATATTAAAAGTGCATTTATACTGTTTTCATCATATTATTCTAATCACCTAGAATAGTTGGTGAAATATATAACATCTCATTAAAGGCAATTTACTAAACGATTTAACTTTCTTAAATCTCTTCATTCATGTAATATAATGATTTTATTTCAATCTAGAGGTGCTAATTTGGAATTAAAATATTTATATAAGTGATGCCAGCTGCTAAATAGCATGATAGAAATACTTTTAATTAGAAGCACAGAATTATAGCATTTTTCCTTATTTTAAGTGATAAAAAGCTCAAAAACTGAGACCCTGTCACCACAAGAACATTAAACAAAATAACAAATTTTAGTTATACTATGATGATATCCTATTTCTGTCTTGGCAAACCCCAATCTTTGAATGACCTCTTTCCCATCCAGTAACTTTGTGTGGATTTCTGGCTACCTAACCCTATCATATATTTAATTCCCCCACCCATGCGAGTTATCTTGCAAGGGACTTGTGCATGAAATCATAGTTTCAACAGCCTTAGGTAACAATCAGACAAATACAGCAGCATTATTCATAATAACCAAAAGTTAGAAACAACCCAGCTATCCCTAAATGGTTAAACACAACATGGTATATCTATGTAATGGAATGTTATTTGGCCATAAAAAAGATGAAGTATGGAAACATGCTACCAAATGGATGAACCTTGAAAAAAACAACTAAAACGACTCTCTCTCTCTATATATATATATATAGAGAGAGAGAGAGACAGAGACAGAGAGAGAATAGTATATATATATATATATAGTTGTTTTACATATACATATATAAAATTCATTTTTAAATTATACATATATATGTATATATAAGATTCAATTGATATAAAATGTCCAGAATAGGCAAATCTCCTGAGACATAAAATACATCAGTATTTGCTTGGGGATAGGGGATAAGGAGATAAGAAGACAATAGCTAAAGTGTATCAATTTCTTCTTGAGGTTGAAAATATTCTAAAGTTCCTCATGGTGATGATTGTACAACCCTGTGAATATAATAAAAACTACTGAATTTTACACTTTAAATAGGTGGATTACAGCTCAATAAAGCTGTTAGTAAAAAAATTCCTAAAATGAGGTGAAAATTCCTGTTATATACAAACAGCATTGTCACAAGTTCATCTACTAAATATCTCCAAAGTTGAAATGCAACTCTCTTAGCATTGCAAATAGTATGATCATAAAAGAAAATTCAAAGGAAAAAATCAGACAAGTGAGCCAGTGGTTCAAACATATTTGGCACAGTGTAATTCACAATCATTTGTATACTGACAATTACATGTCACTTAATGAACTACTGTTGACCTGGGAAAATGTTCATGATTCAAAGCTAAATAAGAAAGATATAAAACATTGGATATAATATGATTTCATTTATACACATAGGGGTATTTCTCCATAAATAACCATATGCAAGTAAAATATTAAAACAGTCTTTGGATAACGAAATTATGGGTGGTTTTCTTTTTCTTTGTTCTTGGTTGTAGTGGATTAAATAGTGCTCCCACAAAAAGATAACTCCGAGTCCTAAATCCCCGTAGCTATGAATGTGACCTTATTTGCAAATAATGTCTTCGGGGATTCTTTGGTGAAGAATCTCTGTAAGATCATCCTGTATTTAAATTGGGCCCTAAGTCCAATGATCAGTGTCCTCAGAGGAGAAAAGAGATTTGACAAGAAGAGACACAGGTGAAAGCCATGTGAAGACCGAGGTAGACTGGAATGATGAATCTACAAGACAAAGGACACCAAAGAAGAGCCAGAGTCACCAGAATCTAGGAGAGAGGTATGTCAGGGCCTCCAGATGGAACTCACACTGCCAACAACTTGATTTCAGATTCTTGGCCTTCTGAACTGTGAGAGAATAAACTGTTATTTTAAGTCTCTCACATTGTGGTACTTTGTTACCACAGCCTTAGGAAACCAATAGTTATATTTTGTATTTTTTACCTTGTAAATATTTTGAAAGGATTACAGACTCATAAAGTTGAAAAACTGTACCTACTGCCTTTCAACCCTTCACTCACTCCCCTTCCCTCAATGGGGACATCTTATAGAAGTACAGTAAAATCTCAAAACCAGGAAACTACATGTGAACAACACTGTTAACTGGATTAGACTTTATTCAGTTCTCCACATGTACTAGTGCGTGTGTGTGTGTGTGTGTGTGTGTGTGTGTGTGTGTTAAATCTGTATAATTTGATCCCATATATTGATTCGTCTAACCGCCACCACAGTTCAGGTTTCCCAAGCCACCAAGGAATTCCCTCATGTCACTCTGCTATTTCCGATCCTAAGCCTGTCCTTTGACAACTACAAATCAGTTTCTATCTCTATAGTTTGGTCATTTAAAGGATATTATATAAATGGAATCATATATCATATATCCTTTTAAAACTGGCTTTTTCATTAAGCATAATATCCTTAGGATCCATCCAAGTTATCAATAAAGCTATGAAAATTAATCTACAGATTTTTTTGGTGAGAACATAGCTTTCATTTATCTGGAATAAGTGCCCACGAGTGCACTCTCTGGGTCATATGGGTAAGTACATGTTTAGTTTTATAAGAAGCTGCTAAACAGTTTCCCAGAGTGGCTGTAGCATTTTACATCCCCTCCAATACTCCCACAACTCCTGATACCATCACATGGGGAGTTAGGACTTGAACATATGAATTGAGGGGACACAAACATTCAGTCCATAACAACTACAAAGTGACAGACAGAAGAAAAGAATCCAATTTTGTCTGGCTTCAGAATTAATTCCTTAAGTACCATACATGTGTACTTACCCTAAATGGCCATCTAAATAGTGATGTGGTAAGACATGGACTATTTGAAAATATGTCCACCTAGTTATGCAACATGCACAGGTAAGTAAAAGTTCTATTTCCTACCTGTAGATATGTTTATGATTTATATATGATAGTATGATGACTGGAGAATTAACTACTAATTACAGTTAAGCAACAAATATCTGTATTCTTTGGCAGATATTAAATGATTCCAGATCAATGTTTTAATATAAAAAAGAAGACTGGATTATAGAGTCTGTATTTGAGACAATAAGGAAAGTTGTGTAAGGATTTAGGCAAATAAATACATAAATAAGGAGGCAGAATTTAATATAGGACTTGGAAACTGATTTTTTTTCCTAGAAGTCAGGAAAAGAGATTCTAGTATGAAAACCAGGTCCAATTCTGAGCAAGCTAGTTGGAAAAATCAAACTGAACAAGGGAAATCCTAAGGATCTCATTAAAACTGAAAATAACTGGACTCTTCATATATTTCATCATCTGAATTTGCCACCTGAGAAATAAACTGGTAAACTCCTTCAAGGCCAGGCATCCTGTGTTTCTCAACATTAAATCTGCTACAACTGGGAACTCACTCCCTCGTATAGAGCAGATATTCAAATGTTCAGATGTTTAATATTAGCCTTTTATTATTTGGAAGTGCTTACTGCACTTAAGGCACATGTCCTTAGAAAATGCCCCTCTGCCCTCCTTAATGTGCCTCCCTCGCTCCCTCCTTCCTTTTTTTCTAGTAGGTACGGAATAATATATGGAGGCATGTGTGTCAAAGGTGAAGTCACAAAAGTATCCCTAAATTCAACAAAATTTTAACAGCCTGCCATGAATTAAGTTAGCATCATTTGTCTACTCCAATGAGATAACACAGAAAAAGGATTTTTAATAAAAGAAATCAGTCATAATCTTAAGGGGGAGAGAGGCAAACTCAAGAAGTATATGACTGTCAATATCATAGGTTTAAATTTTTCTCTACGTTGGGGTATTCAGATTTTTGGTATCCTACATGGTAGGATGCCACATAGTCTACACGTAATTTTTTTTTAATTATAGACTAAAATAAAAAGAATGCTGCTAAAGATCTGGGGAGGTCAAAGATTAAAAAAAACTATTAGAGGTGTTTTCCCTTCATTTTTATGATTATAGTCTTTTGAGACACAACCCACATCCATGCTTACATTTGAGATGCAGGCTTACAGCTGGGAAGTTCCCTCCTAAGATCCACTAACAAAAAAACCCAAAGGTGAAGTTTAGATTAAAAAAAATTTGCCTCCTAAAAGCTAGTCTCCTTTGTACCCCTCTTCTTGAAAGAGTAAAGGAGGCCCTGAAAGATTGTGCAGATATGCTGGGCATCTACCACCAGCATTTACATATCAAACATGTCCCCAGTCCAGTTTCTACTTCCCCCCTCTAACTAAGCCACAGGCCATCTAGAGCTTAAGAGTCAATAATTTATTTTTTGGAACAGCTTTATTACGATATAACTTGCAACCATCCAATTCACCCACATGAAGTGTATAATGAATAGTTATTGTATATTCACAATTGTGTAACTCAATACATTTTAACTAATTCATTTGGTATTTGTATGGGCTTGCCATCAGTTTAGTTTATATTTCAAAAAGTACCAATTATTCCTATCATCATTTCATAAAATATTAGATCAATAAGCTCTGAAAATACTGCCCTTCCCCCAGAAAGTACCTAATTAGCCAATGCCTATATACATCAGCACATAGGAAACTACCTCCTTCTAATTTGTTAAAATTTAATTTGAACACTCGAGACTCAGTGGACTGAAATTGGCCAAGTTCAAGGAGGGCTGCTCTCAGGTCACTCCTCTGTGCTACTATAATACCAGGCACACAAAAAGCCATTATACAATGGAATATTACTCAGTCATCAGAAAAGATGAATACCCACCATTTGCATCGACAAGGATAGAACTGGAGGGGATTATGCTAAGTGAAACGAGTCAAGTGGAGAAAGACCATTATCATATGGTTTCACTCATATGTGGAACATAAGGAATAGCCCAGGGGACCACAGGGGAAGGGAGGGAAAACTAGGGGGACATGAACCGTGACAGACTATGGACTCTGGGAAAAGACTTGAAGGTTTCAGAGGGGAAGGCGGGGAGGGCATGGGGTAGCCTTGCGATGGGTATTAAGGAGGGCATGCATTGTAATGAGCATTGCATGTTACACGCAAGTAATGAATCACTAAACACTACATCAAAAACTAATGATGTGGGGCACCTGGGTGGCTCAGTCATAAAGCATCTGCCTTGGGTTCAGGTCATTATCCCAGGGTCCCATGAGCCCAGGGTCCCTACATTGGGCTCTCAGCACAGTGGGAAGCCTGCTTCTCCCTCTGCCCTCCCCCTGCTTGTGTTCCCTCTCTCACAGTGTGTCTCTCTCTGTCAAATAAAAAAAGACAAAAAACCAAAACTAATTGATGTATTGTATGGTGACTAATATAACATAATAAAAAATATTCAGAAAAAAAAAAGCCTCATGCTTACTACACAATAAAACAATTATAAACACAAAAGAAAGTTGTCCAATTCTCTCTCCAAACCCGGGCTGAAACATCAGCACTTCAGGAGAAGTTCCAGTAAACAGAATTTGAAAACCACCTTTCAATCATCTTAATGCTATCATACTTGTGTAACAACACTACTAAAACTTAAACTTGAGGTAAGAAGTTCTATTTTAAGGCTTGAGTCTGATATTTCACTTATATATTAAAAAAACAGAGGGGCACCTGGGTGGCTCAGTGAGTTAAGGCCTCTGCCTTTGGCTCAGGTCATGGTCTCAGGGTCCTGGGATCGAGCCCCGCATCGGGCTTTCTGCTCGGCGGGGAGCCTGCTTCCCCCTCTCTCTCTGCCTGCCTCTCTGCCTACTTGTGATCTCTCTCTGGCAAATAAATAAATATTTAAAAAAAAAATAGATAAAAAATCTCTTAAGTAGGTTGTAAACTAGGTCCTTTGAAATATTTATTTGGGAAAATCTTGAACAAATTAAGTTAATCAACCTTTAATTCACCTAACTGACATGAGTTATAGTCAATGGAATATTTTGCTTGTATATGGAGTTTTTAACTTTTCAAAATTTCAGAATGTTAAAAAAAATCTTCATGTACTATAAATAATTTTTTGTTGTTGTTTTCATTAGATCCTCAAATAGATTTACACTTCAAGTCACTTGTCCATTCCAACATTTAGAAGAGTTTTAATTTGTTTCGCATCTAATTAAAGCCCATTAACGAGGGAAAAAAAAAGCCTTTTAAATTTTAGATGCATGCTTAAGAGCACTTTTTTCAATACTGATCTAGTTTACAAAGTTGACATTGCTAAATAAACCAAACACTTCTCCACATCAACTTCAAGTCATAATTTAATACATTTTATTATTTTTGTCTTAGAGGCATTTTTAAATTTGGTTGTTCTTTTTTTTAAGATTTTATTTGTTTATTTGACAGAGAGAAAGAGATCACAGGTAGGCAGAGAGGCAGGCAGAGAGATGGGGGGAAGAAGGCTCCCTGATGAACAGAGAGCCTGATGTGGGACTCGATCCTAGGACTCTGAGATCATGACCTGAGCCAAAGGCAGAGGTTTAACCCACTGAGCGACCCAGGCGCCCCTAAATTTGGTTATTCTTTAAGTTATGTTTCTCCTTAGAAATAACCATTCCATAGGAATTTACTCCTAGAAATTACAATCATGGGGTGCCTGGGTGGCTCAGTCAGTTAAGTGTCTGTCTTTGGCTCAGGTCATGATCCCAGGGTCCTGGGATTGAGCCCCCACTCAGGCTCCTTGCTCAACAAGTAGTCTGCTTCTCCCTCTGCCTCTCTCTCCCACTCATGCTCTCTCTCTCTCAAATAAATAAAATCTTTACAAGAAGAAGACATTACAATCATTTTAATACTAAGGACGTGCAACAAATAGGGAGTTAAAGAGTATAAAGTTCTATTTAGGAAAAATAAAGAAGAAAATAGGAATTAGAAAGGTTGTATCTATAGATCATGTCTCATAATTATTGAGTGTTTCTAAATTAATTTGTAATCTGAACATCCTTGGAAAGTAAAATTCATAAAGTTATCTAAAAAGACCTACCAAACTTCCTAAAAGAAAATTTCTTTGAATGTTCATTTAAAAATGTCCTTTTGGTATTGGACCATTTAAGTTGTATGGTAAAATAAAGATATGGCCAAAAAAGAAAGTGATTTTACAGTGACTTCACAAGTATGAACATGTTTCCCAGGATACTTATCAGGTGCCTTCTTTCAGACCTATAAAAATTTTCATTTGTTTCCAAATACACAACCGATCTGATATAGATAAGGTAAGTTTTTGAATGAGTATATAGTTTAAACTTTTTTTTTTTTTAATATCCGGACATCTGAAAAAAGTAAAGCAAAGCATTATTCTTTTTAAAGCAGTCCTGCTTTACAAACCAAGTTTTCTCACTTATCTCATTACAGATTTTAAAAGAAAAGCTAACAATTTAATAAAGTCCACGTGCTTCTTTCTACCCAGAGAAAATCACTCACTTTCTTAGATGACTCCCATATTTCATTATTGTAATCTGAGTAGAGAAATTGCTGGTATGGAAAATGGAACAATCCAAAGCGCTTATGTAGAAGTTTTCTGAAACCCCAACTGAAGAGGGAGAGCCCCAGGGATTCCAGAGAAGGAAAAGCCCCAGGGATTGTCTGGTTACATTTCCTCACAGGCGGCCCATTCTGTTTCTCTTTGATTTCCTCCTTGCCTGGGATCCTGCTTAACAGACTGCAAATCACCCTGGAGGAGTGCCTCACTGGCCTCTGTCCTTAGCAGGAAGCACAAAGGATGAGGAGAGAAGCTGCAGACCAGAGAGAAGGCTCCCCAGGAGGTATCACTAGCCCCTCAGGGGATAATACGCAAAGGGAAACCTTGTCCACCAGAACCCATTACAGTCCCCTGTGACTTCCTATAGCCATCTGAAGAGTGATCAGGCAGTATGAATTTGGACACGGATACCTGTATGAAACGTCATTGGAATTTCAATTATCCTAGCTCTTTAAAAACATAATTGTTCTTACTAATATATAAGCCTAGGATCAACTTCTCTGTTTTAAAATATTAATGTATCTAAGCAGTATGTTACATAGGCAAGTAGGCCTCTCATTCTGTCCCCGTAACAATTTTGTGAGGTGGACAGCATTATCACTGTTTCTACAGATGGAAACATTGAGGCTACAGAGCAAATAACTTAAAAATGGTAGATGGGGTTTGAATACAAAAGAGTCTGGCTCCAAATTCTACAAAAATGTCTTTAGCTTCAAAATAATTGTTAAATTAGCTTAAATCAGCAGGCTTCCCCATTTAAAGGAAAAATCATATGATCTGAGAAAGTATTTGTATTTTAGTAGTATAAGTAAATTCTGCTTAGGAAAGATTAAATAGGAAGGGAAAACTCACATATGTGCACACACACACACACACACACACACACACACACACACACACACCCCCTCTGTAGTTTTTGCCCTGTGAGTGGGGAACAGTTCTGCCTAAGAATTTGCGCCGGCCCAACTTAAATGAAACTGTAATTGCAAACCTTTTCCTTCTTTTTTCTGTTTCTAAGTGTCCGATAGATTTTTTTCCCAAATATGTTTATTTTATTTTTTCTTTTCAGTGTTACAAGATTCGTTGTTCATGCACCACACCCAGTGCTCCATGCAATACATGCCCTTCTCAATACCCACCACCAGGCTCGCCCAACCCCCCACCCACTCCCCTCCAAAACCCTCAGTTTGTTGTTCAGATGGTTCTTTTGTTTGGGAAAATATAACTAACAGTTGTACATGCCAAGGTATACTGGAGTCCAGTGGTTAGAGATGAGAGTTAAATTCCTCTGCATAACAAAATAACAAAAATGTGTAAGCTGGGGAGACAGAGGTGAGCTAGAAGATGCATGAAAATAGAGAACGAGCCCCTCACACACCAAGAGCATAACTGAAAGCTGGGCCTACGGAACAAGACAACCGATAAGATAATCACTATGTGAAGAGCAGAAATTTAAAAATTCCTAAGTCATTTTAAGTTGTTTTCTTCCCTTACCGTGCTGAGTTTGCCTTCTTTACTTATCCCCAAGGCTGAAATCAAAGTTTGCAGTACATAACAACCTTGTGCTATCAAAGAAGAGAGGAGGGCGCCTGGGTGGCTCAGTCAGTTAGCGTCTGCTTCGGCTTAGGTCATGATCCAGGGGTCCTGGGATCGAGTCCCACATCGGGTTCCCTGCTCCACGGGCAGCCTGCTTCTCCCTCTGCCTTTCTCTCTCTCTCTCTCTCTCTCTCTCTCTCTCTGTGTGTCTCATGAATAAATATAATCTCAAGAAGAAGCAGAAGAAGAAGAAGAACAAGAACAAAGGAGCTATCCCAGATGGGCAGCAAAGCTACAGACGGCACGATGGCAAGGATAAGACTGGCGGACCGAGAATGCAATTAACCAGGGCGCGTGGGTGGCTCAGTAGGTTAAAGCCTCTTCCTTCATCTCAGGTCATAATCCCAGGGTCCTAGGATCAAGACCCGCATTGGGCTCTCCGCTCAGCAGGGAGCCTGCCTCCCCCTCTCTCTCTGCCTGCCTCTCTGCCTCCTGTAATCTCTCTCTCTCTGTCATATAAATAAATAAAATCTTAAAAAAAAAAGAATGTAATTAAGCTGCAAGCACATGTTCAGACAACAGATACTCAGAGAATACATCCTCAGACCCTAACCTCAAAAGTACTGAGAATGATGCTGAGCTGCCCACAGTAAATGGGATGGGTGTATGTTTGCATGTTACGGGAATCTAATCCTAGAAGTCTGGAGAATTTGGTGGGTAAGTGTGAATTTTGAAAAAGAAGAGGAAGGAGGGAGGAGCAGGAGGAAAGGAAAGAAGGAAAAAGGGAGGAAGGAGGAAAGAAAAGGAAGGAAAGCAGGAGTTAGAGGGAGAAAGAAAGAAAAGAAAGGGAAGGAAAGGAGAAGAAAAGGGAACAGAAGGGAAAGAAAAGAGGAAAGAAAGAAAAAGAAAAGAAAGGAAAAGAAAACAGATAAATACTGAAAGAACTAAGTTTTTTCCACCCTTGGTTTCATTGCCAAGGCACAGAAAGATGTCTCCAGTGTGATGCCTAATTTTTTAAACTTAAAATGGCAATGTAAACTAATCTGACCTCTATGATGAAAGATCAGGAAATATTAGAGCTGAAAGAGTCTTCGGAGTTCCTCTAGTTCAGTCCCCCCATTTTATCAAAGAAGAAAGTGATGTCCAAAACAGCACCTGCCAATGTCTTACAGCTCTTTACTGACAATTCTCCTGATTCTTATTCCAATATTCTTTTCTCCCTACTACTCATTTTTGGAAACTTATCACACACAAAAAATAATTTAAGACGAATACTCTCAACTTACTCCTTATAAGCCTGTTAGGGAATTCTGTTATTAAAAGAAATCCAGATAACTACCTCTCCTGACTTGAGTTGCCTTGGTTCATATTTCTAATTGTTCTCTGACATATAAGCTGTCACCTCAAAATTCTGCCCTGATGCAATAAACTGCTAATTGTACTAATTACATTATAAGGGTGCCCAGAGGAGAGGTTCCCACAGGGTTGTTGTACCTATCTTCCACAAATTCACCATTTTAGGGATGGTGTGTGTGTGTGTTTGTGTGTGTGTATGTGTTTCTGGTTTCTGGTCCAGTTCCTGTACAAAGTATGCATTTAGTTAAATATTGTCCACAGGTACTAATTTTGAAGGACAGAATCTTTTGTTTCACACCCATCTCCAATCTAGAAAATCCATTCATTAGTCATTCGGTGACTAACATATCCAAATAATATAATAGGCACTGACAACACAACATTGAACAAAATGTACCCAGGTTCATTCTTCTAGGAATTTCAATATACTACAAATATAAAGTAGCAGATAAATAATACACTTGTGATTAAGTATCATTATGATGAATGACATCATATGTATGGCATGAATGATGAAATGGCACGAACCTCAAAAGAATCATGATTTTGAATAAAGTAGGAAGTGTCCTTGGATACCAATGACTATGGCTCCACGTTTTCATGCAGAGATGTGGGAGAATGAGTTGCAACAGAAGTGAGCCACTTAGTGGGATAAGGTGGAGGGAACATTTATGGAAGATGATGAAGGTGAAAGAGCCAGAGTCCTTTGGAACGGCATTGGGGAGGAGTTGTTGTGTATGGGCTATTGGAAACTTCTGGGAAGAAGGGGAGCACTGGGAAGCTGGGTCAGGAAAGAAGAACAAAGAAGAATGTACAAGAGCATGAGAAGGACAAATCACAGTCATCCTGGAAGTGAGAAAAACGCCAAGCAATTCCACCCACCCTTACCATTGCCTTTGTACAGGTATCATCTCCTCCTACCCGAATTACTCCAGAGTCTCCTACCTGCCCACTCTACTCTCTTGTTTTGCTCCTGCCCACCCATTGTCTTTTCACCCAGAAGCCAGACGACTTTTTCAAAAATAAATCAGATCATTATATTTCCCAGTAAAACCCTCCAGAGGTGTCCTTTTCCCTGTTAGCTTACAACCCAAACTCCTTACCATAGCCATGAAGCTGCTCTACACAATATGGCCCTTGGCCAACCTTCCAAACTGGTTTGATCCTCACTGGATCGCCTGCAGCCACACAGGCCTCCTTGCTGCTCCTTTAACAGGCTGGGCTGGTCCCTACTCAGGGTCTCTATACCTCCAGTTCTCTCTGCCTAGAAACTCTTGCCTTCCGTTTGGATATAGCTGCGTCCTTTTCACCATCCATGTCTCCAGCCAGATGCATCACCCTCCCCTGCCCATCACGTCTAAACCCATCCTCCCTCCCTCTCTCCTTCCCCCACGTACTCCTCGCTTCTCTTTCATCTGGCTTTGTTTTACTCTAAGCAGCTATTATTATCTAAAGACATATTTTGCCTTTTCTTTCTTGTATGTGTGTGCACGCATGCATGTGCGTGTGAGTGTGCGTGGGGTGTCTTTTTGTTTATTATCTTTATCCTGCACTACAAGGCAAACTCTAGAAAGGATTCAACCTCCATCATTTACATTTCCATTCCTAGGGCCAAGAACAATGCCTGGCACTCTCAAAAAAAATATAGAAAAATTAAAGACATTAAAGAGTGAGTGAGAGGACCTAAGAAAGGGATAAGCCCAGAGGAGGGCAACTAAATGAGAAGGCAGGTAGGAACACTGGCTGAAACAGTGACCTACTCATTGAAACCTAAATAAGAGACAAACAGGAGATAACACAGGAATGAAAGTTCAAAGGAGGATAAGTGGAGTATTAGAGTACTGAGGAAAAAAAATTTAATAACTTCAGATTGAAATTAAAGCCCATGTGGAAGCAAGTACAGTACTGATATTCCCAAGAAATGGGGAGGAGACTTTCATTACACAGGAAAGAGAGGACAGTAAAATCAGCCTCAGTAATGTAGGAATCATCAGCCAAGTAGCTGAACATAGCATGCTCTTCTTGCCTCAGGGTGCCCAGCATACAGAAGAAGTGCAGTCAATTGCTATTAAATGGGTTAACAAACCAGGATGTCGCTATCACCAGAGCTGTGGTTCAACGATGGAATCACCCAACGTTAACATTACAGGAGTCTCCATAACTCACCTAATTCTTTCCTTCAATCCCTTCTTCACCTTCAAGCATCTATGAGCACAACTTTGAAGACACAGTTAATGCCACATTAATACTTTGTTCTCCAGAAAATTACCAAAGAAAGCTATCTCCTCTTTCCAATCCTGAAATAAATGTTACAAGCAACCTTTGGGACACAGTGTCTGTTGGTTTCTAATGTAGTGACAGGTCTTAATTTTAGGGATTTATGCCCCTTCTGGAAGGAAAGGCTATCACAGCAAACCCATAGAAAGGAGATTTGGGGCAAGTAGAGGCTTCCAGGCCTGTCTAGCCATGCATCTAGGCAAATACAAGCTTCTGAGGTTAAGCATATATATAAGACAGTGAAAATGTCTCATAAGGGAAGCAATCTCCCAGAAATGAAGAATCCTTTCTAATGACCCCATTTAGGTGTTAAAAAGATTTTTCTACCAAAGGTAAAATGAATAAACAAAGACAAATTTCCCAGGATATGGAGAGATTCATTCACATTACCTTTTTTTTTTTTTTTTTAAGTAAACTCTACCCCCAATGTGGAGCTCGAACTCATGACTCAGATCAAGAGTCACATACATGCTCTACTGACTGAGCCAGGCACCCTCATTCACATTATGTATTAATAAAAACTAATTTCTCCTTGAGGGCTTTTAAGCTTTAAAGATGATGACCTAACGATATCAATCCACTGTAGATTTCTCTTCATTTAGCCAGCATTGCCCAAAAGAAATTTCTGGGCTATAGCAATAACTGTACTCTCTTTAGGCACTAGCCATCTGTGATTATAGATTTGAAAATGAGCACAGTTGGGGCTCCTGGGTGGCTCAGTTGGTTGAGCAACTGCCTTCAGCTCAGGTCATGAATCTTGAGTTCCGGGATCGAGTCCCACATCGGGCTCCCAGCTTCGCGGGGAGTCTGCTTCTTCCTCTAATCTTCTCTCCTCTCAAGCTCTCTCTCACTTTCTCTGTCTCTCAAATAAATAAATAAAATCTTAAAAAAAAAAAAAAGAAAAAAAGAAAGAAAAAAGAAAATGAGCAAAGCAATGGAGGAAATAAATTTTTAATTTAATTTAAATTTTATTTAATTTCAATTCATTAAATTTGCATAACCACATGTGCATAGTGGCCACTGAGTTGAACAACAGGATTAGGCCATAGTTCTAGGCTTAGCACTCATTGATAGAAGCTGGTATAAAAGAAATGATACCATCCCCTGCTGTCCCACTAACCTAGAAGGATAGTTAAAATAACATATTATTTCTAAAGGATTATATAATAAACATTATTACTAAAGACCTCTTATTTCACTCATAAATGTATTAGCTGTTTGACCTTCAATACTTCTTTTAATTTCGCTGGACCTCAGCTACCTTAATAGTAAAATAAATAATTGTGCATTAGTGAAATATTTGATACCTTAAGGTCTTTTCCATCTCAAATATATATGATTTAAATCATTATGTGGGCTTTAAAAGCGTTACTCTTCATATATAATTAATACGCCCAAGATGTCACTGACTTTGAGACATATCACAGCTTCAAAGAAAAAAAGAAAGTGGACATTAAATTTATTCAAATTGTAAGGTATATTACAACTTCAGCAAATGGAAAATTATAAAAATTGAGCAACTAAGAATCAAGGAAATATAAATGTTCATTAATGGTGTAATAAATTATAATACCATCACTCAGTATATTATAATTAATAATAATTATTATTCTATTTTTAAGTTATAATCAGTATTAAGTATTAAGTATTAATACTTAATATTATACTTATACTTAATACTTATAGTATTAAGTTATAATCAGATGGTACTCATAACAAAAAAAGGACAGAAAGATCATATTAACCCATACCAGTAATGTTTGACAAAACTAACAAATAATGTCCACAATAAATGTATTAAAAGTATAATTGGAAATGTCTCTAATAGCAAGGCCTTCCCATTTTATTTTTCTTATTAATAATGGTTTAAGTTAAAGTTAGTCCTGAAGAATGGCATTTGCCAACGATGAAGTTTCAAATGGAGCTCTTAATTTCCCAGGTTTTTACATAAAAAAGCACCTAAGGATGGCATATGGATTGTAGTAATGAAAATTCCAATCATAAAATTCCAGAGACCATCGCTATCTTTTTGACTTTGTAAAGTCTTTGTTTAAAATGTCCCAAAATTGGGGCATGTGGGTGACTGAGTCAATTAAGCATCCAACTCTTGATTTCGGGTCAGGATCATGACCTCAGGGTCAGGCGATCAAGCCCTCCCCACTCTCTGTCAGATGTTGCACTCAGTAAGCCTTCTGCTTAGGACTCTCTCCTATGCCTCCATCCCTCCCCACCCACCTGCTGGCTTGTGTCTGGGCTTGCTCTCTCTCTAAGAAAATAAATAGAATGTTGCAAAACATGTGCATTTTGTTGTTTTTAGAAATAAGGCATGTGACTAAAATAATTACAGAGTAATTGATTTATTCCTTATAGAAAGTGTAAGTTTGGGATGCCTGGGTGGCTCAGTTGGTTAAGCAGCTGCCTTCAGCTCAGGTCATGATCCCAGGGTCCTGGGATTGAGTACCACATCGGGCTCCTTGCTCAGCATGGAGCTTGCTTCTCCCTTGGCCTCTTCCTGCCACTCTACCTGCTTGTGCACTTGCTCTCTCTCTCTCTGACAAATAATTAAAATATTTTTAAAAAGTGTAAGTTTATTGGGAAAATTAACATATATTCATAAAAAGATATAATTATTCATTATACCAATCTGTAGCTCACATTCTCCCACAATTATAGTGTACTATTAAAAAGGACTAGAACTAGTTACATACCAACTAGAACTAAATGAGGACTATTTTAAATCTATGAATCAAACTCAATGCTCTATGAGCCTTAAAAACAAACAAACAAACAACAACAACAAAAAGAGCTAAGAGAACTAGCTCAAAAACAATAAAAAGAAAATAAACACACTATTCAATTTTACCCAGCGAAGACTTTGAAAGGCAGGACTGGATGTGGTTACTAATTATTTTTAAATACTTTTAATTACCAGCACTAAAGGGAAATGCTACAGAAAGCCATTAATTTGTAAGTAAACAAAGGAGTAGTTTAAAAGAACACTCAAAAGCCATTTTCTTCAAGCCATCTTTTTAAATGAAATAAAAAAGCAAAGATCTTTTCCTGAATGCCATTCAATGTCATTAGAAAGACCAACAATCGCTACTGATTCTTTTAAAATAACCTATATTAGTTCTTGAAAAAGGACAACGTGACACAAACCCACACTCTAACAGACATAACATCTCATCAGTCAGCAAATATTTATTCCTCACTTATGCAAGAAACAGAGGACAAAGAGCTCAGAAAAAAATCATTTTTTGTGATTCTGCACCTCATGGTATGGAGAAAGATTCAGGACAGAAAAACAGCAAAGCTGGGGCGGGGGGGGGTTGGAGAGACCAGTGGGGCACACTGACAGCTGGGCAGTGGGGCAGGGAAAACGAAAGAAAAGATGTGTGGTGGGGAAATGCTGATGCCTATTCCTAAAAAGAAATGTTGCAACCCCCACATCTAGTTACAGCACTGGAAACATTGTTCTTTCAAGGATCCGCTTAATACTCACTGGGCACCCCAGCCAAGCAGCCTGCCTCACATGCGCCCAAGAGCTACTCAATAAATGTTGGCCGAATGAATAGCCGTATTTTTTTTTTCTCTCTCTGCAAAGCTGGGCCATATAAAAGTTCAAAACGTCATTAGCATGCGGTCAAGTGTCTATTCATGAACCGCTGAACAGTCTGAACCTACAGTTTGCACTCCTGAACTCGGGACCTTTCTTTTGGTGTAAAATCAGTACCCTCGTCTTCACCAGTCATTTCCTGAGACCTTTGATACATAAGGCATTCTCTTAGTGGCTAGGTACACTGAAGGGGGTATATAACTAGCTCTGATCTTTCTCTGATGTCCAACTTCTTTTTTTTAAGATTTATTCATTTATGTTACAGAGACAGAGAGAGCATAGGGCAGAGTTGGAAAGGGAGAGAAGTCCTAAAGCAGACTCCCTGCTGAGCACAGAGGCTGACTCGGGGCCTGATCCCAGGATCTTGAGATCCCGACCTGAGCAGAAACCAAGTGTTGACACTTAACCAGCTGAGCTACCCAGACACCCCGATCCCAAACTTCTACACTTATCTACAGATATCTCACTGACACCTTCATTTAGTTATAGTTAAACTTTGTTTAACTAAACAAACTCTTCATTTTTTCCACCAATCTACTTCTCCATTGATCTTCTTTTTTCTTAGTAAAAGGGACCACTGTCCCTATCATACACACAGTTGTATAAAACACACACACACAAATAACAACAACAACAACAACATAGTTCTGCTAGTTCTTAAACTCCAGCAGAAAGGAAAAAAATTTTAAATTAACCTTGTCTAAAGTAACAAGAACAAACTACCAAATAGTGATATAGGGATATATGTTATGAAGAGAATTAAAATGGTGTGATGTGACAGAGACACAGTGAGTCTCTTGGTGGTCACAGAAGGTGTCTGAATTCTGATTCCCCCAGAAGTAGACCTTGGGAAAGGATTTTGGTGCAAAAAGTTCAGTTTGTTGGGGCTGGAGAAACATCAGTAGGAAGGGGGAACTGAGACAAGGAGATCGAGTATCCATTACAGGGCTCCTTACTGGGACAGTTACACTGTGAGTAACTTCAGTTAATCCCACTGGGTAAACTTTGGTGCCCAGTGAACATAAGCCTTGTGGCAGATGCAGCATAGATGGAATCTAAATGGAGAGAAGGATCTGGGGTAAAAGGTTTTGTCAGAAGAAATTCTCAGAACAAGATCAAGCTCGGTGTATTTAGGAAAGGTCAGTTGGATGAAATGTATGGAGCAAAGAGGGACACAGGGAAAGTCAGGCCACAAAAGCAGATAAAGGCCAGATTACCAAGGGCTCTGAAGGCACAATAAAATTCCTGGACTTCATCCTAATTCTGCCGGGAAGACAAAGGTGGGAAGCACAGGTCTGGCAGGATCTTACCCACATTTGTAAAAGACGACTCTGGAGCAAAGAATAGTGGGATCAGGAGTGAATACAAGAAATGCAGGACACCGCCACAGAGGCAGGAGATAGGGAAAAAGCTCACTGCTGACGAGCTGGATGTGCAAAAAAAAAGTGGGGGAGAGATAGGGTCAAGAATCCTTGGGGCAACTGGGTGGCTCAGTCGGTTAAGCGTCTGCCTTCGGCTCAGGTCATGATCCCAGAGTCCTGGGATCCAGCCCTTCGTCAGGCCTCCGGCTCAGTGGGGAGTCTGCTTCTCCCTCTGCCCCTGCCCCCCCCCGCCCCCGCTTGTGCTCTCTCACCCTGTCTATCAAATAAATAAATAAAATCTTTAAAAAAATCCTTCATACTTTCTTCATTAGCAAATTTGTGTATACAGTAGGGACAGTGTGGTCCCTTTTACCAACGAGGAAGAAGACTACATGAGAAGTGTATTTGTCATAAAAAGAAAAGTTTTGTTTGGCTAGATCAAAGTTAAGAAGCCTAGCAGATATCTGCAGATAGATGAATACACAAGTTTGGAATCAGAGAAACATCAGAACCAGAAGTAGATATGAGGAAATTATCTACATATATACGGCACTGGAAGGCAAGAGATTCGATTAGGGGCAGTAATATACATAAAGAAGAATTGGGAGCCAAAGATGGACTTTTATACCACAAATAATATATCTGTCAATCTTTTTTGTATCACGGTAAAATATACCTCAGCAGTCACAGCCAAATCATTCATTCATTCATTCATTCAATATTTATTGAATTTAAAATACACTTAAGGCCTCACACTAAGAACTGCAAGAAATTTAAAATATATCATATATTAATCCTCATTTTTAAGGGCTCAGGATCTACAAAACCTTACTGATTAAAGACTGACTGTGGCAATTGTTCTAAGAGAGATACAGAGAAAGAACCATGGAAACTTAGGAGAAAGAGATTATTTCCACCTGGCAAAATCATAAAAGGTTTTGAATGGAAAATAGCGTTTAAGCGGAGGCTTAAGGCCTTTTCAGATTTGCAGAACTTTCCCTGTAAACACTTTAGAAGTGGATGCATTTCAAGAGTAAGAGATTTAAAGAACAAAACCACAGAGATGAGACATTGGAGGGAGGATAATTCTGGTTCTTTAAATAGTTCAATTTGCTAGAAGGTAAAATACATAAGTGGGATAGGTGCTGAATATTTCTAGAATACCAGATTTATTAAATACCTCACTAAAGTATTCCATGTAAGGAAATAATGCACCTTCCCTGACGCCAAACATATATTTGGTTGGGTTTAAGAAAAAAAATTTAAAAGTCATAACTTCATTTCCCACTTCAATTTTATAGAATGCTGTTTTCCACTGTACCATGAGCAATCATTCTGTACTTAGAAATTCACTTCTCACTTCTACTGCCCATTTTGGTTATCTTTTTCCTTATTTAATCATTTCATAGCACCCTTTCCATCTATCCAGCTTTACCTTTAAAAGCTGAAAACTCATGCATTATAAACTAGTCAGTATAAAGGAAAAGAAAAAGACCAGGGCTCAGAAGAGTAAACAGAACCCGGGGACATGCTGGTGGAAAGGACAACTGAGCCACAAATGGCCAATGAAAGGGATGGGCAAATTCACAGACTGCAAAGAGATATTTCACCCAGTTCCATGCTCTAAACTCATTTTTTTTTAAGATTTTATTTTTTTTTTTATTTGACAGAGAGGAGAGAGATCACAAGTAGGCAGAGAGGCAGGCAGAGAGAGAAGGGGAAGCAGGCTCCCTGCTGAGCAGAGAGCCCTACATGGGGCTTGATCCCAGGACCCTGAGATCATGACCTGAGCCAAAGGCAGAGGCTTTAACCCACTGAGCCACCCAGGCGCCCCCTAAACTCATTTCTTTAGATAGCATTCATTTTTTTAAACTAATTTCTATGCCCAATGTGGGGGGGGGGGGCTCGAACTCACAACCCCAAGAACGAGAATCGCATTAGATAACCTTCATTTTAAACCCATCAGTTCAGTTTCTTTCTTGCCATTCTTTAAATAAGACTATGAGAAACAACCTTTTATGGTGGCCTTTAAGGACTTTCTCATACACAGCTCCTAAAAAACATAATTTAGCCATAAAGGACTTTGTGAAAAACACTACTAACAAGGCGTTCCACTTTTTCAAAATCATTTGCTCGTCATAAGAATAAAGTTTATAATTACTGACGGACCAAGTGTTTATCTCTCTGGAGGGTCTCAAGAGGACTATCATGCTAACAATATATGATTACGTGTATAAGAGAGCTAAACAAAATAAGATGAAAACGCAACAAAGCAAAGCAAAGATAAACGCGAAAATGTGCAGGAACTCTAACGAAAATAAAGAATGAGTAGAAGCAATTGCAATAAATGAATCCATGAGGAGAAATTTAGGAGTGTCAGCTAGAAACAACAGACAAGAAAGCAGTCACTCTCCCGTACAGACAGCATTATAGACCCTCAAAACCTGGAAAATCTTAGTTCCAAAAAAATGTGCGAAATAGCAACCAGCAAGAAGCTAACACAGGTAAGTCAGTCAGCCCTCTGAAAAATGACTTAATAAAAATAAAGGTCTATGTAAATAATATCCTAATCTAATACATAAATATTTGTGTACTACCAAAGAAAGTTCATCATTGTTCAAAACTTAGAAAGTATGAAAATATTATATATTTTATGTCCCAAGCTATCCAGGTAAGATCCCAATTGAGGGAGGAGAAAGAAGAAAAAGTAAATAAAGGGGGGGAAAAGTTTATAAAAATAATTTTATAGTAAATAAAATCAATTTTTCATTGCAAAGAAAATCAGTATAGAATTACTCTCCAGTTAAAAAAAAAAAGCAAACTGATTTTGCCTCATGACATTTGCACATATAATTCTGATTCTTCCAGCTTTCTAGAGAGCTTAAAAATACAAAAGAATTATCCAAAGGGATACAATCTTTCCTCTTCCCCCTCCTCCCCTCCTACAATGAATGATTTACTGTTCGATCAAGGTTAACTAGGTCAGCTTAAAAGAAAAAAAAAAGAAAGAAGAAAGAAAAGAAAGAAAGAAAGAAAGAAGCAGGGAGGCTAGTGCTCATCCTTTATGCAGGCAGAATAGAAAATATCCCCTGCTTATTTATCTGGAGCGACTTATGGATATTAGGAATGGTTGATAACATTTTTAAAGAACTTGATTTCACATCAAGTGACCTCTCCTACTTTCCAAGGGCTCTTTCAAGATATCTGTGTTGACAGGCCCGAACTCGCAGTGTCCTGAGAAGTGCACAGCCCTGTTCAGAAGGCCCACACAAGTAGAAACGTTGAAAAAAACTCTGGGTTCACAGATGGTAACATGCCAGATGCTAGAACACCAAACGGGTTGTCATTTGATTTTAGACTGAAACTAAATGAACTTGGTTCTAACTGGTTACTAACTGAATTCACTTGTCATTAGATTCACATTTCCAACCTCCCGAAAGCACACCGGAATTTTTACCTCACCTGTATATACCTCTGTGTGAATCCTGCCCAACTTAACATATACAGGATGCGCATAGGTCTTAAAAGAGCACTTGAAGATAAATTGCATTTTAAGAATCTGGTGCAAAAGCAGATTTAACTAAAAATATTCCATATAGCTTACCCCTATTCCTGTATGACATTTTTAGGCAGACAACAGGAAGCACTGGCTGAAGTTCAAAGGACAAGTGGAAAAAGAATTTCTGGCACTGAGAAGAAAGAACACGTACAAAATTGTGACAGAATCATCAAACTGGGGGAACTGACAGGATTTCTGAAGAGCAGGACTTAAGATATCTAACGTGGATGAATGCAGTAGCCATAAGACATTTGAGCTTGATCAATGAAGGATTTGTAGAATAGGAAATCTTATTATTAGATGGAGTGGGAGGAGGGGGAAACAATGTACCAAGAAAATTGTTTACATCTACCTTAAAAGAAATTTTATTTAAATAAGACATTACCACAATAGTCATAGAATTGTAAACAAAAGTGCAATCCCATTATAAAGCTGAGACTCCCTGTAACAAAGACTACAATTAAGAATCTGGGTTGATATTTTTATTATACATGAATTTCAGCCTCACTTCCTTCCACTTATCACCTTATTACTGGTTCTAATTTCCCTGCCCAGTAATCCCTTAACTGTATTTTAACTTTCTTTTCCTGCTACCTATGGGGAAGGGGGTGCTAAGTGTGGAATGCAGTGAAGTTGTTCTGAATAGACAAAATTGACAAGAATTGTGAAAACAAAGGATGTGACAGCCTCAGAATTCTGACCTTTAGAACTTGAAGCCAGATGTATGACTCAGGTCACATACCCAATACACATGAACTCTTTTGTATTCTGGGGAAAATGGCAAATATTTCCTGTTATTAAAACATTTTTGGATCATCTTCCCAAAACTAATGCAGGGCTTCTGAAAAGATAACCTCACAATGACAATAAAAAGGTTGTTAAGGGTGCTTCTAAGCTATAGCACAGAGTATTACATTTCTAGTGAGAGGAACACTTAAGTTTTAGGCAGAGATTCACGAAGGCTGAACTTGCCTCGGATCACATTAACCTCTCTGGTTAGGACACCTTATAATCACAGGGGCTGACTGGCTGGGAGGATCAGCAGTGATTCTCTTTCATTGCCATCCAGGAAAAATGTCCCAAGGTAATCCTGAAGCACATCCCACCTTAATTGCTTATTAGAGCTGGGACAATTAAGGCCACAACAATGGCCAAATGTGAGGCTGTTAATATCAGAAATCTAGCTACTGGCTAGACTGTTCCACTCCGATGAAATCGTGGACCACCCAGACATTCACTATGCTAACCATCCCCCTAAACTAAAGTGGAGAAGTTTATTTAGAATTATGGTTTATACTTAACAGCGAAACATATCTTCGTATTTTAAACATTACATTTGTCTGAGTTTTATTTATTTTTTTTGTAACTATATCTGTTGAACACAAAACTCAGGTAATACAGTGTGCTTTGATTTGTTTTGATTTATTTTTTTTTAAACCTGAAAATTGGTCCATACATTCTTCATAGAAAGTATATTGCAGCAACATTTAAAAAAGCACTTGCAACACCTGGTCAGGACAAATATAGTATATAATGTGGTTTAAAAATAGCTCAAGGTCTTAGAAAACGTATAATAAGAGAAGTGAGAGGGGGTATATTTACTTTATAATGTAATGCAAATTTAATCTATTATTAGGAGCTTTTAATATGCCAAAAAGTTTGTTTTGAGCAGGCGTCTAACTGTGTTAAGTGGGACTGCACATTTTCCTACAATTTACATTTGGAAGGGCAACATTTAAAAAAAATTATAAATGAATGCACTTAGGTTTAGCTTTCAGGTATCCAGACAAGCATAATATTTATCTCGTTAAAGAAAGTGAACCCAGAAATGGCACACTGTATTTGCATTCAAAGTGTGAAAAAGAAAGTGAGGAAGGAGTTAATATTTGAGCATAATCATCACCCGATAGACTCAAGACAGGCCTGCCACTTTGTACCCTACAATACAATCCCGGGAAAGTTCCATAACTTCTCTGGAGTCTGAGCTGCCTCACCTGCACAAGAAAGTTTGCTAACTCATGGGTTTGCTTGAAGACCTAAATAAGAGAGAGCAAATGAACTGTTGGCCCACAGTCCATATCACTAGATATTAGTCCCATAGCCTTCTCATAAAACGGAATGGTATCCATGTATTTAATAAAACATTAAAACCAATCTACTGCAGTAGATTCTCATTTTGCATGGATTCCATATTTGCTAGTTTGCCTATTGGCTAAAAGTCATTTGTAACCCCAAAATCAATAAGCAGTACTTTTGTGGTCATTCGTGGACAAGGGCATGTGCAGAGTTGTAAAAACCTGGAGTCGTCCCAGGCACACATTGCCAGCTTATGTCGAACAAGGCAACTCTCTGCCTTCTGGTTTCAGCTCTTCCCACTATAAAAAGTGTCCTTTCTGCAGTGCATTTAGTGCCAGGTTTTTCGCATTTTTGTCCCTTCTGTTGGTGATTCCACTGTTTAAAAAGGCCCCAAACATACCCTGAAGTGCTGTCTAGTACTCCCAAGCATAAAAAGAATATAATGTGCCTTATTAGATAAGCTTCATGTAGGCATGAGTTAGAGCGCTGCTGGCGGTGCATTCGGTGTTAATGTTTCAACAATCTACATTAAATAAGATGTCTCTAAACAGAAATACATACAAGTTAATCTATTTATCAGTTGATAAAAAAACATGATTAACGGTTCAAAGAAACCTGATCCTCCTGTATATGCCCTAGGAGCAACGGCTCAGTATTTACTAATTCACTAATTTCATGTTCGTAATAACCTTACAAAAGGTAAATATCATGAGTAACAAGAACTGACTGCGTATGCTGGATTCATGTTAAACAGCGGCAATACACAATTAGAAAACACAAGTCTTTGCTCTTAAAGAAATCAAATGTCAGGCACTCAGTTGGTAAAACTTTAAAATGCAAACTCAAAATTGCTAGAATGGAAATATGATCAGCAAGGCGTAATTACAAATCAGTACCTTTTCTTTTCATATTATGTAAAAAACATAAACATCAGGTCACTGGAGATTAATATTAAAATATAACTTAACCACTTTTTTTTTTTTTTTGGCTGGAGTCAACTAATGCCAAAAACGCCCAGCTTATCTGTTAGCTATATGACTTCCTATCACAGTCTGATACATCTTATTAGCTAAATGCATACATGCCTATCTATCATCTCCATAGGCTGAGTTTCAGAAGTATCAGTCTTTAGCTTGTCCAGGATATGAATTGTTTGAACTTCAAGCCTTGACTGCATCTCAAGAATAAATCACAGCTTGGAGACATGAGAACCTTTGGAAGACAATTTCCACCACACTTCTGGTCTCCTTTCCCCCAACCTCCACCCCCCACCCTGAGTCACTCCTTTCCAAGAGAGAGGAAAGAACTAACAATACTCTGTTTTGTTGTGGGGTTTTCTTCTGTTTATATTTTAATCACCACATGCTCATAGGAACTAATACTCTTAACTGGTCTAACAGATGACTTACTGTGCTTGCTGTGTCCAAAACGACAGCAACAAAACCAGCTTGCATCTTTTCTCCTTGATCTACCAGTGCCAGCTCTTAGCTTTTTGTTCTTTATTGCATCCTTTGGTATAATAAACAAAGGCAGACAATGTGTCCATTGTTCCCTTCATCATTCTGTACACTTCTCTGACTCCTTCTGCACCTCCTTCTGGGACCTCAGGGTGCTGACCTTGACAGTCTACCAGACCAGGCTCCCTTGCCCTCTAGCATCTAGCTGGGCTTGATCAACAGGAAGCACTGGCTGAAGTTCAAAGAACAAAAGGGGAGAAAGGTTGAGTCATTTATTTTCTCTACTTCCTGCCTCACTCAAGTCCAGGAGCGCATTTACTCTCCAGTCAGGTGACCTCCTCCTCCAAACGCCTGTCTGAATGACTCTCGGAGTATGACTCAGGGCCCCCCTGGTGGTCCCAAGGCCCTTCCGCCAGGTCGATGAGATCAAAATAATTATATTTTGCCTTTCACATACTCATTCTCTCTCGAGGGTACAGTGAAGTTTGTCAATGCCAACATGATATGATATCGCAACAGACTGAATGCAGAAGCAGAAATAAACATCCAGCAGGACACCTGGGTGGCTCAGTTGGTTAAGTGTCTGACTCTTGGTTTCAGCTCAGGTCATGATCTCAGAAGGTTATGAGATCGAGCCCTCCATCGGGCCCCATGCTCAATGCAGAGTCCACTTGTCTCTCTCCCTCTGCTCCTCCCACCCCACCCCCTCAAATAAATAAGAGAATAAAAAATAAATGAACATCCAGCTGTATTCCATTATATGAGACAGTAAGGAAATTGGCAAAGGTATAAAATGCAGCACCTGGGTGGCTCAGCTCAGGTCATGATCTCATTCTCTCTCTCTCTCTCTCTCAAATAAATAAATAGATAAATAAAACAATTCCACCATTATCAATAAAATTCTTTGAAAAAGTTTTTTTTTTAATTTATGTTATTTAGGTTAACATGTAATGGGTATTTTTTAAAGTTTCTTCATTATTAAATTTCCATCTGTTTTCTGTCAGGACCCTTCCTGCCATATTAGGCATGTCCTTCCAAACCCTTCCTAAAGGCCCACCATTCTGACTTGATAGATAAAACAGATTAGGCCTTAGAGACCCAATTATGGAAGTGATAACTCCATTTTGGTATCAGGTTCAGGTCCTGTCCTCCAGCATAATTTGTCTGAAGCCCTGCTTTTGACAGTTATTGCATGATGACCCAAACTTTAGCAAAGCTGTTACTCTGGTTCGCTCTGGGATTTCAGTTCTTTGGGTATATGCCTTATCAATCAGGGAAGATGAATAAAGCACTAATGAAAGAGGTTTAGAGAGTTGCACTCTGAAGAGGGTATATGATGAATTCAGCGGCCTTGCTAAACTACATTTAGCCCTTCAACAAAAGAGTCCGGGCTCAATGATGACAGTTTATATATAATCATAATAATTTTAATTACTAAATGTTTGTGAACAAAAAATAAAACGTATCAAATGAAAACAACCTCTGTTCTTGTCTTCAGAAGCAGTAAAGGAAAGAAGGAATTACAGAACAGGAATTAAAAGGAACAGGAGCATTGCAGGAAGAAAATAATGCTCTTGACTTGTATTTAATATCCACTGTATTTTATTATTTAATGAAACAATCGTATTATAAAGGGCATATGCCAAATGATTCCATTTTTGTGAAAACATAAATGTAAATATGTACAATAAAAAAGATGGAAGGTTACACACCAAAATTTAGCCCGAGTGAATATGCAGCCAAAATCCATGAAAGGAAGGAGAAGCATATAACACAGCCTAAAAGATCTAGGGAAGGCTTCATGGACAAGGCAACGTAGAACCGGGGCCCAGAATTAAAGCCATCACAATGACAAACGGTGTACCAGGAAGATGGCAGAGCACATGCAGAGCTGTCAGAAGGCATGAAGTTCCAAATCTGCAGTTTGTTTTATGTGGTAAGACCATGAGGCAAAATGAGGGGTGAAAGACTCTGAAAGACTAGATTAAAACCTCTGAAAGCCATAAAAAGAAACTCAGATTTTATCAAAAAGCAAAGATGAGCTGTTGGAAGTGACAGAATAGTTAGATATTAGTAGGGAATGGGACTTTCTAACCATTAAAAAGATAAAAATCAGGGGTGCCTGGGTGGCTTGGTGGGTTAAAGCCTCTGCCTTCGGCTCAGGTCATGGTCTCGGGGTCCTGAGATCGAGCCCCACATCGGGCTCTCTGCTCAGCGGGGAGCCTGCTTCCCCCTCTCTCTCTGCCTGCCTCTCTGCCTACTTGTGATCTCTCTCTCTCTCTCTAAGAAAAAAAATAAATAAAAATAAAGAAACCGCCAACCACCCATAGAACACAAAAACCCCGGGGAGCATGCATGGGCCCTTCCCTATACCTGCTGCTCTACAGTAACCTGTAGTTACATTAGAATACATTTACACTGCAGTTTACACACACACACACACACACGCACACACGCACACACACACGGGGAATGGCCGCCATGACAGTTCTGACAAGCACCATACAAGGCCAAAAACTTCCACTTCCGCTGGTTGGAGAAGTCCCTTAGATGACTGGAGACAACCTCAGCAGGAGACTGCCCTAGCTATGATCCATAACCTATGCAAACATAAAAACAAAAGACACCCCTAATCCCAGTGCAGTTGCCACCTCCGGGCATGCTCACTCCCCCATCTTGAAAGTGTACTTTCCCTTTAACTGCTATTAAACTCTTATTTACTTGAGACTTTGGTTCTGAATTCTTTCTTGGCCAAACTCAAAAACCTGAGGTCAGCACAGAGGCAGGGAAGGGGCCTCCCCAATGACAGAGGAATTTTAAGAGACGGACGTTTCTGACAGCAGTGTAGAAGACATTGAATAAACTACATGAATGGAAGGAGAATGACAAATTAGAGACCAATGTGTAACCCAGGAGATTATGATGATTGTCTAAAATGCAAGTTGCAGCAAAGGTGATGGAAAGCAATATTTAAGACGTAGCTAGGAAGTAGAAACAAGAGATCCTGGAAAGCATTTAAATGTAAGGATATTCAGATTTCTGATTTAAATAATCTAGTGGAAATGTTATTATTCCCTTTGTTACTGACTGGATGTTTGTTTTCCCCCAAAATTCATATATTGAAAGTTAACCTCCAATGTGATTTTAGCAGGAGGTGGGACCTAAGGCCTGAGGGTGGAGCCTACAGACAGACAGCATTCATGCCCTACAAGAGTTCCCATGCCCCTTCTACCACGCGAGGTTATGGTGAAAGGAAATAGACCCTCACCAGATACATAACCTTGCAGGTGCCTGATCTTGAACTTCATAGCCTCCAGAACCGGGAGAAATAAATGTCTGTGTAAGCCACCCCGGCTGTGGTGCCTTTGTTACAGAAGCACAAATGGACTAAGACATTCCTATATGATGTAACTTTTGAGAAGAATTAAGTATGGGAGTTAAGAGCACTTTTGAATACATGGAAATTGAGGTATTAAGGAAATATCCAAGGAGTTATGGGCAGCGGTCATTTGGATATGTGGGTCTGATGACAAACGCAAGGTGTATGCAGAAAACACAGATCTGAAAATTATCAATAAATATATGGTTATTGAAGCCACGATCATAAAAGAAAATTTCCCAAGAAAAGGTTACAGTAAAAGAAGAGGCTCAAGGATGCAATTCTTAGAGACCTCATCATTTAAAGCCTTTGATTCTTGTTTCTCAAGAACTAGTATGCATAAGATTCTGTGTGGAGCTGGACAAAGAGCTACGGCCTCACCATCACAAACCCAATGAGAGCTATTTCTTCTGCATATCACTACAATAACACCTAAAGAGAAGAATCCAAGAAATCACCTCAACAGTTTCAAATAAGAAAGGCATAATCAGCTACTGGAACATGGTGGGCAAAATACCTCTTAACATATATGAAATCTCTGAATAGTTTTTGAATTTTCTATAACCCCACAATCTCTAATATTTTGGAAGGTCAACTTTCTTTCTGTAGCAGTTTTATTCCTGGTGGGGAAAAAAAGTCACCTAAGGTAACATTCTAGAGAATAATGAAGAAATATAAGAGCCATAAAACTGCTAGAGTAGGCAGTTATGTGGACATGAGCAGGAGGAGAGAAAGGAGGATGGCAGATGGGAAATTGCCAGAGACCACCCAGTCTCTACCCAGAGACCACCCTACCCCATTAGACCAACCCCTTCTGCGGTTTAGCACAACTGGGTAAGCAAAAGATACAGGTCACAAGGACTTGCTCGACTTTGGAGCATGAGCACCTAAGGGAAACCCTGTTGGCTAGTAACCCCAAGGCTGTTACAATAACATAACATCATTTGCATTGTGGTTTTGCCCTTCTCCCTCTCCCACCCTGAGTATCCCCCAGGCACTCATGGGAAGATGGCAAATAGGAAGACGTACAAAAGGTTGGAGGGGAGGAAACCAGGGCACCTCCAGAGGGTGGTTTAATAAAGACAAAATGGGAAGAAGGAGACAAAACAGGCCCCCATTAAAAAAAAAAAAAATGCCAAACTCAGCAGGCTGCTGCCCAACCCAGGGTCAGCCTGCCCCTACTTCTCAGGAGTGTAATTTCGCTTTGCTAAATAAAACCTTTTTCTACTTTAACTCTCTACCAACTCTCTCAAATGAATTCTTTCTTTTGAGAAGACAAGACGAAGGAATTTTACAATTCACTACATGGTAACAAAACCAGGACCTAAAAATTCTTCTAAACTTTAATTCTGCAATTAATATTAATGTACTATGTTTATTCATTATAAATTAATATATTACATTTGCATATCAGGTTGGCAAATATTAAAAGCATTATACCAAAGTAAAATGGTACTCTTACATAGTTCTTTCGAAAAGACATTTTTATAACTTTTTTAAAGCAATAAGGTAATAAATACGAACATACTGAAAAAAGCAAAATTTTGATTCAGTAATTCATGTTTCTAGGAAGTAATTCTAATGAAATAAATAGAAAAAATATATACTTAAAAGTGTTCATTGTATAGTAGTGTATAAGAGTCAAAAAAAAAAAAAGTCAAATTTAAAGTAATCTTAAAGTCCAGCAATATGGCACTTCTTAAACCAGATTCCACTCATAGAAAGCCTATGAAGCTGTTAAGAATGGTATGATCAATGTTTCTTAATCAGAGATTTATGACCTTGAGATCCCTACAACTTCATATAAAAATTTCTTCTATATGCATTTCCATGGGGGAAAGAAAGATGTTCCACAGATTTCTGCAGAATATTAATGAGTTATAACACAAAAAATTTTAAGTATCACTGATAATGACAAGCAAGTATCTATACAAAAGACATATTATGTAGAGTGAAAAAATCAGGTTAAAAATAACATACCCTTTCATGGATATGTTGGATGGATAGATATGGATATACTTGCCTATCTTGGCTATTATAAATAATGCTGCAACAAACATAAGGGTGTTAATTAATATTTTATAATATATTGTTAAATTAGTGTTTTCATTTCTTTGGGTAAACACCCAGTAGTGGAATTACCGAGTCATATGGTTTTTCTATTTTTAATTTTTTGAGTTATTTCCACACTGTTTTCTACAGTGGCTGCACATTCCCACCAACAGAGCACAACAGTTCCTTTTTCTCCATATCCTTGCCAATTTCTTGTCTTTTTGATTCTAGTCATTCTGACAGGTGTAAGGTGATATCTCACTGTGGTTCTGATTTGCATTTCCCTAATGATTGAGGTTGAGCCTCTTTTCATGTGTCTGTTGGCCATCTGTATGTCTTCTTTGGAAAAATGTCTATTCAGGTCCTCTGCCTATTTTTTAATTCGATTATTTGGTTTTATGGTGTAAAGTTATATAAGTTCTTTACAGATTTTGGATAGTGTCAGAAGTGTCCATCGACAGATAAAGAAAGAAAATGTGGTATATGTATAATGCAAATACATATACATACCACAGAGTATGACTCAGCCATAAAAAGGATGAGGTCTTGCCATTTGTGACAAGATAGGTGTACCTAGAGGGTATTATGCTAAGTGAAGTAGGTCAGACAGAGAAAGACAAATATCATATGATTTTACATAAATATAGAATCTAAAAATAAATAAATAGCAGAAACAGACCCATAGATATAGAGAACAAACCTATGGTGACCGGTGGGTAGGGAGGTAGGGGGAGATTGGCAATATGGGTGAAGGGCAGTGGGAGATACAGGCTTCAACTTACAGAACGAATAAGTTACAGGGATAAAAGGTAGAGGGAATATAGTCAATGGTATTGTATCAGTGTCGTAGAGTGACAGATGGTAGCTACACTGTGGTGAGCACAGCCTAACACATAAGCTTGCCAAATCACTATGTTGTACACCCGAAACACACGTAACATTGTGTGTCAACTATACTTAAATTAGAAACATAACATACATGTGAGATCTCATTTTTGTAAAAAGCAATTTGAAATGTATAAATATTAATAGGTAGAAAAAGTTATAAAAGCTATGTAACAAAGTACTACAAGTAGTTATTGCAAATAAATTTTAGACATTTTTATTAAAAAGAAAAATCTGAAAATTATAAATGATACAAGTATACTATTAACATAACTACAGTTTATTTGATGATACTTTTTGCTGCTTAGAAAAATATTCTAGACACTAGAAGAGATATAATAGGTTTTAAATTTTTAAATCAGGGGTACCAGGTGGCTCAATGGGTTAAAGCCTCTGCCTTCGGCTCAGGTCATGATCTCAGGGTCCTGGGATCGAGTCACACTTCGGGCTCTCTGCTCAGCAGGGAGCCTGTTTCCCCCTCTCTCTCTGCCTGCCTCTCTGCCTGCTTATGATCTCTCTCTCTCTCTGTCAAATAAATAAATAATCTTAAAAACTTTTTTTAATCAAATTTGAATTGAGGTAATGATTGCATTATATCAAATATTAGATTTTATTTGTTTCTTTTTTAATATTTATTTATTTGACAAAGAGAGAGAGAGAGAGCTCAAAAGCAGGAGGAGCAGCAGGCAAAATGAGAGGGAGAAGCAGGCTTCCTGCTAAACAGGGAGTCAGGTGCGGGGCTCAGTCCGAGGACTCCAGGTCCATGACCCAACCCGAGGTCAGACACTTCAATGACTGAGCCACCTGGTGCCCCCAAATATTATATTTTCTTTTAAGTAAATATCAAAACCAATACAGAATACACCCCCTCAGGATCTGGGATTTGTTACTCGGTACTGCCCACAAATCTACCCAAACCATATAATGGTCTCCCTTTCAGGCTCTGGATGAATAAAGACTAAGCCTACATAATTAATTAATTAAAGATCATTTGATATTTAATTTATATATCATTATTTAGGCTCAAATATACACCAAGTCACACACACTACTCCAACCTCCACTGTAGTTACTACATCACCACTTAAAGTTACAATTGTTTTCTGGTTCCAAATAGTGTCTTAACTTACATTTTACAACAAACAACATGTGCATAAACTTGTAATATCATGACATCATGAACAATGTGAATTCACTAGAAAAATAACTCAATGAGTCATATATAGAAACAAGAAATAACAAGCAAGTTCAACCCTACATGAAAGAAAATCCTATAATCAGCAAGGTCTTATTCTCACTTACTGGATCTTCTTTCATAAACCTAAAAAATAAAATTAGGCTCATAAAAGAGGGCTTGGAAAGATGCGTCTGTATAAACCTCACATATAAGAAAAGATATTTTTCATTTACGTGGCAATGAGGAATTCACTTCAGAGTTGTCTTATGAGCCAAATGAAATATAGGGAAAAAAATGTGTTATCATTATATATGTAAATTGTAGCCTTTTAAAATAAAATACCTTTCAAAAATATGTTATAACATCAATGTACCTTCAGAAGAAATGGAATTAACACATCCTTCTAAGAAATATTAATTCTAGGGGCGCCTGGGTGGCTCAGTGGGTTAAAGCCTCTGCCTTCGGCTCAGGTCATGATCTCAGGGTCCTGGGATCGAGCCCCACATCAGGTTCTCTGCTCAGTGGGGAGCCTGCTTCCCCCTCTCTCTGCCTACCTGTGATCTCTCTCTGTCAAATAAATGAATAAAATCTTAAAAAAAATAAAAATATTAATTCTAGAACCTATTATGTAATAATTTTGATTGCTAACTCTGATCCTTCCACTACAAACTTTACTTCTCAGATGTTACCCATAGGCTATAACACTGTTAACACTGATCCCAGTTTCATACTGCCAGATGGAATAAAGATGGAACTGCCACTGAGGTTTACAACATATAAAGCTGTTAGTGACTTACCGGAAAGAAAGTAGCTGACTAGACACTGGTAAACAGTTGCTCTGCAAGAGTACTTTCTAGAAGCATTGTTCCTTACTTATAACCACATGCATGTGTTTTCTCATTTCCTTCTTATAATTAGAACAATTAACAATTCAGATAGCTACTTCACATAGGAAAGTCCTTTATAACGGCGAACAACGTAAGGAACTGAAAATACACATTTAAAGAGTCACATTATTGATTTGCAGTCACTAAACGACAACAGAAACCATCTCATTATTGCATCAAATCGATTATTTTCAAGTTTGACAACAGCCTTTCCATCCTAAGTAAGTACTTCAGTATATATTCCCCAGTACCCTGAACAAGTTCAAAAAGTACACATTTAATCCAGGAAGTCTTAAGCTGGTCTTCCTTAAGATTTTGGAATCACATCATGTCCATGCTAGCAAAGTGAATGCTCTAAATGTAGGATTAAAAAACATATTCAACATTATGAACAGTTGATTTTATCCACTCAATAAATATTTAACAATGCAAACCAGAAAGTAAACCACTGAGTAAGAAACAGAAACAAAGACTCTCTGCCTTTCGGAGACCTCATTGTAGTAAAGAGCTAAAAATTCTAATTTAGAAGGAAAAGTACTAGTACTATGAGAATAAACTCCAAGACCAGAAAGGCCAGGACTTGTACCTCTTTGTACACTGGTCTACACCCCAGACGGGACATCTCAGAGTGTGCTCTAGGAACCTCTGGGAGTCTGTCCACAAGACCTTTATGGGGGTCTGTGAGCTCAAAGCTATTTTCCCATAAGCATGCAGTCAAGTTTTACTAAGATTACTTAATACATGATATCACAGTAAAGTGAGCACAGAAGCAGATATGAGAATTCATCTCTCTTCCAACAAGCCAGACACTAAAGAGATTTTCAAAAAAATGGGAAACTATGCCACTCTTCTTACTTATTGTTTTTACTCTGGAAAACATAATTATTTTCTTCATAAATCATGCTAATGTTAATATATTTATTACTGCTACTTCTAAATGAATTTGTTATTTCTAAATGAATAAATAAATATGCTTATACTTCTTCAGTTTTAATTTCTAATAGAAGTATTAATAAATATAACCACATAAACAAAAGCTCTTTGGCATCTTCAATTATCTTCACAAGTATAAAAGGATCTTGAGACCAAGAAGACTGAGGACAAATGGCCTAACACATAGTTGGTTCTCAAGGAATACTGAATAGTGAATTAACAGGGAGGGCTATCCTAATTTAAGGATTAATAAGCCAAGATCTGAAGGGATGGACAGAGGTCTTTGACATGAGTGAAAGACGAGTTTACAAACAGTGTTGCTCAAAATGTTTTCTAAGTAGTTAAACAACTTCTAGAAAATGACTAAAAATAGTTGTTCTCTTACAGATGAGAAAATGGATGAGGGGAGACTTCCATGAAAAATTAATGCCTCTCAACAGACTCTACTCTGTAGTTCTAGAGAAAATCTTGGATTCAAAGCTGGACATCCAACCATCTCTCACAGGAATACTGTGCTAAGGGAAAGAGGATAGCTTATCATTAGCCCTACCATTTTCTAGAATTAATCATTTTAAAATGTAATCATGCCTCATGTTAATATTACCTGCTATTAAAAAAAATGTCAAATCAAAACAAAGGGGGGCACTTGGTTGCCTCAATCAGAGGAGTGTTCAACTCTTAATCTTGGGGTTCTAAGTTTGATCCCCATGTTGGGTGTGCAGATTACTTAAAAATAAATCCTTAAAAACAAAATATCAAATATGTGTTTGCTCAATGATGTTTTCCTTTTTTTTAAATTTTTTAAAGTTTTTTGTTTCTTTGTTTTTTGTTTTTGTTTTTGTTTTTTGTTTTTGTTTTTGTTTTGAGAGTGTGTACCTGCAGGAACAGAGCAGAGGAGAGGCAGAGGGAGATAATCATAAGCTCCGTGCTCAGTGCAAAGACTCATATGGGCTCAATCTCATGACCCTGAGATCATGACCTGAGCCAAAATCAAGCCAGATGCTTAGCTGACTGAACCACCCAGGTGCCCCTCAATGATGTTTTCTAAAACTACTCACACATTACCCTTCTTTCAACTTTCAGATTGGTTAATAATTTTTTGGATATATGAAGGCATGAGTCTCTTCATCAAAGAAAAACTTTAAAGTTGCTTAAGTCATAAAAGAAGATACCATATATTCCTTAAAGAAAATTAAAAATTGAACAGAAAACAGAGGTTAATTTTTTTTAAAATGGACTTTTTATATAAAACCCTTCATACGTTCCTGAATGACTTATTAATGAATAAAGGCAAGTATAACAAAATCATTTCTAAGACCGTATGAAACGGAGCCAGCTGTGAAATCATTCTTCTGTACGATATCAAACAAAAATACATGCTTGAGCACCTAGCCCTGTGGTCTGCCTAAAGGCCAGAGGGAAAACCCCTTGTTGACCATAAAAGGGCTGCCTGCATGTTCTCCGTGTAAAGTATACAGGATCTTATTTACACAAGTATAAATACATGCCATTCCTTTGTGCTCACAGGCACTCCCGAAGGCTGGCCAGAATAGGAGGGTCCACAGGCTCAATGCAAACAGGATTCAAAAAGTCTATGACACTTTCCAACATTGAATGCACTTTATTTTCCTAGCTTATCTTCTTTCATGATAAAAATATCTACAAAGCCTAAGATCACTATCATTTAACAGGTGGCAGCTCTAGAAATACTTTAAAATAAGCCTTTAAGTTTCAGCAGGAGGAGAGAAAACACATTTCCATAAATAGGCACTTTTTTCTAGTAACATTACAGCTGTTCGAAAGCTGAGGAATAAAGAAGAATGTATTTATAGTCGATAACGATGCCCTATGTGTTTACACTTCTTAGTAAGTTAGAAAGCAAAAGTTTGAAAACTTCTGGGAAACAGTAGGTGCGCAAATTACCATGACCATTTCGGGTCCAAAAAAATGCTGGTAAAAATAAGTTAAAAGAACAGCATAATGCAGGTACACAATACCTAGTATGCATATGTGTTTGTGTGTACGTGTGTGTGTGTGTGTGTGTGTGTGTGTGTGTGTGTGAATAATTACAATGTAATGATTACAGCACAAACAAGCGAACATGACTGTGAATACAGTGAATGTTTCCTTTTAAAACTCTCAGGAAATTCCGATATTTCCACTTGGTAGCATGGGTTAGACACACACTATATAGCTCTCAGATTATCACTATAAGCATTTGACATAAAAACTCATCACAAGGCTAAAGTGAACATTAGCCATCGTCGAACCTGATGATCTTTTCAGTGAGTGTATTCCCCCTAAAACATCTGTGCTAAGTGGTCTCACAGTCCAGAGAAACTCAATCACTTCCCCCAGGAACCTTTCTAACCAATAATGTTTAAATGCTCTACCCACTGCTATTTAAGGTTAACTGGCACCAATGGGTAAGATAAAAAGTAAGTCTGGCTTAATCTCAGGAGGACTGGATATATCCATAGTCCAGATCAGCAGTGACCGAAATACACCTTAAGACACAGCTCACTTCATCTCTGAGAAGCACGGAAAACCTGTCTCACTGATGTCGACTCGAATGTTAGTCACCTTAACTTCCCAACGTGCTTCGTAAATCTGTTTCGATAAATCCTGCTGGACAACGTGTAATCCAGACTAGCAGCATCAACATCATGTGGGTGTGTCAGAAACACACACTCTTGGGCCCCCACCCCAAGCCGACAGAAGCAGAATATATTTTCACGAGATCCCGGAAGGTTCAAACAAACATTCAAATCTGACAAACACTGATCTAAATCGATGCACGTAGATTATTTCTTTATCCTTCTCTTGTGGAACCACGTCGGATTATTTTGCTAGCCTCCCCGCATTAAGCTTATTTCTTTTTTCATCCGATCCAATGTAATTTTTAGAAACCTACGTGCATTTTCAGCCCAACTGGCTGGACACATGGGTGAAGAAAGTAAAATTTACTAAGTAGACCGGACGTTTTGCTAGGAATTTCATTAATGTTACTCTGTGAGGTCACTCTTGGTTTCAGACTTCTACAAATTGGAGACTTAGGTGCTCAGGAAGGTTGAGTGACTAAGAGAAGATACTGTAACTAACGAGTAGGTAAACCAGGATTTAAACTCAGTCCACAATTCAGGAAGTCATATTTTCACACTCTGCCTTTTCTTCCTCTATGGATTCTTTTTATCCCAAACACCCAGACTTTCCCTTAAAATAAATGTGTGGTGTTGGCAAGACAAAAACTCCAGGGTCTTTAGAGCCCTCACTGACTTCTCTACATTTAAGAAGTGACTATAAGCTCAGCAAGTCTGCCCAGCATCTAACTAAATTAGAGCTGTAGTCCTAACAAATTAAAGCAGCTATTGGAAGCAGTATAATGTAATGATTAAGGGTATGCCCTCTGGAACCAGACAGTCTTTGTTGGAACCCCTGATCAGCCACTTGACCTTCGCCAAATGGCTTACATACTCCTTCATCTGGGAATAATACCAGTAATTGCCCTCATAGGCTTTTTGTGAGGATTAAAGGAATTAATGTATGTAAAGCATACGTTAATGCATGTCTGGTGTAGAGTAAGCATTTAATAAGTGTTAACAATATTTACTATTAAATGGAATTTCTTCTTGTAGTATAGCCTGCCTTTGTTAAAAACAAAAACAAAAACAAAAGCCATTCTTCCACTTAGCTAAGCAGTTGGTAATATTGTAAATCAATACAACATTTGCTTCCTTCTCTTTTATTGATCTTAAACTCACACACATCAATCACTTATCATTATTAAAAGTGGACAATAAAATCCATCACCAACTTGTATCGTTTACAGCCTTTCCCTGTCACAGTCAATGCATATGTCTACCGGTGCCTCCTTAGTACAGTCAACAGTAGCCTTAAGACTTTTAAGACATAAGTAACAGGTCAAAGACCAAGCTGCCCGTCTAGACCTACAGGTGAGAGTTGGGGGCTTGCCCCTTACTATCCATTCGCAATTCATGATTTCCAGTCTGCCAGCAATTCTAACAGCTCTAACTGCAGAAAATATCCAAAATCTGACCACTTACCTACTTCATGCTGGTCTGAGCCACCATGATGGCATTTCTTCCCTTCCTCCCTTAGAGACCAACCCCAAGCAAACAGAAATAACCAGCCTTATGAAACGCGTCGCTCCCCGGCTCATCTCACTCCAGCTACCCAGCTGTTGCCAATCTTTCCGGGCACACTCTTCTCTGAGGGCCTGGCCGCTCCCACTGGCTCTGCCTGGAAGGCCTTCTCCCCCCATCTGCTCGGCTCTACGGCTTTTTCCAACTCCAGGCGCCGCAGTGAGAGGAGGCGCTGCCCCATCCACCCACCAGCAATGGATGATCGAGCGGAACTGCTCCGGCTCCCAGTACAAGCAGGCACACAGCACCGAGGCCTAGGACCAGAGGGCTCGAAACTCCTTCCGCTACAGCGGGCTGATTCACCGCAAGACTGCGGTCCTGGCGCCAGAGGCCCACGACGGACCTGTAGTGGTGGTCATGAGGCGGAGAGCCGGCCCACGGAAAGCTGCCACCTCCTCCATGCAGACCGCCATCTATTGATCCATTGAAGGCCCTGGCCACCCCCACAGCATCAGGCACAGGATCCACAAGCACAAGGACCGCCCAGATTCGTGCCATCTCCCGCAGCCAGAGGTCTGTGATGGTGAAGAGGAAATGGGCCCGCTGCACCAAGAGCTCATGAGCACCCGCCTCCCACCTCCAAAGCAAAAAGATAAGAACCACCTCAAAAAAAAAAAGTCACCTCAGTGGACACCCCAGGACTTACTTTAAACTGCAACAATATTTTGTAACCTCACACACTCCCTATCTCTTTCCTGCTAGGAGGTGGAGGGGGTTGTCTGCCTTTCCCTCTGCCTCTCCCCTGCTCGTTCTCTCTGTCTCTCTCAAATAAATAAATAAATAAATAAAATTGTCAAAGAAAATTAGGATAAATGAATAAGGGACATCCCATTTACCCCTAGACAAATAAATAAACAAATAGTCTAGACATTTCCTAGTTTTTCAAGACGTGTGTGTGTGTGTGTGTACATGCATATATAATCTCCATAGGGAAAAACATAAGACAGCAATATGCTTTCTCCTGTACAAAAATCTAAATCAAAAACCAGAGATTTAAAAGAAGAAAGAAAAAAAAAACCCAATATATAGAATAATATATATATTATAAAACCCAATATATAGAAACTAAACAATTGCTATGTCTTTTCTCAAAGCGGGGGAGGGGGGGAACCTGATCGATTTATGAGTTTGTTAATTAAAGAGACTACCCCATCTCCCTTAAGAGGCCGTTCTCCCTTAATGTGACAGTATAGTTCAAGGAGTGGATGCAGTGACCTTGTACAAATGAAATTGCAGGGACCGACTAACAGAGCAATTACTCATTTGGCCACGAGGATGCGGAACAACTCATAATCTTGCAAAAAGCACCTTGGGAATTTTAATGACCATACAGACTTGGCAGTTTAGTTTCAATTCTAACCTGAAAAATCCAACACAGTCCCAGTCTCTCTGTTATGATAACTACTCATGAGTTCAGTGTGACTCCTGAAACCCCTCGGCTCTTATCAGAAGGACTCCAGCCCTCTGCTAGCCCACACGCTGCCACATCTCACCCAAATCAACTGAAGACCACTAAGAAATCAGAATTCGTATTCTGCCTTCTTCTCATCTTTAGTCGGTAATTCTTACCATTCCTGTCGGATGCTTCGATATTTCTTCTTGTAAACTATGGAGCATTTATTATATTTATGAAAAAAATAGATCAAGTAGGTTATGACTTACCTATTAAAACAGCCTACAGAATATGCAAAAAGGAGTACTATGAATCCTGCAGAAAGTACTACTTAATATTATTCACCTCTGACCAGGAAGGTATAGAGAAAATAATTTCAAAAATCAAGAAATTCCAAGTGAAATGCTGAACTTATCTACCACCTAGAATACTGGGTATATTCTTGGATTGAAGCAAAAATAATAGCTCTGGTTTCACAGCATATGGTAAATAAACCACCCAGAAATACAAACAGTATGAATCGGAAAGAGGGACCAACCCATTTTAAAGCATACCCTATAATATTTCACCCAAGATAATTTCATTTGCTTATCAATGAAAATTATAAACTGAGTATGCCAGAGCAAAGTTTTTACCTGTTTTGAAAAATGGCTTCTGTATTATTTCTTCATTTAGTGAGCATGGTATTTCTTTAAAGCCACAAATCCCTGGGGCACCTGGGTGGCTCAGCGGGTTAAAGCCTCTGTCTTCGACTCAGGTCATGATCTCAGGGTCCTGGGATCGAGCCCCACATCGGGCTCTCTGCTCAGCGGGGAGCCTGCTTCCCCCCCTTCTCTCTCTGCCTGCCTCTCTGCCTGCTTGTGATCTCTCTCTCTCAAATAAATAAATAAAATCTTTAAAAAAAAAAAGCCACAAATCCCTTTTCTGAGCAACAAGTGAGCTCAAAACTTGCCAAGACACTGAAGGAAGAGCTCCTGCCTTTTCTCAAGAGTTCGCCCATTTATCATCAAGACAACCTGCACTGCAAGGCATGTCAGGATGAGACCCACAGAGCCCAGAACTGAGGGCTATGCTTGTGTTCTAGCCCTGCTGCCAAGACCTCCGTGACTAAGAAAATGACTTCATCTCCGAGAAAACAAGGCAAGGAGGGTTCTACCAGACTATACTTAAATTGCTCCCAGGGCATGTTTCCCATATTTTTGAAGACTCTGTGAGCTCTGAAAATTTCCAGAACAAAAGTATTAAAAAGACATCTTCAGGTTTATTTCAGAATGCTTGAAACAATGTTTAAAATAACTTGGGTGAAGAGGATAGAGGGCCAGAATAAGGTCAGTTCCAAAGCTGAGAAGGCTGGAGGCAGAAACGCGCATGTGCATAGCCAGCTCAGACTCCCTAGTAGCACAGTGGTAGTGAGTCACCATCAGGAATCTTAAACTGCGTAAGGAAAGGAGGTCAGCAGAATGGACAAAAGGAATCGCCCTCAGGTCTCTCAGGATTCTTGACACTAGGAGGTAAACAGGACAGAAGACCAAGGGAGAAAAATAGCAGGAATGCTCACAAGCCCCTGACTAGTGATCTCCTATTATGGATCTCTATAGACACACAGCTGTGCCACTCCACCCCCCCACCCCCCCCACCCCCGCAACCTTCCACCACGGATGTACGCCCTACCCTCCAGAGTTTATACAGAGCATTGATTCGACACTTCCTTCCCTCTCACAGCTCCAAATATACTTCCCTACTCAAAACTCCCTTTTAATCTAGAGTTCTCCCTTGAGATAGCCCTAGTCTCAGAGGTCAGTGCACTTTGAGGGGTTCCAGACTCGGCATACAGAAGTTTTCACTTGAGACATGGAACCATAATAGTTAAACATCAAAGTGAAGGCATTGCGATGAAGGATAAGAGCAGTATGAAAAAAAAAAGAGAGAGAGAGATTCAGGAAACAGAACATTTAAGCTGTTTTGTTACTTTGTGTTTTTTGTTTACTTGGTTCTTTTATTCGTTACTTTTTTCATTACTTACATTTGAGATCAAATGATGAGGGGTGATATCCCAAAATGAGAGCCTCAGTCGAGGTATAATTTCAATCACAGACATAAAAAACAGGCTTCACTATTCGTCTTTTTTTCCATTCCCTTAACTGAAAGTTTAGTGTCAGAAATAGAACTACAGTAGTTCTTCCAAAAACAAAATAGCATTCCTTAGAAGAGAATTTCCTACCTGTTCTATACCTGGAGTTTCAAAATGACTTTTTTTCCTAAGATTTATTTATTTATTTGAAAGAGAGAGAGCACAAGAGCACATGTTGGGGGTGGAGGGAAGAAGGGACCAGCGCAGGAGGAGCAGAGGGAGAGGGAGAGACAGAATCTCAAGCAGACTCCCCCTGAGCCTGGGACCCAAGGCAGAGCTCCATCTCACCATCCCGAGATCATGACCTCTGCTGAAATTAAGAGTTGGATGCTCAGCCGACTGAGCTACCCAGGCGTCCCTGAAATAATTTTTGTTCTTGATTTGTTAAAAGGCAATCACAAAACAGATGAGCTTGTTTACTGCAAAGCGTACAAGCATGTGGTCCCAGGGTGACTGGGGTATTGGCAGAAGCTGCCTGATTTCAGTACGGGGCCAGGTGCTGGTATGTCTAAAGGATACACTGTACTTAACAAGGCAAGTCGTGTACAGTTTCTTAATCCACCAGGCTCAATTAACATGATTAGCAGGAGTCTGTATGGTCAATATGGACCTTGGATCACAGTGTGCTCTAGAATGCAGCTGCAAAGGAAGGCAGGGTTTGATTTTGGTGGGTTTTTTTTCATGGTTTATATCACAAACTTGTCTGTAAACAAAGCCTGTGATGTGCAACCTAATGGCATGTTCCAGATGTTTCCAACAAGTGTACAAAAAAAAATAATATTTTCTTGATCTTTAAGGCTTAAGAGCAGGATGTACAGACTACACACTAAGCTTTAAGTAAGAAAAAAAAAGGAAAGAAAAAATAAGAAAACCCCATCTGGTGCCAAATGTTGGCAGCTATCTTCTTTCTTCCCAGACAAAACTCTTAGGTCTTGTGAAAACAACATTTCTTGCAAAGTGCCAAAAACAACATAGATAATTGTCTAGATGGCTCTCCTCACCGACGGCCGCAACAATCTCATTGCTTTGACTCTATCCACAGCTAGCTTCTGGGATAAAACAAAGAGCCAACTTTAAATCTCAAACCCAAAGGGCCACCTTTCAGAATGCCATCTCCTAGGCTTCTAAAAACAAGTCTCGCATTTTAGGTGCTTTCCTTTAGAAGAAAAATCTATTGTTTGTATTTGCTCCCCTCTCTCACTGTTCAAATTAGGCTTAAAAACTGCACAGCTTTGTTTCTAGGATAGCACTAATGGAAGATTATTACAGAAAATTTAGCATAGCCTAAATGTATTTTAGGAAGAAAAGTACCAACACTCTCAGGCCTACCCTACAGTAACATTACTAGTAACATTTTAGGATACTTCATTCTAGTCTTTCTAAGTACACGGAAACATTTCCGTGGGGATACATATAGACATTTAAAATGCTATTTCCACCCTACTTTTTCACTTCACAGTATAGAGTGAGCATTTTCCCAGGAGCAGACAGCATTTTGATCACCACCCTGTATCCCATGAGTAATGACAACTTTGTACAATTCACAGCATTTCTCATGGAAGGTTGATTGGTCACTGGCCGCTACAGGACCAGTGTTAAACTCACTGATGGTATGTGTAGCTGAAATATGAGAAAGGTGAGAACAGATTACAGTGGAGAAGATTGGAAGCCCAAATGCCCATCTCTGAACACACTCAGCTCCTTGGTGATTTCTTGTCCTTGTTAAGAACCAGAAGGAGACAAATTTATTCTCTGGTATCCTAATATTAAGAAACCTTCGAAAGACTCATGATTATTCCTTTAAATACTCAAGCCATTTAAATGTGTGTACAATATAGAAAATGAGCCATTTAATTTGAATAATGAAGTTAAAAAGCATTCATTACCTTCTGCCTAAGGGTGTGATCTCCTTGATTAATATGCACACTAATGGGAAAGAATCTAATGCTCACTTGTTTCTTCCTTCAGAGCATTAATACCATTTGAGTTGGTCATTAAGGAGTAATCACACACACACATACATGCGCACACACACACACACTCACACACACTCACACACTGTCTGCGCTGCAATGTTTCTTTATAACAAACCAGCCTCAGGAAATTATTAATGAGGGGTTAGGAGGTTACACAGCAGTTAAACCCAGAAGAATGTGCAAAGAGAGAACTACCTATTCAGAATTGTTGGGGAGGACTGGCAGTCTGAAAAGGAATCTCTAGCCAAGAAATTTTCTATACTGTGCAAAGCCAAAATAAAATGAGTCATAACACTTCACATTTCCTAACGGGGTATTACTAGAATGACCTCTGATTTTCTACGGAAATCAAGAATGCCACAAATGAGGATGCAGAACTGCTTCTCCTTGCCCCTCCTCCCCACCATGTTTGAGGAAATATCTGCTGTAGTATAGATCCAGTCCTGGCAGAAGCTAGACAGTTTGTAACTTTTAGCTTTACCTCCAAGAAAAGAAGGAGTGGATCAGAAAACAAAAGCAACTTTTGGAGCAGATCAGAAAATAAAGGTAACTCTGCTCCGAGGTACAGGAACACCAGTATCCCCACCCACCACTAGCACCCAAATATGTCCCTTTTCCTAGGTCATATATGCCACTAGAAAAAGTCGAGTATTATATCCCACAGTTACAAAGGGATACAGAATATGCCACACCAAAATATGCTGCCTTAGTAGAAGGATTGAGCCCAAGGCACCTGAGAATCGAGAAATGCAGGACAAGTTCTCTGCCCTCCCTCCCCTTATCTGCCTAAAAGGAGAGCATAAATTTCCTTTTGTAAAGGTGGCATAAACTACTCTCCCCAACTTTCCAGTACCAGGGTGAGGAGAGGTACTCTTATCATCGGAGACAGAGAGATGAGTCTGCATAAACAGACCTGACTAAAATAACCTTTATCTCCCATTAGTTTCCCCCATAATTTTTTTTAAGATTTTATTTTTAAGAAATCTCCACACTCAATGGCAAGCCTGAATTTACAACCCCAAGGTCAAGAGTCCTATGCTCTAGCCAGGCATTCCCTCCCCCTGTATATTTCCTAGCCAATAAATTTTCCCACAGTTTAAAGCCCTTTGCTAAAATGGTATACAAGCCCCAGAGTATAACTGCTATTTTGGGTTTTCATTCCTTTCTGTAAAGCCCTTGTGTGCATAAAATTTAAAATATTAACAAAATCTATATATGCCTTTTCTCCTCTTAATCTTTTGTCAGTTTAATTCACACAGAGCAGAACCTAAAAGGGTAGAGGGAAAGTTTTGTTTTGGGGTTTTTTTTTTTGTTTTTGCCTTTTCCCCCCTCCCCTACAATTCAATAAGATATTTGAAAAGCAGTGCTGAGTTGGAAAAATTCTTACATTCACAAATACATATATCTTGGAAATGTTTCTAATTGTTGAATTGCTAAATGACTTTACTAACTGTCACTCATGAAATGCAAAATTTAGAGACTGATAAAAACTGGCAAAAATACCAAAATAAAAATGTCAACTGATGGGGTGCCTGGGTGGCTCAGTGGGTTAAGGCTCTGTCTTTAGCTCAGGTCATGATCCTGGGGTCTTGGGGTCCTGGGATCAAGTGTCGAATAGGGCTCTCTGCTCAGCAGGGAGCCTGCTTCCCCCTCTCTCTCTGCCTGCTTCTCTGCCTACTCGTTATCTCTCTCTCTCTGTCAAATAAATAAATAAAATCTTTAAAAAAAAAAAAGTCAACTGATATGTCATTATAACAAATGGACATAAGTTAACCGGGACTGCTGAGTGGTTTTCATGGTGAATATCATGATACTAACCTATCGACTACAATTCAAGGGGTAGATGGTAATGAAAAGAAGGCGCCTCTACCTCTATACCAAAGCCAGCCTTAATTTTGTGTAATCCAGCAAGAGAAAGGTCTTTCTCAATTTACCCAAAATCTGAGCCTGGAGATCCACACTCCATCTGATTGGAAATATTAAAATCCTTGCTTTCTACTGCAGACTCACTGCACCAAGGAGCAGAGCCAATCATTCCTAAATCCACAAATGTACTCAGGCCCCTAAAATACCCCACATTTAAGATCTCTGGGCCATTTCAAGTATAAATTTTAGAGGCAAAGAGGCTGCCAGTGAAATGTCTAAATTGGTAGAAAAAAACAAAACCAAAAACAAATCCTTCCCCCAGGAATATTCTTCTGCTTCAGACTTCCTTACCGAAAAATAGCAAAATGACCATGATTGGCCACATTAGCTTATGTGCTGTGTAGCCTGCTTTAATATGTACATTGAAACAAAACAAAAAGTGTCCTGCTTATAATATAAGACATTATATATTTAGGCAAAAGGATGAATCTGCTGGATTTTAAAATACTGGGTGTTTCAAATAATTAAAACTTTTCCAAGAGCTTTTACTAAATAGCTCATTTTGCCAATATCCTCTTTTCAATTTATAAACAAGGTATTTTCCAAAAAATGGAAAGGGAAACATGAAAGAGTCAGAAACAAAGAATCTCAAGTCACAATATAATGATGGAGTTAGCCTAAATTACAGGTTAGTTATTATTCCCAGACATACGATGACACTGCCAAGTTCCTTAGGAACTGTGATATTTATTGTCAGTTATCACTGAGATTGATATCAGTGTTCATTACCATGTAGAGAATCAAATAGGAATCTTCCAGAACATTTGAATGAAAGTGTATTTTTTGTTATTCACCAAAATTATTGATAGCATTGGAACAATCCAATCATGTTTTAAGACAGAAACTATTCTTTAACCTGGCATCTACTGCAGTACAAAGACCTAAGTCACACACAAAATGGAAAAATCAATTTTGGCAGCAAGACAAGAATGGCAACAGCATAGACCAATTCTTCCCAGTGCTTAAGGCAACGTCTGATAAATGAGATACCTAATACTAAACATTCAATAAGTTGACCCACTAATAAACTGCAAAAGCCAGTGATCTTCCTCAACTTTCTAATACACAACCAAAGAAATTTCCTTGGTATTTTTTATTAATCTCATTAAATCACAGATTTAAACACACAAAGGATTTAAACATTTTTTTTTCCCTGCACCAAAACAATACATGAAAAGTTCAGCGAAAAATCTGCGATCATTTAAAAATTTGTGGACATAAAAACAACTGCATAAATAGCCTGAAAAAAACAGTAATGTTTGTTTTCTGTTTTGTGTATGTTTAAGACACTTGCAAAGAAAACATGCTGAATTTTGTCTTTTTAAGGAAACACCAAAGGAAATCTTAATAATAAATGTTTGGAGTACCAGAAAAGAGCCTAAGCGCAATGTTTAAATTACCGAACTCAAAAAATAAAATAACTTCTTAAATATCCTGGATTCTATCCCATCGCAAAAGAAAGATTTACATAGTCAAGCTTCATTTGCTCACATGAGAGTTATTCATAAAAAAAAAAATTATTTTATCCTATATATGAGAAAGCCTCCCCTCTGGTAAAAAAGATCACCACTTGCAATCACCAATCGTGAGAAACTTCCACTTGTTGACTTGATTGTTACATGACCATCTCCCAAAAAGGCAAACAGCCAACCTATTAAAGACATCCCAGCAACTGGGTTCCTGTCCAGATTGTTTCCTAGACTAGAGTTTCAACTAAAGTAGAATCGGAAGGAATGTGGGAAGAATCTAGGACTTTCGAAAGTGTCATTAAGGGGGCACCTGGGTGGCTCAGTTGGTTAAGCGACTCCCTTCGGCTCAGGTCATGATCCCAGAGTCCCGGGATCGAGTCCCATATCAGGCTCCCAGCTCTGTGGGAAGTCTGCTTCTCCCTCTGAACTTCTCCCCTCTCATTCTCTCTCTCTCTCTCTCTCAAAAAAAAAAAAAAAGTGTCATTAAGAACGCATTCACACTCTGGGACACCTGGATGCTCAGTCAGTTAAGCCTCTGCCTTGGCTCAGGCCATGATCCCGGGGTCCTAGAACTGAGCTCCTTGCTCAGGAGGGAGCCTGCTTCTCCCTCTGCCTGCCGCTCCCCCTGGTTGTGCTCTCTCTCTCAATCTCCCTCTTTCTCTCACGAATGAATAAAATCTTAAGAAAAATGAACTTACACTCAAATGTCATCTCTACCAGCAAAAATGATTCACTACTTCCTATCAAACCTGCTCCCCTCTGTAGCTTTTATATTATCTTTGTCCCTTACATTGCTGTGCGAGTATATCATGTGTTATAATTTAAATTTCTAGATATCTTTGTCTTGCAGAAGTAGAGAAAGAAGATGTATACTCAACAATGCTTCTGAAACTTACTCTTCTTAAAAATCTTGCCAGATGGTACTACTTTAAAAATTGCCATAAAAAGACATGAAATATGTCTTCTCACCAAAAGTATGTGTGTCTGTTTTTTTCCAAATGGGTGAAACCCCAGTTGTCTAACAGCATGAGTAAGACACTAGAAATGAAAGATTGAGAATTACCCGTCTACCTAGGAAGCAATCAGTGTTCACTGTCAGTAATCAACACATCTCACTCCCCTAGCACAGGAAGTAAGAAGACCAGGAGGCAACGGCCTGAATTCACTGCACAGGGAAGCATAGAGCCAGTCGTCACTGCTGCTAATTCTGGATGACTTCAAAACGAATATAAGTGAAGACAATTCACTCTCCCTCACAGAGACAAATAAAATGAATGTGAAAATAAATAGTCTGGTCTCCAAGAGTCCCAAACAACTCTCTTGCCTTAAGTCCACTGAGAAATGTGGGCACAGCCCTGTGCAGTCTGGGTACCGTCCTTATGTAAATAGCAGAGGGTATGGTTTTAATTTGGTTGTGACACCATAAATATTGGCATACTGAACATGTGCTTACTGCCATGAATTTTGAACTCTCTCTCTCCAGGGGCTGCTTCTGTTTTGTCCACATGCCAGAACTAAGGACTACTTGCCCATAATCTCATATGATCAGAGCTGAGAAAATCGACTTTATTTCCAAGGGAAAAAAAAATACATTCTTTGAGCGATTTTTGGAAATGACTTTTTCAAGATTTTTGCCTTCCAGGGGATAAATCACAGCTGTCAATCTCGAAACCCCAAAGCAAAAAAAAAGGAAAACCAAACTGAAAATAAGAAAGCACATGAGGATAAATCTCACATTCACTAGAAAGAACAGAAGGAGGAAATAATTCAAAAGAAAAAATTAGTTAAAGCTATTGAAAATGGACTTTTGATAGTCACGCTTTTCTTAAACTGATTGCAATAAACGTTAATCACAAAGTTCCCTGTTTAAAAATAATTTTCCTGGAAATGATACATTTCTTTTTCTTGTTGAGGAAATAACATTCTAAGCAGTCATCACTATAATTTTGCTAATAAGGTTCTTTGCACATTCATTTTACTCAGTCTAAGCAGAAAGATGAAGAGGCCTTCCAGTGTATCCCCTTTTAGTTCCTCAAAATGAAGCCAGACATCAGTTACATCCCTCGGTTGTGAAATAAAGCATATGACTTCTTCAGGGCCTATCGGTGATGACCTGTGAGACCAGATGTCAACACTACAACAGAACTGGCTGTGTTGGGTCTAAGTGAGCTGTTTTCACTTCACTTAAAAATCCTACCACCTAATGGGACACTGAGCTAAAGATTAGTCAACATTTTACTCTCTGACTCTTGAAAATCATGAGAGAAAAGACACATACAGAACTAGACCTTAAGGTAGAGAGTGGTAAATTCTGCAAATTCTGGGAGTTTAGACCAGGTAGACATGCCAGACTGAGAGATACTGAAGGCTTTGTGGAGGCACCAGGTGGGCTGATCTTAAATACGCGCAGGCTATGAACATGCAGAGTGAAGTAAGGTAATGGTTACACTTCCAATCTCCCCACACGCGGAAACTGGTCCATGTACTCATCGTTTGATAGTTGAACTATTGCCAATACCCTTGCCTCTAGCTTCTCCTTATTTTACAATCATCCTGACGTACCTTTTTTCTTTTTTTGAAGGCAAAAAAGCAAAATACAAAACCCAAATCAGATCATTCAATGGATAGTTACTAATCTGTTGCAGGTGTAAGAACATGAAAATGGAGGAAAAGACAGGCTACCACCATGAAGGAGCTAGTGCAGAAAGCATGTAGCCTTCTCCCTAGGACCTGTCACATGACATTTAAACACTCTCCTTAGTGTGTCAGACAGAGTCCTTCACAATCCATGAATAATTTGTTCAGTCTTATTTCCCAACAAATAGAGCTGATTTTTCAATAGACTTTGTGCTTTCTAACAAGTCTGTGCCTTCTGCTAGAATCCTCTTCCTTTTTGGGGAACTCTCCTTATCCTCCAAGACCCAAATCAAGTGATGGCCTCATAAGAAGCCTTTCATGACCTCGAAAGGGAACATCTCTGGGTTCCTTAAGTGTTCTAAGCATATCTCTAGTGATGAAAAGCCACACTGATTGTCGACATCAAGTACTCAAAAAACTACATTTTGTTTATCTGTTTTCAGGATGTGCCATGGTAACTAGAACACAAGGCACTTGCTGTTTATTGGATTGAACTGACTTCTTGGTTAAAAGAGTTGCAAGGGCAGAGGCATGGAGTCATCTCTGTGGTGAGAAGAGATCAGCTTTGTGCAATCTTTTTACTGGAAAAATTGAGGTGAGATCACAGAAGACTGGAGAACACCCAAGCAGGCCCTTGTTACTCCAAGTCTGGCCCTCAACCCAGCAGCAGCAACTGCAGCGTCTGGGAGCTCACTAAGATGCAAATGCTCTGGCCCCACCAACAACCACGAAATCAGAATCTACATTTTAATAAGGAACCCCAGGTGAAGTTTGAGAAGCAATGAGGAAACACAAGGAGAGTTCTACTATAGGATGATTGTTCCCCATCAACCTCCAATGTCCGATCCATTAGGTGTGGGAAAGCGTGGGAAAAGCCTTCTAAGGACCAATAAGAACATGTTTGCCACAGTCTAGGTCATCCACACCTGCCCTGGGGTGATGACAGGGAGAACACAGAAATTATAAACACAAAAAATTATTACTTCACTCGAAAATAGGAATGTTTTCATTCATTAGCTTGATGATAATTCTGTGCTTGTTTCATGTTCTGTATTAGACATTTTAAATGTTTGTGAAGCAAAACAAAGACTATGCATTTGAAGTGGCATTCCCAGACTTGGAGCTCTGAGAGCGAGATACAGGGAGTCCTCAAAACAGATGGGCGACTGGGTACTAGAATGGCACCAAGGGGCCAACAGGATAGGTACCACGACACCAAAGCCACAGTAAGATTTTCAAAGGAAATGGCCAGGAGCTGCTCCATGAATGCTGAATCCTCAGACACATGGAGGCTCCAGCTCCCTCCACCCCAGCTCCTTTCCCAGACAAGCTGGGAGACAAGCAGCAGGCCTGGGGAGGCAGGGAAGGGGTCCAAAGCTGTCACATTTGCAGTTCTAAATTCCAAAGGACAGGGCCATCTTATTTCTTAATCATAGGGTGCTTCCTTTTAAAACCACTCTAGAACTCAGTATCTCTTAAGGGTGAGCTGAAAAACCATGTCTTGCAGAAATATCCATCCTGGGACAGGGAAAGATATCCCTTGCTCAATAAAATTCAGGAGAGAGGCGCCTGGTTGGCTCAGTGGGTTAAGCCTCTGCCTTCGGCTCAGGTCATGATCTCAGGGTCCTGGGATCGAGCCCCGCATCTGGCTCTCTGCTCAGCAGGGAGCCTGCTTCCCCCCTCTTTCTGCCTGCCTCTCTGCCTACTTGTGATCTCTCTCTCTCTCTCTCTCTCTCTGTCAGATAAATAAATAAAATCTTTAAAATAAAATAAAATAAATTCAGGAGAAACAAAAATAAAGTGTTCTGATCAAGGCTCAATAGTCGTGGTTATTCAACAAACCAGTTCTAAGTACATGTTGCCAATGATTATAGGAACATAAAAGATTCCCGGTGATAAGAGCACACACAGTGCTTACCCTGCAAATGTGTTCAGAACACGGCCTCTTTGGGGAGAGTGGAAGACACATATGGAGGTATATTCTTCTCTTGAGCAAACAACAGCCATCACTTGAACCCACCTCCAACAATTATCTATTAAATAATTGATATTTTAATTGATATTTTTAACTAATAATCTATTAGATAATTGAGAAATAATAATTAATATCTATTAAAGGTGGCTTTAATAGCTGTTAAAACAAAACAGGACACCTGGGTGGCTCAGTCATTAAGCCTCTGCCTTCGGCTCAGGTCATGATCCCAGGCTCCCGGGATCGAGCCCCGCATCGGGCCCCTGCTCACAGGGAGCCTTCTTTTCTCACTCTTCCCTTTTCATGCTCTCTCTCCCTCCCTTTAATACATAATTAAAATCTTTTTAAAACAAAACAAAACAAAAAACCCTGTGTAGGGCTTGCAACAGATGCTAGAGCTTCCACAGCAGAGATCCCAGAGGCGTGCAGAGGTTTCCCTCCACTTTTTAGGATTTTTCAGGGCACACTTGAAGGGCATCAGCTCCAGAAAGATAAAGTAAAGGGCATTAAAATGATCATTTAACTTGAATGTCCCTGGTTGTTTTGACACCTCTGCAGCTCTATGACTGGTTAAAAGTCCCTACTAACTCTGGTTTAGGTGTGTCTTTTTAACACACATTCTTGCACATGTTTCTCCCTTCCCCATCGCTATTGTTTGCTAGCACATGCATATATCTCTGCCTACCGGCCTCACTCTTTCCTCCATCACCATATCCTAAAACTTACCATCCCATCATCCTCTTGGTGGACTGATCCAGCAAAAACACCACCTTTTGTTATTTTGCCTCTCGCTTTCTCGATGCTTCTACTTGAGACATTAGGCAGGACTGGAACGTCCTGATAGGGGCTTCTCTGAACCCACTGACAGGGAGCCATGGCTGCCATTTTTCTTACATCTCCTGTCACTTTCCCACTTGGTCAAAATTTGTCTCCAGGCTCACTTCCTCCAAAGTTCAATTCCTACTTCTCTGCCAGGGACACTCCAGTTCTTTAGGCAATAATTGGACATGTTGCCTAATGTTCTACTTCCTTTTCTCCCAGGTTCCATCAGCAACTGAAGGACATTTCCAGCCCAGAAGTCTTCTCTCTTGTGACACATTGAACCTTTTCAGCTCCTTTTATCTCTCTTGAACCCAACCAACAAGTAAACAAACCTGCTTCTTTCCTCTTTCTTTCTCTCCACTCTGAAGCCTCATTACCTGCTTCTCTGATAACTAAAAGTTACCCCAAAGCCTTTAAAACTTTACGTCTCACTTCTTCACTGAAGTCCATCACTAGTCTTCCTCCCATGCCCATATTCCACATTAGGCTGAAGGGGTTTGTTGTTCTTGTTCTTGTTTTTGGTCAACACTGAAAAATCTGAAGCTGTTTACTCATCGATCTCCATTGTCTTGAATCTGTGCTATATTTTATCCTGTAGGCCAATTGCTTTGACTTTTCTCTCTCCTTCCTTGGTGCTGTCCTCCATCTGCCTTAAGGTTCTTCTCCTTTTTTTTAGTTCCCTCTCCCCTCTTTTCTGCCATTTCTCTCTCTTGCTTCCCCTCCCTTTACAGTCTGCCTCCTCTTCAGGGCTCTGGGCCACAAATGTGGGATGTCCTTTTCCTTCTAACTGTATTATTCACTTTTTAGCAACCTTCATTCTATCTCTACCTGCTGTACTCCACGAGGACTCAGACTTCATCCATAATGTGGCTGCCTGAATCTCTGGGTGGGAAGGCCAACAATGGCATCTACGCTGAATCGTACAGAACCGCTCTTCTAGTTACTCAAGACTAAGTAGTACATCAATGTCCCTCCTTTTGTGTTGCTTATTTCTAGTCACCTGCCCACTGAATGGATCTCTGAAGTCTCAGTCAGAACAAATCACATTGGACTGACTGCATGGATTTCCCGGACTCCCTTCCTCGTCTCTATTTACAGCAGGCTTCCATGTCCTACAATCAAGTCCACCGGGCCCTCCATTCTGCGGGCAACACAGGTCACTCATCTTTCCAGGCACTTTCGTTCAAAGCAGAAGTCTCCCCAGACAACCTTCCTAGTGTTTTCTAATGGCTCTGCTGTGAATGATTTTGCTTTCCCCTCGGTTCCCACCAACCACTGTATCTTATTCTGTGTTCCAGCCAGCTAATTGTCTTCTCTCCCCACTTCGCTCTAAACTACTTAATGGCAGTGACTGAATCCGATTCGGCGTCACAGTGCCAGCCGTTCGCTTTGTGGTAGTCACCTCCGTGTGATGAGTCTTTATTTACGTAGCATACGTGGAACTCCGTGCTAGATAAAAAGGGTGAATGGGTAACTAAGGCAAAAAGATGCGAGTTGTTGTTTTAAGGTCGCACGGAATCCAACTGAAAGGTAGAGGTTAGGTTTTTCGTAGTCTTAAGGCCATCTAGCCCTAAGTTACTCAATAAAAAAAAAAGGAAATAGCAAGTCACAAATTACACAGAAACTATAATATCCACCATTGTCCCTTCTTTTTTAAGGCTCGTGAAGCTGGAGCAGTTATTTCCGCAGCCAAACTTCCAGCAGTAACGCTTCAAAGTTGCCAGTATGCTATGATGCCATCGGTTTTCAAAACTGAGAAAGGCTCATTGAGTTTTACTGAGGTTTCTTACACAATCTACTTCCTTTAAGGCCAAGTGAGCCAACCCTGACTGAGAGAAGTGACAAATGCATAAATGTTATGGAATCAACACAGAAATTATTCCGTTTCCTTTCCTCACATCCACTGCCACCGCCACTGGTCACCACCACAGTGCAGGGCCCCACGCACGCCGACGTTCCCATCCACGCCCTCCCTCCCTGGGACTGGGCTGGCACAACCCTCATACCCATTTCACAGAAGGTAAGTTAATATCCTAATGTACAAAGTGGCTCTCTGAGGTGAGACAACTTGGGAGAGGACCTTTCTTTCTTTCCTTCTTTCTTTTTTGTCCCACGTCTCAAGTAAGACAAATGAATGTCACAGTAGGTTGGTTATAATAGCGGTTTTATTACAAGATTGGCAGAGTTACGGTCACTGTAAATCATAACTGTTGCTGAATTTCTACTTCACGTAGTCGTAGTTATGAGCCTACTCTTGTAAGCCAGAACAATTATTTTACAATTAGTTTAGACATGTCTGAGCCCAGAAGGAAAATTTCAATTTCAATCATCTTATTTTCCTTGAACAGAACCCAGTGCTACCAAAAAACAGGTCAATTCGACTTTTCACTCATGGGTTTCTAAACATTTTCCAAAGTTGAACAAACTTTATAGGTGTAAGTGCTCAAACTCATGTTTTCAAACTACAGTATAACATGGCAATAATGGGTTTCCATGCACTAAATTAAGACGGACAAACAAACAAAAAATAAGCTCGCACTCTCGTTTTTAGGGTAGAATATGGTCACGGTCCTATAAAACCTAACACACACCCCTGCATTTGGATGGCAAATCTATCACTTAAAACATCTAGTTAATGACCCAATTGGTTTACATGGCCCTGTACCTTTTTACGGCCTTTCCATAAAGAAGTTATTACATCCATTCCCTTTATTTTGTTTAAGAGTGTTTGCATTAGCCCCAGAACCACAAACCAGTTAAACAAGCTCTCCTTAGATAGACGTGGTCTCATATAATTCACCACTACCGGGGAAATTTTCAAAACAATGTTTGTAGTTTGGAAACACCACACATTCCCATACACCAAAAGTATTTCCTGTGCTTTCTGCAGTTTTCAATGCTCGGCAGATATATTAAATAAGTCCTATTTTTTCCCCCATTTTTCCAAGTAAAAGTGTGGCATTTGCACTTCTTCCAGAAGCTTTACACCTCTGAGTTTTTTGCTAAGGGAGGCTGGTCATTCAGAAATGCTTGTAAATGAAGATTGCAAGGGAAATGTGAAATCCGTACACTCTAATTGATTTCCTAGGATGGAACCGTTAGTTCTAAAAGGAAACCATTTTAGAGCAGTTAGTTTAATGGGGTACCCAACTGATGCCTATTAAAAGTTATCAGCACAGATTAAAGATACATTTTAAACCACAAAAGAAAAGCTTTTCTAAAAAATAAGCAGAGAGATCATTTGATTGCTAATTTTACATTCTTCTTGCTTATAAATCTCAAGCCTGCTAATATTCACAAGAAAACAGTTTAAAACTACTGTTTCAAGGCTTAGCATTTCTCAGTTAGGTAGCTAGACTCTGTCAATATCTCTCCATAGATGAGCCAGGTTTTGACCTGGGAAACACCTGCTATTGTTAGACTGTTGATTTTTTCCAGAAACAGTCAAACAGTTTTGAGTGAAGTCACTAACACAAAGATGCAGTTGAGCCCATCATATGTATATCCAATATACATAAAATGCATCTGAAACCCTAAGAACACTCTGAGAGTCCCTCCTTTTGTAGAGGAGATTCATTTTCTCGTAGGCTCCAGAAATAGAGTGTACTTTTGTTTATAAATAAAAGTGAAGTCAGGAACAAAATGCATCCTTACAGAGACACTGCTACTTCCTTAATAGGAAGCCAGTACCTTTTATTACCTATGACATAAACATAGTTCCAGTAGAGGAGATCGTGCCCACCACACCCCATCTCTACCTCTGGATGTGCAGATCGATGCTTTTCATACTCACATTATCTGATTTTTTTTCTTGTTTTCATAGTGTTTACATATCCAGGAATCACTACAAGGAATACAGCTGAATTTGATCTGTCTTTTGGGTAACTCGATGGTACATCACACTCTAGTAAGAAGGAGACTTTAATATATATTTCCATAGAGCAATATGAAAACGTCAGAAGCTACTGTGTTTTCCTGTGTTCTTAAACTATGTGCACCCCACTTGTTAAGTCTCCGGTATAGAGGAGGATAAATCACAAATGAATACTGCAGGTTCCCCTTATTCCCAAACCCAGTTAGAAATTTCCAGGTAGGAACTGAGTATTTCTTCCTTCTCATCTGCTCACATTTTAATCACATTTTAAGCAAAGGTTCCTTTTTAGTACACTGATGTTAAATATCGCCTCATGCCATAAGAAAAGAAATTATAATGTTTTAATGACTCTTAATTTGCATTTCTAATCACCTCAGACTATGAATGTGTATGGCAGTATGGGAAACAAGCTGTGATTTATTCCTTAGTGGAAAAAAAAGGGGGGGGAGCGTAAGTAATAGGACTCTTTAATAGACAGATGTCCTTATAAATACCCAGCAAAAATAACTGCCAGAAACAACATGAGATAAGTATCACGTAAGTTCAACTTCTGTTGTTAATGGTTTCTGATCTCTGTATTGACTCAAAAGGCAGGTGCAATGGCCAGCTGGGCATATTTAAGCATGGAAGCCTATCTCCATCTTGCAAATGTTGAAAAAGCCTAAAATAGTATCCCCTCACAAACAAGGCTTTCCTAGAATGCAAAAAGCATAGCTTCAAAAAAGTGGCATGGCATCCAGAAAGCACATCCACCAAGAAACTCATTCTTTTCAGGTCCTTAAATACCACAAAATATTTGTAGCGCTGTCTACAAGGGACCAGAATGAGCCTCACGAGAGAAATGATGCAGTTACTCAATGCAGAGTAACCTCATAGGAATTAATTTTCCACAAGACTTGAAAGCTTTTCCCTTCAAAGTGTTAAGGCTGTTTTCTTTGCTTCTGGCAACGTAACAGCTTCATTACACTAATTCAATGTGCTGGAAGCTGTCTTCCTTTTACCACAACCTCCTGATCCCTCACCCAGCCTCATTCCACAGGCCATCCATTTTGTGAATGAAGTGTGAAAATAGCTCTTTGTTTACATAAAGGAGGCAAGAGAGAGTAGTGTGGACACAGGCTTAGCTTATGTGAGTGTAACAGAGGCTGTACAGGCTGCCCTTCTCACCAGTGCAGAACGCCCAAACACGTCTAATGACCGGGACAAAGCTGCAACAATAAGCAGTCAACGACACACCCCAAAGCAGAACTGCTACCACATGTCTGCTTCGAAAATAACTGAAAATGAAGGGTTTTCACCAGCTCTAAAACGGGGAGACAATCTTCTCTTCTATCCTGTTTGTTAAGTGCAAACTCTGCATGAAGCACACTGCAAATGGCATCAGAGCCTTTGCACATACACATCCAGGACATCTTTCCGCCATTTTCCTGTCTCTACTCATATTCAACACCAGACTCTTCTTGTCTCCCATGGGATATGCCTTTTCCTGCCTGTATTCTTTTGTGCAGACTGTTCCCTCAGCCTAGAATGTTCTCTTTTCCTCTCCCAGACCCGCTTCAAAATATGTCACCTGCCCTGTGGGAACTTTCCTCCTTTCACTTCTCTTCCAGGCGGAATCTATTACTTAGTGAATCAACAGAGGATTTTTGAAGTGAAATAAAGCATCTCATGTTCTCATAGCACTTTGAGCACAGCACTACTAGACCATGAGAAAAAAGAAGGATGTGTCCTCATTCCTGGACAGAGCTTCTCAAGGGCAGAACTGCGTCTTATTCTTTGTGTATCCAGCACCTAGTGCAGAGCTTAGCCAAGAGCAGATGCTTATAAATATTTGCTGAATAAAAGCAATGTTCTAATAAAACATTAGACCATTTAGCTCATGAAGGAAGAAGCATGTGACTCTGAGTCCCGGGTTGGAGTCAGACTGAGGTCCAAACATTTACCAGCTACGAGACCTCGGCTAAGCTACTAAGCTAGTGAAGCCTTGGTGTTTTCCCTCATACCTCATGGGGAGGTTATAAAGATAAGCTATATACTGTCTGCAAACATTGAGCACAAGTGTGGCAACTAACAGGTGCTCACAGGGTATCATTATTAAGCATTACAAAACCAGAGATTCACAGAGAGATCTTTAGACCCATCTACCCACCCACAAAGAATGCATCCAAATGATCCTTCTGTGTCTCTCCTGAGAGCTCTAACTGGTGTCTTCACAGGATGCACAGCAGCACTGCAAATCTATATCCTTGCATTTATCATCAAGGTGCCTCGCACTGTTTGGTGATGTTGGTTTCTCTCAGAAAGACAGACCCTCCAACCCCACTCCCTGCAACAACCCTAAACACACCTCATTTGATTGAGAAATGGCTCAAGTACTATCTGATCAGGTAAAAGCCAAGTTTGAAAAAAAAAATCATAGTTTGACGAGAAAGCAAAATTAGTGAGGCCAGCCTGGCAGAGATGGTTTGGCTTAGACAAAAGTCAAATGTCCAGGAAAGACGCTGCTCCATCATCAGGGTACTGAAAATAACTCCTTGAAGATGGCATATGACGTCTAATGTGAAGTCAGGTGACAGAATTGACTAAGCTCAATTTAGCATGTATTCTCATGAAGTAAAAGGCAAAATGAACTGATGTTGCCAAAAAAAAATCATTCTTAATAACCTGACTTTAACTATAAGCTTAGTTAGTATAACTCATCTTTATAATTTTTAGCTCCTTTTGTTCTCAGATTTAGAAGCGTCACAAATAAAATTTCGGTCATTTAATCCTATATTTGGCAAGCCATTCAAGTCCACAGCTATGAATTTATTTCCTGATGTTCTTGACTTGTGAGAGAAATTTGAGCCTCTGAAAAGAATACTGTATATATTAAAATGTAAATAAAAATTAAAATCACTCATTAAATTCATTCAAAGAGGGTTGTGCTTTGAGAGCCCACTGACCCACGCTCATTTACTCATTCCCACAGTACTTTTACCAGTGAGACATTCTGCTAAATGAAATGTTTAAAATATTGTTTAAAAAAAAAAACTCCCTTGTGGAACCAAGCATCCCAACATCAACCATCCTCTTCATCATCAACAATTAAAAAATCAAAATATTGTAATGAACATCATCCATCTATGGACTTAGTACTCCTGCTTAAGATAAACTCTGGACATGTAATAGTAACAATTCTAAAGGTAGTTTCTCAAGTTATTTCCCAAATTATCAGATTTCTACACCAATAGAAATAATATAATATATATTAGCCAGACACTCTGTTGTCATTAACGAAAGTGATTAAAGTTTTTTTTAATATTCTTATAAGTTGTGTTTCAGGCTCAAGGCGGTCCTGTCTTCCTTTACAAACCACAAAGCATGCAACCCTCTAAAATAATAAAGAATGGTTTTTGTAGAAAGCATCAAAATGTTAATTCCATTTGCCCAGTTGATTCTTCATGTAAGGAAAAATACATCACGACACTAGCAGTTTAGTACTGTTGCACTCAACAGCGACCTAGACAAAGTCTAGATAGAGTTAGCTCTCTGGATCTCACCTCACACATCGGTGAGGAGAGGGTCTCGGGATCTGTCCAGTCCTAACATTCCACACACCAAATTTATGGCTGATGTCTAGCCTGTGCGTCTGTGAGCCACAGGCAGAAGAAGGAAAGCACACTTTTTCCAGGGGCATCTCAGCCATGCAAAATTCACCATTCTTCAGATCCTTGGTCCACATCACAGAACACCCCATCTTCGGGAAACACGGAGGTATGCACAGCAATGGCACACCAGTTGTAGGAAACTCACCCACTTCCTTGGTACATGCACACCTGGTAACATGGTATATTAACCAAGATTGCAGGATAATACTTTGACTGGCATCACAACCAATAAATAAACAAGTTTATCTTCTCATGAAAAATGTAAAACAATATGGAAGTTTCAAGACCAAAACGACAGCTTCATAGATGGCCTACTATATAGTCAACACCATAGTCTTACTCTAATAAGGCACTACACCCAGAACCACCCAACAACAAATTATTGAGCACATACTACATGCAATCCCGTTCCGGGTGCTAAAGCTCCCACAAAGAGCAAGTGGGACAAGCTCCCTCCCATACTCTCTGGGAGTGGGAGAAGCTTCCTCCCATACTCTCTGGGAGCTTACGTACTCTGGGGATGGTGGGTGGGGTAGGTTTCCAATCACTTAACTGATCAATACCAAGAAGAATATCAAAAAGGGATAATAAGTACCATGCATTTAATTAACACCTTGATGTGATAGTGAGGGCTGGCTAATTCAGATTAAGTGGGCAGAATAAGACTTCACCGATAAGATGATCCATTTAATTTAGGAGACAGTAAGGTGCTATCCACGCACAAGCACCTGATCAGGGTTGCCCAGAGAAACAACCACCACCAAGTGAGGTTGCAATCCCATACCATGTGTGCCATGTCCCCCTGCTTCATCTCACTCTCCATGCCCCAACCCTTGATGAGGTAAAACACGAGAAGCTGCAAGAAGGACGCTTTTTAAGAAAAGGTCATATCCTTTTCTTACTCCAGGTCCTTCAAGCTTCAGCTTGGCCTCAGATGCCCAGCAGGGAAAAGAAGAGAGAAGAGTTGGAACTCCAATATGACTGAAATGATCAGTAGCTAAAAGTGTGAAGATGGCTAACAATCAATATGGCAGGCACACTGATCAATCAGGAATGAGGCCAGCAGGGTCGAAGTGGTATTCTAGAGGTTCTGAGCTGTGTCAAATACTACCCTTGTAGTTTCTGATTCATAGACGGTTAGTTTGTCCTAAAAGGATAGCACTGGCTCCTTCTCAACCCATTAGGAATATTTCACTATTTTAACAATCCGTGTGGTAGTAATGGGCATATGAACTAAAAATCAACCGCTAGAGGTGTCCTTTGGAAATAAGAGATATTCAAAAGACAAAAAAACAAAAACAAGACAAAACACACAAAAAATGCAGTTGGAGACACTGGTAGAGAAAAATAACCCAGGAGACTATTGTTTAATAAATGACTTATGGAGATATTCTGGTATTTCCAAATAAAGCAATAAAGCAATCAGAAACATCAAAAATTAGACTAAGTAACTAAAGGGATTTTTATGATCATTTTGGTTAACACAAATAGAAACCTATCAAGTACATTTTAGCAATTTGGGAAACATTTTTGGGGGAGGCGAGTATGAACATTATGAATGCACTGATTCAATTTTTATTTAACACACATCGCATTATGATTAGAATTCTGTTTCTACAAAAAGTGTGCAGGATGTAGATAAAACAGAATTTTAGCACTATAAAGGTTGGAAAAAACATGAAGTAGAAGAGAATATACCAAAGATCTGTAAAAAATAAGTGTCATGAATGATGAAATAAGAATAGACAAAGCTAAGATTTTGGTGTCCAAGAAGGAGCTCTACAAAATGGCACCACTGGGGAACTTCAGTGTCAGATCCTGGCCTCTATTTCAAACTATTTAACCAAATAATATACAAGTCCCTAAAGCTTCTGAAAGATCTGAACATCTTTTAGAGGTAAATGTAAAACACATCAGATTAATTGCAAAAGATAACAATTGGTAGAAGGGGAATGTTACCAAAAAATAGAATGGGATTTTTCTGACACCAATTGTGAAAAACAACATTCATCATTACATAATGGCACTTTACTGCTTCAACTTCCTTAACGGTCTCAAACACAGCAGAGAACAAGGAGGAAGTGCTTAAAAAAAGCCTCTAAACAACAAAAATAAATGTCACAAAGGTCACGCACTACAACTTATAGACTAACTCGCAGGAAGTCCCTTTAGCACTGGGTCAGAGCCTATTTACTCTTGGACACCCTTCTAAGGATTGTGATTATCTATTTTCAGTAAAAGAAAGCTTTGAAGCTACCCCCTAGAAAGGGTAGGGGGAATGGACACAACTCTGTTAGACACAGGCACTTGGCAAGAGGAGGAGAAACAAGCTGCATCAAAAGAAAAAAAAGAGGGAAGCCACAAACACAAGATGTGTGTATTCAGAAAGGCATTCTTCGAGGACCATTTTTCCCCAAAATAAATGGCCCCATGGGCCACAAAAGTTCTTGAGGAAAAGAGCACATACAATAAATGATGTTCATAAGCATAACCCAAACCAACAGAGACATATTCTAAATCTGCTCTCAAAATGATTAAAGAAAATGAGAACCGGAAGCACATTTCGGCTCCATGGGTAAATTAAAATCACTCACCAATGACACAAAGTGGATGAGGCCTTCCTCCAACAACTTTGTGATTGGTGTCTATTTGGGCTATATAAAATTGATGAAGGAAGCTTTGTTTCTTTTTGCTTTTTGATGCATATGATTCCTTCCTCTACAATGCAGAAGTTACCATCTCAGAACTTACTGGTTCCATAACAGGCATTTTCCTCTATGTGAGTGCACACAGCTATCAGTCATCTTTCCCATGGTCATATAGAAAGTATAGGTCAGAAACCCTATATAAGTCAACGTTCTTATCTTTTATCTCCTTCTTTAAGTTACATCTGGAGACCCAGTCAGGGTAAGAATTAAGGACACAAACGTAACATAATATTGGAAGATAAAGCTATTCTCACAGCAAATTGGCAAGAATTGCAATATACTATTAGGTCAAAAACCAGGTAATGAATAATAACAGGGCAAATGACACTGATCCTCCAAAATGAATTTTGAAACCTGCACATGATCCAACCTAAATCCAAATATCTAGCATTGGCTATAGCAATCAATTTCCATTTATTTATAACACCTCTTGGAGCACCAAGTTAATACTGAAATGAGGCAGTCCTGAGGATCTGATTGCATCAACACTTGAGAATTTAGAATTCCGGAGAAAAGACAGTCTTACTAAGGAGAGGTCTCTGAAAGCACGAATGAGTTCCTATAGTCACAATAAATAGACCAATTTGAACATTTGGCACTCAGAAGACCTTTCATAAAATGATGCAATGCACACACTGGGCCAATGACATTTCTATGTGGCATCTCCAGGAGGGTTTGTACTTCCAGAATTGGGCAATCTTCAAAATTGAGAATAGCAAGAGGGCAATCAAAAATCCATCATAACTCACTGTGAGGGCAAAAAAATCCCACCTAAGGGAATGCAAATTTTAACCCCTCCCCCAAAGGAGAAGAAGAAAAGGAAGTTCCAGCAAATTTGTTCACATTCCAGAGGGATCTTCTTTGGCAACTACCTGTTATCCTCAAAGCTTGGAACCCTGAAGCCTAAAATCAACCTGAGCATGTGCAGGAAAATAGCTCTATATTGCCCCCTAGTGCTGGATAGTCCCACTTCTCCTGAGGCTAAGAACTACAAGGTGAGTAGTTCTCTACCTCTAGTTACTTAGTGCTTGCCAGCCCTCCCAGAGCTAAACATAGCTCAATCCTCTACCCACAGATTAGGAAACAGCCAGGCTATTTTTAGCATCATGCAACTTAGGAATAGAAATGGCCCAGCCTCTGATGGTAACAGAATGTGTGTGGCCTGGCTTAATGAACTCACCTCTCCAGAGGGTGTGAACCTACTCAGTAAAGTGGCCAATGACCCCATGAGAGCTCAGGGGCCCATTACAAAGTGATGAGGGTAGGTGGATCACAAGAAAGAATGACAATCAGAGGCACAAGTAGCAAAGGGATTCGGAAGGTGACAGATGCCAGGACAGGCTTGATAAAACGGCACAGAAGGAGAAATGATAATGGCACAGGAACTATAAAATATAGACAACAGAAGCCGGGAATATTGTGCATTGTCATTTTGGAGAAGCTTGTCTAGTAAGAAGCAATATTTTGAACTGGACATTTATTTTACATGAAAAAGAACAAAGGTTGGTCTGATTTGTTTCCTGCCAGGGTACAGCTGGTGCTGGGGCTCCTTTGATCACTTTCCCCCAGTCCTCTGCAGCTCCTGTGATTAGAGATAGATCTCTAGGCTGCCCTTTGATCAGCAGCTCAAGTGGCCTGCAGGTGCCATGTGCCATCACATTAGCAAGTTGTAAGAAACAACTACATTAATATTGGCCGATAAATGTGATAATGTGTACTTGCTGAACATACAACACATACAAATAATGTCTACAAAAGTCCCCGGAATCCTCAATCTATCTTTATACTTTAAAACTCTGTATGCTTTCTTAAGGATGAACAATTCAGAGAGCTTAAATTCAGAGTCGAAGCTTGAAAACACCCCAGTACATAAAGAAAAAGTTTACTGTGACTTAAAAACACAGCACACACCATTCTGATTTTCTAGGTATGCTGCTTGGGTTCATTTCCTCCGGCTAATAAAGTGACAGCATTCTTGCATTCTGAATAGATGGCCTACAAAGCAGTAAAAACATGTACATTTCTTTTCAAATAACGTTAAGAGCCACCACTTGTAAACAGGGTATTTAATATTCTAATTTTAGACAGCCTACATTAACATTGTGGTTTCATGTGCAGTATAAAATTTCTATTTACAAAGTATTCTCGAAAATGACTTCATAATGGTAGATCAAGAGAAAAAGAGTTTAGAAATTGAATGATGTAAATCATATGGGGTTCAGAGGCTAAGCAAATTACACACCCTGAAGCTGCCCTGGCTTTATGAAAGGAGCCTTTCTCCAGCTCTGTGCAATCCCAGCCCAAGGGAACTTGCATCTGAGAGTTTTCTAAACATTTCAGGTACACTTGAAAGCTGAAAGTAATTCTCATTTCCTATGCAGGATTAAGTCGTTTCCAGCACACACAAAATAGCAGTCATTCACCAACACATATAAAAACACACACCAGAAAGGTAAGGACTTCAGAGTACAAAGGCACATTAAAAAAAAAAAAATAGAGTGCAAGAGAAATACATTTTTTAACTCCCCCTAAAAACGTCCACACGGCCTCTTGACCTCTCTATTTCCTATCTACTTACTGATTAATTGATGCCTTTCCACTCTGAGTGCTTCAATTAATGTGGCTGGTACATTTCCTCAAACACCCCCCCTCCCCACGAAAACGAAAATCGGAGTAAAGTCAAACGTGCCAAGACTCATTCATTTTGAATTCATTTTTCGAGGCAGTTCTTGAACTTATAACTCTGGCAAGGAAAGGTTCTGCAATGTGCGTTTGAATTGACGTTCACAATCGCTCCCAGAATGTCCTCTCTAACTGAGCCAGCAGTGGCACTCACGTTGCCCTGTTACAGCTTTGTGGGAGCTCCTGAAGTTGCAAACTGCACGTAACCTCCTCAAGTCCATGCCAATGAACGCAGCGCGTATTTGCATGGATAGAGAGACGATTATACCCTCGCAGGCTGGTGTACATCACACACCAACGCACAATGCCAACGTAACACACACAGCGAGAAACAAGAAGGGGGAGAAAGGGGTAAAAGACTCACCGTTCTGTTCCTTGTTGCTGGAGTACTGGAATTTACTACTCAGGTTGGACTCAGCCTGAGTCCCGTGTCTCTGGCCGGCCAGGGCAGATGTCAGCAGGAGAAGCCCGAAGAGGAGCATTTGGCTGACTGGGGCGAGAACTCACTCACGGCGGGCACTTTGGAAGCAGCGACTCCTGAGTCTCTTTCACCACCGCCAGGGGAAGGCTGCACTGGGGTGGAAGCGGCGAGCCTGCTCTGGCAGCAGAGAATCGCAGGGTAGTTTCCACATAATCCCATCCAAAACTTTTTCCTAGAGCCCTCTTCTGTGTCTCCAGTTTTTGAAAAGGATCAAAGCAAAACCTGGACCTGAACCAGTTTCCCAAGGTTTAAACAAATCCTGAGCTGTGCCGAAGTGGTGGGGGTGGGGGTGAAGACGAGGGAGGAAAGAGGGGGTGGGGACGCGGGGGAGCCGGGGGAGCGGCGAGAAGTCACCAGCAAGTTGCTGGGAGCACCTGTCAGTTCGGAGGACAGGACAGAGGCGAAAACTCAAGGGTCGCGCGAAGCCAGCCTCGAGGCCAAGTTGGCGGCGAGCAGTTTCTGATCAATAACAAAGCTGCCAATAGATGCGCTCTCCGGGCGCCCCTCTCCCCAGCCCCACCCCCACCCCCGAAGGGGGAGGGGGAAGAAACAAGGCTAGGGCGCCGCGCCGGGTCCCGGGGGCCGCGGAGCCGGAGCGAGGCCGGGGGGCTTCGGGCCGAGGCCGCCCCGGGCGCGGGCGGAGGGAGGCCGCGGGGCTCCCGCTCCCCAGCCCGGCGCGCAGGCTGCGCCGGGTCCCCACCGCCGCGGCGCGGATCCCGGCACCTGGCTGGAGTTTTCTGCGACCAAAGTTCACCTTGTTCGAGTGCGTCCCCCGCTCCTCGAAGCCGAGGGAAATTCGGCAGCCCGGGGTCACCGAGGGGCTCCGGTCGTTCCCCGTCCCCTCCCCCCACGCCTAGGGCTCCGCGCAAACCTCGGGGCTCCGCGCGGCGTCTCGGCACCGGGTGGAGAGGGAAGGCCGGCGGCCCAAGGCTGCGGCTTGTCCCCTCCCCTCGTCTACCTTCCCCCAGCCGGCGGCGGTCGGGAGGAGGGGGCCGTGGGCAGAGCCCGGGCGGAGCGCGCGGCTGGCGAGCGGGGGAGGCTGAGCTGTTCCGCCGCGGGCGGCCGCAGGGGCGGACGAGGGTCGGCGCCTCCAGGAGGGGCAGCCCCGGGCCGCGTCCGCTCGCGCCCACTCCGGCAGCCAACTGGCGGTCCAACAGGTGCTGGCGCAGACAGGGGGTGCTGCGGGGCTCGCCGCAGACGGGACCCGAACGGCCCCGGCGAGGAATGCAGCCAGAGCGGCCCCTGGTTTCCTTCCCCCGCCCCAGGAAGCCCCTGGCCCCAAATAAAGAGCAAGATGGGTGGCGAAGGGTACTGCAAACGCAAAACTGAGTGGAGAAGAACTTCCTGCAACTCTCCCTCTTCCCCCGCCCTCCGTGGTCGTGACTTGTCATTAATTTCTGAGGGGATCCCCATTCCCAAAGACTTGGCCAGAGTTTCTGGACCGAAGAATCAAGGGAAATTGGATTTCAAAGATTTCCCTTCAGTTTCCAGCTCTCTGAAGCGGGATGGATAAACAAAAGTAGACAAACAGCCAGCATATTAACAGCAACATTCATTCATTTAGCAAACACTATTTGTTGAATGCCTACTGTGTCAGGTACTGTTCTAGGAGCTGGGGCGGCAGCAGTGAAAACACAAAAGGCTCTGTCCCCGCGAAAGTGGCATTCTGGTTGGACTACGTTAATTTAATATCGACCAAGTCCTCTGGACAACAAATCAGAAATAGCACCGGACCTCCTGTTAAATAAGGCAATGCAAACAATTCGACCCTTCATGGTGTTCCACTGGGGGTTGGAAGAAAGGATATAGCCTTAAGGCATATGCTGGAGTACTGGTGGAGTCTCAGATGCCTCTTTTTCAGGAGCTGCCCTTCCTGGCCTTGCATGACCGTCCACTGAGTCAGCTGCCCTGTACAAGGATCCAGGGATGCTTGGGGAAGGCACATAGACCTACGGAACCAAACCAGGAGCTGACCCTTTCTCAGTCGTGCTGAAAATGCCAAGCCCTCTTCCTGTATTTGGACCCCCCACTGAGACCAACCAACTTGACCTCTACCTAATATCCTGATCCTCTTCCTTTTGCCTCTTCAAATTCTAATAAGCTCAATTCCTCTTTACTCACCTATCACATTCATTCATTCTTATTTCTTTCGGGCTTCTGTCTTCCCATGCAGGATACCAAGACAATTAAACAAGGCCCAGTCTTTGATTTTAAAGAACTTACAGGTTAGCTGACAAGGGCTGGTTATTTTATGTGCTTTAGCAGCTCCTCAACACCAGTGCGAATCCGTATTTGCACAATAAATATGTCCCAAAAATGTTTTGTGGATTTGTAAGGGAGTCAGTGCTCCCAATGTTAATAACATAATGAGACTTGTTATATAAAAGACATGCTTTATGAGTGTGTTTTAATCTATTTGTAATAAAATTAATTACTCCTGAGTTTTTCTAGTTTTGTAAGTTTAATTTTCTAATCAGGGTTTTTCTAAATGAGGCTGTTAAATGTCCCTATAGTTAACATTTCTTGACCACCCACATAGAGGGTGTGAGTGTGTGTGTGTGTGTGTGTGCACGTGTGTGTAGATTTAATCCATTTGCTCTCATGAGATTATAAGGGTGATGACTACTTTTTATTTTGTATCATTTCATATTGGCTAGAACAGTGCCTGGCTCAGGGGGATAATAAATAAACACTCTTGACTGATTGACAGGTTTCTTTATTGGAGTCACTTACATTCTCCCTGGAATTTCAGCATGAAGGTTGCATTTGAAAAGTTACAGATGATCTAGAATAATACTCTACCTCTGCGTTTCACCTCATCCATATTCTATAGATTGATTTGACAATCACCTTATAAATAAAGCCAGCCAGGTGCTCCTGCATGACCCCTAAACAAAATCATGGTCACATTGCTTAGTTTCCTTTCAATGTACTTGCATTGTTGTTCCTTGAACTGCACTTGCCCTTGGCATAGTTGATTCTTTTAACACTTTATCCTCTGCCTGTCTTCCTGCTCCATTTTGCTTATAAACCTTTCCTAGAAAAATGGGACCCTTGCACTAAAAGTAAATTTTATGTAATCCGGAGTCTGCCTGATTACTAAACAATATATTTTGAATGAATATGGCTTTGTTTTGGCCTAAGGCATTTTCCTTGAGGAAAGGCATCTGTTCCGCCAACCAAGAGAAAATAATTGCAAACATTCTTTGTGGTTTTCATGTTTTCTTAAACCTTAGGAAGGAGTGCCCATTCAGGCTGAATGCATGAACAGTGTTACCTCCAAATTCCTGCTGAAGAACATAGTAGAATGTACTCGGTTATTAACAATGATAATTTGGAGGAAGGAGGGTGAGTGTCACTATTAATTTTGTTGAAGTTGAGTAAGATTTAAAACAAATTACCCATTTAGCTGGTCGCGTAACACCTGGGAGGCAAGAACCATCAGGACATATTTTTGCCTCGGAAATCAAATATTGCAAGTTTCTTGCTCTCTCTTGTTCTGATTCAATCTTAACACACACAGAAACACACACACACACTCACATACACAGAGGTGTATGTACAAAATTATTTTACCACTTTTCTCAGAACTTTAAATTTCCAGCATTTTAGTGGCAGATAATTGAGCATGAGTTTCTAAAGTTCAGAAATCTCTGATCTACCTAAATGCCCACTGGGTTTCCAGAATAGCTAACAAACAACACTTACCTATACATTTACAAACAACACTTACCTATTCATTTAAATGAGACTAGGGCCTGGAGGCATCATCAATAAGGAAGTAAATGCCCATAGATCACTGCAGAAATAAAGAATGTTCTAGAAAAAAAAATTAAGGAATCTCTCTTAAAGTCATCCTTTTCTCTCTCCATTCTCTCTAACTACCCCATCTTGAGAAACACGATCTTGCTATCTCTCGAGATCTACACTAATACTCTGTTTTCCAACCTAAAAATTATAAACACACTTTTTATTAAACTCTTCTCTTTTACGATGGTCACCCTTTACCTCCCAGTGTAACAATGTTAATCTGAGAAAGACTTGCTTGCTGTGGCAAATGGTAGAGGGTTGTGCTCAGGCCCTACTCTTTTTAATTTCGACTTTTCTGGAGAAGGGAGTTGGGAGGTGGGAAGTTAGAGGTGTGTGGCCAAGGGATAGGAGTGATAAGAACTAGCTTTTAGGTGACCCTCTGTGGCTTTTCCCATTGAAGCTGCTGTTTCCTTTTAAAATCACGGTTAAGTATGCAAAGATTTTGTTCAAAATCTCAGAAGTGCTTGTCTGACTCAGAATTCAGCGAGAGTAAGTAGCCGAAACAGCCCCAAAGAAAGAGGAGCCTTGGTAACCTTTGAACCACCACAACAAAAGATCATTTCACTGGAAGATGGGACACTAGGGACTTAGACTGACCTTGCCATGACCAAACAGTACAACCTTGATCTAGAAATCCTCTCTGTCCTTTCTCTTTATATGAGAAATATACACTGAATTCTGTGTCAGTCCTTTTACCAATCTAGAACTTTTTCTTTGGTTCTCTGAGCTATTAGAGGTAGTGATAGCAAAACTTTTTTCAACTTAATTGTGCTCCTGTGATAATGCATGACTGAAACAATGGTTTCCTAGCCTCAACTTAAAGGTGTCTTGGTGGCTAGCTAAAGATGATGAAAAGAGTTCTCCCTAAACTTGCCCCATCAAGGTAGTCCTCTATAATCTATAATCGAACTATTATGATAGTTCTACAAGACAAGTTCTACTAATAAAAAAACAGAGGGGCAGAAAAAAGAGTTTGGAAGTCACTGACTAATGCAAGCATCAGGAGTTTTATTGAATTCAAGAAAACTAAATAATTATGTGTAGACATCTACATTTTAATTTTTAATATTTGGTATGACAATAGCAATGTCGAAAGGCGCAAAGTGTGGTTCCGAGGTAAAGAAAGTTAGTGATCAGACATAAGTGAGTTGTAAATAATGACAAAATAAATTGGTATTAGTCAAGAGCAGATGGCCAATGTCCTCCTGGTCTGTAGGGTCACACTGGTGGAATGTGAAACAGTCCTGAGAGCAAGCGCATCCCCTAAAAATGTGGGCACCAACCAAAAACTAGGTTTGGTCATATCCGCCACTCAATAAGATGTCATTTTTCCCTCCCTTGAAATCATGCGTAGGATATGAAGGCCGTTGTCCACATTGTGACAAATCATAGTAAAGAGGTCATGGCACAGTTACAGATCCTCCTTTCTCAGATAGTGACCCTCTTATTTCAAAGGTCATGGGAGAAGGACCCTTTCACTTTGTGATCATTGTTTCAAATGCAGACTTTTCCTTGGCTACCAGCTTTTGCAAAAGAGATGGAGAGCCTCAGGACTCTACTTAATGAACATTTTAAAAGTTTCGGTGGATAGCAAAAAAGAAAATGTGGCTTAACTAATCTAATACTAAAAGTATCCTGAATGGCTTTTAAAGCTCACGATAGTTCAAGAGATTTTCTTACTCCTTTCTATGACTAGGATTACTATTTGCTCTTTATGATCTTTACAGTTAGAAAAGTGCTTGCCCTCTTCTATCCTAAAACCTTACAACATTTTAAGGCATCATTTTATAGGCCCAAATTTTATTTTTAGCAGCACAATTTGCTTTGACATTTTCCTCATCCCCCGGTTTCCCCTTTTCTCCTTTTTCATCATCTCAATCTTCTTTCACTCATCCTCCATGAAGGACAAAAACATCTTTTCCTCTGACAGGAGGCTCAAAGGATAGTTAAAGAGAGGTCCACCAAAGAAAATAAAATCAAGGAGAGAATTATTCGGTTCAAATTTACTTTTTTGAAGCACCTATCATGTCCCAGGAGCTGTTCCACACCTTTAGATCTATTTTCTCATTTAATCTTCTCAGCAATCCTTGGAGGAAAGTCAGAGTTTCCCATTTAAATGTAAAGAAACTGAAGCTCCAAGAGGATAATTAGTTTTCCCAGAGTAGCACTATCAATGACAGTACACTTACTGTTTGAGCCAGGTCTTGCCGTTCTACTCCTGTGTTTTTGACACATTTAGGCCCTGGATTTGGGGGCAAAAACATTTTTATTTGAAGCTTTCTTATGTTTCTTCTCGATGTTTTCTCCGCCATGACTATTTTCCCCCTATGTTGTGTTTGTGCGTGTGTGTTTCAGATTTTATTTATGTATTTATTTATTTTTATTTATTTATTTGAAAGAGAAAGAATGAGCATGAGCTGGGGGACAGGGAGGAGCAGAGAGAGAAGGACAAGCAAACTCCCCACCAAGCAGGGAGCCCAGCCCTAGATCCCAGGACCCTGGGATCATGACCTGAGTCAAAGGCTTACCTGACTGAGCCACCCAGGTGCCCCTGTCTGCCCCAATGTTTAATTTGAGGTATACTATGGTTTATGTAGCTGAATTTTCCCATGTGTTTTAGGACACTAATCTAACAGTAGACAGCTCTTTCTGGAACAGCCTAAATGAAATATTTGAGTCAGAGGGAATACTGGTTACTCGAAAGACTGGTGGTGACTAAGGAATCAGAAAGCTGGCCTTGGGGAGAAGCCCACCCAGAGCATGGGCTAGCAAGAGTGTCTTGTTTATCATGGCCAAAGTTAGTCATACAGCTAATGCCTTTGCCTAGACCATCTGTGGGCAGTCACTTCAGAAACTCCATCTCCTGGTCTTTGAGGTCAAAGGGAATGAATTATCATTCCTGCTTTCTTACCCATGATTGCTACTGAATTAAAGGATCGCGGCTGGGAAGAAAGACACTTTTCCCAGGTGCTCCCTTTGAAGAATGAATTTCTAATTAACTATAGATGTCAGAGTCTACGCCTCTCTTATTTATAAAATTGCTATATGTATCACTCCATGTGTTTTTAATTTAAAATGCTTGGTCTATGACCTTTTTTAAGCCATAAAATGAGGCAAATTTGCATTTTCATTGATAATTTTACAAAGGTATTTCTAGATTATTCAAGTTATTCAAAGCAGAAAGATTACTACAAGAACTAACTAGTGACTTGTTAAGCCCTCAGGCAAGCGAAAGTCTTCAATGAAAATTCTAATTCCTTGGATAAATTCCATTTGTATCTGAAAAGCTATGCCTGGTGGAAAGACCCTCTTAGTGGTCATTTTTACCCCACTGGATGGCCAGAGTGGGGAAAAAAATTATTCCCTTTCTTTTACAGATGGCTTTTTTTTTTACAGACAGCTTCTCAAACACACATAAAAATAGAATAATATGAGAATCAGCTAATTATTATAGTTACTATTATTCCTATTTATTTAGGCAAATTATAATACTATGAATCCGTAAAAAAACCGTATTTTAAGAATTCAAAGCACTTCCTAATACCTTTTTCTTTCTGCCTCTCTAAATTTCTGTTTGAAGATGGTTATCATAGTCAATATACCTCCCTTTTCAACATTCTCAGCCCTGTAAAGGGACAGAAAAATCGCATTCCAGACAGTCTCTCTATTCTGCCATAAGAATCAAATCACTTATTCTGTGAAATAGTAGCCTGCCCACTTTCGTTTTACATCATGTGGAGCAGATGTCACATTATTAACTCTTTTTATTGAAATATTCACAGTGAAGTTCTCTGCCATGGGATCCTCTATCACTTATTAAACAACTGATAAAGCAACTAACTACAGTGAGGACTCTGTGAGTAAACATTAGTAGAACCCATTTTAAAGATGAGAAACTGAACCCCAGAAAGGTTTTGTAACTTGCCCAAGGTCATCCTATTCAGAAGTACTGAAGCCAGAATGTCAATGGGGTAGTTGATTCCAGAGGTGGTACCTATAACCATTATGGTCCCAAGCCCCCCATCTCATCTAGCACAATGCTAGTTCGTAGTGTTTCAAAAAAATGCATCCCAAACTTGTTAAGTGTCCATTTATATTAAGCATTTGGTGTTTATTTTAGAACTCCACACAATCCTAGTCATAAGTATGTAACTTGAAATTCTGTTGCCAACAACAAATAGTAAATCCTTCTGAATTTGTCTGACATCAAAAGGACGTTGCTCCGAGCATACAGGGACTAAGCATTCAGTCAGTGAAAATGTCACTGTGTCAGACTGAATGCCTTTTCCAGGGGCCATAGAAATGAGAAATGAATCTTCTGAAACCGTATGAAGGAAAAAGGATCTGTTGCCCTTATTCTTAGCAATAAAACTTTGCCATAAAATCATCATTAATGTGTTGCTGGTGCTGACAACCTATGATGAAGGAAGTGCATAATGTGTATTCATATCAGTTTCTGAAGGACAAGAGTCAGAAAAAGTAAACTTGGTGAGGTGACGTACTATTTTCTTGGTGAAGGTGTAAATTGTAAATAGGAGATAGTGTTTCTGTTATCACTAACCTGAAGATTATCATGGACTTTACAAAACAGCAACATTAATGTGAGGAACATTAATGCCTACTGTCCACCCAAGAAGTTATAAAGTAAGTGAAAATGCGTTATTGTTGCACTCAAGGAGTTCCCCATTATTTTGTGTATCCCATTGGTCTTCATTTGTGTTGGATTTCACCCCAGATGCAAACCATGTCTTATGGAATCGTCTACTCCCTACACACTACTCTCTGCCTCCTTGACTCTTAGACTCCTTCAAATTGTCCTTGAATGGATTACCAGCTCGATCTATTTAACCCACAAATCTGATTTTCATCCTGTGCTCTACTCTAAAAGTTTTACACACAAACCTACCCCCTGTCCTTTGCCTGGGGGGTAAAACCTCTCCTCCCCTAGGCAGAATCTGCTCTTCTCTCCGTGCTCGGGTCTCAGGCTCTCTGAGTCTCCGAAGGTTCCTGACACCACGATTTACACACTGGTACTGACTGTCTTTGCTTCTTTCCTTATTTTCCCTCCAAAATGATACATAACCCCATGTAGCCCTTATTCTATTCTATTTCACTTTTCTTTTTATCCTCTTTAGCAAAACACTTAACATACTGCACTTTTCCGCTAACAATAGCCAACTCTTACTATGTGCCAGGTACCATTTTAAGAATTTCATGTGTCCTCACAATGAACATATGAGATAAGTACATTTATTTTTAATTTTATTTCTCTATTTTTTTTTTAGAGAAAAAGAGTGAGAGAGAACACAAGAGTAGGGTGAGGGAGAGGGAGAAGCTGACACCTGTGAGGCTCGATGTCAGGACCAGAGATCATGATCTGAGCCAAAGGCAGAGGCTTAACCGACTGAACCACCAAGGCGCCCCAGAAATAGGTACGTGTCAATAGACTTTATAGAGGAACAAACTGAGATGCTTAAAGGCTAAGCAATTTGCCTAGGCCGCATGTGTGGAAAACTGGTAGATCTGGACTTTAACGTGAGTAGTCTAACTCAAGAGTCTGTGTACTTGACCTTCACTTTATGTTTGAATAATATCTGGAGGCAGTAGAGACTCTCACTCATTATCTAAGACTGAAGTCAGAGATACAAGCTGACATCTTAGCCATTACATTTAAGGAAATGTGTGCCAGACCTGATATTCACTATTATCACCTAATATTACCTGATAGATCACTATTACTATAAACAGATAATAATAGAATCTATCTCAAAAGTCTGTGGGAAATAAATGAGACAAAGTGTGTAAAGCCTTTGGTAGAATGTCCTGCATGTTTTAAACATGCAGTTCATGTCATCAATTATGTAAGTGATTTTCTGAATTATGAAATTAACTTTTCTTCTATTAAACATTTCCTTTTCTTCTTTTTTTAAACATTTTATTATTTATTTTATTTTTTCCCCAAATACATTTATTTTATTTTTCCAGTGTTAGAAGATTAATTGCTCATGCACCACACCCAGTGCTCCATGCAATACATACCCTCCTCAATACTCACCACCAGGCTCGCCCATCCCCCCACCCCCATCCCTCCAAAATCCTCAGTTTGTTGCTCAGAGTCCAAAGTCTCTCACAGTTCATTACCCCCTCCGATTTCCCCCATTTACCCTTCCCTTCCTTCTCACAATGCCCTCCATGATTTTCCTTATGCTCCACATGTAAGTGAAATCATATAATAACTGACTCTCTCTGCTTGACTTATTTCACTCAGCATAATCTCTTCCAGTCCCATCCATGTTGATACAAAAGTTGGGTATTCATCCTTTCTGATGAGGCATAATATTCCATTGTATAAATGGACCATATCTTCTTTATCCATTCATCTGTTGAAGGGCATCTTAGCTCTTTCCACAGTTTGGCGATTATGGCCATTGCTGCTATGAACATTGGGGTATTATTTATTTTATTTTAGAGAGAGAGTGAGCATGGGGTTAGGGAGCAGAGGGAGAAGGAGAGAGCAACTCAAGCAGACTCTGTGCTGAGTGTGGAGCTTGATGCCGGGCTCTATCTCATGACCCTGAGATCACAACCTGAGCTAAAATCAGGAGTTGGAGGCTTTAACCAACTACACCCCCCAGGCGCCCCTCTATTGAAATTTCTGACATGTCTTATATTCAATGTCAGAAGAAACTTAGCAACTATCTCTTTTTTTCTCTCCAAAAGGTTGCTATTGTTTCAGTGTGAAATTTTATACTCAAAGATATCTTAAAAATGAAAATAACACTAAATAATTTTTTGGCTAAATAAAAAGGAATTTCCCTATCTTCTCTCCCATTTTTGTCATGAGTAACTACAACATAGGAATACATCTCTCATCCTTCTAAAAACTTCCCAAGACAAATCCTAAACCTCACCGTCCATTGGCATTAAGATTACATTCTCTAGTTTTGTTGATATACCTTCCTTTGCAATTTATTACAAACTCTTTGTTGGCAGGAATTTTGCATTCTCCTTTGGGAAAAACAAACAAACAAACAAACAAACAAACAAACAAACAAACAAACAAAGAAAACCTTGCTAACCATCCTGGGCCTGCTTCCTCACTGCAGTATCTAACACTGTGTGCATTTCCATGTTTAACACATCTTGTAATAGCTGGTGAGTGAAATCAACAAAAATGTGAAGTACCCAAATGCAGATACACCCCAATGCAGGTACATCTCTGTAAAAGAAAAATAGAGGAAGAATAACTACTTCTGACATAATTAGGGTGACCGGAGCCAGGTGGAGTTCATTTTCTTGCTTGGCTGTCAGTCAAAGTGGGGGATCTTGTGCAAATAAGCACTAAATTATGAAAAATAAGAGTCAAGCTGTACTAAGCTCTAAACTCACACTTAAGTGACAATAATTCATATAACTTTTTTTTGGTTGATGAGCCCCAAAGAAGACCAGGTAGGCATTTTCCAAAATGGAAGAAATGTGGAATCTGCCTTTTCGCAAATACTGTGATAACATTCATTCCAACATTACAAGGTTATTTCCATGGCCTGGCAAATAGCCCATATTCATATTGCCTGACTGCTTTAAATAGAGTTAATTCTTTCTGATAGAGAAATTTTGCATAACAGATGTTTCACAAACCTGTGTCTATTTAATAGCCAATCTGTTATATCCAAGATGTCATCATTTTGGAAAACAACTTCTATGGAAGTATCTTCTTCATAATTTAAAAATATGACATCAATGAAATTATTTTATAGATTTTAAAGATTTACATTACAATTTAAAATATGTATATCTGTGAAAGCATGTGGTTCTGAAATACTGATCACTGACCGCTGCCTAGATAGAGGAAACTTTAAAAGCCACCAAGCTAAAGTGGGATACAAAGTATTGCTATTTTATGAATATTCATACATAAAGTAAGTTAATGAAATGACAACTCATATTTTATCTCATGTGCTTTGGGCAATTACCTTTGCTATGAAATCTGAGACCCCAGCTTTCAGTTAATATCTTAAAAAATAAAGAAACTGCCATGGACTGAACCAAACATGACACTTTGTGTTTTTCCCCCCTTCTATCTGGCACCAATATATTACTTTAAAAACAGATATATTCTGAGATTTTTATCTCATGAAATAAATTACTTAATTCATACCACAGTAAAAATAAACTTCCTTAATGAGCTCAGATAAAATATAATTACTTCGATGATTCTTCAAGCTCATAAAAATTGTTTCTATTTATTGTGAAATAAAAATGCTGTTTATGATGACATCTCCTTTATTCCTTGGAAGATATCCTCTGATACATTTCATATGCTTAAATGCATTTGCTGCTGACATGGTGTAGAGTTTTCAACCGCGGCTCTATTTAGAAGTCCCTCATGAAACTGATCAGGCGCAAGATTTCATAGAAGAAAAAATAGCATATATTTCTGAAACTGAAAATGAGTCATCATTAATAATTTTGAAAGTCCTAGAAATATTTCAAAATACAACAATTGTTGGTCCACAATGTAAATTTATTGTACGACATCATGGTACAAGGGTAAGAGCTCACAACCAGAAATTCTAAGTTCTACCACAATTAGACATGTGACTTTAATAGTTAATTTTTCAGGTCCTCAGCTTCCGTAACTGGAAAAATGAAAGGTGTATGACTAACTCATATCTGGTTCTTTTAGTTCTCCTAGAAAAAATATATTTTCATGTTTGTTCTTATAGGGAAGGAATTGTTTCTTAAAGAAGTTTTTCCCTTTGGAGAAAAACAACTTTAGTCCAGAGAACTTCCACTTATCTGGCTATCCCATTAAAGCAGTTATTATTTCTTACAGACATTTCTGTCTGGGCCTTAAAGATATTTCTGGCCAGAGACAGGCTATAGATGAGGGTAAAAAGGCTTTAAAACCTTTAAAACAAAGAAATAAACAAAAACTTACTCAGGAGGAAGGAAAAGAAAAAAAGGAAGGACGCTTTCAAGGGAGGAAGACAAAGTTCTCATAATTAAAATTTCCATTTGTTCAGAAAAATCTGTTTTCCAAGTTATTCCTCAAGTGTTTAACAATGTAGGAGTTTAATACTGTCTTTGGTCATCATCTTTTTGTATAAATTTGAGCTGCCAAATGACAGAGGCCAGTTTCTGTTCTGTGTTTTTTGCTGCCACATAGCCCTGTAAAAGGATATTGATTGATGGCTCTGTCTACTCTTCTATACATATGCAAATTATGTGTGCATTAATAAGAATATTTTCTAGATACAAAGGGAACTATTTCCCTTATAATTATATAATAATATAATGATGAGTATTAATATTTTCTAGGTTTAAATGTAAATTAAGAACACTACAATTAAAACTTATCTCATGATGTTCTGCTATGGACTTATTCTTTGCCTTTCTTTGAATCTGATATTGTGATGTTATTCACATTGATAACACCAGGAGGCACATAGAGGAGAGTCTGCTTCTGTTACTATGGTAACTATTAGACATATTTTAAAGGAGAGCAACCATCGTGTATGCATAAATTTAAAATATTACCATCTACCTTTTTTACAATTGTTGTAGAGAATTAGACATCAAATTTTAAAAACCATTCAAAGTCATGCACTTCCTAATTTTCTTCTCCAGGAACATGTATAGTTAGCCGTGACAATATGAATAGCTAAGTTTTTTCAGGATAATAAACCACAACTTCTATTTTTCTCTAAAAATATTTAAATCATTACTAAGTACGTAGTCTCTAGAGACAGCTTGGTCTGGCTCAGGTCACAGCTGGGCCACTTATTTGATGTTTCCTGTCATCTATAACACCAAAAAAATCATAAAAAATCATAAGAAGAAACTAGATATATTTTATTTGAACTTGCTGACCAAAATCATCTGTAGATTGAGGAGACAAATAAATTTGTCGTGTAGCATTTACTTGTTTAAAGTGCCATTATTAACATCTTAGGAAGATACTCCTTTCCACATCATGAATCATAGGGCTATATTAATACAGATGCTTTCTCTTTGAGCTTGTATTTTCAGTATTTTATTTACCCCTTTTTTTCAACAAATATTAACTATGAGTCTCAGGCACTATGCTAGGTTCTGGGAGACAACTAAGAGTGTATTGAGACAAGAAAAGGACCCAAGGTGAAGCCCTGAATATCTCTAATATGTAGACTTCGAGTAAAGAATAATTGAGAAAAGAGGACCAAAAAGAGCCAACTCTTTGAAATGTAATAGAAACAGATGTCATGAAAGATGAGAAAAAATAATGCACTCAGTAAAACCAGAGGTAAAACCAATGGATAAAATATAGTAAAAATAGAAAATGAATATAGTATATCAAGAAACAGGGAAGTTATTGAATTTGGAAACACGGAAATTCAGTGACCTTGACAAAGCAGTTTTGATGATAAAATAATGACAAACTAGAATAGAATGAGCTGAAGAGTTCATTGTAGATTGCTTTTTAATTAAAAAAAACATCAATGTATATATAATTTATATACAATTAGTGCATGCATTTTAAGCATGCAATTTGATGAGTCTTGTCAGATGTACACACTGATGTTATGAAATATTACCTTTACCTTTTATCCCAATTCCCAGGCAACTGTTGACCTGCTTTTTGTCCCTATGGATTAGTTCACATTCTTTAAAATATTATATAAATGAAATCATACAGTATGTACTCTTTTGTTTATGGCTTCAGGAACTCTGCACGATGATTCTCTAAAATTCATCCATTTTCTTTAAGTAACAGTTTATTACTTTTATTTTTGATGGTCTTCTATTGTATCATTATACTTATTTTATTTATTTATTTTCATGTATTTATTGCTTATTTATTTATTCACCTATTGATGGACATTTCAAAAATTCCTAGGTTTTTTTTTTTTTTTTGCTATAATAAAGAAAACTACTGTGGAACATTCCTGTAAAACTCTCTGTGAAGGTCTTTATTTCCATTCCTATTGGATAAATACCTTTGAGTGGAATTTCTAGATTGCATGGTAAATCTATATTTGTTTAAGAAACTGCCAGTTTTTCAAAGTGGTTGTACCATTTTATAAAAACATCTTCTGTGTGTGTGAGAGTTCCAGTTGCTCTATAATTGGTATTGTCAATATTTTTAATTTTAGGCATTTTAATGGCTTTACAGTGATAGCTTACTATAGCCTTAATTTGCATTTCTCTAATAATTGATGATGTTGAACAGTTTTCATTGGCTGTTTATAAGTCCTTTTTTTGTGAAGTGTCTGTACAAGTGTTATGGGCTGAATTATGTCCCACCTCCTCCCACCAAAATTCATGTGTTGAAGTTCTAACCTCTCATAATATAACTGTACCTCATAATATAACTGTATTTGGAAGTAAAATCTTTAAGTAGTGATTAAGTTAAAATGCGGTCTTTAGGGTGGGCTCTGGTTCAATCTGACTGCTGTCCTAATAAGAAGAGGAAATTTGGACACACTGAGAGAAGCCAGACAGATGCACAGGGAGACAACCATATGAAGACACAGTGAGAAGGTGGTCATTTGCAAGCCGAAGAGAGAGACCTCAAAAGAAACCAAACTTGCCCTTATCTTGATATGGGAATTCTACTATCCAGAACAGTGAGAAAATAAATATCAGTTGTTAAACTAACAAGTCTACAGGATTTTAGCTATTTGCTAGGGATATGAAAGCCCTAGAAAACGAATACAACAAATCTTTGTTCTTTCATCGCCTTGGGCTCTTTGTCTATTTATTAAACTGTAAGAGTTCCCTATATATTCTAGATATACGTCTTTTGTCAGAGATATTGAGAGCATTTCCTTCCATTCTGTGGTTAGCCTTTTTAGTTGCTTAACAATATCTTTCAAAAAGAAAATGTTTTAAGTTTTGATTAAGTCTGATGAATCATTTTTATTTCAGGGTTTTTATTACAGGGCTTTTAGAGTTTTTTATGTCTTATCTAAGAAATCTTTATCCCTCGAGTTTATAAGATTTTCCCGCATGTTTTCTTCTGGAACTTTTACAGTTTAAGTTTTTATATTTAAGTCTATGATTCACGTCAAGTTAACATTTGAACACAGATAAAGGTAAAAAAAAAAAAAAGGGAAATCAAAAATTTTTGCCAGCATGCATATCTAATCGTTCCAAAACCATTTGTTGACAAGATTTTACTTTCTCCATTGGATTGCCTTGGCACATTTGTTGACAACCAATTGAACATATATGTGTGGGTCTAGTTCTAAAATCCTCATTTAGTTCCCTGAATCTCTATTTTTATCCATATGCCAATACCACACTCTTCTTAACTTAAATATTATAGCTTTATAGCAAACCTTGAAATCTTGTAGTATAAATCCTCCAGGTTTGGTCTTTTTCTTTTTAAAATTGATTTGACTATTCTAGATAATTTAAATCAAATGGTCAAATTCTATGTAAAAGCCTGCTGGAGTTTGGATTAGGATTGATTTAAGTCCATAGCTAAATTTGAGTAGAATTGACATGCTAATAACATTGAGTCTTTCAATCCATGAGCATGTTATCTCCTATTTATTCATGTCTTTAGTTACTCTCATTAATGTTTGGTAGTTTTTAGTCTATAGATTTGGTACTTATTTTATGAAATTTTCCCCTAAATAGTTCGTTTTTTGAATACTATTATGAGTTGAATTATATCTTTTTATTTCTTTTTCCAATTGATTTCTAGTAAATAAAAATAAAATTAATTTTAGATTACTGATCTTATTGACCTAGGTAAATTCACTTACTGATTCTATTTTTTTTAAGATTTTATTTATTTATTTATTTGACACACACAGAGAGAAAGCGAGTACAAATAGAGCAGCGGGCAGAGGTAGAGGGAGAAGCAGTCTCCCCGCTGAGCAGAGAGCCCTATGTGGGACTCAACCCCAGGACCCTGGGATCATGACCTGAGTCGAAAGCTGATGTTTAACCAATTGAACCATGCAGGCACCCCTCACTTACTAATTCTAATAGCACTTTTGTAAATTTCTTATGATATTTTTGTGTACACATCGTATCATCTCATTATGAGTTGAATGTGTCCCCCCAAAGATACAATGGAGTCTAAACCTCTAGTACTGTGAATGTGACATATAGAAATAGGATCTTTGCAGACTCAGTTAAGTTAAAACGAGATCTTTAGGGTAAGCCTTAATCCAATCTAATTGATTTGTTATAAGAAAATGGTCATGTAAAGACATAGACACACGGAGAGAACATTATGTGAAGATGGAAGTATATACTAGAGTTGAAAGGAAATAAATGTCAAGGACTAACCGACACCACCAAAAGCTAAGAATAGACAAGAAAGAATCTTCATTCTTGAAGTTTCAGAGGGACCATGAAACTTGATTTTGGACTTCTAGACTCCAGAATATTTTTTTGCTATTTCTAGCCACCTGGTTTGTGGTACTTTGGTGTGGCAATCCTAGGAAAATAATAATCAACTATAAATAAAGTCAGTTTTATTTCTTTCCAATCTCTATGCCTTTTATTTCTTTTTCTTGTTTTATTACAGTGACTAAGGAATCCAGTAAAATGTGGAATAGAAGTGAGGAGATGGTACATTCTTGTCTTTTTTTTTTTTTTTTACATTCTTGTCTTGATCCTAATCTGAGAGAATATGTATTCAGACTTTTCATCATTACATATGGTGTTAGCTATGAGTTTTTGTCAGGTTAAGGAAGTTCTCTTCTATTCTTAGTTTGTTGAGAATCTCTTTAATTTTGCCAAATACATCTATTTAGAGAATTATAAAGTTTTTCTCTTATGTTCCTTTAAGATGGTGATAAATTCTCAAATATTAAACCAAACTTTTCATTACAAGAGTAATGAAATTCTCTTTATATGTTGTCATATTCAGTTAGATAATATTAAATTTGGAAGGAATTTATTAAAAAATTTTGTGTCTGTGGTCTGCAGTTTCCTTTATTTGGAATGTCTTTTCTAGATGGTGTGTTAATATATTGCCAGCCTCCTGAAATGGTCTACCTAGGTGAATGTTCGACCCTGAAAAGTACATGTATCACAGCTGTTAATTAAGGTGATTGACAGTGTCATTTAGATGTTCTGCAGATCCTTGCTGATTTTCCTGTAGTTCTACTAAGGGCTTACAGTATCTCATTTACTAACAATCTGCAAAACATCACCTACAAAATTCACTGATTTTGCCATATATTGAAAATCTGGAAGTTTTTGGTCTGATAAAATATTGGAAAAGCCTCATAAAGATGTAACTAAGTGTTAGTTAGAAGTAGATATGTCCTGTAGGAGTGAGGCTCTGACCTTGGAGATGCTATATATGCTTTGAGTCTATGGCCATTATATGGAGCTTTATCCACAATAGCTGGAATATATGGTTTTAGAATCAAGGGTAGAATAAGAAGGGCTCTGTTGGATTAATGATATTGGTTCCAGAATGTTTGGCCAAGAGAAGCAGTCTACCAGAGACAACATTAAGAATTCTCCAAAAGTGTCATCACTTCCTGATCTTTTTGCACTCTTCATGCCTGCAAATTACATGTAAAGAAAAAGAGTTTCCCACACTAAGTGGAGTAATTGACATTAATTATCACAAGGAGATATGATTGCTACTGTGTAATGGAGCCAGAGGGGTTATATTTGGAACTCAGAAGACACACTCTGGTGCCTTTTGCTGCTTTCATGGCCCATAATAGCAGTAAACAGGCAATTGCAGAAGCTACTGTTTGACAAGGACATAGTAACCAGAGGCTCCAACCCTCAAGGAGGAGGTCTGCCTCATAGATCTTTCCACTGGGAAAGCAAATTGGACCCCAGGAGGTGATAGTTGTGGGTGAGAGGTATCCAGAATGGGAAGTAAAGGAAGTAGTTGATAAATATCAGTTGAATCACTGACCCCAACAGACACAGTAGGGACTGTATCTGGTTCTACAAATTTTTGTCATATCCTTTTTATCAGAGATTGTGATTGGGCACCACCTTGAAGAAGTAGTGTCAGGACAGAGTGAACTTGTCAGTGGGCATGAATAGATCTCTGTGGTGCCTCAACCTTCTCCCAGCCTTCCCAAGACTGCCAGCATCTGTAACTTTTAGACGGTTATGAGTGTTTTCTCGGTGGTCAGAACTGCTTGAAAGCCAGAAGGACTAAGGAATTAACCCCCTTTCGGAGCAATTCTTTTTTTTTTTTTAAAGATTTTTTTATTTATTCATTTGAGATAGGGACAGTGAGAGAGAGCATGAGAGGGGAAAAGGTCAGAGGGAGAAGCAGACTCTCCGCGGAGCTGGGAGCCCGATGTGGGACTCCATCCCAGGACTCCGGGATCACAAACTGAGCCGAAGGCAGTGGCCCAACCAACTGAGCCACCCAGGCGCCCCTTAGGAGCAATTCTTAACCAGTGACTAGTGGAAGCTGGCGTAGAAACAATCTGATTCCTTTGCCTCTTAAACGGACGAACACTAAGGTTTGAGTTCAAGCATCACTGCCTGCTAGAGTTTCATGGAATTAAGCCACTTACACAATGGCAATTTGCTTGTAAAATATCCTTATTAGGCCCAACATCTCTATTGCCTTATTGGTGTTTCCTGGGATCACTTTCCAAATAAATTTGTTGCACTTTAACCCTTGTTTCGGGGCTTACTTCTAGGGGTACTGAAACTATAACAATATATCCAGTGCCATGGAAAGAACATCATGGCCTGACCCAGATCACTGGATCCCTAAAATTTCACCAACATGCCAGGCCCCTGAATCTCTTTAAGCTTTATGGGCTGGCACACATGTTTTTCACTAGGGCATCCAGAGTATTTGCCAATTCTTGTTCACCGAATCTGATTAATCAGCAGTATCATCTTACGTAACAAAGCATTCTTTATTACATATATCTAATATAAAATTAATATGTGCCATGAGCCCTATATCAAAAGAGGCTATTCAAAATATTTAACAACTTGTATGGCACCTAAGTTGGCTGTACGGCTGGATTCGTGGAGGTCCTATGCTGGACCAGGGGTAAATCTTTATTTCTGGATTTTGGAGAAGTCCAGGGGTTCCTGGAGAAGCTGTGGACTGGCCAATGCCCTTGAGGAGGTGGCTCAAAATGGGCCAGAAGGAAGAACCAAGAGTCCAAGCCTTGGTGACATATCATCTGAAGCTTTGTGGCTGAAGCAATCAGTACTTATAACATTTTTAGCGTTTTTCCAAAGCCAGTTTGAAATGGATTGTCTATCACTTGTAAAATAAATTATTATAACTGGTTTATGATGAAGCTGGAGTCTAAGAAATCATCCTCGGTTCCTCCTCTCTCCTTCATAGCTTAGACACTTCCAACTTGGTCTTTTATATATTTCTCCAATTCATCCTCTCCTTTCTAGTCTTACTATTATTGTTCTGTTTTATGGCCTTCGTGATCTTTGCCTGAGCTATTTCAGCTGCTTCTTAAGTGATCTTGCTGTTTCTGGTCTTGTCTTTCTCAAATTCACTTCTTTCCCAATTTAACTACGTCATTTCCCTTCCTAAAATCAGTCACCTATTCTCCATCGCTGCAAAATGGTGGCATGATCTTCACCATCAGATTGTCAGCCTGTTTTTCTTCATCTCTCAGCACTGCTGCACTGGCTTCAGGGTCCAGCAATATCAAACTGCATGCATCTTCTCTCACGCGTCACTTTCTTTCTCACTTTCATACTTTTACTTACACATTTTCATTCCCCTTTTTCCTCATTGGCTCACGTTCATTTATATATTAAGTCACAGCTCAGATAGGATCTCCCTCTAGAAACTTTCCCAAACGCTGGTGTTGAGGGAGATGACTCTCTTCTGTGATCCTAACAGTTTGTGAACATTTCCATCAGTTCATTTATCATATTGTGCTAGAATCATTTGTTTATGTTTTTACCACTCACTTGCATCCACAAATTTTTGAGACAGAGGCTGTGTCACACAGCCAGGCACATGGCGGATGTGCATTAAATGTTTGCTAGGTAATTAAATGCATATACATGTAAACTAATGTACAAATACGATGTTTTAAAAAGTATGTTTTGAGTAACGTCAGCCCTATTGGTATAGGTGATTGATATCCCAAAAGGTTCTATTGAGTATTACAAAGCCCTTTTGGGTAGATGATTATTAAAACCTAAATTAACCATATTAATTTATAGACATAGTTATATTAGAAGCACAAATTAAAAGATTAATTGTCATTATATCATGAAACTACTGGAAAACTGTTTCTTGAAAGTACATGTAACAAGTATGCAAATTGGAGTTTTATTACCTCCTTGATCCCAATGTAGCCAATGCAAAAATTGCTAAGAGTGGTTTTTGATCAAATGACAACTGGTGAGTTTCACTCACACAAATAAAAGAAGATTAAAAATATGGTTTTTTTGGAAGCTCATGGCATCGAGGCAAATGTTAATGGGCCAAATCCTATGAATGAATTTAAAATCTAATAAATTCCAAGTTGGATGTGTATATCATTGAGCTATCATGTTCCGTGTTACCAGATCCATGGTAATGTAGGAAAAACAATTTATTTAATTTTTTATGATAAATATTTTTTCTTTTAAAATGTATACTTACATACCAACAAATGCTTATAAACATTTTTAACTGTTAAAAAAGCTATTATTGTTCATTAGGCACATATTCAGAGAATATTAATCAGTAAATATTATAAGTAAATATTAGAATACAGTGAATTCATATTTTAAAAATGCTAATAAATTCTTTCCACATCTTTCCCTTCTCATCAATAAAAAAGTGTGCAAAAGACAAGCTAATTCTAATATCATATAATAAGATTGATAGACCAAAATTTAATTCTCATTTTATATATTGTGCTTAGTTGGTTCATAACTTAAAAGTTCATTAAAATAAAAATATGTACTGAGGTAGGTTAGCCACTAGAGGGATCACTTTTCTGAAATGATTATTTTATGTAAGAGATTCCATTAAACATTAGCAAGCACTTATTGAAGGCTTATAATGTGAGTCACCCAGTACTAAAATGAAGAAAATATGTTGTTTCTTATGTATAGAGAAACTCAATGGGGAATATATTCATAATTACATTTTTTATGATAAAATGTTGAAGTTCTGACTGAAGAACTGAATTAGAGAAATATGAACAATTACTGGAATGCAGTTCCTTGTAGTTGAAGGTCTTTGTAACTGATCAAAAAAATATCAAGAATATTTATATCAAATTCAATATCAATCAAAAGAATATTGAGATCAAACTCTAGAACTGTAGAAGAAGGGTTGGAAAACCAGTACTGGTTCTGTCTCAGAAGACAAGAAGCTTAATTCTTAATTTTAGTTTCAACAGTTGAAGGTGTCTCTTAGTAAACTTTGAAATTCTACCCATTCACTGGCACTCTACGGAGTGTATAATAGGTGCCAGGCATACGCAAGGTGCCAAGGATCCGCCAGTGACAAAAATCCCAGCTCTTAGAGCCCAAGCACAGTTGGAACACATAGACATGTGTACAAGCCCCTTTAACATAATGTACCAAATTCTGAAGGGAAAAAGAGATGACATCCATAGAATATAGAAAGGAAATTTAACATAGATGGGATGGGCAGGGTGGCTTTCCCAGAGAGAGGTACTTCTAAGCAGAGATAATCAAGAACTTACAGGACATATTCAGGTAAATACAGGGTGGGAGAGAATTCTAGTCAGAGGAAAAATATCATATGTGACAACCTGGAAGTCAAAGGGAATGTGGCTCACTGAAGGAATTAAAATAAAGATATGCAGAATGACTGGCTCTTGAGGACTAAGGAAGGGAAGGGGTCATCATGAAAGGTGCAGCTGTGAGCAGAGTTTGCATGCCTTGTTCAGAGTTTGGATTTTGTCCTAGGGGCAAGAAGGAGTAGAACAAATGACCTGATTCTAATGATATTTTAGAAAGATATACTAGTCCGTCCCTTATACTGAATATCACTTTTGGAGTTTTCAGTTATCTGCAGACACCTGGGTCTGGAAGCAGATGACCAAATTGTCAAAAGGTCCATAGTGTCCTAATGCAATGTCACATCGATTAATTCATGTCACTTCATCTCGTTAGGTAGGCATTTTATCATCTATCATCACAAGAAGGGTAAATATAGTACAACAAGATATTTTGTGGGAAAGGACACATTCACATAATTTCTATTACAGCATGTTGTTATAATTTTTCTATTAGTTACTGTTATACATCTCTTACTGTGCCTAATGGATAAATTGAACTTCCTATGTATGATTCAACATAGCACATAGGGTTTAGAACTAGCCTTGGTTTCAGGCATCCACTGGAGGTCTTGGATAAGAGGAGATGCCGTACTCCAATTGCAGTGTGGAGACTTAATTAGAGACAGGTTAGAAGGACAGAGGGTAGATCTTTTGGCCCACGCAGAATCCAAAAAGATCCACAGATTTTTGAGCGCTCCAATTTCTTTCCACAGTTTTCCCTGCTCAGTTTCAAGGCCTGGGGATTCCAGAGAGGTAACTTATAGCAAGTCTTTCCCAAGTCTCCCTTTCGATCTGTTTTCCCATATGTTCAGGCTCTCTCCCATATGTTCAGGATCCGGAGTGCTCTCTCGATCCCTTTTTAAGTGACTCTTTTGGCCTTTGGCTGTCCCTTCTCCTCTCCTTCCTTCATCTTCCCAGGGTGGAGGAGGAGTAGGAGGAGACAGAACTGAGAATTTCAAAGTCATCTAGCTTCTAAATGGACTATTTAAAAGAAAATCATGTTTCAAAAGTAAACTTTAATCTCTGTCTGGAACACCTTTAACAATGTGTTGTCCAGTATTATGCTAAACAAAGGTTGCCCTTTCCTCCACCTTCAAATTATTGTTTATAATATCTCTTTTCTGATATTGATATTTCCTTCCCATCCCCTAGTTTATGTCCCAGCCTTTTCATGGATAGAGAATGGTTACCAATGGTGAAGGATCTGGTCTATGGGGAAAAAAAGGTCCTCCAGCCATATAGCAATACATGAGCTAAACTAATGTTCTCAAATAACTAATACCTAAAATTTGTTACATTTTATATTTTAAAAGAAAAAAACAGAGAAAGGGAAAACTTGTGTATTCTACCAGGTCATGAAAGGAATTTCTTCAACAATTAAATTTGTGAACTCTGTGTTAACTATCTGATGTGAAATTCAAATCACAGAATGATGCATTTTATTACCAGATCTACATATACCTGTAAAGAGTGACCAAGAAAGGGTAGCTTATGTTTGGACAGAAAACTTTGCTGTAATACCTGAAGTAGGTTCATAAAATTAGTTGTACTTGATGGGGTGCAAGCAGAAACAACTTTGTTCTTCCAGTTCAGCTCCATGGACTTGCCTTTTGGGCTCCTCTCCCTTGTTTCTGCACCATATATGGGGCAGAGGCCCCAGCCTCCCAGTGCCTTTTGGCTATTAGTACCATCTCAGTTTTAGTTATTGAAATGTTTCTCCAATCTAATAATGTCAGAATTTTAATCTCTCAAACCTCTTCCCTGTCCCAGCTCAGACCAGCCCAGGAATTCTGCAGCTTAAAATGGGGGGTGGCAAGCTGCTTCCTGTTTACCCCAGCTTGCTTCCCCCCAACCCCTTCTCCTCTCCCCTGTCTGTTGATGGCTCCCTGGGATGAAGAGAGGAGGAGGGAGGAGAGGAAGAGGACACATTCCTTAGGAACTGTTGCTTTTGCAATCTGGAATGTGGGCCTTCTGTCATGGAAAATGCCCAAATTATGCTTCTCTCTTATTGGACCTGAAAACTCACCATTCCCATCCCCACACCCCTTCTCCAACACTGTACTGTTTCCTAACACAAGCAGTGAATTTTTTGGCTGACATTTTCTTACAATTGCCACTCGACTCTTGCCCCAACAATATTCACAGAGGAGCAGTCACTGGTGTAATGTTCTTTCCCTATGACTCACACCTGGCTATCTTCCAGGCTATTGCCTCTGGCTTTGGGAAATATTACACTTCTCCTGCCCACCAAATTCTTTACAGACTGGCCACTCCCCTGGCAGCCACAATCTTTGCTCTCCAATCCTAGACTTTGACTCTCCCAGAGAAGAAACAATCACCATTGTCTCAACCAACCACTCACCCCCAAGCCCCAGGGATCACACACTTCCAAGGACTTTGCCACGGAGTTTGGAAAGAAGGCTTGAGTTTCTGCAGCTTCATCAGCACCCACCTGGGTAGAGAGATATATTTCTATGTTTCTGGCAAGCTGAAAAATACTCCATTCTTCACAGATGAATATCTTAATCAACCACATCAAGGGTTCTTATGCTTTGTCCTCAGCTTTGGGGCCTGAACCCAAACTCTCAGACAGTAGGAAAAGCCTCACCTTCGCTTAACACCCTTCTACAAAAAGATGACTGATAGTAACTTCAGGAGAGCCTATTAGGATGGTGCTAGTGTTCTAGAAGCTTCAATTCACATACACAACCAGGATCAAATTGAATCACAAAATTAATAACTTTGGGTTGAAATTATCCACAGGACATCTAGTCCAATTCTATAACCAATAATTTAATTAATAGTAAAAGAATCTTTTTAAGATTTTGTCAGAACTCTGCTTGAATACCCCTGGAGACAAATCCTTTCATCTCAAAGCTGACTACACAATTTCTTCATAGTTCTAATTATCGGCAAGCTTGGATTTATATTAAATCAAACTTGATCTCCATATAAATTTCAGTTCGTGTTTCAGATTTGTCCTCTGAAAACTCATAAAACCTGACCAGTCATTTTTCTACATGGAAACCGTTTAGGTTTTGGGGAAATAATGATCATTTCCCTCTTAAATTACTCTTCTCCCACCTGAATTTCCCCAAGTACTTCAAGTTCACTGTATGGCAGATTTTGAAATTTCCTTATTATTTTGGTGTCCCTTCTCTTGTTATTTCTCATTTATTCAATATCCTGCTTAAAGGCCAGAATTTATGACAACACCAGGAAGAATGAAACAAGGACTTATTTCCCTTAAAAGTTAATTTCAAACAAGAGAAAAATTATAACTCTCATGCAGATGTAAAGATGAATACATGTTAAAGATTTAATTAAACTCATAATCAATGAGGAAACCAGGCAGATATAACTGGTTCAAAAAAAAAATCCAAAAGCTGGACACATTTATAGATCAGGAATGTTGAAATGATTGTGCAAATGAAAGTAAACTTATTTTTTTCTCATAATTGTGGAGGATTGTCAATTGAATTTCTATGGACAGGACAGAATTTGAGTGTATATACACAGGAATTATCTTGCATTATTATCAGTTATCTATAACTTACGGAGTTGTAAAATAACTTTCATAGTTTCCCTAAAATTGGAATCAGATAACCCAGAGGTTGTCCTCTAGAATTTCAACAATGCAGAATTTTCCACAGAGGCATAGATTTTGCCTATACTTCCTGTGCTCTAGATACCATTTTCCTTTGAATTAAGGAAAATAATGATAAATACAAAACTCAGAACTTATCTCATCAGAAAACTATCACACAGCTTTTTAAGAAGTTTTTTTCATATTTATAAGAATTAATAGGATATCTTAATAAAGAGTGAAGTTAGCCTTAGTTTACTTAAGAAAAAAAAAAAGTAGGATGGAAAAAATGTTTGCCCTCCCACGGGAGATCTTAAATGAGGTTGCTATTGGTAGTTTTTCCCCATCCCTCAAGCTTTCAACCTTACATAGTCTCTGGATTTATCAACTCAAAACTCGTTAACAAATTCAAATTAATTCAACAAATGCGAACTTAATTTAAAAGCCTATTATAAGCATGATAAATAAGAGTAAATAAAAGTATAGATTTGATTGAGGAGAAATTATATTCTAGTTGGACAGGATAAGGGGAAGACATGTATGAATACATTTATAAGACAAAATATAACTCATTTATAGGCAAAAAATAAACTATTTGGAATATTTCCAATGAGCTAATACTTTAGGTCAGAAAAATAAAGAACAACTCAATGGAAAGACTGCATTCCCCCAAATTGTAACAGGGTATAGAATACTCATGGTAAAGGAACCAAAAAGTATGGATCCTAGATTAGAATGGTCAGAAATACTGCTAAGTCATTCGAAAGTCTTGAACGTCAAGCCGAAGAATTTTTATTTAACTCATAAGCAAAGGAGAATAATGGGAAGTTTTTGAAATTTTTTATTTACATGATAAGAACAATATTGTGATTTATTCTGGCAGAGCTCTGAAGAAGACTATAAAAGGCAAAGACTGAAGAGAGGATGTCACTAGGAAGTAAAATTTGTAGGACTTGGCAGCAGTTTTTTGCCATGAAAGTAAGCAGGGGTGGGAATGGATGAGGGAGAGAAAAAAAATGAAAGATAACTCCAAGGTTTCTAATTTAGGTAAAAATCTGTATTAGATTCCTAGGGCTGCCTTAAGAAATTACCACAAACTTAGTGAGCTAAAAGGAAATTCTCTCACTGTTCTGGAGGTCAGAAATCCCAAATCAAAATGTCAGCAGAACTATGCCCCCTCAAAAGACCAGGTGGACTCTTTACCAGCCTCTTCTTAGCTTCTGGTGGTTCTTGGCAATCCTTGGTGCTCCTTGGCTAATGGGTGCATCACTCCAATCTTTGCTTCTGTCTTCATATCACCTTCTTTGTTTTCCTTCTGTGTCTCTGTGTGCCTTCTTCTTTTTTTATAATGACATTAGAACTGAGTATCTACCCTAATCCAGTTCTCGTGCTCCTGAACTATTTGCAAAAATCTTATTTCCAAATAAGATTTGGAATAAGGTGACATTCTGTGAGGTTCCGGGTAGATATACATTTTTGGGAGACACTATTCAACCCACCACAGATAAATTGGAGAAAATGGGATCATAAATATAAATAAAATGTTCTGCCCTGTCCTTTTGGAAAAGCAGTTTTCTGAGAAGGTAGACTTGAGTTAGAGTTCTGACAGCCAGATTTGTGAATGGTAAAGGTTGGAGTAGATTGACCCGTGGCTACAAAATGTAGAGCCAAAGATGATGATGATGATGATGATGATGATGATGACAGGTAGAGTGGGCAGCAAAATTAAAATTATGAAAAATAAGACATTTTAAAACAAATATTCAGTCTATATTAGTGAAACATAGAAAAGAAACCAGGTAAGAAATAATTTCCTGGCTCCCCAAATATTACCAAAATGAACTGTTGAGTTCATTACTTATTGTGTAAGAAAAGAGCACCACCCCCAAAGAGCTTTGGTAGCATTTCAAAAGAGGGGGAGGTAAGGTTAGAGCTTATTGACAATGGGAAGTTTGGCTTAAGGTGGGTCTCTCAACACAAAGACTTGATTAGAACTGAGTAGGGATCACCTGTGACAGATTGCCAGAAACAACAAGGTTAAGATTCTGAGGAGAAGAATTCAAAGAATCTTAGAGTTGAAACTTTTGATGCTTTCCATTGAAAAGATGATAGATCTTTCAGAAAATTTTTGTAATGAAAAGTCTATCATTTATCTAGGTAAGAGTCTACAGAGAAAGTAAAATGCTAATGAAGACAATGAAACAAATAACACCTTGTTAATAATCTAAACAGCGAGCTATAGTTTCTGTTCTCAGTGACCTTTCTGAATGTGAGAATAGACAGCTTTACAGCCCTCAGAGACACCGAGTCACAGTGAGTAGGTATAGGATAGGAGTCAGAAAGGGAATCCAGATGAATTCCTTCACTTGCAGACCATGGAGGCCAAGTCAACTAGGTGGGTTTTTTTTCTTTTTTAAAGATGCATTCAACGTTATTAAGGGTTAAAAAGAAGTTTGGGGTACCCAAAGTTTTTGGGTGGTTTAGTCAGTTAAACAGTCAACTCTTCATCTCAACTTGGGTCTTGATATCAGCTTCGTTCAGGGTTCATGAGTTCAAGTGCCATGCATGGAGCCTACTAAACAAACAAACAAACAAATAAATAAATAAATAAATGGAAGTTCTGAATTTAAATGAGAGTTGAAACAGAAATAATAAATGTAGGAAGAAAATTTTAATAAAATTTAAAAATATAAGGCATTAGGAAAGCATAATTATATTTAATGACAAGCAGTGAAGTTTTGATAATGTAGTATGGTAGACATCACTAAAGCATCTTACAGCCAATGATCATCTTTCTGAATTTGTAGAATACTGTACTTCCTAGTCTTCTTGCAAATAAGCAAAACTATGTGACTAATTATGATAAATGAACGGTGAGAAGAAATAAAATCAATTAACTTCTATGTGTAACTTTTGGGTTGAGACAATGAAAATGTGTTACATGATCCTCAAGCTCACTTTTTCCAATTGCTGTGATTGTGGGGGTTGTACACCGAGATTCTGGAGCCACTAGATAGAACCAGTTTAGATCCCTGACTCATTTGAAGGAGGTTGCTCTGGAGAGCCACTGGACTTGAGTACTTTCTGCAGGCAAGAAATACATGGTGTGTGTGTGTGTGTGTGTGTGTTGTGTGTGTGTGTGTGTGTGAGAGAGAGAGAGAGAGAGAATCCATTACAGTTTTGGAATTTATTTATTCTTGTAGCAAAATTTATCTTACTCTGGCTAATACTTGCGGTAAAACTATATGCCAATTTTTTAAATTTATTTTTTATTCTTTCTTTCTTTCTTTCTTTCTTTCTTTCTTTCTTTCTTTCTTTCTTTCTTTCTTCCTTCGATATACTCCACACCCAAAGTGAGGTTTGAACTCATGAATCCAAGATCAAGAGTTGGCATACTCTACCAACTGAGCTAGCCTGGTACTCTATTATATGCCAAATTGTTAAGAATGTCAAAAATAAACAAATGATCACACAGCAGCTGAAAAAAGGATAAATTATCATTTGAAGAGTGTTGATGATAAAGCAAAAGAGGAAAAGAGTTTTCAATGTTCTAATAATGTACACTTTGATATTCTGTTTAATTTTCTAAAATCTGGATCATAGAACAGCATTAAGAAATTCCAAAATAAGTTTTTAGATTTTTTGATTGTAAAATTAAACCCCTTTTTGCAGGTAATGCCACTTGTTATCTTCTGTCCCCTGTGTTTCGCTGGAAATTCATATCAGAATTCACGCATTTGGTGATTTGCCAAGAATTTGACCTCACTGCCAGGAATTTGATCTTATTGAAACCAAGCGCCTATATTAAGTCACCTTATTCTTTCCAAAAATATTTTCTGACACTGTATCCTCTAGATTATCGTAGTATATTTAGATAGCATTTGGTATAAGAAATATTTTAAGTTGCTCTTAATTTATTGTACACTAATTTCTTGGGCAATTGTTTTTATATTTCTTCCATCAATTGCCAGTTAAGTACAATGTGTGCTCATAATTCCAAGAAGTAGTGTCAGCTGTCAAAATGATGTGTTGCAAAATCGGTAACAGTAAATAGGCTAATTCTTTGAAGCTATTCCTGCTGGAAGGTGTATAAGAATATCCACTGGAAAGTGCCAAAGTATACCTGCCAACAACTGAAACTTAGGAGTTGAAAGACTTAGGAAGATAAATAAGGAAATGTGCTATAACTGTCTTGAAATATTGAAATATTAGACCAGGAAGCTTTGTGAAAGTACACAGTGATCCCTTGTTTTACGTGGCAAAGTGTCTCTTGTAGGGAAAAAGTTATCTATTATTAACCTACTTTTGCTGCTGGATCCTGACAGTGTGTTTTCTAAAAACATGTCAATATGAAGGAAAAAGAACCTTCTGCTATTCAGTGCCTGGCACGTGGGAGGCACTCGATAAATTTTTGGTATTAAGGGAATGAATGAAATGTAGTCACTGAGCAACTGGTGTGAAGAGTGAAAACCTATCCCTGTGAAAAGTTTAGAAAAAGCTTGAAAAACCAAGTATCTAGTAAGCAGTGTAAGAGCTTAGACTATTAGTGGATAATCTTTCCTCCTGGAAAGGAAGGAAGTCAGAGTGTTTAGGTTCAGGCTTACAGTAACCAACTGAGTTAGGGTTGGGGAACTGGATCACTTGACTATAGGCCTAAGTGGCTGAGCCAAGTTGGGGCTGTGATTTGAGAAGCAATCTTGGGAAGAAGCCAAATCAGAAGAAGGCAGATGTCCAAAAGAATCACCAGAAATTCTCTCATGAAACAGAAAAAAGTCAGCTTAGGTAATGGAGTGGAAACTAGGAAAAAACTGGGGGTCTGGGGCCTGAACAAATTCTTGGAAATAAAGGATAATAATGGTAATAGCTTCTTAGAGGATAAGGTACAGGCACTATTGTGGAGATGGCTAGTAGCATCCCGATACCTATTCTACTCTTACTGTCTTAGTGATAACAACCTTAATGTTCAGTGGATACATTGCAGCTTAGGGAAAAGTGAGGCCATTCTCCCTTCCTTGCAGCTAGTTATGGCCAAATGATTACATTAGGCACAGTGAACTGTAGCAAAATCCTAATATGAATCAGTGACAATAATTATTAGCATCAAGTAAAAGAAGACATGGTTGCATTGAAAAAGACAACTTAGGGATGAAATTTCATTTTTATAGACCATGTAAGTTAGTACGACATATTCGTCTAATTTAATTTAATGTATTTCCAATAAGTCTAACAAAATCCTGGAATAAAAACAAAATATAAACTCAAATTCATATAACACAGGGACGCCTGGGTGGCTCAGTTGGTTAAGCAGCTGCCTTCGGCTCAGGTCATGATCCCAGGGTCCTGGGATCGAGTCCCATATCGGGCTCCCTGCTCTGCAGGGAGCCTGCTTCTCCCTCTGCCTCTGCCTGCCACTCTGCCTGCTTGTGCTCTCTCTCTCTCTCTGACAAATAAATAAAATCTTTAAAAAAAAAAAATTCATATAACACATTGATTAACAGACATTCATTGAAACACATTGTAAAACTGTCCAAAAACAAGAAAGATTTCAACGCATTTAGATATTCTATTGATGAATGAACTAATCTTTTGATCTCAAAGATCAAAGGAATCAACTTATAATTATAATTTACTACCAACTCAAGAAAAAAGTGAGCAATGCCTGTTGATAAAAATTAAAAAATCAAATGTGCTTAAGCTCATCATTTGGTTGCATGAATTATGATGAGAAATCATTCCTTTTCGAGTATGAAGGAGTAAGCTACTGTTGTGAGAAAATTCTGTCTTCATCTCTCAAGGTTTCAAGTACCTTATAAGCAGAGGCACCAACCACTTTTGTTTTAGGTTATCTTTCCACAGATATTTGTATAGCAAACTGCCTTGGAATAGAGAGATACTGTCTCCCTCTGGGACAGAGGGCTGGTTTGTTTATTGTCTACTATAAAGCTAAAGATAATGTCTGTCTCCTGAGCAAAGGTTGTGTGTAGATTTGCTTGTAATCTTAAGATCAGAGTGTGCTAAGCCAGAGAATCCTTTTCTGTAATACGACCCACTGTGGGTGCAAGCATCAGGCAGGCCTGTGGTATCTGGGCCCTGTGGAAGTGGTGCAAGGGAATGGTGAAACTCAGGGTATTGTTATTATTGTGGGCAATAAAGTTTCCTTTACTCTGATTCAGGAGTATTGTTCTTCTGGATATCTGTGAAATGATAGAAGTCTAACTTAGCTGGCAAGCAAGATACAATCTCAAACCCTTCACAGTTCTTGGTAGCTACTACAAATTGTTTGAAGACCTAGACACTGTCAACCATATAGAAGTGAAACCCTTCTATACAACCCAAATCACCAGGAACAAATAAATGGGGTAAACTCTCAGGCGGGAAATAATCCATGACAGCCTGAGGAGTTAGAAGACATCATCTTCTATGGGATAGGCCAACACTCCTGGAACACTTAGAATGTTTTTAGCAGCAACTAAAAGAAAAGCCAACTCACAGTGGCTGAAAATAGTTTTTGGATGTAAGAACTTCCTACGATGCGTTCTAGCAAGGAAAGGTAAACTGGACCAATGGAACTTTCTCTGAGGATGTTGAATGGGAATGAGAATCTGACAGCAGTAGCTTCCACCCTGACATGACAATGAGGGTGCTAGTAGGATCTAGTCCGAGCTTCTGAGGAAGAGAAAGGTGAGTAAATAGAGAGCAAATAGAGAGAGCTCCTTTATGAAGTTGACAGGAAGAGAAAGTAACAGAAAAAGTATAAATGCGCAAGAGAGAGACAATAAACCGCGGGGCCTGAGAGAGAGGGAACGACAGAGCCTAGCTCATCCTCAGAGCTGCCTGGACTGTTCTGCATTTCATTTATGCTCCTCTCCATGTTTGTTCCCATAGTGAAACTCAGTTCCCTGTCTGTTGTTTCCATGAGTTTATGCTCCTTGCAACAACAACAAAACTCTGAAGGGGACGAATCTTACACCAATGACACTCAAGTTCCCCCTTTGTTTCCAGCTTAATTCTGAACCCTAATAGGGGGAAAAAAACACCCAAGTAGTTAATAGATCACATATAGTAAAAATCACACGCACACAAGTTAGAGTTGATTACTCTTAACTACGAGTCATTATGTTTCCATGTATTTTTTTATCAGATAATCATCTTGAACTCATTGAAAATCAGTAATCGAAAAGCATCTTTTTATTTTAAAATGTCACGAAATATTTCCTCCACAAATAAAAAGGTTTCCAGAAGTCTCTTTTTGCTCTGATGACATCAAAAATAACAAAAAAAATCTATGATTAAAATGTTTGTTTGTTTGCTTGCTTATTTATTCACTTGCTCCTTCAAAAAAAAAAATTCTTAAGGTGCCTTTTATACATCTGGGCATGAAAAAAAGAGAATAGTACAAGAAGAGTAAGATACAGGTGTCGTTTTCTGAAAATACACAGTCTAGTGGGGTCCACAGAGCGAAACATCACAATGCAATTATGTTTGTACAAACAGAGGAGAGTCAGATTTATAGCAGGGCTGCTGTGGTGAATCATTTCAGGAGGCACCATTGACTCAGACCCTGTGTACTTTTTCTGCATATTCTTTGTATTCAGCACCTACTATGAAAATGGTACCCTGAGGAATTGAGCAATGCTGTGGCCCTGACTTAAAGCCAGATATCTCATCACGCAGAAGGAAATACTAGAGTTGGAAGCTGGAGTGGGTATTGTGGTCGGCAGAGAAGTGGGGTGGAATGCAATCCAGGCATTAGATACTGTTCATTCTGGATTTGACTCAGCATTCTTTCCTACTTCCTTCTGTGTGCATTCCTGAACTATAGGGAGGGAGAGCTAAAACCTGTTTCCTAGACCTCCTGGTGGCCTGGGTCTGAATGAAATTAAGTTATGCTAATTAGAGGCATTCACATGAAATCAAGTTATGCTAATTAGATTCATTCATAGGAAATTTGGAATGTGGCTCTAGTAGTAGAAGTCATTTTCTTGCTGCTATTTTAACTAGCAAATAATGTCACAGAGATGTTAGAGTTTTAAGACGAAGGGGCGCCTGTGTGGCTCAGTCAGTAGAGCATCTGACTTTTGATTTTGGCTCAGGTCATAAGCTCAGGATCATGAGGTCCAGAGAGCATAGGGCTCTGTACTCAGCAGGGAGTCTGCTTGAGATTCTCTCTCTTCCCCTCCCTCTGCACCTCCCCATCCCCCTTCTTCTGCTCTCTCTCTCTCTCTCTCAAATAAATAAGTAAACCTTAAAAAAAAAATGAAGATAGTTGTAGCAGCTAAACTTAATATCCCAGCGTCTAGTGGATCTAAAGGCAATGAGAGAAAGAATCACAGGCGCCAGAATCGCCATACCCGTGTCTGGTTACCGGTGTCCTGCGCCTTTGAACTTACCACTCCAGGAGCAGACCCGTGATTCCCCTTCTGCTGGCCCTTCTAATCGTTTTGTAAGCGCTTAATTCCTGCATTAAATCCTTTTCTGCTTGAAATATCTATTTACTATACTAAACTCTGGTTGATACAGCATGTTCAAAGGCAAGGAGATATGAGGAAAAAATCTTGCAGTCAGGGAATGATTACCTGCCTGGTATGTTGGAGCCAAAGATGGATAGCACTAGAAAATACAGATGAAAAAATGCGTTTTGCAAAGACTGTAAAGATTTAAAGTGTTGCTTCCCCCAAATACTTGGTTTCTAGTAGATTTTCATTAAATGTTTGTTGTATAAAATAGTATTTCAAAATCTGTAGAGTTTGGCCTTTGTCTAATAGGTAGCAGAACCAAGGGAACAAAGATCTATTAAAGGCACCTTCTTAAGGGAATAACATGATGAAATTTGTGTTTCTCATTTATAATTCTCCAAGGATAACATGGGGAAAGAGTTGGAAGGGGCTAAGGATAGAAAAGCTATCACGGATCAATCTGTAACTTCTACGGCTATTGAAAAAAACCCAAACCAGTTCATCAGTGGGGTCACCTTCTATGCAAGGTTTATCACATGATTTAAATAGTTAAGATATTAATAAAGTCACATTTTGAGTTACTGAGAATCTGAAAAAAATTTAAATATTCATCAAGATCACATACTTTGAAATCTTTCAGATGGAAGCATCATAAATTTGTTAACATTGTTGCCACACGGTGGCATCAATTTGGCTGGTAAAAAGATGCTTTTCACATGTATGTAGACAGTGTTATATGAATTTTTTTATGGGCCTCAGACTGTTTCTAGGTGATTTGGGGAAAGGGGCTATATTTTATCATATAATATTATTATGTGGGATGTTTTGGTATTCTTTACCAGTGTCATCTGGAAGTTATTTATAGTGGTGCTTCTGCATTTGCTGAGAAATGTGTCCCCAAACTCTGGAATGAAATTTGGATGTGGGGAAATGTGGAGAAGACTAAATACTGCACGACCTATCTTGCTAATTCATTTAAGAGAGGAAACTTTAAAATATTGGACATTGGTTGAGAAAATAAAAAGGAACTTGCAAGCAAAAAAGGTGCTAAAATTGTTGAAGAGTTACAGTATTTAAGAAGGCACTTCCTCTGACATATTTTTATGGGAAAATTAGCTGAATTATGTGAGTTTTAATTTAAAGTCTTCAGAAACTCCCTTTTGAATAAAATATGACCATTTACACATATCTCTATTATATCACTTACCGCAACATATTATATATATTTTCATGTATATCTCTGTGACAGAAAAAACACTATGTTCTTTATCTGCCCATTTCATTTCTTCCTGGCCAAGTAGATTCTATTTCCCATCCTTCTTTATAGTTAAGTTGGGACCATATGATGTATATAAGTAGTAGGCTTGCTTATAAAACCCCCTACACAGTCTTCTACATTCTTTCTTTTCCTTCTTTTATGGCAATTTTTAAGATCACACACTGAAGTTAATGGAGCCACTAAGTAGAAAAAGCCTGAATTTCTGAGTCACTGAACAGAGCCCCCTCACAGTCAAAAATTTCCTTTCCCCACCACACACATATTGATCCATATTAGGCTGTGACAGAAACTGGCAATTAACCTTCATTATGCTAAGCTGCTAAGATTTTGACATTGTTTATTATAGAATCAAACCCACTCTGTCTCATTAGATTGTGTATGCTCCCTGATTTCAGAGGTCTTATCTTCTTTATCTCTATCTCTGGGATATTTACTCTAATATCTGAAACAATGCCTAACCTATAGTAAGTATTCAATGTATGTCGAACAAATGAATGAGTATTTTAGACGAGAAATAGGAGGTACCTTTAATTGAGGCGTTGAGAGAAAGTTGTCTAAGAATAACTATTTGAAGAGATATTTGTGGTTGAAGGGGAGTGGGAGGTACACGATTCAAGTTATAGAATGAATAAGTGACAGGGATGACAGGCACACCATAGGGAATATAGCCAATGGTATTGTAATAGCATTCATTATGTGGTGGCAGATGGGAGCTACATTTGTGGTGAATATAACATAACATATAGACATCAAATCAGTATTGTACACCTAAAATTAATGTAACATTGTGTGTCAACTATACTGCAATTAAAAAAAATAAGATGCTTTCTGTTTCAAAATTATTATAAAAAAGAATGTTTACTTTTCTAAATATATGGTTCTTCAGAGAACAAACTGTATTTTAAAAAATATATCTTTTATATATACATACATATATATGTATACGTATATATGTACATATATACGTATACATATATATGTATGTATATACATATATATATATAGCAAATACTGTGTCAGTGTCCATCTCTCTCTTCAGTGATTTTTCTGAATATATCTGGGATTGTTATACATGAAAAGCAATGCATAATGAAATTAGTTTCATGTATAAGTTTTGGAGTCAATTTAATTTTAATTCATGATGCCATATGTTCTAACCTAATCAACTCTTATTACGTGATTTAATTTTTTTTAAAGATTTTATTTACTTATTCGTCAGAGAGAGAGAAAGAGCACAAGCGGGGGAGCAGCAGGCGGAGGGAGAAGCAGGCTCCCTATTGAGAAAGGAGCCCAATGCGGGGCTCGATCCCAGGACTCTGGGATCATGATCTGAACTAAAGGCAGCCACTTAACTGACTGAGCCACCCAGGTGTCCCTATGTGACTTATTAATTTTTTGAGCAATTGAATGCTTATATGAAGATTGAGTAGAAAATCCAGAGAGTTTGCATATAACTCTTCCCCAGTTTTTCCTATTATTAACATCTCACGTTAGTGTGCAAGACATTATATTGTGCAAGATATGTATAATTATTTGTTATAATTGATGAGCCAATCTTGATACATTATTAGTAAGTGAACTCCATAGTTTATAATAGGGTTTATTTTGTATTATTCCTTGTGACATGTCATAGATAGACGATGGCATGCAACCGCCATTACAATATTTTATAGACTATGTTTACTGCCCTAGAAATTCCACTGCTCTACTTACTCATCTCTTCTTTCCTCCTTCCTTCTGAACCCTGGCAAGCACCGATCTTTTCACTATCTCCATAGTTTTGCCTTTTCCAGGCTGTCACATGGTTGGAATCATGCAATATGTAGTCTTTTCAGATGGTTCCTTCCACTTAGCAATATGCCTTTACATTTTCTTCATGTCTTTTCATTGCTTGATAGGTCATTTCTTTTTATCGCCAAATGATATTCAATTATATGGATCTATCACAGTTTATTTATCCATTTATCCATTAAGAGACATTTTGATTTATTCTATAGTTTGGTAAGTATGAATAAATCTGCTTTAAATATCCATATGCAGATTTTCCTTGGACACAATTTATCAACTCATTTATGTATACAAAGGTGCGAAACTACTGGATATGTTAGAATGTTTAGTTTTGTAAGAAATTGCCAAACTGTCCTCCAAAGTGGTTGTACTATTTTGCATTCCAACCAGCAACAAATGAGAGTTCCTATTGGTCCACATCCTTATCAACATCTGGTGATGTCTGTGCTTTGAATTTTAGACATTCTAAGGGGTATGTGGCCATCCTTCTTAAATTTTTATTTCATGGTATTTAATTCTGTCATTTGACAAAAGTTCTTGTTATTGCATATGAAACGTGGAGGAAAATAGTAAGGAAGTGAAGCTTATTCTTAAAAGTCCAGGCTTCATTTATTTGGGTCTTGGATCCCATTTGGGTCTTAGACTCAATCTTAATTTATGAACAAGAGGAGACTTCAGGTGGAGAACATGCTTCTGAGAACTAAAATTCTATGCAATTTACTTTATCCTTCACTCACTCCAATATTTTCTGGCTCACTTTAAGTGCAGGTCAAACTTCTGTGATGACTGAATGAAATGACACTGGTGTCCCTGAAGAACTGAGGAGACAGTCTCAACTCTGGAACTAATGGCCCCACTCTTTGCCTGGAAAGTAGTTATACATAGCCTTACAAATTTCTTGTAAATTTGAGCTCATTTTAAATTAAACAGGTGGGGGGCGCCTGGGTGGCTCAGTGGGTTGAAGCCTTTGTCTTTGGCTCAGGTCATGATCTCAGGGTCCTGGGATCGATCCCCACATCAGACTCTCTGCTCAGCGGGGAGCCTATTTCCCCCTCTCTCTCTGCCTACCTCTCTGCCTACTTGTGATCTCTCTCTCTGTCAAATAAATAAATAAAATCTTAAAAAAAATATTAAACAGGTGGGAAATGGACGTCAGCAGCTGATATAAAATTCCTTTAGGTGCATTGAGTCTTTTACTCCTATCCCTGCAGTTGGGAGATCTGACACACGGATACATAATGGTCATCAAATGGCTAAATATTAGGACACATGTACAAAGCCAAGGACACTGATACAGTTGCTTACTTCAGAGCACCGGAGATCTGTTAACATTCTGCATTGACTATCAGGTGTTGAGTGAGATTTTTAAAGGTGCTGAGAATGGATAAGCTAAATTCCTCACCAGAAAAGCACATTCTGCCATGGTTCACACTTCCCTTTTGGCATAAGCTTCAGGATGACTGTTCTAACTTTGATCCTTATATGTAAATATTATTTATAAGATAAAGGTAAAAAATTCACATACTTCTAAAAAATTCCAATTTCCTACCCACTACTGATCCTAGAGGAGAAGGTGAAGAATGGGTAATAGACATTTTACTTTATGCCTGTTCATGTTATAGAAAAACTTATATTTCTTATTTTTCAAATGGAAAGCCAGGCCAACTGACCATGTTATGATAGTATTAAAAGCCAACTTATTTGCTAAATATACTTTGGTGCAGCCCTCTGGTGACTTAATGATATTGAAATGTATTCAAAGGGGTCATAAATTCACTTTTATATGTTTTGACATTATACATAAGGAGATTACTGACACTTCACGGATAATTTATTGAGTTACATGTAGCTTGTGCCATACTACATCTAAATATCATTAGTGCTTGCTCATTTACTGCAGGATATGTACAGTAGAAGAGAGCAAGAAGGAGCTATGTTTCAGCTTGATTTCAAAATAAGAACCAGTGCATTAAGGCTATTTTTTAAATGCCAGAAACATAGAGGGTACTTTGGCATCTAATCAGTTATACAGTGTGATTGCTTAGACATCACAGTAAGGCCAATAAATGTTTTGTAACTATGGTGAATTCTATTATTCTTCAACAAATATTCAGCCTTTTCTCTTGCCACTGAGAGAAATGTACTTCTCCACCCCTTGAATTTTGGGCCTGATCATGTAACTTGCTTTAGCTAATGGGATAATGGCAGAAGTACCATTTTGATAACTCTGGACTTCAAAAGACATTACAAGTTTTCACCAACTTGTGGAGCGCTCCTTAATCCAATTCACAGCCTGAAGCATAGCTTCAGCCCACAACATACAGACAAAGAGAAGCGATGTGAATATGATCTGAGTATTTGTAATGTAAGTCATGAAGATTTTGAAATTTTTCTTTTTGTTTTTTTATAATGGGGCATAATATTCTTGAAGCTGACAAATGGAGGTATTGATACTTGGAAGTGAAGCATTTTCTACAATAACAACAAATAAATAAAAAGTTCCAGCATTGGCTTGGGTATAGTTGGTGTGTGGCAAGGAAATTCACAGGAGTCCAGAAAAATGGCCACCCATGTTATGCAATAAGGTAATACTTAGCTAAACTTTTGAATGAAAATACTTATGAAAATATGAAATGAAAATACCTACTCTTTCAGAATTGTGTTTGCATGTGAGATGCTTTGATAATGATCTAGATTAGGTTGTTAGAAGAACAAGGCGATCCCAAAACACAGTGCATTAAAGAAGACCGAATTTTGTTCCCCCCCCCCAAAAAAATGTATTTAAGAAATCTAATGTTTGGATCTGGCTGTCATTCAATATGCTTGTAAAACTAGTATAAGAAAGGATAAGCTGAGAAAGGATCTATGTGGTTTGCAAGGGAACATAGAGAGTCAAAGGGAACCTAGAGGATGAGAAAATGAAATGGTTTCTCATTTCAAGATAGTCAAAATGAGAATGAGAAATCCCCTGAGTTGAAATGCTAACTGATACTCATGACATAGCCTGGGGGCAGAAACTAATCAAGGTTGTGACAATCACAGATTTCTTTAAGACTTGTGATTGGGTTCATGTAGCCTCCAATAACTCCTTTCACTAGAAAAAGTCTGAGGAAGTGACAAAGGACTTGGTCCCAGGGCTGAAAAACAGAAAGCCCTTATAATTAAGTAGTGAGGGATTCCTTTTTCCTATTAGGCAAAAAGGAATTTTGACATGACTATAGTTCTGGAATAAAAACACAAGTCAGCAAAATTTCTGAAAGAGTTATATTACTAATGGTACTGCCAGCCTGGATATAAAAGGTATATGACTGTAATAAACAGACACTGACACTTGGCCTGCCAATTCTGTGGTCTGGGAGCTCGTTGAGAGAGCAGCTCAGCCCCCCAAATCTCATAAACCCCAATAGCCTCTTAAGATAGGAGCAAGGAAATAATGAGGGAAAAGGTCTTCCCAAATAGTGGTTCCAGTACCTGTGGAGGAAGTGGATCTGGGAGCTATTCTCAGGGAGCCAAACTGGGCCTAATCAAGAAACACCCCCTACCGCCAAGAATAGGGAGATCTTGCAACATTTGGCCAGTGAGGGTTATGAATTGCTATGGACCAGCAATTGATTGCTTTGTGGCTCTCACTCTGCCTTTTCATATGGTGATGTTTGTTGTGGTTAACCTGCTTTGCCCTTCAACTGTGCCTTCTGTGTGTGTGTGTGTGTGTGTGTGTGTGTGTGTATGTGTACAGATAAATTATCTTTTTATTTCACACGTCTCAAAATCAAAAGGAGCCACATTTAGACCTTTTTTAAATTTATTTTTAAATTTTTTTTATTATGTTCAGTTAGCCAGCATATAATACATCATTAGTTTTTGGGGTAGTGTTCAGTGATTCATTAGTTGCGTATAACACCCAGTGCTCATCACAACATGTGCCCTCCTTAATACCCATCACCTGGCTATACCATCCTCCCACCCCTCCCTTCTGAAACCCTCAGTTTGTTTCCTGGAGTTCATATTCTCTCATGGTTTGTCTCCCTCTCTGATTTCTCTTCCTCTTTGGATTTCCCTCCCTTCCCCTATGGTCCTCCATCCTATTGCTTATGTTCCACATATGAGTGAAACCATATGACAATTGTCATTTTATTAAATAAAATAACACATTTTAAGTTCTTAGAACATGCCTGGCATATTCTAAACCCTAAATAATATTTCTTCTTATTTTTTTGTTCTTCTGAATATTATTATTGCTATTTTTGGTCATGTTTGCTTTTTTCTTTCATTTCTCAAGCTCCTACATTTTCATCAAATTTTTCTATGTCCACACCTAACATTCAAATGTAAGTTGGATGTCTCATGAAAGGACTGACTACAATCCAAGTCTGTGAGTGTGGAAAGTCAGTAATACCAAACATACTTCATTTGCTCATCTCTATTTGCATAGTCCTCTCAGTTAGGGAGAGCCATGTGGCCAGTTTTGGTCAATTACATATGAGTAAGCATGAAAAGGGCTTTTTAAAGTGATTTTTTCAGTCTTCTCCTTACTTTAGCAAACAGAAAGAACTTGTGTCTTAGAAAATGCAGCAATGTAGAAATGTAGTTATGAAGGCATCTTCATAGGTGCCTTGGAGTGGAGTAGGATCACCAGGCTATGTACTATCATCAGGAAATAGACATTTTATGTGTTAAGCCACCGAGATTTCCCAGGTCAGCTGTTCTACACCATATCTAAACTCATACAGTGTGTGTAAATGACCCCTAGGCACCTACTTCATAATAATGAGCTAATATCCAGGGAATATATTATATTTATAAATACTTCCTGAAAAATCTGAAGGTCTAGTATATACTTATTTTGACTTGGAGTCTCTAGAACAATCACTGACAGTTGTCAGCTGGGGCTCTGATCACCTGTAAGGCCTACTGATTTGGATGTCCAAGATGGCTCATTCACAAGGCTGGTAGTTGATGCTAGCTTTCACTTGGGAACTGATTTGGGGCTTTTGATCAGAGCACCAATACTTGGTCTCTCCATGTGGCCTCAGCCTCTCACTTTATGTCAGCTGGGTTCTCAGAGAGACTAAGCTTTCAAGAATGAGCATTTTAAGAGAGCCAGGGATGAAAGCACAGCCAGTGTATAGTATAGACTTGGAAGTCCCAGAATGTTCCTTCCAGTGTATTCTATTAATCAGATAAATAATCACTGAGGGTAGCCCCTATTCAGTTAGAGTTTACTTCTTGAAAGAGTGAAAAAGAATTTGCGTTTGCAGTCATCTTTAATTTATCATACCCCCTCCTCTAAAACACACATTTCCACTGACCCACATTAAATTAACACCACATTAAAATTCACTCACACATTAAAATTCTTGCAAGCAGAGCAGTCATGCTTTATCATAATTGAATATCTATACTAGTGCCTATTGCTGAGGTTTTGCCCATTATTTATTTTCAGTAGTAATTTAACTGCTGAATAAATTCACTAATGGCACAGAAACATCTCTGAATTTTTCCCAAGGTCTTCTACAGTGCCTAGAATTTAGATAATTTAATAAATCTATTTTGAATAAATGAAGGAGACATATATATTCTGTATCAAAAGTCAAAGTTAAAAACTTATCAAATTAACATGTAGAATGTAAATACATAAAGAATTTTTTCTTCTGTGTGGGTGAAGACTTCTTATTAAGATAGTAAAACAAACAGTTGGAAGCTTCAGGGGTTATTTTCAGTTTTCATATAAAGAGTGATAAATATACTCTGAGTTTGGGCAAAATACATACTGACTTGAGTGAATAGTGTTTCTGATGAAAAGTAGGAAGAACCAAACATTTCAACACTTAGGAAAAATGCCTTAAAGTAAAGGTCATCTACTAATATATATATATTTTTTCATATTGCAGCCAGCAGAAAAGAAAATCTCCTAAGAATTCTTAAGAAAAGCATTACAGTTAGTGTTATTGAGAATTTAAGACATTCCCCCCACACACACACATTTACTTGGTTTGTGAGTATATTGGCTTATTCTGAGTTTGCATCGGTTTCAGACTCAGAGGATGTGAAATAGAATTGCCAATATTATGTCTACATATTCATGGAAACCAAATGAAGCTTGAGTCATAGTCATATAATTTGTAACAGGACTAAAGGAGAATTGAACTTGTTTCTCCCTCTGCTGTCCCTGCCGCCATGACAGAAACCGCCCGAGAATGAAATGAGCAGAAAGAATGTGTGCCTTCTAAACTAAAGTCTTGAGCCATTTAGAAATTCTTTCCCTTTGTATTAATTGCATATTTTACTTTGATGTTACATTCTAAGGGTATTCTCCCACATGAGCCCAAAGATACTTCAAAATAGTCTTTAGAATTCCCTCCAGAAGAGAAAAATGTGTTAGAAATGAGCATATATAACAAAGCATAGAAAAAAATTGTTTTAAATTTAAAATGGGAAAAAAATTAATTCTGTTTGTAAGACCAGAGGCTTACAGTGTATCTTTTTAACACCTACATCAATATCCCTTCCATTATTATTTATGAATTTTATTATAAAATTCCTTGGCTTCATACTGCACTAGTTTTACCAGTTTTTTTCCTAGACCTGTGTGAAAAATTAAGTATTTCTCTATTATTTTACTGATTACTATTTATTATGAGTTTTCTCCCCTCTCGTACATTTGCTGAAATAATTCCATTTAAATTTAAATCGTAATTATATATAAATCAAGATCTACTCAATGTACAACCAAATTAATAGTTTACTATAAAATAGTTAAGATACTTACATTTTTTAGAATTCAAAGGAGCTCAACATTCTTTTGAACCGAATATTCAGCGAAAATAGCCTTTTACAATTCAAGAGCAATATTAATTGAAATTCTTACCTTAATAGAAAGAGGGAGAACTTTTAGTACAAATTAAGATGTTTCTGCAGTAATTTAAATAATTAATGAATTAAAGATATTTTCCTCTGGCAACTATCCAAGTATAAGACCATATCTAACTTTATAAAGTATCAATTAATTTCTAAAACTGTAAGTATAAGTCATATTTTAATGTATCACAGAAGGCCTGATTATAAAGTTGGCAATTGTCTTCAAATGTTGTTAATTTGAAAAACAGAATATTACATTTATCAACTAATAAATATGCAATGAAAATAATAAGACAAATTTTTATCACCATGCTTAGAGACAGCAATGAAAAGGAGGCCCAAGGAAGGCAGGTTATGTAAGACCGCAGAAGACATCTTCTGTGCCCTGTGGTGCACGGGCATATGTGAGTAGAAGAATCTGGTGATGGGAGGGAGGTAGACAGGAATAATTCTCTGGTATTTTTCTGAAGGCCTGTAGGCAGTCTTCTGGTGTCTTATGCATTTGTATTTTTTAAGTGCTTATTGCAGATGACATTCTTGTATATGTCTGAAATAAACTTTGTAGGGTGGTCAATGCAATGATTTAGGAAAGATTACCATAATGACTCTCTGTTTCTAAGATTCTAAAAGGAAAACTGTGTGAATTTAATGCCAACTAATTCAGACAGTTACATGATATCCAAAATAGTAAATAGATAAAATGTTGTATATTTTTTAGGCTTATCTTCTTCAACGTTCTAGGAAATTTATATTTATAATTAGGTCTTAAAAGCAAGATCTAAGAACTGATCATTGATAAGGAAATTGTCCAATTATCAGTTTCTATCTTTTTCTCGCAGAAAAAGAAATCTGGAGTTTGGATATAGTTAGCCAAAGTTGAATAATAAGTAGAAAACAAATAAATAAGGCCATCTAGTCAAAAGATTAACCATATACAAATTCCAGGCCTTTTTAATAATTAGAGTGTTCTTCTACCTCTATATCATCTTGTTAATACTTCTGTTCCATATGCATGTCTCCATCTTTAGAAACTGAATCTTATAATAGTATAATATCAGCCCTTTAAAAAAACCATACTCATGAGAGGACTTTTAAGTGGTGACTATTAGTACTAATCTATAGAGATCTGTTGTGTAGTAAATATTTGCCACGCTTTGTGGCACCCAACATTTGCTGATGGTCTTCCTTTATTTGGAAATGCAATTTCATGATAGAATTTGAGAACCATTCCTAGTTGCATTGCCTTCAGGAATGATCTTCTGTGTATTTGGTTGTTTCAACCAAGATTACTCATGTTTTTTCAACACTATCCAACACACACACACACACACACACACACACACACACACACACACACACTTCCTGACAAGGAGAAAATGCCTTATTATCAGATGTTGATTTAGTAAAACACATAATCTTTATATATTTTTCTAGAATTTTCCAAAAGACATGAGAAAAAAACATCTTGACTAGAAAAGCATTATAAATGAAAATATTTTGACATTCATCAAACTTTCTTTTTTTTCATGTGCTAAGCATTGGAACTTGATAATGAAGATAAAAAGAATACTATCAATGGTGAGGCCAAGAAGCAAACTTTTTTCTCATAGGATCTATATACTTACCAAAATTAAACCAGATTAATTACATGCCTAATGTGATTTCTTTAACACACGCACACACACACATTACAGAATAATCCCTGCTATCAGGGAGAGCAGCAGGTATGCTGAAAATGAGTTGCATGCCCTCTACAACCAGACTGGTCAACGTGCCATATTTGCAGAGTGGTCTGAGCACCATTTACAACGGAACCACCCAGGGTGCATGTCTCAGATCTACAAGTCAGAATCTTCAGGGAGTGGAGCCAGAGCTTTTGATTTTTAATATTCATTCTCTGGGGAAACCTGTGTGGGTCAGTCAGTTAAGCATCTGCTTTTGGCTCAGGTCATGATCCCAGGGTCTTGGGATCGAGTCTTGCATCAGGCTCCTTACTCTGCAGGGAGCCTGCTTCTCCCTCTGTCCTCTGTCTGCTACTCCCTCTACTTGTGCTCTCTCTCTCTCTCTCTCTCACTGACAAATAGATAAATAAAATCTTGAAAAAAAAAAAAAACTATTAAAAAACATTCATGCTCTGGTTGGATATAAGACACCGTAGGGAAATTTTGAGAGTAAAGTGTAAATTTCTTCTCCAGCAAAACTTACCTCTTAAAATGAAACTGGAGAATTAGTAATACTTTCAGTGCTTTGCAGCATATTTAGCACATTCAAAATGTCAGGTTGTAATTGCTACCTTTTTTAAATGCATCGTTTCATAGACTAAGTTTCGGATGATAGAATTCTCATCATCCAACAGAAAACTGTGGCAAATATACGTTGTTTCAAATTTGTTCAAATAGGAAAAGCCCTAAGATTAGGATTAGAATACAATAGTCCTAAAATTCTCATTGTGTACACCATTTAATTTCTTGCTTTTTTGATTCCTTAAGCTTCTTTTTTCCTGCAACACCATTATGTCAAGCTTTCGGAGTAAGACACAGAACTGGGGCAAGTATTAATAGACCTATTTAGGCCATAACCCCAAAGTGTCTCAACAATCTATTTAATTTGACTATGACAACTAACCCAGCTATAATATTTCAACAAAGTTGAAGAGTCACCCAGAGCCACATTTTAGAGTATCCTGACCCTAGTGTAGGCGGGACTAAATACTCAAAAGTACACTTGGTTATGCCTGTCTGGTCGATCATGCATATATTATGTCTCAGTCAGAACTTTTTAACAGGTCTGTTTTCATTGCACTATCTGTCCTGGCTGGGGGTCCAGGTTTTCTCGTGAGTCCTATTGTGACTAGAATCTTGAGGAATATCTGTGTCTTCAACCCCCCTACCTCACTACAGATCATAATCAATATTAGAGTTACAGTCCAAGCAGGTAGACTAACATAGAATTATAATATGCACTTTTCAACACTTTCCTTTTAGCTAGTGCTAGTTAGAGCTATTGTATCCTTTGCATGCAGAATTACGATGGCTAGTATAAATGAATTAATTAAAAAGGTATTAGAACACTGTGAAGATTTTAGGGGAATGGCTTTGAGTTTAAAGTCTTAGAGATTAGGGAAAATCTTTCACTCTGCCTTGGTGATATATTCACTGGGATCATGTCCAAATCTATCCTTGGAAGAGGAGATTGTAGTACCAGCTCTTAACCTGTTTTGTTTATTCAAAAGGTCGATAGGTGACATCCTTTAGAATAGTCATGCCATCCACTAACATCATTGAGTACATTCATTCTTTTGCTTATTTTTTCCAATGACAGCTTTGATGTTGATCATTTTTGTTGGCTCATTAATTCAATTTTCCTTTGTTCAATAAAATCTCCAAATGCTGATGTTGAATTGCCAGGAATAAAGATACTGATGATAGAAATGGCACCAGAGAAATCATTGCTATTCTTGGCCACAGACATTTCCAGTCTGAACAATAGCTGTTTTCTTCATAGCTTTCACCAATGTCATATTTTAAGCAGGAATTTTGTGAGCTCCACAAATGAATGGAAAAGCCTGCAAAATACATTGCAGAAATATCTCACAGGTAAGCAGGAAATTTGGAATAGATTATCAGAAAAGAAAGGTTATAAAGAGATGTCTAGGGCAAAAGACAAAGCAAAATTGCTGATGTGTGCTTTAAAGCATGGTGTGACTTGCTCAGCAGCTTTGCCAGTTTTCCCAGCCGATTTTGAGTCCATTGCTATATGGAGAATAAAAGGAGGGAGGTCAGAAGATGAGACTATTTGAAGATTTAAAAACCAAGAATGTAAGTTTCACAAGAATAGAATGACCTTAAGGCATTTCAAACTCAGTGTAATAAAGTTCATATCCTTTTTTGATACCCACATCAAGATTTTCAGATTGCAAATATCCAGAGAGAGAGTCACATCTAGAGTTCGATGGATATTATGATAATTAGGGAGGATAGAGATAACATGCTTATACTATAGATTTCTTCCTTTCCTGGCTTTTCCCATCAAAGCATGAATGAGAGGTAATATACACAAAAAACCCTATATCTAATTGCAAAAAAAAAATGCAGAGTAATAAGGAGTTTACTAAAAATTACCTAAGACCAAGGGAAATTTCCCAAGTTTATTCAAATTTTTACCTTTTTACCTTTCCAGAGACCCTCAAGAGTGATGGCTGCCCCTTCCACAGTCTCTTCCAATCTTCAAAACCTTCCTTTTGCTATACTGTTTTCTCATCACTCCTTAGTCATCTCTATATAATTTGAATCAAGATAATCCTTCCTAGGCTCTTTCCTTTGGATCACCATTACTATTCCTAGCTATCAGAAGTACAATGAAAAATCCTCATTATTGGATAATAATAGTAGTGGTGGTCGGTGTGGGCGAAGTAGAAAGACAGACTGTACTTTCTTTTCTGTCTTAATATATAAATAAAACGCCCTGGCCTAACATCTCCAGTTCTCAAGGCTCTTAAAAAATAGACCAGATTGAAATGTGTCCCTTGTTTTCTCACCTGCTTGAGGGACAAGACAATTAGTGTTCCTTTCTCTTTAATATGACACATTTCCTTATACATGGTAAACATTAAACAAATATGCACTGAAATGAATTATGCACTATGAGACAGAAATAATAAGGCTAGATATAAAACTTGTGTTTAAAATTTATCTGAATGAAATATCTGTGGTATATATGGTATGGTATATGAGTGAATTATACACTTTTGAAATTACAAAATGTGATATAAACTCGTGTGGTGTGATTTTATATCTTTTTTTCTATGTGCTATGCAAACTAAATCTCTTACTTTTTTTTAAGATTTTATTTATTTATTTGACCGAGAGAGAGAGCACAAGTAGGCAGAGAGGCAGGCAGAGAGGGGGGAAGCGGGCTCCCTGCCGAGCAGAGAGCCCCATATGGGGCTCCATCTCAGGACTCTGAGATCATGACCTGAGCAGAAGGCAGAGGCTTTAACCCACTGAGCCATCCAGGCGCCCTTAAATCTTCTACTTTTAAAATAATTATTAATAGATTTGATGATACAGAGAATAGTTGGAGCCACTTTTCTATCAAAAAATTTTTGAGAACCAAAGAAATATGGAATGTAAACAAGCTAAGATATATGATATATGATGTAACTGCGTATTTTTGTTCTGCTGGAATAAATAAAATATTTTTTATTACAAAATATAAAAGCCAACCTAATAAATGTATTGATCGGTGAAGGCTCTATTCTGAATCTTACGCATAGCCTTTTCCTGGGGAAGAACAAAGTCACATAGAGCGTAAATCTGTCCTTACCTCATTGCCTCCTTGTCATAGGCAGTTGTGTGCTGGAGCCCGCCCTTTGCCACCTGCCAAATGTTAAATAGTGTTAGATACTCTGTGAGCCATTGTTAAGCAGAGCCAGGAGCAAATATTAATTTATATAAGCTTACAATTAAATAAATTACATTAAAATTAAAGGCAAAAGTAATTAAAAGTCATCACTTTTTAATTATATTACCACCCGTCACAATTAGTCTTTCATTCTTCTTTTGTGGTGATTTGTGTCTGCAGTATTTGTATGGCAGACATACCCTAGAATTTGGTGATATTGCACATCTCTTTCCAGTTGCATAATTAAGGATATCATCACGTCAGACACAGAGTGGGAATATTTTATAGGACTTGGCTAATGTTATAAATCAGGGACTATTTCCCCCTTTACAGAGCTGGTTGTTAAACATTTACTAGCCCAGCCCTCACTCCAGGACACCATTTCTGTCAGGTGTGCATAAGAACATGATGAAAGTGATCTGTGTAGAATAAATTACATCCTCGCCAAGCCAGAAATTATTCCTTAAGGCCACAGTTAGGAAAATATTATCATTCAACAGGCTATCCAATTACAATGAGAGAATGGAGATTTCGACATCCCCTATTGATGATGCCTGGGAGCTCTTGCTCCCTGCCTCAGCACTGACTTCAAATTCTAGTTCATTGCTATTTCACATTGAGGTTTCTGCCACGTGAGAATCTTCTCACTGAGGGTGCACTGGCAGAGCATGTGAACTTCCTAACAGAAATACACCAAGTCCAAGTCGAGCAAGTCTGTTGACTGTGTAGTACTGATCTTAAAGCTTCTCAAATGCGTCTCAGTGTCGACAACTTAGAATGGACTTTCAATTTGACCATTAACATATCTTGTCATATTTTTTATAAGTCCCCACTAATTGTATGCCTTTCCCATCCCTCTCAAATTTCTGTTTCCTAAAAGGCAAACATTTTTACATATCGCCTCTCTAAAGAGAAAAATAAATAAATATAAATTTTTCCTAACAAGAGAAACTAAATACTAAGGAGTAAGATTTGTCAGCTAAATTTGAGCTTTGGGGACCACCAACCATTGCCATACATAAATGCTATCTTTGCACCCCACCCTTACCCCAAAACCAATTTTCATCCTGTTGGGGGCAATGTCATCCCTGGTGAGAATGCTCATGTACCTTGTTCTGAGATTGCACTTCAGAACGTCCATCTGTTTCCAAGTTTAGAAGATTTGCCTTTTACGAGAGAAGCTGATTATACAGAAGCTGATTATAAACAGAAATATACACACACATCACATATGTGTTTGTCAATCTGGCTTCTTTCAGTTTTCGGACACCAAGTTAGACATCCAGGGATACTGTCTGAACTCTAAGGCAATCTAGAGCAGCGGCATTCACTGAGGAAATCATGGATATATGTGGCACTTATATTTAAATTAGCTAAAATAAAAAATTCAGTTTTACTTGTCACATTCTGAGTGCTTGCTTGCCAATTATGTCTTGTGTCTTTTAGAACGGGAAGCATAGAGGACAGAATATTTTCCTCATTGCGGAAAGTTGTATCGGTAACTCTACTCTAGAGTCTCCTTCTCAAAGTGTGTTGCATGGACCAGGCATTGTTGTCTGATTTATTAGAAAAGTAGATTACTGGGCTCCATCTCAGACCTACTGAACCACAATTTGCACTTTCAACAAGATACCCAGGGTTTCATATGAAGACACACCAGTGCTGCCAAGAGGTCATTTTTTTTTTGTCTGCTTTTAAATATTAACTTCCTTGCAAATACATCATGTTAAAATGTGCTTAATTTTTGAGATGTACACTATTTTTTTAAATTCAACACCCAAACAACGATTAAGTCATTATAAATTTATTTTATAGATAAGGATAATTATGACATGTTTATAATTTTCCAAGTTGTTTTGTTTAATTGAACAAGTTAACCATTTGCTGTAGTTGTTTGAACCCACATAGCTTTTAAATTCAGAAACCTTCTTTATCTTATTGGGACCTTCTGAAAAAAAAGGAAAGCAGCAAAAGAAAGTCACAGGCAAAGTGCTGTTCATCATGATGTGCCTCTTTTTTGAATCAGGAAAATACTTTGGTCAATGTAAGAGGATCAACCCCTAATAAAGGCATCTCTCTGGAGTGGAACTAGATATCCACACTTGTAACTGCAAATTGAAATGGGGTTAACCCAATTTTAGGAATAAAGATAAAAATTAATCTATCCATTATTGTATATGCCAACCAAAAGATATTTAATATTATCATAAAATTAAAAAATAATTCAGTTCTCAAAGCTTCAGAACCACTCACCGTGGCCTCCTACAAAACTGAGAAAAATCTCACTTCATACATATTGTGTATTTCATCACCTTTTACATTAATAGTAAATGGTTTTATGATGGTGAAATTTATTAACATGTCAAATGTAAGAATTATTACTGTGAGTCTGAGGTAGATCATTTGAATATAATTATTTTCTACATATTTGTTCTTGAAGATGAGTATTCATTTCTTTATAAAATGCCAAGATTCTAAGATAAACAGCTCTTGTAAAAATGTATAGGGCTTAGTTCAGGCTCTGAAGATAATTAGAAAGTTTCGCAAATGGGCTGGTCCTGAATTCCAACTCTTGAGATAAACCAGGGATCCAAATAAAATAAGCTAATCTGGCTTAGGTTTTATAAAATCCTGCCAAAATTCCATCTTTAACTGGTTAAAAATACAATATACTTTCTGGTGGCCAAATAAAAAATAATCACATTATTTTGTGATGAAGACTATGTCTTTCTTTGAAGTGAGATTAAATTTATTTTTCTTCTGGCTCACCTTCCTCAGTTCCAAGATCACAATTTTTATATCTGAATTATTATTAAAGAACTCATTTAAAGTGAAATAAAAAATTTCAGACTTTTAAACTTGTAGACCTTCAAGGAGACCTTTCATTTCACTCACTCACTCGATCTCACTGAGATCTTTTCCCTCTTGCTATATTTGATACTACTTCCTAAAGCTGAAAGACAGGATATTAAAAAGCATATGTATATATGATAAGAACTCAATCACCCCCTTCCCACATTGGTCGCCGTTGGTAAGCTGCACTAACTAAAATTTCACCATTAGAAACTTATGACTTTATCCCAAATCATGTAGTCTCCAAACATCAGTTTTTATGTTGCAAAGTCCTGGGGTAGTTTTCATTTACATTCTACAGTATGAATTCTTTTATCAGATGGCTTACCTCCAGCTGTGACCGGCTACTTGAGTTTTAAGGAATGTGAACGGGAATATATGGGACAGAAGGATCATACTAGAGCTTAGAGCACTACCTATGGACGACAGGCTTGGCCAGGGTACTGAGAGGACAGTCTAAGCTGCCCGGTATTCTGGGGTGACTTGGATGGAGAGCAATGTATTAGAAAGGGGAGGTGAGGCAATAGGCTTAAAGTTTATTTATGTTTCATTTCGCCCAGAACTATAAATGAAGAGACTATTAGCTGAGCTAGAGCTTCCTAATTCAATCAGGAGCCCTGTATCTAAACTCTGAAGCTTGGGGAGCCTAGGTGGCCCAGTCAGTTGAGCATCCAAACCTTGGTTTCATCTCAGGTCATGATTTCAGGGTTGTGAGATCAAGCGTGTTGGGATCGCCCCTCAACGCAGAATCTGCTTGAGATTCTCTGCCTCTCCCTCTCTCTCTCTGCCACTCCCCCCCATCATGTGCTTGCATGCTCTCTCTCTCAAATAAAGAAAAAAAGAAAGAAAAATCTTTAATAAAAAGTAAATAAAGTCTGAAGCTTGGTGAATTTTAAAGACTAAGCTTATTAATTAAGCAGATGGAATTTCAATTCAAAGGTTATGCCAAGCAAAGTACACAAAGCAGCAAAGACTTTTCAAATACCAATAAAGATGATTCAAATAAATGCTCCTTTTTTTAAAATTTTGGTTAGTTGTGAGAAAATATTTTTTGGTCTGAACAGTCTGCTGATAATTCTCTCAAATATTCACTTCACTGTCGTATAGCTCATGGCCCAAGACAGTAGCTATATTATAATTTACATACTTCTGGAATATAATAGATAGTCACTGCCGTCTTACCAGTGAAAGTATCATAGTAAAACACTTTAATAAAAAAATAAGAAATAAAAGAGAAGAATACATTTTAGTAATTGAAAATTATAAATTTATACTGTTATGGTTATCATCTTCCAGCTTGCTTTGTATAATTAAACAAGTTAGCCATTTGGTATAATTGTTTATACTGTTAGAGAAAATAGATTTTCTAAAATTGTATAAAATAACATGTGTAAATAAATCCATAGAGAATAACATAATCAAATAATAGTATGGAGAGCAGAATTGACAGTGATATAAATTGTAAGAGAACATAAAATTGCCTATAAAAATTATCAATAAAACTACATTTCCAGGAATCACAAATATTCACCTGGATAAAAATGAACTATATTAAAAAAAAAACTTAATCATTATACTTGATTATAAAGAGATGCCTACCTATAAAAACTTGCATTTAAAAAATCTAACACTCTTTGTATATCTTTATGATACAATGCATCAATACAATGAAAATCACCTTCAGCAAAAAGTTAAAAACACCAGTTTTGAAAATAGAAAGATTTTTTATAAGTATTCCCAGAGTAATATTATATCCTGTTTATAAATTAACAAAAAATTATAAACATTTATTTTATTCACTCTAGTTACTAAGTCTTCCTAAAAGTTCTCAAAAAATACATGTACTGCATGAAGAATATTAAATCATTTCTAATTAGCAGAAGTACTTCTATGCTTATATAAACATTTTTAAATTGTTATATTTATAGACAACTAAAACTTGGCTAGCTAATTTATACTTCTTAGATTCCAAAACTATATGTTAGGAAACATAACAACATTTTAATTTTTAGATCCCCTCACAGTTCCACAAATATCTGACTTAGTTGCACCGCTTAAACGTAAACTATAAATATTCAGCAGTAAATTTTTTTTTAAAGATTTTTTATTTATTTATTAGAGAGAGAGAGACTCAGAATGAGAGGGGAGAAGGTCAGAGGGAGAAGCAGACTTCCCGCAGAGCCGGGAGTCCGATATGGGACTCGATCCCGGGACTCTGGGATCATGACCTGAGCCGAAGGCAGTTGCTCAACCAACTGAGCCACCCAGTCGCCCCTCAGCAATAAATTTTTAAAAACAAAAGCAATCATTTATATTTTCCACTGGGTACTTATAAAAATATACTGTGCATTTTATAAACATTTTATATAAATATTTTAAAAGTAGTACTTTACACAGAACTACATGTGCTATACTCATGAACCATTAAGGGATTTACAAGGATAATTTGACTGAACCGTATTTCTGTTTTGCACATTGGCTTTAAAGTCTAATTCTGGCATAAGATCTGTTATTTGCTGTCATTAGTTACTTAAATGACGTTTATTTATTCCAAGGAAGGTAGACATTTAGATATTAAGTTTTCCAATTTTCTCTATCTCTTTCTAACCCTGTTAAAATAGTAGAGAATTCTAAATTTAGAAGTACAAATTTCCCAATAATACTAATAAACAGATATCAAGTCTTCTTGATGTGGATAACCTTATGTGTCAGGCATCAGAAATTCTGAAACAGGAGGATTTTATACAGGGATTTTGCTACTCACGTGTAGCGGGCTATTTAGGAGCAAAGGGAACCGACCTGGAGAGCAGAAAGTAGCTACCACATAGGGACCTGGGAGTAAAAGGAAGAGAGCAGAAGCTGGAGGCAGACCCTTGGGCAGCACGTGCTTCCTGACTGCAGCTGAGCCCTCCAAGCCCGAAGAGGGAAGCCGAAAGGCTGAATGTTGAAACCACCTGCCACTTGCTGGGGTGATGGTGAGAGGCACTGTAAACAAACAGTAATGAAGAAGTCCCTCCTCCCTTCTCCCATCTTCCAGCCTCCCTCTAGTTCTTCCTTTTCACCAAAAACAAATCAGAAGTTGCTGGTGAAGAAGTCTATGAAGTGTAACATGCAGAGTTCCAGCTACAGCTTTGGAGCTCCCTAGAGAAGGACGGATTTGGAACTGCGATACAATGGATCAGAAACCCACAACTATGAAAGCAATGATTGTCAGTGTTTAGTTATTACATTCTTTGAATATACCTATCAATGTACATTTAGCTCTAAATACAAATAATGTACAAATAAAGAATCAAAGTGACATTAGCAAAAATATTGGTTTCTAAAGCAAAATAAAATTCAGTAGAAATAAAAAAAAAAAAAAGGAAAGGACCGACCAGACAAAAATATAAAAGAAAAACCTGGAGTCTTGATGCTGAACCCAAGCTATTATGATTCTGGAATTTATTAAAAGGAATAATTCATGGGACATTTGGAAGTAATCTTTCTGCTATATTATGCATTCATGAGCTCTTTATTAGGATATTGTGGCTACTTTTTGGTCACCGCACTTTTTAAAAGACGTGGACAAACTGGAACAGATCAGTGAAGAATGAGGAAAATGAATAAAGGGATACAAAATAGTAACCTGAGGAAAGGTTTAAAGAATTGTGTTGCTTATAGTAGAGAAGAAAAGCCCACAGGGCAGTCTGATTATTGTAATTAGATACGTGAAGTATTTTCACAAAATTATAACTAATTATTATTTTTTCTTCATGTGAATGTTAGCTAGAACAAAAGAAAGGTATGTAATTAAAGAGCATTTTATTGTATACATATACCCCCCAAATTATACTTGTATTTGTTTGTTTTTCCATTGCTTTGATCTAGTGAGAGAAATATTAGAAAGTTCCCTCGGTAATCCTTAAGAAGACAAATTTCCTTCGAGATCTGAAAGTAGATACCTCTTTCTTTCTAAGCAAATAGAGTAGCCTCCTTTGTCTAGGAAATGGGCTTCATAGGCATCTTTTGTGTTTTTGGATGTGTTGGCCCAGGACACTTAGTCTAAAAATCCTTAAGAAGGCAGGTAGATAAACTGAGAAGAAAAGGCATCCGGGGGTCCTTTGAGTTTTGAGAAGTTTAAAAGCAAGGCTCTGGGCATGTTCAAAACTGCAAAAAAATTTCCTGAAAAAATTTTGAAACAGCACTCCCAGAGTCTGGGTAATGGCTGAGGATGGCTGAGAGAGATAAGCACAAGCACCTTGACTATATCAATCAGAACAGTGTAGATTCTTGTTCCGTAAAATTCTTAGAGAATAGAGTAGAATCCTTTGGAGGTTTATGGACTTCATCACCTAGCTGATGCTGAGGACCAGTTGTCAACGGAGACACCATGTGGCAGGGAGAAGCAACGGCAGTAAGAGAATAATGAGAAACTCAGTTTTCCCACTTAAGTAGGAGGGGTTGAAACTCACGAAGAGAATTGGATTTTCCTTCTACTGTGGGTGTTTCAGACTGTAATGGAAATATGATTGTGTTTACAGCCCATCCTGGAGAAGTAGCTATGTAGAACGGCAGCTGCATTAAGAGAATATTTTTAAAGATAAAAGAAATAAATAAAAGATAAAAAGATAAGTTGAAAACATTTAATTATTTCAAATATTGTTTCCTCATGAAAATCTTTTTTAATCTGCCTAGATGAGATTTCCCATTACCAACTCTCTTGGCACCATGAACTTCTACTTGGAAGTAATTAAAATTGAAATCCTAGATTTATTGCTGTATTATGGGCAAAAGTCTGTCTCCCTCTTTAGAATATATATATTCTACAAGAGCATATCTCACCTTGGTATCTTCAGCACAGGCTCACTTTAGGCTCACACGATCCACACTGTATTGTCAACCTCTGTCCCAATGGTGTATAACATACGTTCTATCCATAATTTGACGGATAACATACATTCAATAAACAGGGACTGAATATCATTCTTTAAAAGTCTAGACATTAAAATTGAATACATTATTAAAAGAAAAATTCTTCTCACAGTAAAAATCCCAGACCCAGAAAATTTTTCTGGTGTACCTTTCCAAACATTTATGGAAGAAATGAAAATAATAATTAATACCAGTCAGACATAAATTTTTCTAGGAAGTGAAAAAAAAAAAACAAGAGTAGAGGAGAGGAATAATTCCTTACACAAATAGCATCCAACCTTTGATTCGAAACCCTGGCAAAGAAACTACAAGAAAGGAACATTAGAGAACCATTGTAAACGTGGATGCAGAAATCTTTAACAAAATATTAGCAATTAGAATTTAGTACATTTGACCCTTGAACAACACAGGTTTGAGCTGCACAGATTCACTTATATGCAGATTTTTTTCAATTACTACAGTATAGTTTACTTTATTGTAAGAGTAGAGTATAAAATACATATACAAAATACATGTTAATCAACTGTTTATGTTATCTGTAAAGCTCCCCATTGACAGCAGGCTATTAGCAGTTAAGTTTTGAGAAAGTAAAAACTTATATGTAGATTTCTGACTGCCAGGGCAGGGGATGGGGGGTGGGAGGAGGGTGGTTGGTGGTGGTGGTGGTGCTGCTTTGCTAACCACGACATTATTCATGAGTTTACTGTATATATATATATATATATATATATATATATATATATATACCCAATACCAAGTGGGTTTTTTTCCATACGTAAATTTAGTTTAACATTTGATGAATCTGCATAATTTACCACACACACACAAAATAAATAAGGCAGGAAAAGAGAGAAAAATCACATGATTATTTTGATAGATTTATATCTTTTATATCTATCATTTATAGATAAATGATTTATAAAAATCATTTGACAAAATTTAACACTTAGTCATAATAGAAATTCTGAGAATACTAGGAATAGTAGGGAAATATCTTAATCTATGGGTACTCTGTAAGAATAAGTGCAAACATCTTACACAATGGAGAAATATTGAAAAGATTTCCCTTGAAATTAAGGATGAGACAAGGATGTTCACTATCACTATGTCACTCACTGTTGTACTGAAAGTTCACTCAGTAAATAGGGCAAGAAAAAAGGGATATAATAACTGGAAAAGACGAAATGAAATGATCACTATCCATAGACCTAATAATTGTGTACCTAGGAAATATAAAAAACTTACAATTAGAATGAATAACTGATTTTAGCAAGGGTATTGGATATGTGTCCAATCTATAAAAACTGTGTGCATTCTAGCTACAACACTACAACAAAATGAAATAGAAAAAAATGTATCATTATAATAGCATCCACAAATATCAAACATCTAGGAATAAATGTATCAAAAGATGTTCAAAGCCTCTACACTAGAAACTAAAATTCTTACTAAGGCTGAAGAAGGAAGAGAGATAGTTATGTTCATTGGAAGTCACAGTATTGTAAAGATACCGATTTTCCCCCAAGTCCTAAGCTTATTTTAAAATGTAAAAGAACTAACAATAGCGATATCAAAGGAAAAAAGACGCTAGGCACTACCAACAACCAAGACCTATTTTAAAGCTACTTTAATTATTAAAACATGACATTTGTGCAAGGATGGAAAAGTTGAATAAAGGAATTGAATAGAAAACAGAGGAACAGTCCCCATATACTGTCCTCTGATGATGTGGGTGCTCTGATGTGCAGCTCTTATTTTCTTTAATAAATGAAGGACTTCTTATTTTAGCAGCTGATAATCAGGCTGCTGAAAGATTGTTCTTAATCGACTCTTAGCCCTTTATGGGGACTGTCTTGGCTAAAGAAAACTGTCTTATTGGAGGTTGCATTTATGTCAAGGGTTAGCCAGGATCCAATGACTGATCAGCACGGAGACACAAAGGTCCAGCACCCTCTTCCTAACTCAACACAACTCTGAAATGCGATTCTAGATCTAGCCCTTTCCATGGAATCCAGAGGCTCTTGTTAGGATGGCATTACAGAGCTACTTCTCTCTCTGTCCAGTCTTCTCTCCTTTCTATCTCTTTTACATTTTTGGGTTCCCAAGAGCACTCCTTAACAAATGTCTGGCAAGCTAATCTTTATCTCAGAGTCTGTTTAGCAGAGAAGCCAAATTGCGGGAGTTAGTGCCAGGAATGTTCGAAAAAGCAGATGCTGATATGTGATTTCAGAGCTGGATCATCTGTTACCTGACTGGAGGGTGACTGGACTGCCACAAAGTCAACGAGGTAGGAGCCCAAATTGTAGCTGCTGGGCCAGATGTGGTTCTCTCTCTAGAGCAGAATAAGAGGTACATGGTATATAGCCATTGACTTAATGAATGTGTTCTTTTTCACTCTTACCAGAAAAAAGGATTATAAACAGTATTTACTTGGAATAGAGGAGACATTTATAGACATTTGGTCTATAGAGGTTTGTACCAGGGGTATGTTAACTCTCTTACACTGTACCATGATATAGTCCAAGGGCATCTGTACCTCTGAGCATCCCACAGAACATCATTGGTCTACTGTATTGATGCCTTTATGCTAATTGGACTGAATGAGCCACAAGGGGCTAGTGAATTGGAGGCTTTAAGAAAACCCATGTGGAAAAAATGAAGCAAGACAAAACAAGAGAGGGAGACAAACCATAAGAGACTCTTAATCTCAGGAAACAAACTGAAGGTTGCTGGAGGGGATGGGGGTGGGGGGATGGAGTGGCTGGGTGATGGACATTGGTGGGGTATGTGTTGTGAGCACCGTGTATTGTATAAGACTGATGAATCACAGACCTGTACCACTGAAACAAATAATACATTATATGTTAATAATAAAAAGATTAAATATAAATCTTATTTATTTATTTATTTATTTATTTATAAAGACCCATGTATTCCAAAGGGTGGGAAATAAAACCCACAAAGATTTAGGGATCCATTGCATCAGTACAATTTTTAGGGGTCAAGTGATCCTTTACTCTCCAAAGTAAAGGGTAGATTATTGTGTTTTGTACCACTAAAAAGAAAGGACTGTAGTATGCAGGCTCATTTGTGTTATCGAGGCACCATGTGGCATATCTAGGAATTTTCTCTGATTTCTGTATCAAGTACCCTAAGAGTTGGTCACCTTTGAATAGGGCACTGAGCAGAAAAGGGCTCCAGAGTCTGGTCTCTATACAAGCTCTAGAATATTAAAACTGACAGACCATACAGTATTTAATGTGTCAGTAGTAAAAGATACTATGAGAAATTTTTGGAAAGTCTCAATGAAAGAATTATAACAGATCCTTAGGGGTTCTAGCAAGACCATGTTCTTTTCAGTAGATAATTACCTGCTTTTTGAAAAGCAGCCTCCTGGTTGAAACCATTGAATTATGGTTAAAAAGATTAATGAAACAAGATCGAGAGTCCAGAAACAGTTTCACAGATCCAAATTATCATGGAAAAGGTGAACTGAACTTTGAATAATCAATTCAACGTTGGGGTAAAAAAAAAAAAAATTAAGTTAGACTATTTTTTCACACCAGCACCAGAGTAAACTCCATATGGATTAAGGTCTGTTACGATAATAACCTTTGGGTCTCCAAACTTGTTTGGGATTTCTTGAGGATTTCATTGACTTTACAGAGTAATTTGGGAAGTGTCATCATCTTTATAGAGTAATTTTACAGCGTAAACTCTGTAATAATTACAGAGTAATCTGGAAAGTGTCATCATCTTATAGTATGTAAGTCCCATTTAGGAGTATGGTCTGGTACCTCATTTATTTTGCTCTTTCTTTACATTCTTCAGTAGGGTTTTAAAGTTTTCTTGATGTACGTGTTACTTATTTGTTTTTTAGGGTTTTATTTCTAAGCTTTTTGTTTTTCTTAATACTCTTATAAATTAAATCTTTTTTAAATTACATTTTTCTCATTTCATATGCACTGAAAACTTCCTGTCTTTTAGAATATTTTGTATGTTATATTTACAATATGTATTATTTATCACTATAGGTTTAAAAAAACCCTTGTTGGTATCCCCAAATGTCACCCTTCCTCTTTCCCTAGGTTCTACATAAATAAAGAACTAAAGGGATGGAAAATCGAGGCCAAAATGGAAATGTCTAAGCTGGAGATTGTAACTTGATGAGCGATCCAAACAGGCTTACTGACTGAGTCCCACAATTTGAGAAATGTAACCCACCTAGTTACAGGACCTGATAAACTGTCTGCAATGGCTTCTGAACAATGATGGCTTATCTCCTACCCTTCCCCTGTTTATATCACATGTGAGTTTTTGTTGTTTGTAGACTCTATCCCAGAACCATACAGTAAGTGGATTTGGAAAAGATCATCCAGGCTCCTCCTCTGAAATATAGAGGGAACCTAAAGAAAGAGTAGCAGTGATTTGAGTTGACATTAGACAGGGGCCCTAGGAACAATTCCATTCTGCCACATGCTTTTTTCAAACACAGCCACTCTCAAGAAATTTCTGTGACTACTTTCATCCTGCAATGGCAGAGTTGAGTATTGCAAGAGAGAGTCTTGCTGGCAAAGTCTCAAACATTAATTATCTGACCCTGTAGGAGAAAAAGTTGGTCAACCTTTGCAATAGAAAATCCAATATACTTTTCAGTATATTCTATGGGTATTGGTCTTTTGTGTTTCTTATGTCTTCTTGAGTCAGTTTGGTTACAAATCTCCTTGAATACCATCTATGACATCTAAATTTATCCTTTATCTTTTTTATGTCTCATTTCTCATAGTGATATGTAATATGTTTCTAATATATCTTGTTTTAGAACAAAATAAGACTTTGCCAGAAGTTATTTCACTTAGTTGGTATAATTTGTTATTTATTTTAGTGAATTTTTGCTTTTGTTTTTATATTTTCTTTTATATTAAAAGAAAATAAGCTTGTTCTTTTTATGTGATTTCTTGGATTAAATGTCTAACTCACTTTTTTCAAGTATTCTTGTGTTCTAATAAATACACTTATAAATTTTCTTCTTGGTACTTCTTTGGTCTATATCCATTACTTCTGAAACACAGAGATTCATGATTAATTTTGAAAGATTATATTTTTAGTTTTGATTTTCTTTTACTCAAGTTGTGTATTGAAATGTGTTTTTAATTTTGGAAATGAAGAGCTTTGTGTGTGTGTATGTTTCTAGTCATTTATAGTTAATTTCTAGTTCATGGCATTGTAGCTTGAAAATGAAGGCTGTGTAGATTTTTTTCCCTCTGAAATTAGTTGAGTGATTTACTATGGCCTTATAAAGCATCATTATTGACTATTGCAGAGGCAAAGAATTTGGGTTTTGCATGAGATTAGATGTAAATTTTAAAAAATTTGTAACTTTTTTCTTTTATTGGTTATAAAATTCTCTCTGTATTAAATCAGTCATGTTAATTGTGCTGTTCAAATTTTATATTCACATCATGTGGTCCCAAATCAGACAGAGATGGGAAAGGGGAAAGGAAGGGAAACTGACAACAAGAAGACAAAATTTAGGGTTGTTTCAGTTACTCTATAATTCAGTCATCACAGACCAATTCAGGTGCAAACAGGATCATGTATCTTATAAATAAAAGAAGAAACAAAAACTGAACAAACAAATTCTATATCTTTTGGGGTTTTTTTGTCTATATGATCTGACAATTTTTGAAAGAGGTATGTTAAAAATCTTCCACCATGATTGTAGAATTGTGTGCTTCTCCTTTTATTTTAAAATTTATTATTATTTTAAACCAAAGTGTTTATTTGGGGTCTCAGAATTGCAATTTGAGATCACAGATTCAGGAAACAACTCAAATTGTGTCCCAATAGGGACCAAAATTTAGAGGTTTTTAAGGACAAAAAGGAATGCCATATATGTTGTTTACAAATAATTGTGACTGATGTTGGTGGCAGAAATCTCATCTTGGCTAAACAGAATTGGTTGCTAAGGCTGTCACTGAGTAAAAGTCCATTACTGTAGCAAGTTGCAGGTGTTACTGCAGAGCCCCGGGAATATTTGTGGTTTGGCCCTGTTCAGAAGCTTATGGCCCACCTTAAAGACTCAACCTAAAAACTACTAGAACTGATAAATGAGTTCAGTAAAGCGTCAGGATACAAAATCAATATATAGACATCCGTTGCGTTTCTATACACTAATAATGCAGCAGCAGAAAGAGAAATTAAGAAAAAACAATCCCATTTACAATTGCACTAAAATAATAAAATACCTAGGAATAAACTTAAAGAGGTGAAAGACCTTTACTCTGAAAACTGTAAAACACTGATGAAAGGAATTCAAAACAATGCAAAAAAATGAAAAAAGACACTTCCATGCTTATGGGTTGGAAGAACAAATGTTGAAATGTGTATATTACACAAAGCAATCTACAGATTTAATGCAACCTCTATTAAAATACGAGCAGTATTTTTCACAGAACTAGAACAAAGAATCCTAAAATTTGTATGGAAGCACAAATGACCTCACATTGCCAAAGCAATCTTGAAAAAGAAAAACAAAACTGGAGGTGTCACAATTCCAGGCTTCGAGCTCTATTACAAAGCTGTAGTGATCAAAACGGTATGCTACCGGCACAAAAATAGACACAGAGGTCAACCGAACAGAACAGAAACTCAAGAAATAAACCCACAATTATATGGTCAATTAGTCTTCTCTTTTTTTTTTATTAGCAGAAATGTTTGTTATGAATGTCTCAACTGTAGAATGTGATGAAGGAAAATTTGTGAGTGTTCTGTAGGTAAGTTGTGTCCAGTCTTCTAACAGGTCATCAAAGGTGTTCCTCATTTTTGAAACTCTTATCTTTTTTTTTGTTTGTTTCCATTTGTTTTTTCTTTTTTATTGTAGTGTAGTTGACACACAATGTTACATTCTTTTTCGGGAAACATAATAATTTGAGAAGTCGGCTTGTTACACTATGTTCACCACATGAATGGCTACCATTTGTCACCATGCAATGCTATTACAATACCACTGACTCTATTCCCTACATTGTACCTTTCATCCCTGTGACTTATTCCCTAACCGGAAGCCTGTACCTCTCACTCTCCTTCACCCATTTTGTCCATCCCCCCCGAGACACAATTTTCATCTGTCTGCCTCCATAGCCCATCTCTTCTTGCATGTTGCTGCTTTTCCCATTAGAGCCCTTACCATATTCATTATAGCTATTTTAAATTCCCTGTTGGATAATTCCAACACCTGTATCCTATCTGAGTCTGGTTTCTGATGCTTAGGTTGTCTCTTTTGCTTGTTTGTTCTTGCTTTTTATTGTGCTTTGTAGTTTTTTCATGAAGGCTGTACACGTTTTATTGGGTGATAGGAACTGAGGTAAATGGCCTTTCGTGTGAAGTTTTATGTTAATCTGGTTAACAGTTGGGCTTTACTTACTGTTGGCTTAGTTATAGATGCCCAAAACTTTCAAAAATCTTCCTGTGTTCTTAGGGTTGTCCCCTTTCCTGACCTTGGGCTTTTAAAAGTACTTTTCAGGAAGAGTCTGTTTCTCTCAGCTTTAACACACCATTATTATCCAGGAGCCCTTAAAGCGTGCAGGTACGGATGAGGGAGGGCATTCTAGAATCTCCCAATTAAATCTTAGTCTTTCACTGAGGCTTCGTATCTGGCCTGTGACCTTTACAAGTGTTTCTTCTTGTTCAGCTCCCCCCATAGGTGGACAGGAAGGCTGCAGGGAGCAGAATAGCTTCTCCCACTGCTCTAGGACAAGGCTCTGACCAAGGTTTTGTCCCTGGAGAGTAGATCTTTGTTACAGAGAAGGCTCTGGGCGTACATCACTACGGTTACTCTTCCTTCCCTGCTCTCTCCAGTCTTCACTGTGACAACCTGTGGGGAATCCCTCAAGGTAAAGTCCATGAAATGTGGAGCTTTCCAGAACGTCATCCCCCAGGAGTATCCCACTCTCATGCTAGTTCACACTTGCCCTCCAGTAATTTCTCGAAATTACTGTTAAAGCTTTCTACCAGCCTATGTCTCCAGGGGCTTCCATTCCATGTGAGCAGATTTCCTGTGAGAATCTGAATTTTCCTGTCTCTCCAAACTGCAGGGTGGAGGTTAGCACTACAGACTTAGTTCTCTGAAAGGCCTAAGAAAAATCATTGATTTCCAGTGTGTCCAGTTTTCTCTTGTAAGGATAGGAGTGGCAACTTCCAAGTTCTTTACATCTGAAATTGGAAATCCTTAATCTAGTTTTATCATTATATATATGCTTGTTTGGGTCCTCATTTAATGCTTTTAGTGTTATATCTTACTCTATCTGATTTTTAAAAGTATCATTTGTTTATGACATTCTTAGTCATGTCATTAATATTAGCCTTTCTATGTCATTTTATTTTGTTTTGTGCCTCATAAAAAGCACATAGCTAGATTCGTTTCTTAATCTAACCTGACATTTATCCCTTAATAGGGTAAATTAACCCATTACTCTTGTATTGTCATTGCTTTGTGCTGTGAGGATTCTGACATTCGATTTTCCAAATTGATGATTCATTTTTAGCAGTCTATTTTTAAATTTCCTTTATTAATCTTTTTTATATAAAAATATTATTGCTTTTAACATTGCAAAATCTCTTTTTTGTTCTCTTCTAATTTCTTTGAAATGTTTTCTTATATTATTTTAAGGATGCATTTTTATTTCCTTATTCTTATGTGGGGAATGTCTTACCCAGGTGCTAAGAGTTTAAAAATGAATTTGGTCACCAGTCGGCTATGAACCCACGGACTGGCAAGCTGTGATACCCAGGTTGAGAGCTCTGTTCGGAAGCCTCTAGGTTGCTGAGCTCTTATGGAGTGAGCAGTAAGATACATTTTTCTCTTGGCTTCCCATTTCCCTGGCACAGTCCTTTCCCTAGTGGGATACAATAGGTAAGTACATTATGCTTTTCCCTGTGCTATGATCACAACACAGCTAAGAACAGTTCCTCTGAAAGCCAGGGCATAGGATGGCATCACCCCAATTTCCTCACGCAGGTTCTCCTTTCAGACTGCATGCTCTTGCATGATAGAAGTTGCTCCTTGCAGAGTTTCCTTATAAAAGAAAACCCTTTTAAGATTGATCCACATGTTGGGGCACCTGGGTGGCTCAGTCGGTTATGTGTCTGCCTTCAGTTCAAGTCGTGATCCTTGGATCTTGGGTGGAGTTCTGCATGGGCTCCCTGCTCAGTGGGGAGCCTGCTTCTCCCTCTGCCCTACCCGCCCCACACCTGTGCTTGCTCTTTCTTTCATGCTCCATCTCTCTCTCTCTCTCAAATAAATAAAGTCTTAAAAAAAAAAGATTAATCCCCATGTGAGGTGGATAGGGGTAGGGTGTAACTGGGTGATGGACATTAAAGAAGGCGCTTGATATAATGAGCAATAGGTGTCGTATGCAATGATGAATCACTAAATTCTACCTCTGAAACTAATAATATATTATATGTTAACTAAATTGAATTTAAATTAAAAAAAAATTGATCCCCATGCTTCTCCCTAAGCTGTATCCCTTGGCCTAATCCCCCAACACAATTTCTCAATACACACACACACACTCACACACTATTACCAAAGAGGTAATTTTTAAAAGAAATTATTTATTGGTTCCATAAGAAGCCATATTTATAGGATCTCATTAGTTATTATTAACTCTTTCCATATTCTTTAATAATAATATTAAAGTAATTTTCTTATTGGATTCTGTTTAAATATAGCAATGTATGCCTGAGAAAGACTAAAGAATTTTCATATTTTGTTTTTTGTAAGGAAAAGAGAACCTTACATTTGAATTATCTAGAGTAAAGAAATATATCTGTATCTATGTAATTAGAGAAATGCTTCAATTATTATTTGTATCTAGCCAAGCTAAAACCCTCACATCAGTAATGCCCTTCTTATTCACAAAATACTATCCTGATAAATTGTGAAAATGAAGAGGCCTATTTCTTGAAATGTATTTATGTCTACTTGTCAATGTGGAGATAATAAAGTACATCACTTCAAAAACAACGGAAAAAATATTAAATTTACCAAGCTTTATTCACATGTTAACATTCTAGTTTCTTTTGACCTTCTTAAATTTTGGCATACTTCCTCCTTCTCTGCTTTTCTCATCTTCTTCCTGATCAATTCCATTTGGAGCTACAAATTTGTTAAAAGCAACATTTAACTGTTCATAATGAAATCAGTGAAACTGCACTAAATGCCATCTATTGTAAATTTCAAAATATATTCTTTCACTAACCTAATAAAATCTCTATTGCTTTTAGCTATTCCATCGGTAACGTTGAACCTGATTTGGCATCTGGTTGAGACAGCTTCTATCTTGGTTCTCAAAGGTGAGCAATTAACTCAGTCAATTGTTCATAGTCTCCCTAGGAATTACACTAACTAAAATAGAATGGCGATAGATAAAGAATTATTTTATATATTCCTATATTTCTTCTGACAACACACTAAAACAGCAAACAAGAACAACAACAAAATCCCCATAATTTTCTGAGAGGCATAGACATAGGTCTCAAGTATCATATTTACCTTTTTATATTTGTTTTCTTAAATATATCTCATTTTATTCTATGTTAGAGAAAAGTTGATAAATATTTTATCCTTAGGAAAGTTGATTATGTGATTCATCTGGGAATTTTCCATAATCCATGGACAGAGATTTATGTTAAATAACTAAGAATTCTGACCTTATTTTGTTATAGATTTCTTAAAAAATTAGGCAGATGAAATCTTGGCCTCAAATCTAATGGAAAAGATTTCCTGGGGATCTCCAAATCCCAAGTCTCAGAATTAATGACTCTTTTCCCTTCTTTACATATTCCCAGTACAAGTCTATCTATTGCATGCGAATATGTAACCTTCCTTTTATGCACCTGTCTTTTGTTCTGGTCTTAGCTTTTAGTGGCTCAGAGACCCCAGACTACTGGCACAGCAGTCAGGGTGGATGTTCCTTGAATAACACTGATTTATGTTAGAGCGGCCATTCTTGCCAGTAAATTTTTTATTTTTAATTTTTAGGTGTGAAATTGTTTTGCAAATACCATTGGGATAGAGCCAGTTATAAATGAAGGCTACATGTTGACTGATTGACACTGAAGTTTTATACACATTTCACTAATGGAGACATTTACATTCTTTAAAAATTCCATAAACAACCCTTTAAATCAGTTTTACAGCTATTTAATAAAAATTCCAAAAAGGAATGAATATCCCACAAAGTTGAAACAACAACAATGTGCTATTTTGAAATCACAATATGTTACATTGAAAGAGGTTTACTCTCAGTACAAATTCACCACGTTGTTTGCTTAAACTATTTTAATGTAACCCTTTAGTATTTGGAAACAATGCAAAATCAACATATTCTTTTGTGAATCATACCTTGTCAATGTAAATCTGCTCATGTTTTATCTCCTACTTAAGAGTTTAACTCTTTAGCATCGTGCTCAATGTTCTTCATTTCCTGATCTGACTTCCCTCTCTGGTTTCATCTCCTTCCACTTTCCTACCATGTTCCAGCCATCCTGTAGCTCTGAGTACCTGTTGGGCTCACACTCAGTTCAAATGTCCATATACCTCCTGGTCTGTATGTTTAGACAAAAATCTCTGCACCAGAAGGCCTTTCATCCAGCAAACTTCTAATTATTTTACAAGATTCATTCCAATCATCTCTTTTGGGAAATCTTCACCATTCCTCCTGTATGAGCTATGTGCTGCCAGAGTGCTCTGTACTTACCTGTATGACAACTCTTAACCACACTGTTTGACAAATGTCTGTTTCCCTACTTTGGATCACTTTCACGTATCTATCATTTCTTACTAGTTTTTGCATTTAAGTTGCCTATAGATGTTTGGCATATGGTAAATATCCCAAACATGTTTTTATTCAAACAAAAATGAATTAAAATGAGCTATATAATATTCCTTCAGTGATTATGAGTAATTTTCTTACTTAAGAAAGTCCTGTCTAGTGTACTAATAAAGTACTGTCTAGAGTGTCTGCCTTAGGCTCAGGTCAGGGTTTGATGTCAGGGTCCTGGGTTTGAGCCTGAGTCAGGCTCCCTGCTCGGTGGGGAGTCTGCTTTTTCCTTTCCTTTTACCCCTCCCCCATGCTCATGCTTTCTCTCTCTCTCACTCTCTGAATAAAAATCTTAAAAAACAATGCTGTCTAATGATGTTGTTCTAGCCGTCCTGCATTTCTATCTTTATAAAATTTTAATAATCAGGTCACTCCTAATTTTGACTAATTTACAAAGAAAGTTTAGGAAACTGAGTTGAATTAAATGGAATTAATAAATAAAAGAAATTGAACACAAGAACAAGAAATAAAAATCAAAAGTGCATTAACTGTTTTGTCTTGGAATAAAAAGTTTTTACTTTGAAGTATCAATTTTGACTAATGACAAAGCCCATAAATGCTTATGGAATTCTCTTCCTATTGGCACTTAATGACATAAATATGATGTTGAAAAATGTCAGACTTTGTACTCTGTTAATATTTTTGGAGACTATCTATCTATCTCTCTATCCATTAATCTACTTTTACCAATTCTATTTTCCCTTTAGTACTGTGTTTTGGCTTTCCATATATTGTCTTTAAATTTCTAGATAGATAATTTACTATAACTCATTTATACAAAGCAGAATATGAAAATGAAAAGACCTAGATTTCAATTCCGGCTCTAGTACATAGAAAAAAATGAGAAAAGACATCTACCTCCAGAGTTAGAAGTACTCTACATAAAGCTTCTGGTATAAGGGAAATGATTTATGCTTGTTTTGGGTCTTTTATCTCCTTCCTACCTCTTTTTTCCTATGAATTCCATTCCAGTTATTGAAGATGACAGACTGCAGCCTTTCACAATGTTAATTATCCTTTTATTTTCCAAAATCTCTCCTCTCTTTAACTGCATGACTTTTATTTCTTTATCTATTTTAACAATTCTTCCATCTTTCCTTTAAGTGGAAGACTCTAACTGTATACCCGGTCTCCTTCCTTTCTATTTTCCCTCAGTGTATCATTTGGTAATTGCCATCCTTGACTTTCTCCTAAGCATAGATTTTTCATTTCTTACCTCCTGCCAGATATCACTATTTGGTGCCTCAATCTCAGTGCATCTGAAATAGAACATTTCATCTTTCTTCCCACAATTGCATTTCTTCTTCTGTTCCATACTTATAAAACATCCCATGAACCACCTACTTGCCCAAGTTCAAAATCCATGAGTTCTACTTGAGTGTTTTTCACTACCCTCCACATTGAATCACATTATAAATAACACGGATCCTTCTTTTGAAATCTCTCTCACATATATTCTCTTCTCTATTTCAGCTCCTTTTTCAAAGTCCTGTCACACATCCATCTCTGCTATCCATTCTAGGTATTATGTCCAAAGTCCAAAATGGTAGGTGTGAAACTTTTCCCTCTGCCTTCAGAATAAGAAAATACATTAATAAACTAATATCTAAGTAGTCAATAAAGTTGTGAGAGTCTTCACTGTGCTCCTGTTTTATATCTGCATATAGTGCTTGCCATGGGCTAAATTATGCCCTGTCAAATGTCTACATTGAAGTCCCAAGCCCTCATACCTGAGAATGTAACCATATTTGGAGATAAGGTATTTAAAGGAGTGATTAAGTTAAAAGGCGATTGTTAATAAGAAGCCCTAATCCAAATGACTAACATTCTTATAAGAAGAGGAAGGGGGAAAAAAAGGCAGGGGGGAGGGGTTGTTGGCAGATCAGTTGGTAGAGGGTGTGACTCTTGATTTCCAGGCTGTGAGTTTGAGCCCCACGTTGGGTGTAGAGATTACTTAAAAGCAAAATCTGAAAAGAAGAAGGAGGAGGAGGAGGAAGAAGAGGAGGAGGGGGAGGAGGGACACCAAGGACATGTGTGCACACATTAGGATGACCATACGGCCATATGAAGAGGCAGCAAGTGAGTCAAAAAAAAGAGACCTTAAAGGAAACCAACTCTGCTGGCACCTTGATCTTGGACTTCCAGGCCTCAGAATTGTGAGAAAATTAGTTTCTGTTGTTATTTTGTTATGGTGGTCTTAGCAAAGTAATGTTATTTTGAACTTGGATCAAATACTTTCCGATCAATAGGGATTCTAGTATTCTTCCTCTACATAGTAAAGTTGATCATGGAAAAGGAGAGAAAGACTGTTCTAGCCAAAAGAGAAAGCAAAACTGTAGATGTAGAGCTTCAGAGTTAGAATGCTTTTTACCCACTGCTTTATTTTTATTTAATATTGAAGTTTATTGTAGATTACTTAGCTTTTCTGAAGAAGGTTTCTGTTTTTAAATATCAGAAGGCCTTGGTATGTTTAATGATGGAGTTAGTAGAGAAGGTGAAGATGAAAGTAAAAAGAGAGGAGAACTGATGTGTTATACTTCCTGCACATCACACAGGTGATAAAATTCAAAGAACAGGTGAAGGGATCGATCTTGGAAAGGACAAGAAGCATAGAAGAAGAAATGTTTTATTCAACTGAGGAAGGGAAAAGAAAAGTTCTTATAAGTAGGTTTGTTGAATAAACATTGAGGAATATCCATTCTAATGGCTTCCAATTTCTCATCAGTTGAGAGTAAGGAGGAAGTGGGATCCATGGAGGTTTGAGGAGAATGGAAAATGTATGAAATAACCATGGAAAACAAGAGCAAACATAGTAATATTGTTGTGCTTTTAAAGGGCTAATCTTGGGGCGCCTGGGTGGCTCAGTAGGTTAAAGCCTCTGCCTTCGGCTCAGGTCATGATCTTAGGGTCCTGGGATCGAGCCCCGCATTGGGCTCTCTGCTAAGCAGGGAGCCTGCTTCTCCCTCTCTTTCTGCCTACCTCTCTGCCTACTTGTGATCTCTCTCCTCTCTGTCAAATAAATAAATAAAATCTTTTAAAAAACACAACAAAACATTAGATAAATGTCCTTAAGAGGGTTATATCTCAGAAACAACTGAGGAAGTTAGGGAGCTAGACATGATTTTCTGGAGGAAGAGAATTTTAAGCAAAGAGAAAAGCTGTAGCCAACAACCTAAGGTGGGCCCCTGTGTGGCATTAGCATGTTGGAGAAGCAGCAAGATCAGTATGAATGGAGCCAAGGGATCAAGAGGAAGAGGGAGACAAGGCAGTATTTGGAGAGGGTACATGACATTTGGGACCTTGTAAACTACTGTGAAGACTTTGGTTTAGAATCCAAATGAAATGAGGAGCCATTGTTGGGTTCTGGGCTAAGGAATGACATCATCTGACATATGACTTGTATGTATTTATGTATGTATGTATTTATTTATGACTTGTTTTAAACATTTCTGGCTGCTGTGCTGAGAATATTAGAGGATAGGGGAGCGCAATGGAAGAGGCAAGGAGAGCTGCCAGGAAGCTATTACAATAATACAACTTGGAGATGAAGATGACTCAGTCTATGTTTGTTACAGTAAAAATAGTGAGAAACAGTTTCCTCATAGTTTGGATGTGGGGAGGGACCCTAAGAGAGGAATCAAGAACAACTTTTAAGAATTTTTGGCCTAAGCAACTGGAAGGAAGTGGTTGCCATCAATTAAGAAGACTGAGTTGGAGCAGATTTGGAGGAGAAGAACATTAGCTCCATTTTGGGTGTGTTGAGTACAAAATGTTTATTATATGTGCAAGTTCAGACATTGAAAAGGCAATTGGCAATTTGAGTCCAGAGTTCTGGATTAAGGTCTAGTTTGGAGAAATAAATTTGGGAGTCATCAACAATGGTACTGAAAACTACATACCTGGATGAAATTACTAAGACAGTGAATGGAGATTTAAAAAAAAAATAGAGAAAGGGGACCAACTCTTGATAGGATTGGAGAAAGTCAGATTATTTCATGACATTATTGTGAAGGTTGACCTTCGGCAGCATTATATAAAAAAGGTTACATAAATACAAGTTACTCGATCATCTTCATGGAAAATATTCAAAATTCTGAACTTCACAGTTTCACAAGCCTGGAAGAGGTCATTTTAGGTCATCAACTGTACTTACTAAACTTTGGGCAAAAACCAAAAATGAACCCAAACATATCTACACAGTTGGACATGCTTTTCTTATGAGTTACTAATTCTCCAATAATATACCTATAAATAGCATAATTACAAGACAATACTAGGGGAGAAAAACCAGTCAATTTTATTTATTTGCAACACATAAGCTCTTAAATGTGTTCCTAAGATTTTTGTAAGCAAAAGGTAGGTCTATTTCATTACAGGAATCTGAATAATCTACTATTCCAAAATCTTAGTGGTACTTTGATTATGAGTAAACCAAGTTTATGGTTTTCTTCGACTTCTGAACTCCCTTGGTTACATGAAACTTATTCTTTCATCCTTCTGTAGGGGACGAAAAAAAATTCCCTTTATCCTTCTAGGTTCTTGGTGAAGAACCACCTCCTCCTACCTCTTCCCCAATAAAAGATTAACAGGAGAAAAACAAATAGAAGTTTAATAACATGTATACCTCTTGTATACTTGGGAGACATGCAAGAAAACTGAGTAACTCTCTAAAATGGCCCAAGTCATGATCTTAAATACCATTTACTGCTAAAGACAAAAGAGGATATTGGTGGGCAGGAGATTGTCAAGGAGGAAAGCCAGTTATGGAAGGTTACCAGGAATAGCACAGTAAATAAGGGTATGGTTGTTACACAGATTTAAGTCTGTAATTTCTCGATCAATAAGACTTACCAGAGATTTACTCATCCTCCTCTCCCTGGTATAGAGAGAGAGGGAGAAAGAGAGTGAGACAGAGACAGAAACAGAGAAAGAGAAACACCCTTGCAAATGGAGACTTCCCTTAAAAATGTGAATGTTTTTTTACAAAAGGGTAACTTCTACTCTGTTTTCAGAGTTTCTCTTACATCTGCTGTTTTGTAAAAATAATCGGCTCAAAGTAATCCTTATTCCAAAGAGATATATTTTGGGGTAGCAAATTCTGTTCCTGTTCACTTTCTTACATGATTTATTCCCCAAAACCTATATCTCATTAAACTTATATGATCAATGCAATTCTCCTTTAGATACTTGTAAAATCCAAAGTCTTATCCTGATCCAATTTGGAGGCTCCAATAGGATAACTCTTAAATAAAATAATGATCAAATGCTAACCTTAGACAGCAGAACATCTTGTGAAGCTTATAGGACATGGTTATATATAGGAAATATTCCCTTCCTGTCATAGATATGGGTTGTAGTATTTATTAGTGGATACACGTGTGGGTTTAAATGTACAATGCTAAGTGGTGCTCCCCTGAGACAATGATTTTTTTTTTAGGTTTATTTGAGAGGCAGAGAGTGCCCACAGAGAGGGAGTAGCAGAGGGGAGGGTGAGGAGAGAGCAATTCTGGCATACTCCCTGCTGAACCCAAAGCCCAACACAGGACTCCATCCCACCACCATGAGATCATGACCTGAACCAAAATCAAGAGTCCCACACTTAACTGACTGAACCACACAAGTGTCCCTGAGACAATACTTTTTTAATTAAAAAAAAAAAAATCAATTAGCTCTATGGTCAAGAGGTAATGGGAAAGGTTTGTTACCCAAAGGTGCACTGTCAAATCAAAGGCTTCTTCCTAGAGAACAACCACAACCAACACTTGGCTACCAGAAGGCCAAGGTCATATCTGACTCAAAACTGTAAACATCGGACTGAGTCTCTGGTAAATTCCATTCAAGATATCCAAAACTAAATAAATCCCTTAATATATTTGAGCTTCACTTTCTTCATCCGCAAAACGGGAATGACGACGTAAAACTTGCCCAGGAACGAACTTTGTGAGGGCCAAAGGAGACAATGCAGACGGCAAGGGTTTTGAAACTGTGAAGTTCTAGACCATAGTTAATTATGTAACAAATGTTCGAATAGCATTACCTGCAGGATTATATGATTTCAGTGATATTGACAAATTTACGTTTACTTAGAAAGGCCAGGCTTTTAGAAATTGTTGGTAAGACTCAGAGATTAAGTTAGATGCCAGGAGTCTGATGATGAAATTACAAAAACCGTGTGTTGTATGCCCTGGTCCAAGAAGGTCCTCTGTTGTTCTGTTTTTGTTACTAGTGATCAAAAGTTGACCCTAAAACGAATTCCAGCTCCTTGAATTTTTTTTTTTTTTTCCTTCTGTATCAAACGGTCCTTATCCTCCTTTCCCCGCTCCCGTCTTTTCTAGTCCCTTGCAGGGGGACTACATTTCACAGAAACCCTTCCAGTGCCCGGAGGGGAAGGTGCTGTGACGTCCTTCCACGCTCGGTCGGAACACCTTTTCCCTCCCCCGACCCGCCGTCGCGCCGGCCAGCTGTCCCGCCAGCCCTCAGTCCCCGGCTCCCGGCAGCGCAGCCCGCGGCCCCGCAGCGGCCCCGCAGCGGCCCCGAGCGCGGCTGCGGACGCCCGGGCGGCGGCGCGCCACGGCGCAGGCTCCGCGGCCCGAGCAGGCGCGTCAGCCGAGCTCGGCGGTGGCGCGGGCGGCGGGGACGCAGCTGCCCCCGCTCTGCGCCCGCCGCACCCCCAGAAGCCGCCGCCGTGTGGGCCCCGAGCCGCCGCGTCCTCACCTGGCGGCTGCGGGCGGGGGCGCCTCGGGTGAGTGTCGGGGGCTCTTGGCTGGGGTGGGAGAGGAGGGCAGGAGAGGACCCGCAGTAGGAGGCGGTGGTGGTCTGGGAACGGGAATAAACGCTCTGCGGAAAGACCCTGTCAAGCATGGGGTGGTGGAGGCGCAGGGAGCACTGCGGCGTGCAGGGGGAGGAGGCGAGCGCTGCCCTGTTCGGGTAAAGGGGCGCAGGGCGTCCGGCAACCGGGTCACGGATGCACCGATCCGGTGGCGTCCGCGGATACGCTCCGGATGGAAGGATGCTGAGAGCTGGGGGGAATTAGGGGAACGCAGGATTTGCGGGGAGGGCTCCTTGCGTTGTTTTGTTGGTGAAGCTCCTTCAGTCGTTGCAGCTGTTCCCTTTGAAAGGTTGGAGGTGAAGACAGGGAGCATAGGGTTGGATTTCTCTCAACCCTTCAAACCGTGGGGACGGCCCTCCTGTTTTCCCGGGGAAGAATGTGAAGGTGGGAGAAGTACCTGCTGCTGTGGGCAGAGGTGTCTGGAAGCAGATGCCACCGTAGGATGGGGGAAGAGAACGTCCAATGCTGGAAGTTGACAGAGGAGAGCCTTCTGTTGCTTTTGGCATGATAAGCCCCCTCTCTTGTCCTCGGTAGAGGGGGGTCCGGGAAGAAGCCCTTCTGGCTTGCCATAGGTGCTGTAAAGGATAAATGGGAGAAAATAAGAATTCCTGGGAGAAATGGAGGTGCAAAATATGAGACAGGAGAAGCAAATTATAAGGGCAAGGTAAGATTTAAGTGAATGGTGAGGAATCTGATACATCTCTTAGTCTGCAGAAAATAATAATGGAGAAACAATTTATGGTTTGGAAATGAAGGAATGCAAAAGAGGCTTAAATATTCCAGTGTTACTAGACGCTTAAAGTTCTTTTTTTTTTTTTTTTTCCGGACTGCCAAGAATATAATTCTCATTTGAGCATAGAAAATGTTATTAAAATAGGTTTAAGAAGATTATTTGGAAGAGTCTGACCATACTTGCTAGGTTTTTTTTTTTTTTTTCAAATTATGTTACCTTGAATTTGTAGAGTCAAAAATCATCTTCGATGAATGTTAATAACATGAAAGTGGGAAAGCCAACAAGCTACTTTAAATCAATATGTACCCTTTTTGGGTAAAAGGTAACTTGCAAATTTAATGTGTATAAATAAAAACAATGAATTGAAAGTGTGAATTTTGATACTAATTTTTTCTTTTATCTCCGTCAATTCTTTAGTCTTTTCCATTAGAATAGTTTTATTATTTTTGAAAAAATATACATGCAAAGTTCAAAAATATAGAAATTGAAAAAGGAAAGAAAAAATCCAAATGTACAAGAAGAGTGTAACCATTTTAACTGTGTTAAACATCCTTGCAGGTAGTTTTCTAAGCATACATTAATATATTGTGCAGTTCAGTGTCAATTTACTATTTTCTCTAACTATAAAATCAGAAATTTTGTATACTTATCTTTTATACTACCTTGGGATTGTATTTTCTATGAGCCGTTATTCCATTTAACCCTTACTCATAAATATATAATGAAGGCCAACCAGATAGGTTTGAGCAATGAGAATTTCATGTACAAATGCACTTGTCCTTTGGGTAGTAATAGTCATATTCCTTAGAGTCATATTGTTATCATGTTATGTAAACCTTTTCTTCTTCTTTCTTGCAGATTGAGCTCCTGAAATTTAACTCCCAAGATGAAGTTTTTATTGGCGATTGCCTTTTTTATTTTAATTTCCTTGTGGGTTGAAGAAGCTTATTCTAAAGAGAAGTCTTCAAAGAAAGGGAAGGGGAAAAAGAAGCAGTATCTATGCCCATCGTACGTCCTTCATGTCTTATATTATTATATGGAGAAATGTTATTGCATTTTTTATCAAAGTAAGGTGCTTTGTTGAAGCATATCAGCAGAACTTTCCATATCAGAATATGTACCCATTGGTTTCACAAGAGAGGTTTAGAATGTGATAGATAATTCATTTAATTAGTGCTTAAGATAAAGTTTTATAAAGTTTTGTTCATGGTCTGGGATTACATAATTTCTATACATCTTTTATAAAATTAGGAAAAAACCCCATTACTATTTCTTTCTTACCCTAAATATGCAGCTATAATTGGATACTGAAGTTCCATTTTGAGCAAATAGCAGTTCAAAAAGATGGTTTTAAAAAAAAATATTCCTAAAAATGAACATCAGTTTAAAGATTAGTTAAAGTATGATTTTTAAGGTGTATTTCGTTTATGTTGATGCACGGAAGAAGAAAATTCACATGGTAGATCAGTTTTCTATTTCAATATTTTTCTGCAAAAGGCTTAGATTGGAAAATTAGGATTTTTTTTCAAAAAATATGTTACTAAATTTGAAGTTACTTGTAAAAACAAAATGTAAATCCAAATCACCCACTCCTCCTTTTGTGGTTTGGATTTTTTTTTTAATAGGAAGGGTTAATATTACTGGTGAATAACAGCATATTTTTGATATACCTAATGGTTGGAGCAATTGAAGAGTATGTGAGTAAATAACTTTCATAAATATAATGGATTTTTAGGTAATAAGGTCACATATGCAGTGATCTGGAATAAAAATTAATTTGCTATTACAGGTCATTTTTTAATTAGGTGTTTTAAATGTCATATTGATCATGAGTAACATATCAGCATCAACATTATTTAAATAAAGGTAGACCATTTTAGTTTTATAGATATTTGGTATAAGATAGTAAGGAATATTTTAGGAATTTTATTTTATTAAGAAAGGATATTAGAGTTGGTATTTTGGGTTGGATATCTGTGTGATCATGTGAGACTGGACGTTTAGGGACAGTATCATGATGCACATATAGTTTAGCATTAAATAAAGTTCCCGATTTAGAAGTATCTCTTGGTTTTCAAGTTTATTAGTCCTACTTATTTCAGTGCTGCAGAGTCTGATGTCAGGGCCAGATTTCTGCATGTATTACAGGATGGCCTGAGTTAGATTCATGTGTCCCTCCTTGGCCATCTGCCCAGTTGTGTATGAAGTATCTAGTGGGGCAGGTTTAGGAATAATCACCATCTACAATTATCACTACTCTTCAGTATTCAGAGTTTTTGTGTCATAATCAGGAGATAAGCCTGTTAGGAAACTGGACATTGTTAGGCCTTATTCCTCCCAAGCGAAAGGACACATTCTCATGTTTTACGTATTTTTATATTAACTTTTTACATGATGAATGTTGGCATATTGATACAAATTGTTGCATACATGTTATAGTCATGTGTCATTTCTATGTGTAGGTCAGGGTGACTTCAGTCAGGTTTCTCTATATGTGGAAGCTGATAGGACTCTTTTCCACTGCCTCCTGCCCGCACCCCCCCAACCAAATGTCATGAATCGTATTTAAAACAGCAAGTCTTAGAACTACCATGTATCTTTTTTTTTTTTTGAAGATTTATTTTATTTATTTGGGGGTGGGCAGAGAGAGAGAATCTTCAAGCAGACTACCCACTGAGTGTGGGGCCCAACATGGGGCTCGATCTCACGACCCATGAAATCACAACCAGAGCAGAAACCAACAGTCCAATGCTTAACCAATGGAGCCACTCAGATGCTCCTAACTGCCATGTATGTTACAAGAGTCCTTTAGAGGACATTCCATCCCTTTTCAGAATTATGCTATTAAATTGTCTTATATGTAAAGTGGCTATATGTTTACAGTGTCTGTAGTTATTTAAGACAGATTTTTTTAAAGTTAAATCTAGTAGGTTAAGAATCAATAAAGTTCTCCTGCTGAACATGTAAATTGTCAAATAGAAGGACCAATATACACTTGGTAAGCCCATATTACAGTATTTTAAATACATTGTGTAATTACTTGGAATTTTATTTTTGAAATTTTCTACTGTGAAATTTAAACTTTTTATTATTTATTTTATTATAATTACGAGACTAGATAAAACTTTATTAACAGTTGCCATGGTGATGCTGCCAAAAACCGGACTTAGTAAAAAGCAGGTGAGCCTTGGAGAATAAAATTTATGTATTTTTTTTGTTAGAGCATTTTATAAGGTTTTTGATTTATTGACACTGAATGATGACCTTCAGAAGACTATAGCATTTTCTCTGGCTGTGTTTGGATCCATTATACTAAATTTCTTGGAATATCCAGATTAAGAATCTCAGCTATTATAATGTGCTGTGAAAGAATATACAAATCATTTGTATCTTGGAGGGTGATCCAGTTAGCCCATCTTGTATAAGTTGATAAAGTATAAAACATTTTGACTAAGAGGAATATTTGAGATTATGAAAGTTAGGTCCAGACCACCACAATGCTCTTCAGTATGGTGAAATCCTGTTCCCTGATAATTTTATTTATTTAAATTGTTTTTTTTCTTTTTTGAATGGAGTTGAGGAAGCAATGAGGTTGTATACACACATGCAGTTAATGTGTGAGTATTGCAAATGTGAGCAAAAATTTCCCATTTTACTGTTGTAACAATATTTTCTCTCCCAAACAAGACTAAAAAGGTGGTGGTTATTAAGGAGGGCACGTATTGCATGGGGCACTGGGTATGGTGCATAAACAACCTTGGAACACTAAAAAAAATAAAATTAAGGTGTTAAAAAAGAAGAAAAAAGATAATAGGTATAGTAAATACCCTGTTTATATATCAGTATTCTTAATTCATAATAAAAATGCATTTTAATACAAAAAATGTAGAAGAAATAAAAGACTCACGGTCCTTAACATTCGAGGGTTTAATTTTGATGTTCAGCTTGAATTGTAGATGGCTCTTTTACTATATATTTTTTAATTCATTTTGTTTTGAGGTGCTATAACATAAATTTATGCTATTGTTTTTTGATATATAAGTGAAACAGTAGTATCACATTGATAAGCTATCTGATAAATTTCAAAAACTTCAGAAAATTTAAAACATATTAAGGTATAAGAAATAAACTGTAAATGAGAAAAAAGTTAAGTCCTTGGATACAGTAAGCTTTTTATTTACAGCTTGAATTTGACGTTAACCTTCATCCATTGGTCCCTCCTCTGATCCTCTATACAGTCTACTTGAGTGATTCCATCCGTATCTATGGCTGTAACTACCATCTATTCACTGTTAGTTTCTAAGGCTGTATGTCCATCTCAGAGTTCTTTGAAGAATGCCATATCCATCCATCCAATATTTTCTACCTGGCTATCCTATCTTGATCTCAAACTCCACTTAAAATGATGACACCTGAGTTCAGAAATCCTCCCCACCACTCCTGATGCAGTGTTCCCTTATCTAGCAAATGATACCACTACCTCTTTTGCCAACCAAAATGCCGGGGATCTCCTTAGACCTTCTCTTTCTACTGAAACGCCTCAAATTCAGTAGTGTCCAAGACTTCTCAGTTCAGTCTTTCTCACTTCCAGAATATGTCCTTCATTTTCACTGCCTTGTGGACACTGCTTTAATTAGTCCTCTCCACCTATTTTGGTGAACTCTTTATTAGTCTCCCTGCTTCTTCCTCCATCAATTCATATTGGACACTGACCATAGAGGATGTTTTCTAAATCTTCAATCTAGTTAAGTAATTCCAATGCTTAGAATCCAAGGGCTCTTCACTTTGTATCTTAGAGGGTGATCCAGTTAGCCCATCTTGTGTAAGTTCATAAAGTATAAAACATTTTGACTAAGAGGAATATTTGAGATTATGAAAGTTAGGTCCAGACCACTTTCACTTCAAGGGCCTCCATAGTTTTCTGTGGCCCCACAGACAGAGCTCTTGCTGAACTGGCCTCTGGCTCATTTCTTGGCTCCATATTTCTTGGCTCCACACACACCACTCTTGCTGAACTGACCTCTGACACCTCCAGCTGTATCTTTCTATCCAGCCCCCTCCCACCCAACACATATGAGTCAGGTCTCGTACACACTTGACCTTTCACACCTCTTGGAAGTATTCTTCCTTTAACCTGAAATGCCAATGCTTTCCTTTTATCTTTAGTTAATTCTTGCCTCAGTGGTCTTGTCCAAATTCATGGCTATAAATATTATCTTTCACTCTCGACTCGTCTTAGGAAACAAAATTCAACTGAGTAAATTGGAAGATCTAATTGGTTTTATTAAGCAATTCAAGAATTGGGCAGTATTCCATCTAGCATATAGAGAGATGCTCTGAGGAGTTGTACAAAATGGAAGGTTTTTATTGGGAGGAGAATGTGGCAAGAAGTTATTAGCAAAAGAAAGGCTTGCTTCAGGCAAGGCTACCTTCCCTTAAGGGGAAGGGCAGGGAATTTTATTAGGTGGATTACCTTATCTTTTGGGGGATGGAGAGAGCACATGTGACAGATTCCTCATTGATGCTGATCAGGAAATTCCTGACTGACCAGTTAAGACTACATTTTTAGGGTAGGTTGAAATGTAGTTGGATGGGGTGCTTGGGTGGCTCAGTCATTAAGCATCTGCCTTGGCTCAGGTCATGATCCCATGGTCTTGGGATTGAGCCCCCAGTTGGGCTCCCTGCTTGGTAGGAATCCTGCTTCTCCTTCTCCCATTCCTCTTGCTTGTGTTCCCTCTCTTGCTGTATCTCTGTCAAATAAATAAACAAAATCTTAAAAAAAAAAGAAAGAAATGTTGTTGGGTAAGGTATTAGTTCCATATTTGATGACTTGACTTAAATAATACCATTTTGAGCCAGTGATTTTCTTTTTAAGACACCGAAGTCTGTATGCCTGGCCCAGACCTCTCTCTGCAGAGCACCACACCCATTTAACCAGAGTTTAATCTGACTGTCCCATAATGACCTCAAACTCAACCTTGCTATCTTCTTTGGGAAACCTTTCCTAATCTGATAATTTGATTTAGATAATTATACTCTGTTCCTCCATAGTTCCATAATTGTCAGTCATGTTTATCATACTGTATGGTAATCATCAATTGAAATTTTCTGCTTTCCCCTCTAGATTGTAAGCTCCTTGAGAGTAGCGTCTTATTGACTCAATCACCAGAGATAAGATCAATTTAGTGCCTGACACAAAGTATACATACAATAAAAATTTGTTTAAAGAGTGAATAAAAATCTAAAGATTTTTGGCTCTTATAAGTCATTATATTTGGATTTTGTTAAGAAACGTGAAAATAACTTATATAGTCCCTATGGACCATATTTAGAAGTATGGTCTGGATAACAAGATTAGTTAACAGCTGGGCAGTTAGTGAAATATTTCCAACCTGGATGATGTTTCCGGGTGAAATTTTGGCCTTATCATGTTTAACATTTTATCAATGACTAAAATAAGACTGTACAGAGGAGACACTTATCCAAACTGAGAATCATGTGATTTGGGGACATATAATGAATATCTGAGACAGAATTAGGATCCACTATGATCTTGAGGGGTTAAAGTAATAGGCTGAAACTAAAAAAGATAGATGGAAGTATAAATTGCACTTTTGTCCAGAAATCATCTGTGCAAGTATAGGAGGGCAAAACAGAGTATGGTAGAGAACATTTGAGGGAAAAAAATAGAAAATACAAAAATTATATATATACATGTATACATACATACATATATATGTATTACATGAATACAAAATATATGATACAAATGAGTATATATAGTTCCTTAAATTAATATCTTTACCAAATTTATGTTAAGTATATTACTTTATTAATAGGATGATATTTAAAGCAAGACTTACAGAGATTTCTGCATTGTGCTAGTCAGTATTTTCAGGGGAGAGAAATAGGAACAATGGAGATGATTAAAATCATTATCATATTAGGGAGACTGAAAAAAACTGAGATATGTGAAAATTGTTTCCAAATTGTTGAAAAGCTGATGGAGATGAGAAAGTGGACTTGGCACCTAGCACCAATAGTGGAAACCAGGACTAATGAGCTGAAGCTACGGGTAGGATATTTTTAGCTCTCAGGAAGAACTTTCTGATAAGAGTTCTGTCTAAATATAATTGACTGGGAAGGGAGGTAGTAGAGTTCTGTATAACTGCTAGCACTTGGCATTGAGGGGTGATTATTTGGCAGACATTTTATAAAAAGTTTGAACACTGGAGGGGTGGTTAGACCAGATGATGATACTTAAGGTCATTTCAATTTGTCAGATTTTTAAGATTCTTTGATTCTAATATATTGTATTTGGTTATGGCCTTACTATTGTCCAGTAGAATGAGATAGAATAATTTGAAAATTTTATCTCAATACAGATTTAGACAGATCTGCCTTTATTTTTGGTGCATTGCCTTGGGATGCTCTACCATATAAAATAAATATTATCTTGGTCTTGTATTAATAATAAGGATTTAAAAACCTTCAGTAGAATTTCATCTTAGAATTTCATGAATAGCCATATTTTAAAAGTATCTCTTTCAAACTCAGAAAATTTTTCTCTTTTCTGATTTAAGCCAATAGGAAGAAATGTGTCTTACATGATTGGGAATGGCAGACCTAAGTGATCCAATTAATGCCTGCCATAATTTATAAGAAGGTATAGGTTTATAGACTTATATTAAATGTATATTATATATGAAACCAGAACATATTAAAATATACTTTCAGTGGTGCCTGGGTGGCTCAGTCAGTTAAGCGTCTGCCTTCAGCTCAGGTCATGATTCTGGCGTCCTAGGATGGAACGCCACATCGAGTTCCTTGCTCAGTGGGGAGTCTGCTCCTCCTTCTGCTGCTCTCTCTCTCTGTCAAATAGATAAATAAAACCTTTAAAAAAATAAAAAATAAAATATACTTTCAGATTTTTCGTTTAAATAAACAAAAATAAAACGGGACAGAATTATCTCAATAAAAAACACTACTTGTCATTTCCGTTTGTGCTCCCAGCAGATATAACAATACTTCTAAATACTGAATTTAGGGGTACCTGGCCTGCTCAGTTGGTTAAGCATCCAACTCTTTTTGATTTTGGCTCAGGTCGTGATCTCACGATTGTGAGATCTAGCCCCACATTAGGCACTGCTCTGCGGAAAGTCTGCTTGTGATTCTCTCCCTCTACCCTTCCACTCATTCATGTGTGCTCTCTCTCATGCTCTCTCTCAAATAAATAAATAAATCTAAAATAAATAAATACATATGTATTTTTGCCAGGCTGTAACCTTTTGGCACATGCTGCCATATTTTACCCTCACTGAGCTTAGAGAACCTTCCACCATTTGTTGAGGACTATTTGAATTTCAAGTTCTGGTAGCTTACAGTAAGTGCACTAATATGTTTACAAGTTAAATTTAAAATCTCTTTTTTCCTACTTTTGGTCCAAACTTGTAACTTAGGTATGGAGAAGCTTAATAATAACCCCTAAATTAATACTAGATGAGGGCTAGTATTACTTATATTAGTGTGTGGTCATGTTAGCATGAATTTATCCTGTCTTCTTCATGATCTTTTCCCCAAACCATTGGCACTCTACCATTAAAATCACAACAAAGAAATTTTTACTCTGGTTCTGTGTGCATGATGGTAAAAAATGTGATTTCTTTATATTACTTTGTTCACAAACTAAAAAAAATATGTGTGTGTAAAAGTGTTGTTGTTATGAGAAATCTTTTTTTGTCTCCTTTAAAGAGATGCCCTACCACTTGATAATAACATTTGTACACATCAATTTTATGTGGTAGAAGGGTAGGAAGACTGAATAATCAAAGCTACTATGTGTTGTCTAAATATACTATTAGCCATTTTCTTCCTGTTCTAATTATCTACTATTGATTAATAGAATGGGTTGATTTTAGTTTAGTTCTAGTTTCTTCCTAGTGGAAATGTTCAAGATAAGTACATTGGCCAAAAGATGAAAGGCTGATTGCAAAAGGGTATGGGTAATCTCAGTGATGAATACAGTTAAAAATTGCCTACATTATTTTTACTATAACATATCTACCTTGAATATTTCACTGATGTTTAGTTATGTATTTTCTTACTACCTACTGAACAGCCCCAGCTGAATGGCATGCTTTTCTTTTGCCATCAGCTGAATTAATGATCTTCCCTTTCCAAATGATTTCCCAGGTTTTGAAACTGGCATTGTCATTACTCTAGCTACTCAGGCATGAAATTTAAATGGAACCTATCTTTTCTTTCTCTTAGAATGATTTCCTATATCCATCATGTTCATTGCATCTCCACTTACCATCATTTTGAACAGTTTTTGTCAATATTTTTCTAATTATTTGCCCTATTTTTTCTGTTCATTATCATTCGTCTTGCATATGGTTTCCATTTTCATCTTGTTAATATTATGTTCAAGACATACACTGTCGTATTATTGCCTGATGGGTCCCAGTGCAGACGCTTTACTTTGACTTTCAAGGACCTCTCTAATTTGCATCCCAAATTTCATGTGAAACTGCCTTCTTACTTTAGAAAGGCTGATCTGTCTGTGCTCCTAAACTTCTCTTGCCATTGCTTATGCTTAGACATGTTTATGTGTAGAATGACAACTTCCTACATAGGCCTTCAGGACTCATCTCAAGTAGTACCTCGTCTTATGAAAGTTTTAAAATAATTAGAAGTTTCAGTTGAGAATAAGGTTAATATAAATTGATAACATGTGATGGCTGTTTAATATTTTGGTCTTGGACACTGATGGAAATACGGTGTTTAGAAAGAAGATGTTAATATGGTGGGTATAAATTCTGGTTGCCACCATTTGTGATATTTTGTTCAGGGAATCATGATCAGGGTTTGCAGGAACATGAAAATTTGTAGTTTGATCAATTGCACTGTGGGTTGTTTTCCTTGAAGAATAGAAAAGTAATTACCTGCTTCTTGAGGAATTATCATTTAAGGTAAACTCGACTTCTTTTGTATGGTATCAAGTTATGGAACCAAGACCAAAGAGAAACATTGAGGAAGACAAGTTCAATTTTAAAGGATATGATAGAACTGTCCAAAAATAAAATGGATTTCTTTGGGTGGTTCTTTGTTGCTAGAGTGATTAAACATAGCTTGGGTAGGGATACTACTCAAGTAAAGCATCACTAGGAAGTTACAGAACGTAAAAATTCTTTTTGCAGTCCCCACAATTTCGTGAGTCTATGATTAGAACTAATGTTCACTTCCTCTTCTTGATCTCTTTGAATCCCTTTTGTCCATACTGTATGTTTTGACATTTGATTTTAATATTAATACTTTTTATATCATATCTTTTATTTTCTAGATAACCCATATTATGTATGTATTAACTCCAATACATGTATATATACACATCTTATCTAATATATATAAATATACACACATACATTCATCTCAAATATTTACAATTTATTTAGATTATTAACACAAAGTATTGTTAGCACTAACCATATATAACAAATGTGTACATACACACCTATTATTTAGCATGCATAAATGTGACTCTTTTAAAGAATCTGCAAGTAGGCAGAATATAAAAGTGTGTGTGTATGTATATATATATATTCATACATGTATATTTAACATATATGTGAAAGTGCGTGTGTATATATACATATATATACATACACAGACACATACATACACAGTTTTATATTCTGCTTACTTCAAAATTGTTTCCTTAAGAGCCTCACTTATGCTTGCTAAATCAAGTGGAATAAAATGGGTCACTGACAATACAGAAAAAATAAATCTTTTGATTGGTCAGTGGCTCACTGGAACTGTGATTAAAGGTAACACTTCTAAACCTGTACTGTTTAAAGTTCCCTTTGTATGTCTGCTAAATGATGATGGCATGGTAGTATAGGAGAAACAACACTAGTATATCTCAATTAGAACTGTCGCTGGTTGGCTTTAGGACTTTCAATAATTCACTAATTTTAGGGGGTGTCTCAATTTTCTCATACATCAGGAAAAATTTGAATTTTGAAAATTCTGAAAAAAATTCAGAAAAAACTCAGTGGTCTCCTAATTTCACTCATTCATCCATTTAGGACAGCTGTATCTTTTAAGACCTTATCAAGTTTTATTTATGATTCTTTTGATACCTTTATATTCAGGGTTAACTATTTTTGTTTTTGTCACTATTTTGCTTTCAGATTCAAAACCAGTTAAGCGAAACCAACAGAAAAAGAATACATAAAATTCTGTTTCTTGACCAAGTTAATTACAAAGAAATCTAAATTTTGGACTTGGTTTATCAAAATGTAGGCATTTAATTGAATCCCAAAGTAGAATAATGTATGCAGAAAGTGAAATATTTGCATTCTTAGCTTACCAATTTTTCACAAATTAAGTTTAACTTACAAAAATGTACCTTTTTTTTCCTTTTGGAGAGGAATAATACAATAATACAGTAAAGAACAAAATGTATTTTCAGAAGTCTTCTCAATTCTCTTTGGGTTACTACCTAAAAGAGGTAGCACTTCTGTGTTCCAGAAAGCAGAGAACCTTTCTAAATGAGATCCTTTACTATAGACATTTTAGAGAAATTTACACTTAGAATTCATGAAGCAAATTATTCAAATTTATGTACATACAAATAGCTCCTCTGAGAGATGATGTAAATATGAAATAATATTTCTAGAGCTCTGATTGGAATAACAGCAAAACACTGATTAAATCACTAATAGAATATGTTGGGTAACTTGAAACATCTGACCTTTATTAGTGCTCTTGTAAGAGAAGAATTCATAGTATGAATTCATGATATTCAGGGAAGGTTATTACTCCGATTCCTGAGAATAACCTAATAAAAAGGCCAACCTGTTAACGAGTGGATGTGTACTGAGTATTCTTCTGCATTGATAGTTAGCTTTCCATTATAATATGGTGATGGTTGACAAAACGATCCAGGGGTCTAACTGCAACACTCTTTAATATCATCCAGAAGTTTTGTATTAATTTGATTATAATATTTTTGGCTTAATTCTACAGATGTAGATGTTTTCAGTTATTAAGAATCTGCATTGATTTATTTTGTGATCTAGTCTTGGCTGGGTCCTCACTATGTTTCCAATAATCCTTTTACTTGGCCCTTAGTGCTCTGTTTCTCTCTCTCTCTCTCTCTAATTGTTTCATCCTTTATCCTGAGTCTTAGCGTGCAGTCTTAGCTTTCACTTCAAGAAAAAAAAATAGAAGTCATTGGGGAGAAACTCCCACAGTGTCTCTCTGTCTTCACGTTAAAGCTACCTATAACATGATCTTTTCTTTTTTCTTTGCTTCTGACTTAACAGGAAAAAAGACTTCCTTTTGTTTAGTCCCTGTCCCATCTCTTCCACCGTTTTCTGAAACCTATCTCTATTGCCTTACCTTTGCTGTCCCAACTTTTTGAATTGCCTTTTTTCTTTGGCTCTTTTTTTTTTTTTTCCTGAGGGCTTACAAAAATACTAAAGGGTCTCTCAACTGAAAAAAAAAAGTTTCTATATTCCTTTTTCATTAACTTTGTTTTGTTTTTCCTGAGTTCGCTGTCACATGTCTTAAACTAATTGCCTACAGTGGTCTATACTTTCCAGGGATGTTGATTATTTCTTTCTTTCCTTTCCTTTCCTTGAATTTCTTTATGATATGAAAACCATACATTATTGTGGTAACACATGAAGCAATATGTATCACTTAGTATTCTGAATACTCACTCTCCTGTTGACATTAACTCCTGTCTCCATTGTACTTCTTGGTAAAGGTATTTTATTCCTTTTAACCAAATCTACTGACTTTCTTTTGAATCCTTCTATTACTTGATAAGAACTAATGATTGTCTGCTACATCCTGACACAGTCTCCTGCCCCACTCCTGGAACTATTTTTCTACCACTAAGACTACAACTGATTAGCCATCTTCTCCTGCTATTCCTTTTTTGTCTGTCTTGAAATACTGGCTTTTACCAGATTCATACCAGATTCATTCATGGTCCTTTTAGCTTCATGCTCATCAATTTCCCCCTGAGTAATTTCTGCTTTATCTGTGGCTATTCCCATCTTTACGTCTAGGTGTAACTACTCCTGTGAGTTCCCCATAGTTATTTTCAGTACCTACTGGACCTCAGAGTCAATGTATGAACCAGCTCTTCCATCTGCATTTCCCAGCTTTGTATTCAGTCTCTTGTAAGAAATAGCTAAAGCATCTTTCTTCCATGAGCTATCTCCCTGATTATCTCATCAGTTACTTATCCTGTTGATTCTTGTTTAGTAATGACTCTTGGGGCACCTGGGTGGCTCCGGGGGCTAAAGCTTCTGCCTTTGGCTCAGGTCATGATCTCAGGGTTCTGGGATCCGGCCCTCATCGGACTCTCTGCTCAGCGGGGAGCCTGCTTTCCCCTCTCTCTCTGCCTGCCTCTCTGCCTACTTGTGATCTCTCTCTCTCTCTGTCAAATAAATAAATAAAATCTTAAAAAAAAAAAAAAAAGAAAGAAATGACTCTTGCATCTGGCTGTTTCTCCCCATCTCCACTAGTATGGTCTTTGCCAGGCTCTCGTCATTTCACCTTGAATCTCTTATTGTCATTACTTACCTAGACGCCTGAATTCCATCCTATCTTCTCCACTTTAGTTTATATTGCGTGGCAGTGGCTCTCAAATGGTTAGTATTAGCACCCCTTTATAATCTGAAACATTGCTAAAGACACAAAGAGGTTTAGTTTATGTGAGTTATAGCTGCTAATACTGCCTTACTGTAAATTGAGACACATTTTTAAAATATTTATTAAATCACTTAAAATAAGTCTACTTGTTACATGTTAACATACACAACTCTTATGAAAATAACTATTTTCAAAAATAAAAATAGGAGAGTAACCATTGTTTAACATTGTTGCATCTCTCTTTCAGGCTGGTTTAAGGGAAGACAGAGTGTCATATCGGTCTTGTGATATATTACTTTGATTAAAGTAGGTAAAGAAAATATGACTTCACACAGACATGTAATTAGAAAAGGGAAAATATTTTAATAGCCTTTTCATAACTGTGAATATTCTTCTTTAATGCCATGCCAAAATTTAACAAGTGATAATTTTTTTAAAAGCTAGTTGTAGTGTAAATTCTGAAATCAGATTAGTGAACGTAATGTTTTCTGTTGCACTCAAATACACTGGTTTTACACTTTTTTCTTAGACTTTCTTAGTTTTATTACTATTCACATTTTTTTCAGTGTCTTAATTATTTTTTGAACAATTTAATTTCTGCTTTTTTTCTGGTTTTATTGAGATGTACTTGGCCTATAACATTGTATTCATCTAAGGTGTATAACATAATGATTTGATATATGTAAATATGGTGAATGGATTAGAATTAAGTTTAGTTAACATCCATCAAACCTCACAAAGTTACACTTTTTTTTTCATGTGATGAGAACTTTTAAGACTCACTCTCTCAGCAATTTTCAAATATACAGTATAGTCTTATTAACTGTAGTTACAGTGAATGGCTATCTGCCCAAACATGAATTTATAACATCCTTCATTGGTCATTAGGAAAATATTGGTTTGCTGGGTTTTGCAAATGTTAACACATTTCATTATAGAATATAAAAAAAATCACATCCACTTAATGTCGCTTCTGATCACATTGTAAAGTCTATTGAGTATTGGAAAGCTGTCAAAGTCATGTGATGAATATTAAGTTTTCTAAAATTCCAAGTTTTGTGTGAAAATTTATATTATTTTATTGACGACAAATGCTATGCCCTTTGTAGTTTTTGTGGAAGTTATAAGCTCTCTTGATTCGCTGTTGAAAAGTTATTTGCTAAATATCTAAGACTAAATTACGTAGTTTTTATGTGGTGTTCCATGAAAATGGTGTTCCATAAAAATATCTAGTTTAGCTAGAACATCAGTCACCTGGGTGCTTTTCATAGGAATAGTTAACATAGTTTGGTGTGCAGCAGAAGTGTTGTATGGTTACTTCCCATTTTTTTCACACAGAATATTAAGACAATGTGGATTTAAATTTCAAAAGTCAATAAACTTAGCATTTTCTATTGGTCCTTCAAGGATATTACTTTTGAACACTATTTTTAAGTTATTTATTTCTTTAATTACTGCTAGCATGCAATAGTAAAGAATACAGTGACTATTAGTACATACTAATATATTCTTGATTTGTGCACCTGCAGTTTTATCCACCATTGCTTTCGCACCATCAGTGCAAATGCCAGTATTGTGAAACAAAGTAAATTAGTATTCTTAAATTATTATTATTATTGTTATTATGAAAATAGTTTTGACTCTGTGGACCACCAGAAAAGGTCTTGGGTATCTTCAGGTCTTTGTGGACTACACTTTGAGAACTACTGTTTTATAGTGTCAACAGATTTGTGATGCTCAATGTATATCCAGGCATTTATTTCTCTCTCTTTTTTGAAAGATGTATTTATTTGAAAGAGAGTGTGTGAGGGGGAGGGCCAGAGAGAGGCAGAAAGAGAATCTTCAGCAGACTCCCTGCCGAGGGAGGAGCCCCATGAGGGGCTCGACCCCAGGACCCTGAGATTATGACCTGAGCCAAAATCAAGAATCAGATGCTTAACTGACTGAGCATCCCAGTCATCCCTGAGCAACCCAGGATCCCCTTTCTCTTTCCACTTCTGCTTCCACCACTGGTATGCTCCTGGTTGCCGAACTTCTCAGTGGTCCAGATCCCTCTGTGAGTCTGTACTGTTGTTCATACTGTCTCCACCACCACCTTTACCTGTTACATGCTTCCTTATCCCTTCAGCCCCAGCTCAAAAGTCGCCAACTCTAAGGAAGCACTACTCTATACACAATTAAATGATTAAGAAATACAATTAATAATGACAAATTTGAAGTGAAATTAGTTGATTTAAGAGGAAGAAGAGGGGCTCCTGGGTGGCTCAGTGGGTTAAGCCTCTGCCTTCGGCTCGGGCCATGATCTCAGGGTCCTGGGATCGAGCCCCACGTCGGGCTCTCTGCTCGGCGGGGAGCCTGCTTCCCCCTCTCTCTGCCTGCCTCTCTGCCTGCCTGTGATCTCTCTCTCTCTCTCTCTGTGTCAAATAAATAAATAAATAAAATCTTTATTAAAAAAAAAAAAGAGGAAGAAGAATGGATTGAAGTTCCAGAGAAGAATTGGGTTTACTTTGTTACTAATTCATGGTGTGTCCTCAGATAAGTCATCTTGTATCTTAATAATTCTGATATGTAAAAGGAAGGAATAGCAATATGATTTATGAATTTCTCATGGTAATTGGGAGAAAAGATTATTTGGAATTTTAACATATGGAAGCAATGTTTTCCTGAGTCAGAAGATCTTAGTTTGTTCTAGAACACATTAATACATTTGTGACCTTGAATGGGCAATTGTTTTTCCTCTCCAGTCCTCAATTTTCTCATCTGTAAATTAGAAATAATAATCTCTACCTATTTCACAGAGCTTCTCTGAAGGTATAATTGGAAATTTATATGAAAGTATTTTCTGAACTGTAAAAGTTTTACAAAGTGGATTACCTATGTTTGTGTGTTATGGAACCCTTTTAAGGGGTTCAAAGGAATTTTGCATATTTTATATTATCCTTGGTCTCATTCTTCTATCATTACTTAGGCTAATTTTTATAGGCAGAAAAACTAATTATGGAGAAAATATCTGAGTAACTTGATTAGACATAGGTTTTTCATAGATTCAGGATGCTAGGACTTGGGTGAATACAACATTTGTGGCACACTCTGTCAATGAAAGGGTGGGCCCCATTTAAAACAATGAATCTAGCAGACAACATCATTCATCCTTTATATATGAAAAGTTTGTGTGGTGGGGCATACTTATGTAGCCTTTTTAAGATTAAAGGTTAGCAGTATTCTAGATATCTAATTCAGGTGGGTATTTTAGACCAATTTTTTTCCTCATACAGCACATCATAGCCCATCCTGTTTATTTGGAAGGTAAGAAAACCAAGGTCAAATGGCTTTCTTAAGGGCCCACCACTGGCTAGGAGTAAAACTTAGGTCTTCTGATTCTCAGTCCAGGTTTTTTTATTTGCTTTCTTTCCAGTTTGTATTTATTTAGTTGTTACTTTCACCAATAAGAACTCATTTTTCTTTATCTTGATTTCACTTATCCTTTTTATATTTTTATCATTTTCAAATAACATACTAGGCTTACTTGTGGTCTTTTACTGAGATTTAAAACTCATTGAAGTTCTATCTAAATAACAGAATGTCATTTTCTGAGCACACAGTCTTACAATCTTCCTATTCATTGATGTGTGTTTCACCACATAAAAACTAGTCATTAGTTTGATTAATGGTACTCAATTTGGGTGTTAGTTACCAATAGAGTTCTGTAAATAAGAAGTCATTCTGAGCTACTATTGTCAGGAAACAGTATATGATGCATTCTTTCTTCAAACTGCATATATTCATACCATAAGATCTACAAAGATATAACTACAAAGGAAATTAAGCGTAAAACACACAATTCTCTTTGGCTATACTTTCAAGAGATAAAAAGCAATAGTCCAATTCTTCAGAGATAAGGGAATTATCATTTAGTGACTGTAACAAATTTGGACGCATGCATTTACTCACTTTCATATAGAATGTTAGAGAATTTTAATCTTAACCAGTAATTTTAGTATCGTCTTTTAGTTGCTTTGTACAATCAATCTGTGTCTCTCTCTCTTTTCAATGTGTATATATGCAGGTGTTTGTGTCTGTCTATATGGGTGTACACACACACATACAATTAATCACAAAAGTTGTTTTGGCATGTGTTGTTTTAAACATTCTGAAGTCTAATATGCATACAGAGAAATGCACTAATCATAAGTATAGAGCTTAATAAGTTCACATTTAACCATGAAACCAGCACTGGAGATCTAGAGATAGGACATTACGCAAAACCTTAGAAGCCCCTTCATGTCCTCTTCCGCTTACTTGCTGCCTTCTTGAAGATTACCATACAGTATATTAAACTTGCCTTTCAACCACATATAAATGGTATAATCCAGTAAATATCTTTCACAAGTACCTTATTTTGTTCATTTTATCTATGAGATTCATCTGCAATGTTCTGTCACTGTCATTACTGCATAGTATTCTATGAATCATGACATTTTATTTTTCTAATCTATTCTGGAGACCTTGGGTTGTTTCCAAATACACAGACACACAACAATAAAGACTTTTATTGAGGACATATGAAGAACTGGAAATTATTAAGAAGGCAGGCAACTTAATTAAAAATGACTAAAAGTCTATGGACAAAAGGCCAATAAGCATCTTCACTAGTCATTAAGGAAATGTGAATTAAAATTACAATGGGATACTATAACATATCCACTAGAATGGCTAAAATTAAAAAAAAAAATACCAAGTGTTAGAATGTGAGCTACAGCTCTCATATACTACTGGTAAAAGTTCAGATTGGCATAGGCACTAGGTAAGTTGACAGCATCTAAAAAAACCCTATAAATTCATATTCCCTATTACTCAGCCATTCTGTTCTATGTATATATAGTCAGTGGAAATATGTACATGTTTACCAAAAAATATGTATAAGAATGTTTGTAGAAACAGTATATGTAATTACCAAAATATATTTCTTTTTTTTTAAGTTTGGATGTGTTTTGTTGATTCAAAAAATACACATTTTAGACTAAAATAATATTTGGCATTGCATCAAGAATTAGGACTTTGGTAGTACTAATATAGATTGAGTGGTCTAGGATAAGAATTATATAAAAAAGGTAAAATAGCCATTTGGAGCTGTGGTTAAAAGATCCAAGATAAAGATGGACTCCTGTAAGTTATTTCTGGAAATGTGCATCTTCTTGCTAATCAAAATTAGGTAGGTATAGTCAATTCTGGTTTATCATTGGCATGGGAGGGAGTATTACTATAGGTAGCTTTAAATAAAAGGCTTGGGGGCACCTGGGTGGCACAGTCAGTTAAGTGACTGACTCTTGGTTTCGGCTCAGGTCTTGATCTCAGGGTTGTGAAATTAAGCCCTGCATCAGGCTCCATGCTTGGCAGGGAGTCTGCTTGGGATTCTCTCTCCCACTTGTGCTTTCTCTCTCTCTCTCTCAAATAAATCTTTAAAAGTAAATAAATAAATGGCAAAATCATTACTCTTTTGAGTGCATTTATATTACTTCACAATTCTTAATGCCAATTTTCAACTTAGAGCAAACAGTGTCTTTCTGACTAGTGGACATATTGTCTACTTCTCATTTCATGTCTTAAAAATTAATCACTTATTCAGTTACTCTTTATTGAGCATTTAGTTTGTGCCAGGTCCTTACCTATGTGCTTGGGATATAGCTGAGACCCAAACAAAGTTTTTCGAGACAGAACAGGAACATGTAAACATGAATTTTTAACATGGTAGGCAGTGATCAGTGCTATGGGGAAAAATAGAGCAGGATAAGGAGAATCGAGGGTGTAGGGGAGTTGCTATTTTATGCATGTTGGTCAAAAATATCTTTCTTATAAGGTAATATTTGAGTAGAGAGCTGAAAGAAGTAAAGATGGAAGCTGTGGAGATCTCTAGAGGAACAATGATTA
>CM052800.1:146423684-146503863 GCA_028533885.1 Nasua narica | reverse complement strand
AATCAATGGAAGTGACAGTGGTAGTTTTTAAATGAAAAAGTATTACTTTATTTCCATTTAACACATAGATTTTGAAAGAAAGAAAGAAAGAGAAAGGAAGAAAATACCAACAAGAAAAATAAATTAAAACATAATTCTACTTCTTCTGGATTTTTAAATGGAATCTTACAGATCAATCTTTGGATATAAGAAGATTTTTAAAATTAAAATTTTAAAAATTATGTTTTTAAATCTTTTTCCATCTTACTCTGCCGAGAACACTTAATATAACATGTAGCCCTCTTAACAGATTTTTGTGTATAATACAGTATTATTAGGTGTAGACAGTGTTAAACAGCAGATCTCTAGAACTACTTATTTTGCATAACTGAATTTTACCTTTTGAGTAGCAACTGCTCATTTCTTCCCACTGCAGCCAACCATCATTTTTTTCTTTGCTTCCCTGAGTGTGACTACTCTAGATACCTCATATGAGTGGAATCAATCATGCAGCATTTATGCTTCTGTGACTGGCTTATTTCACATAGCATAATGACCTCAAGATTCATCCCTGTTGCATGTTGCAGGATTTCCTTCTCTTTAAAGGCTAGATAGGGGGTGCCTGGATGGCTCAGTGGGTTAAGCATCTGTGTTTGGCTCAGGTCATGGTCTGAGATGAGTCCCAGCATTGGGCTCCTTGCTCCTCAGGGAGCCTTCTTCTCCCTCCGCCTGCCTCTCTCCCTGCTTGTTCTCTCTCTCTCTCTCTGACAAATAAATAAATAAAATCTTAAAAAAAAAAAGACTGGATAGTACTTGATTGTATGTATACACTTCAATTTTTTATCCTTTCATCTGTCAGCGGGCATTTAGCGTGTTTCTGTATTGCGGCTACTGTGAAGGCCCTGACTGGTGGTGCAGATACTGGGAAGAGCTGGGTTTCTAGCCCAGTCACGTGCAGCAAGGTGGTGGGGGTGGAGCTGTGGTGAGTGCCCCTTGTTGGCACGGCTGCTCTGTTCTCTGTCGTCCCCAGGGACTCGCGTGTGTGCTGGGTCCCCTTAGGGCCCTAGATGGGCGAGATAGGAGCTGGTCCCTAGGGTAGCACCCGGCAAAGCTGGGATATCACATGTGAGGTCTGAGCCTTTCCCTCTTCAGGGAGAAGGCGAGCTGAGGACACCTCTGGATGGGATTACACTGTGCTGTGCTCTGTGCTAGGGTGGGGATTATGGCGAAATGGTGTCTCCACTTTTCCTACTAGTTTCATTGCACATGCTTGGGGATAGAAGCCTGTCAACTAGCTTTTGGATTTCTGACAAGAGAATTGATGTGTGTGGTGCTGCTGAGTTGGTTATGCCCATGAGAGGAAGGAGGCTCCATTTCCTACCCTACCACTCAGTACTCTGCCCACTCCAGTCTGCCTCCTGTCTCTCTCTCAGCGGAGAAACAACACTCCTTTTGCTAAATCCCATGAAGGAGATTTCATTCTTTGCCTTATCTCTCAGTGGCATTTGGTCCCATTAACCAACCCTTCCATAAAATATTCTTTCTCCTTAAGTTCTCTTGCCACCACATGCTTCTGGATTTCATCTTTCCTCTTGGGCAGTTTATTCTTTGTCTTAAATGTTGGTTTATCTTCCTCCATTTGCTCATTAAATGTTGGGCTGCCTCAGTTTTTAATTTCATCGTCTTTCACTGTAAACTTTCTTTTCTGACAAGTGATTCATGACACCATTAGAATCATCTGAGGAGCTTCTAAGATCCCAATGCTTGGGCTTCATTCCAAGCTAATTAAATTTGGGGTGGGACTAGGCATCAGTAGTTGGCAGAGTTTCTCAGGTGAATTTAGTGCACCGCAAAGCTGAGAATCCCGCAACAAATCCATCTGAACCCACAATTTTTAAATAATACTTTTTCATCATAGTAACCAACATTTGTGTTTGATTCTTAAATACATAACCAGCACATGGGATCGTGCGTGGCATATAGAAAATGCTCAAAAACTTTGTTAAATGAATTCAAGGAATGACTGAAGTCAGAGACATATGTAGCATATAGATGATTGAGTGATAGTTACATTTTTGTTGTTTGTTAAGGAATTGTATTATTTGGTTGATGTTGTGGGTTGAGTTCTCTCTTAGACGGACTGAGGTAAAGATTTCTGCTCAGAAAAAGATTCTTTTGAAACAACACTTCTTGGGAATGAGGAAGCAGGTTCAGACACAGGGACAGCGCAGTTGCACCTGCGGCATGGGTTCGATGCTACAGGGAACGCTGAAGCTGGGATGGTCCTTCAAAGTTGTCTCAATCAGTAGCAATAGACTTGAATACTTTCGTATCCCTATGTTGAAGTCTTTGGGTATGAGTTGCCTCCAGGGCAGGACACCTTCCTTCAGCTGAAGGTTACTCCAGAAGTGACCCAGCTCAGAGCCTTAAGCAGCCAGCCTTCCTGGCAGAAGCCTCAGATCCAAAGGGGTGATGGGAAGGATAGGGCACCTTGGCATCTGCTACAAGTAGAACCAGATTAGCAACTGAAAGGGATCTTACAGATCACCTTATTTAGACCTTTGATTTAAAGTTGAGTATACTGAGGCTCACAGAGGGATTTGCCCCATATTATGTAGTAACCTTATAGTCTGTCAGGGTCTAGAATGCTAGTCTCCTTACTCTTACACAACTGTTTCTTCAGTTATACCCAGTGTGTGTATGTGAGTGTGGGATTTATCTTATCACCATTTCTGTTAGGCCAGAAGGGAAACATTTTATATTTATCTCTGCCTGGAAATAGAAAATTGAGATAAGATAATTACAGTTGTAGCTGCAGTTTTGTAGCAGACTTAGAGGCATTACTATGTATTCATATTTACGTGGCTAGGATGTAGTACTCTTTCTGCAGAGCATGGAAAGTAATTGCTGAGTGAATGTTTTGAGGTTTAAGTTTGCTTCCTTAGGTTATGAGGTTTATATCAAATTAGTAAACCAATAAGAAGTAGTGCGAATGTATAATGTTTTACCCTGAGAAACATACCGTGCGAGTAGAGGACCCTTGCAGTATTCATAGGGTGAGCAACCTCACATGTGATAGGAAGTTAAAAGAGACCACGGTCTCTGATGAGATTGGGAAGTCGCTGGTATCCAGAATCCAGCATCTCTGCAAAGAGATGTTTCTACTTTGTGAAAAATGTTTTTCTTTGAGCCACAGATGATGTAATTGCATAATTGAAGGTAGACAAGATTTGAAATATTTCCACAGGATCCGACAGTTCCTTTAGTCCAAATGAGGGATAAATAAAAGGATTGCTGTGAAATACTGTTCTTAATTATGATTCTTGGCCTGTAATAACACAGTAGACTTTGCCACACACAGGCACACATACCCATAAACACATTCTTTTCAAATAAATATAAACTAATTAAACTCAACTAATCATGTAAAATGTATCACTCACTCACTGTATTCATAAACCTTCTGTTCACAGTTTAATCTGAAAACAGAATGGAAAATAAATATAGAAGCTGTCAAGAGAGGTAATAATAAGTTATATTGTAATTTGGAGAATACAAAACAAATAAAACCCCTCTATAATAACCTTGCAGTTATCTGGATTCATATATAACTACTGACTTAATTTATTACCTGAATATATGAAGAGTTTCCCTGTATGTTTATCTGTCTGATTAGCTAGAAGAGTATTTTCACTGCTCTGAAAAAGCCTCTGTTCTCTGCCTATTAATCCCCCACTCACCCCAGTCCCTGGCAACCTTTTTTACTTTTTCCATAGTTTTGCCTTTTTCCACAATGTCACCTAGTTGGAATCACCACATAGAAGCCTTTTCATATTGTCTTCTTTCATTTAGTAATATGTATTTCTGATTCCTCTATGTCTTTTCATGGCATGAAAGATCATTTGCTTTTAGTGGTAAATAATATTCCATTGTCTGGATGTACCACAATTTATTTATCCATTAATCTACTAAAAACCATCTTGATTGCTTCCAAGTTTGACAATTATGAATAAAGCAATTATAAATATTTGTGTGCAGGTTTGTTTGTGTAGACCTTAAGTTTTTATATCCTTTGGGTAAATACCAAGGAGTGAGATTGCTGGATCCCACGGTAACAGTTCAGTTTTGTAAGAAACTGTAACCGTGTCTTTCAAAGTGGTTTCACCATTTTGCATTCCCATCAGAAATGTATCAGAGTTCCTACTGTTCCATATCTTCATTTGCCTTTGGTGGTGTCCGTGTTGTAGATTTTGGCCATTGTATTAAGTGTATAATGGTATTTCATTGTTGTTTTAATTTGCATTTCCCTGATGCCGTATGATGTGGAACCTTTTTCCATAGGCTTATTTGCCATCTGTATGTCTTCTTTGGTGAGGTATCTGTTAAGGTCTTTGGCACTCTTCTTTTTTCTCCCCCCTCAAATAAGTTTTATTTTAGAACAACCTTACATTTATAGAAAATTTGCCAAAATATAGAATTCACAAATACTCTGCTCCTAATTTCTCCTATTATTAGCCTTTTGCATTTGTATGATACATTTTTTTTTTACAATTAAAGAACCACTGTAGATATAACAGCATTAAATATAGTTCATTCTTTATTCAGGTTTCCTTAGTTTTTACCCAATGTCATTTTTCTGTTCCAGGATCCCATTCAGTATCTTATGTTACATCTAGTCTTCATGTTTCCTTAGGCTCTTGTTGGCTGTGACAGTTTCTCAGACCTTCCTTTTTTTTTTTTTTTTTTAACAGGACCATGATGGTTTTGAGGAGTATTAGTCAGATATTTTGTAAAATGTCACTCTCCTGGGATTTGTCTCATGTTTTTCTCAGGATTAGACTGGAGTTATGTATTTTTAGGAGGAAGGTCACAGAATTCAATGCCATTCTCATCACATTTTATTAAGGGTATATAAAATCAACATGACTTAACACTATTGAGGTTAACCTTAATCATCTGGCTAAGGTAGTATGTGTCAGGTTTCCTCTGCTGTAAAGTCACTCTCTTTTTCCCCTTTCCACTCTATATTCTTTGGAAGGAAGGAAGTATGCATAGCTCACACCAAGGAATTATGCTCTACCTGTTGAGAGTAGAGGATGTATTTGAAATTCCAATTATTTGGAATTCTGCTTGGGAGGATTGACTATCCTCCTTCATTTATTTATTTAATCATTTATTTGTACCCATATAGACTCATAGATTTTTATTTTATACTTTGGAATATAACCCAATATGACTTTATTTAATTGCTCAAATCACTTAGATTTGAGCATTTGGGAAATCTTTCCATTAGCTTTTGTGTTCCTTTGACACACTCTCATCATTTTTTTTTTTTTTGAGCTTACTTTCAGTTGCTATGAGATATCTGATCTTTTTTTTTTTTTAATTCTTCTCTTTTCCTCTCATTTTAGATGAGGATACCAGCATTTGTTTCCACAAAAGAAAGTTTCTGATGTGCTCAGGCCCAGGATCCTTCAGCATTGTAAATTTTCTGTGCATTTTTCAGCGAAAAACATAGATTTTGCCAGATTCTTAGTGTTGTCCTTAACCTAAAAAGAGTTAAAGAATCACTGCCCCAGTATAATGAGGAGAAATAACACAACCCACACATTTTACATACCTTGCTCTTTCTTTACTGCTTCGTGCTTGCCTCCCTTCATGTCTGGCTGGAGGCTTTGCAGCTCCCACACCCAGATTGCTTCTCTTGAATATGCCAGACTGCTTTCAGGTCCAAAAAGAACTTTGATAGTTGTTGTTGCATTTATTAACTTTGTAAAAATGTTAGCATCTCTTCGGACTCAGATTCCTGATTGGAGGGAAGATATTCAGTTAACATGCTCATACACACCAGTTTTGATATTGAACTGTGCAGTATGGTCACTAAAGGGTCATGTAAAAATAAGAGTGTTCTACAGTTGATGGAAAACTGAGTTTCCCCTTTGGAAAGAAATTTCTGGATTTTTCCTTTAGTTCTGGAAAACATTACATCATCCAGATATATAGCCTGATACATTCCTCGCATAACTTCACATATTAGTAATGACATCGGTTCAAGTTTAGGCAAGTGAACAAAAGAAGACTGGTTGTAAAAAGGCTTTTGATATAAAACATTATTTTTTCTAGTCATTTGATCACTTTGCTTGAGTAAAGTAAGTTATTTTCTTAAATTAATATCATATTTCTGTGGAATAAATCCTATTTTGTCATAATACCAGAATTGTTGATAGATTTCTTGAAATAAAATAGCGTACTCAAATGGATAAAATTGATAAAATATTGGACTGAGATGCAGAATATAAAGACTAACAATGAAACATTTAATGTGTGACCTAATTAAATGCATTTAACTCTTCTTATTCTTGCTTAATTTGTGTAAATAGTACTAGTCACTTCTCAAATTAAAAGGTTTATATAATAAAGTGTAGACAGAGGAAAAAATGCAAATTATTTCAGCTCTTTGTCAGAAAGTGCTGTAGCTTCTAGACTCTTAAAATATATCTTAACATGTAGTGATGACTTGAATGTTGTTTTAGTATTGAGTGAGCTAAATTTATTCAGGTAGGAAAAAACCCTGAATTCATGCATGTGAATATGAACTACATGATTTCACTTAAATTTTAAAATATCTTTGAATTTCTAGCGTAAAGAAAGATGAACTATCAACTGAATATTCATATCAGATTAACTATAACAGACATGAAATATATATTGATACAAATAAGAATAAAAGAAAGGGGCTATAATGTATTTGATACACTCATTTTTTATTAATTCAAAGAGATTTTTGTTAGCCAACATTAATTTTTTATTGTTGTTAATAAACAAGAATTTTTGTTGTTGTTTTGTTTTGTTTTGTTTTAGCTGTGGAAAGAAAGAAAAACATTTGGGGATGTCTGGAGTGACTCTGATAAGTTATAGAAACAGCAGATTCAGATTTTCCAGGCGTAATTATAAATAAGATTAATAGAAAGTAAGAATATATCTGTCACACACACACTCACACACACACACACACACACGTCTATACACAAACATTTATATAATATACCTAAAGCAATATATAGATGGATGGTGATAAAATAGATACTATTTTACTCCCATTATGGCAGGTTTATTGTGAAATGATAAGCAGGAATCAGGATTACTAGATTTCATAACTCTACCATCTTAGGATACTCTCTTAGCCTTGCTGTCTTAGTTCCTGTGTGTACGTCCTCTGTTGTTCCATTAACTCACCTAGCAGGTACTTTTCTACCAGTCAGGGCTTTTCTGTTTCTCTCCACTGAAGAACAGCTCTCTGGGATGTTAACAATCTCTCCTATTTCATCAAGGGAGTCTTTGTGACTATCAAATGAAAGAATGTAATGGACATGATAGTTGATTTCTCAATATTATTTCATTCTGGACTATTGCTCTGAGCCAATCATGATCGTTGTTTCTCCTCGCCAGTGATTGGTTCAGGAATGGCCAATGCTGGGAAACTTCTGAAGAAAACAAAAGAATAAATATAACCCTTTTTCTGAGAAGACACCTCAGGAAGAAATGCTCTTTACCTGGATGTGATGTGTGGACTGCTCCTGCTCTAGCACATGCGGGTGTCCTGAGGCTGCGGTCAGCTTAGAAGAGCTGGCAGATAGGGGGCGCTTGAGTGGCTCAGTTGCCTGAGCATTTGATTCCTTTTTTTAAAATTTTTTTTAACATCTTAATTTTATTTTTTTCATGTTCCAAGATTCATTGTTTATGCACCACATCCAGTGTTCCTTGTAATATGTGCCCTCTTCAATACCCACCACCAGGCTCACGCATCCTCCCTACCTCCCTCACCTCCATAACTCTCAGTGTGTTTCTCAGAATCTTTCGTCTCCCCCTCCAGTTTACCCCAATTCATTTTTCCTTTCCTCCCCCTAATGTCCTCCATGTTATTCCTTATGTGCCACAAGTAATTGAAGCCATATGATAATTGACTTTCTCTGCTTGACTTATTTCACTCAGCATAATCTCCTCCAGTCTGGTCCATGTTGATACAAGAGTTGGGTATTCGTCCTTTCTGATGGAGACGTAATATTCCATTGTATATATGAACCATATATTCTTTATCCATTTGTCTGTTGAAGGGCATCTTGGCTCTTTCCACAGTTTGGTGATTGTGGACATTGCTGCTATGAACGTTGAGCATTTGACTCTTAATTTCAGCTCAGGTTAAGATCTCAGGGTGGTGAAATAGAGCCCTGCTTTTGGGCTCAATGCTGGGGATGGAATCTGCTCGGGATGCTCTCTTCCTCTCCCTGTGCAACTCCCCACCCCTGCTCTCTCTCTTTCTCTAAAATAGATAAATAAATCTTAAAAAAAAAAAAAGAAGAAGAGCTGGCAGATAAAAAGTGCTTGAGAGAGTATGAATTTCATACTATACAGGAATTATTATAAAAATATAGAAGCCATGATTCCCTCAAGAATCATTACTGTCTGGATTCAGTCTAGCTGGCAATATATACACAGATATGAAAAAAAGCTATAACATAATTGCCAAACAGTCTATGTTTGTGTTCATTAGAGTAAGATGGGACGATTGAAACAAGATTTTAGGAGGGCAATCTTAAAGGATAGGCTGGGTTTAGATTAGTACAATGAGAAGTAGAAGTTACAATATTCCAGGAAGGGAGATTTATTCTGAACCAGTGAAGGGAGGAAAGACAAAATTTGGTAGTGAGCTCCAAGGACTAGAAAGTGAGTTTGATTGACACAATTTACAATGGTAAGGGAGGAAAGATTATTTTTCCTTCTATCCTCAATAGTTAGGTCTATGAAATAAATGACAACAGGCATATTAACAGGAGAAAAGGTATACAAGTTATTAGTTTTTAATATCACATTCCTGAGGGCATCCAGAATGCCCTCAGGCTAAAAAAGAGCTAAAAAAAAAAAAAAAGTGAATACCCACAGAGTGGTGAGATTTGAAAGCTTATATTATGTCTTCATAGTGAAAGGGGAGGAGGATGTGCTCCTCTTAAGGGAAAATATGGGATTTTTAGGAAAGATGAATGGGCCTTTAGAAGAATAGATGGGAGGTATGATAGTTTGTGACAAAGTTTGTTTCAGTGTCCTCTCCTGTGATGAGTCAATCTTATTTAATTGATGAAACTCCCAGGGAGGGTATTTATGATGGTAAGTTATTTTGGGGGAATCTGTCTGTAGGCAGATAGGAGTTCAGAGAAGGCCTCCCCTTCATTTGCTCTTTTTCAAAGGCTTTAGCTCAAAATAATCCATATGCCAAAAAAACATCTTCCACAGCTGGAAGGAAAAAATCAGGCTGGAAAGTTCTGCTTTACTAAAATTAGTGTTAATTGTTTTTAGGTTGTCTGGTCATTTCATTGCTTAGAAGGAATGTTCTTGTAAAGGATTTTTCATCAAGAGAAACAAAAATGCAGTCCTTAATTGATCCAATACAATTGTATTTTGTAATCAATCAATTCTATTTTTCTCCCCTGAATGAGAAAACTTATAGATGGGTTTGAATACTAATTTGCATCCTAATATCCAATTTTCCCACATACTCTCATTCTCTTCAGAGTTTTCAATCTTTTCATAAGGGATGACATTTGACTCTAGGGAGGTTACAATTTCACCTGCAATGAAATGGAGAATCTCATTACCAGTTCCCAAGTCCCTGCAGCTATGATATTGGCACCAATAAGGCCATGAGAAGCAATTTAAAAAATCTTTATAATCTCCTGCACCTTTAGGAAGTTTAACTAACTATCATGTTTTCCTTTAATATTTTTGACTCTGATATCTACTTGAAGAGATTGTATCAGTTTGTAGTATTTTTTGATTTTTATAAACTTCTTAATATCAGTCTCATCCCATCTCTAGAGGTTATATCTTATCAGCAGATTGTATGATAATTAACTCAGAACAGAATTGCCTGATAGGTGAGAGTTGAATTTTAAAACAAAGCCATGCAAACTTACTTGTAAGTTTGCTTCGTTTAGATTAATATCATTTTTGAAATGGAAACTTTCACATATCAATACAGAATAGAATAGATAGGGGTAGATACTCCAAGTATAATTTTAAACTTCCTTGTGATTGTCATGGATTTTTTTTTTTTTTAATTGGGACAATGATTACGTAAGACTTTATGGGTAGTAAAACAAACAAACATATAGTAAACAACAAAGCATTTTTCATTGGATTCCAAGAAAGTGCATTTTTTGTTTGTGTTTTTAAGTGCTTTCAAATGATACCAATTCAGTCAAAATTCATTGTTCAAAGTTAATTAAAATAGAAAAATATGCCAGCTTTTTCTTTTCGATATTTGACAAGCAAACATATGTAGAAAAGAAAGCTTTTTGTAAGTACATAAGTACTTACAAAAGTAACTTGTAGCTCTGTATTTTCCTTGTTTAATTGATCTGGTAATAAGAGAAACTTCTTTTATCACTCCCCCTCACCCTCCACCATTCTCCCCAACATATTGAACTCAGTGAGAACATTCATTGGTTATTTCTTGGGCAATACTATTTTATAAATGTCAGCATGATAGTTTCATGAATTGTTAGACTGTCTCTCTGGTCATATCCTCTTATGGTATTCACATACTCCTTTGCATAGGCAGAAGGTTAATATACATTATTAAAAAACTATTTTTAGCTGTTTTTCCCCCTTTTATCTCATTGTCTGCACTCCCTTTGTGTTTCTCTAGATTTTGATTGCCGATTGCTTCTGAGCTAGTAAGATATCTGCTTAATTTTATTTAAAAGAAAGCAACATGGAGTATTTAGGGCAGTGTTTCATGAATTTAGAAAATTAAGTGCTAAAATACTTTTTTCATTTTTTATTTTTTATGACAACTATCTTTTGGGCATCTGACCATGCCTACTATTTTTATTTACTTCTATTTGGAAAAGCCATGCTGGAGTTGTGAATTTGTCTCAAAAAGCATCTCTTATCCGTGGAGAACTACCCATTTCTATTGCTGGCTATTTCTAAATGCTTACCAGAGTTTTGTTTTGTTTTTTTTCTCTTATAGCCAGCAATCTGCAGAGGACCTTGCCCGAGTACCTGCCAACTCCACTAGCAATATCTTGAATAGGCTATTGGTCAGTTACGATCCCAGGATAAGACCAAATTTTAAAGGTTTGTTTCTTACCCCCTCCTCCAAAATCTTCAGTCTTGGCCGTTTAAAAGTTAATTTTATGTGTTTAATCATTCAGTCGTGATATTCAAAACAATAAGGTTTCAAATTGGCATGTTACCATCTGTCCTGTGATGTTGCTTAGATTTCGAGCAAGTTAGTGACAAAGATATTCAAAGACAAGCAGAATATTAGTTCTGATAGTTCATATGGTTCCCAGTTAAAAGGACAAAAAGAGGTATATTGTGGATTTGACTAACCTCCATCATGGGTTTGCTAAGTACTTAGTATTCCAAGCCTTAGTGATTTAAATTTCAAGCTCTGGACACAGGTCTGGCTTTCATTCACAGACACCAAAGTTATAATTTATAGAATAGCCTAAACTCATTAGGGGTAGACAATAGTTCTGATATGTTTTTAGATTCTTTTAAAATTGTTGCTAGCATTTCACAGTGATAAAAATATTCCTGTACTCTTTTGCTGAAAACGAGTTGGCCATATGGTTTTTAAAAACATGTTAACATTGTGAATAAAACCAACAGTGTTTTCTACAACAGATTGTTTCTACTCCAACAGAATATTACTATTTATCACACCTTTCAAGAACCAAAACCATATTTGCAATAAAAGTCACGATAAGATTATATAGTTGTGCAAACTTTCTTACTTTCTTTTTTTGTCCTCTTGACGGTTGGGAAAAATTATCTGAAAAAAGTCTTCTCTGGAAAACTGTAATCCTTATTGCTGGCTAAGGACAGGTATTAATGTAGATCAGATTAACATTATAAGGCTTGATATTTTTTCTTTTTCCTTTACAGGAAAAAAAAATGTCTGCAGCTGTTTCTAGTCAACTGAAGTTATACAACTATGTTGTAAAAACAGGGTTTTTGTTCATTACCAGAACCTATTCAGTTACTTTCAACAACAGCCTTGGTCTGGGTTGTCACATGTCTACCATATATTGATACACCACCTGTTTTCCATCAGTCAGTGGTTATGTGGCTAAAAGGCTAAATTCACATTTTCCCTTTGTTAGCCCAACCAGCAGCCCACAATGAATAAAAAGAAAAAAGAAAAAAAAAAGCAAGCAAGCAAGAAATTTGCAACATTATACCTTAATTCTCACTCCATGAACTTTCAAATTCTTTTCCAACAGGTCAGGCAAAAATCTTGGTAACGATTCTGTTATATGTCTGATTAACTTTACAAATTCATGAATTAAAAATCAAAATGTAGTCATTGTAAGTAAGATGTATTGAATACTGCTTTACTAATGAAAGTAAGATTTGAAATGATTATAAAAATGCAAAAAACTAAAACATTTAAAAATGGTGTTTTTTTAAAGAATATTTTATGTTTTCTTAAGGTAAATGCATTAGCTCAACTAAAAACTTCTTTAAGGTAAACATATTTACTCAGCGTCTTAACAATTTAAAAAATAAATATTTCTGAATAAATAACATGAGTTAATACAACAACTCATTTTTTATTTTTATTATGATCCCATACTTAGAAAAATAAGTTAATAGCAATTATGAATATGGAATACTGAGACCATAGTTTTAAAGTTCTACATCCCATGTGGATTAGAAAATATAAAGTCAAGTGCATAAACCAGAAAGATATGAGAATTCTGACCAAGTTTTTACAGTTACTGAATATATTCTTAATTTTTATTTGTAGGCATTCCTGTTGATGTAGTAGTCAACATTTTTATCAACAGTTTTGGATCCATTCAAGAGACGACAATGGTAAGATTGCAGGCAGTTTAATATTTTAAATTATCAAAATTTTAACTAGAGGATAGTGAAAGTAATAGTAAAACTGAAAATAAGGAGAAACTCTAAGAAAAAATGCATGCTTTCTTCTAATATGAAATATCCAAATTCCAAGGTGTGTTGCATCAGTGATTTCAGTGCCTGTATAATTTTGCAATTCAAATTAGCCTTAATGCTAATTAAAACTTACAGACTTGGAGGAATTAATATACTCACTCTGAACAACTAATTGGATACCACCTGGGAAAAGCATTTAGGCAATGAATATTCTGCAGCAATGTTTATTTCCTAGTATGCGTATATGTATGAACATTAAAAAATACTTAATTGTTCACGGTTTATTTTTCTTCTAGTTTTCTGAGGAGAATCTTTGTTTCCTCTGTTGTGCTGATATGGTGATGTTTGGATCAGAGAATTGTAAAAAGCAAAGGGGAAAATTAATTTTTATAAGATAAGACAATAAAGCTCCCTAAAAAAATTATGTAACAAGAGGAAAGATCAAGGAAGGGCAAAAGAGGAGCAAGAAAGAGATGACAGGCAGCCTCCTGTCTTGAACGGAGAAGAAGAGTTTGAAGGAGTGGCTGCTGTCCATGATGAGTTAGACTGTTAAGGACAAAGGCTTCTTCTATAAAGTAGTAGTTTTGTTAGTAGGTTACTAATGAGTACATTACATTAGCGGATTTTCTGAATGATGTGTGATATGATTACCCCTCAGCTTCTTAAAAGGCATTCAGTAAAGTCTACCTGCTCTTTGATGTTTTACAATATTAGATTTAGTGCCCTTTTTGAAAAACCATGTCCTGATACGATACTTGAAGTGGGAGAAAGAAGGCCTGAGTTTTTTGTATTTTTTTTGAGATACTTATATTTTGTTAATAATGTACATTGTGGATTCAAAGCCCAGTAATGGATAGGGCACAGTATAATTTTTCAGGGACTATCTCTGGCTAGAGAAAGAATGATTTAAAATATTTATTCGTTTATTCCTCATGGCAGCATAATGTGTTATAAAAGCAACTATGTATTGCATTTAATTTATGACACCCATTTTTGTATCTAATTGCAATGAGAATGTTATTTATTTTTTTGTAGAAGCATATATTTAGCCCCTGAAAAATTGATTATTTTCTTAGTGTGTAAATATTTTTAGAGAATTATTCAAAAGATGATTTTGGAATCAAATTCATTTATTTCCGGTGACTTTTTAGTTCACCTAAATGACAGGAAAAGAGTACAGATCGCCAGAAGACAGCTACAGAATAAGATACAGACTACCATATAGCACTCAGGAGACAAGTGTAGCACTCATTAACCGAAAACGTGGTTAGTCTAGCTAAGTATTTCCCTTTGTAAGAGATGTCCTTTTCTCAAGGTGAAGCTTTAAGGGAATCCATTTTGTCTCTATACTCTTTTCTGTGCCCTCTTTTGTTTTTCATGAGCGTCATTACACTAATTCTAAATCATCCCTGAAAGATATTCTGGCCTGTTGGAAACATCCCTACTCTGTCTTGCATTTTGGGACAGTTAATGCAAGGATATCTTTTCTCATTTGCATAAAAGCTACACATGTGCCCAGCTCAGTAGGTATCATTAATGTATCTCTTTAGTAATCATCGAATGCCTTCCAAATGTCAGACACTTAAACTTCTCCAGGCCCCCTCAGTCGTTACCTGATGCTATCGAGTTGAAAACACTTGGGGGAAAGGCTAGAAAAGGGAGAGGAACTTTCCTACAGATTATTGGAGGATTATAATAAAATACCGCGTATTTATAACATATTCTCATATTGTCCTCCTCCAGGGATTCATCATAGTAGCTAGCCCAGATTCAACTGATTCTCATCAGTGAGTCTTTGTCCCTGCCATTTATCCCTGATTTCCATCTCTTATCTTCTAATCAGAGGTTTTTCTGGCTGCTCTGACTCACTTTGTGCCTTCTCTTTTCAATCCAGGTCTTTCATCTCTGTCACTTGTTACTTAAATCTGATAGCTTCTTGACTGTAATTAAAGTATTTTTGTGTGTTTTTCTTTTAGTCTCTAATGGAGTGTAAACATTTTAGAGTAAGGAGTAATGTATTCCACTTCTTCATTTTGCATTTGTTCTTTATTACCTGATACAAACACTGGTCAGGAATACTGGTGATGGACTCAGTAGAGTAACTTCAAAGGTATGTAGGTATGGAGAAGATGAGAGGATATTTCTTTTTTTTTTTTCCGAACACCCAGAGTGGGCTTTCTTTATTATTATTATTTTTTAGCTTTGTTGCTGTATAATTAACAAAATTGTAAGAAAATTTAAAATGTACATGAAGATTTGATACATGTCTACATTGTGAAAGGAGTCCCCTTATCAAATTAATGAATACATCCATCACTTCGCATATTAATCTTATTTAAAAAAAATTTGGTGACAACATTTAAGTTCTACTGTCTTAGCAAATTTCAGTTATACAGTGCTGTCAACTATAGTCACCATGTTACGCATTAGATTCCGACTTTATCGAGCTTTATTCACCTTATTCACCTTATAACTGAAAGTTTGCACTTGTCTACCAAACTTTCCCTATTTCCCACAGCCCCAAGCCCCTGACAACCAGTTTCCTACCGTTTCTATGCTCTCCAGGTTCATCCATGCTGTCGTAAATGACAGAATTTCCTTTTTTTAATGTGAGTAATATTCCATTATATGTCTATATCTATACCTGTATCTATAGCTATATCTCCATTACACACACACACACACACACACACACACACACACACACACACTATATTTTTTTGATCCATTCATTCACTGATAGACACTTAGGTTGTTTCCATACTTTGGCTATTGGAATAGTGTTGCAGTGAACATGGGAATGCAGATACCTCTGCAAGATTGTAATTTGTTTCTGTTGGATGTATACCCAGAAGTGTGATTACTGAATCATATGGTTGTTCTATTTTTAATTTCTTGAGGAACCTCCATACTGTTTGCCACAGTGGCTATACCAGTTTGTCTTCCCATCGGCAGTGTACAATGTTTTCTTTTACTCTACATCCTTGTTGGTATTTCTTATCTTTCTCTTATGTATGTATGTATGTATGTATGTATTTAGCTAATAGCCTGAGAGCATATTTCTTAAAAACAAAGCAAACAAAAAAGTCCCCCAAAATAAGAGGTTGGAAAAACAGAGAGTATTAGATTTGTCTAAATACAGGATATATGTTCAGGGAAACAATATGGTGGCCAGTGTGTAAGTTGCAAAAGTTGCAACATTAGACAGGCTTGTGCTTGAATCTGTTGTGTAAATTACAAAAATAAAGCAACAGTATTTTGCCTAGCATAGTAGCTTTCAGTGATGGTGATTCTTGGGTTGTTATGCATTCTCAAATTTATTTAGTATTTCACAATAGAACTCATTCCAAAGCAAATGCTAAAGAAAATGAAACATTTGTAAGTTTGTTAGTAGCACCATTGTACAGTTGTGGTTTTGTTTATTAATAACCCCCTAGAAATTTCCCCTACAAAGATCTACTGAAGTAAAGGAAGTTGTAAAATCTGGGAAGCTTTAATATTGCCCCAAACTTTTCTCTCCCGTTCAGACCTTTCTATCTCTACTGGCCCTTGTTTATTCCAGAAGATATAATGCAGGACGCAGAGCCTGGGGTGACTGTGACTTCAGCAGCTGCTGGTCAGGTGGTGGATAGATGTAGGGCAGCTTCTGAAACGGAAGGGGACCCATTCCTTTTTTTCCAACAGACAATGTTGTTATCAAAGAAGCAATCAAGGTTACAGGCATTCACATTGTTAGGAAATTTGAACCAATTCCATTTGGAAACCATTTCTTCATGCTTATTTGTTTTTTTAATTCAGATGCTAACTATTGGTGACTAAATTAAAAGTAATCTCACATTTATTCAGAAGCCATAATTGTGTAGTGAAGGAAAAATTATAGCCATATTAGTATTCCTTAAGATCTTCCACACTTCCATGGTTATATGCCCCTTCAGCTTGTTTTATTATCTCATTTTGTAGCTTTGTAATTCCTTTTTCTCATATCTGTGTGTTTATTTGCATTCCACTACCTTATATTTTTGTAAGGTAGCATTATAAAGACTATACGTGGTATTTACTGACATTAATAGTAACATCACCAAAATTGTCAAATAAGTATAGTCATCCTAATTTGAAGTTTTAATTTTATCAGTTTATATGCTACTGTCTGTGGCAACTGAAATGAGTGTTCAGAACAGTGAGAAGAATGGTTTTTTAGAGGCCAGGTGGCATCTACTCTGTGGTTATGATTATAATATTTGTTGATTTTTCCATTCAGTTCTTACCTTTGGCTTAAATCACTGGAATTTTCATAATTGAAAATGTGAATTATTGTACTTGCTAGGAAAAAATTGGGTAATATGGTTTATTATAATAATCTATATACAGACACCTCATCTCATCAGAAATACATAAGAGCTATGTCATGGAAATAGGAGCCTGTTTATATAATCCATATTCTTTCTTTGGTTTAGGCATGCTTCATAATTATATTGAATTATTATTATATTACAATTCATGATCCCATCAGACTTTCAATGCCTTTCTGCTGCATGACTTATTATTTATCTTAATAGACTTTGACTCTTTTTGAGCAATCCAGTGTGCCTGTAAGAAAAAAAAAATCACATTTGGGACCTGTTAAAATAGCTGAATTCTAGTTCTTGGCAATTATTTATCTTTGTTGTTTTAGAAACAATTTTATGTATTTCCCTTTATATAGACTTAAATTTCTTTCATTTAGACTTGTCTTAGCTTACTATTTCTTTTATCTTGTTGCTTTTATTAACTTCCTAGCATTATTTCACTGTAGAATTATATTAGACATATTTTCCCCGTTGTTCTCTATTTTACGTCTTAGAACCACAAAGCTTCAAAAGGCTTTTATATTTATTTTTTCTTGTGTGATCAATCTTCAGGTTTGTACCCTGTGGTAGGCTTAATAATGTTCCCCCAAACTGTCCACGTCCTAATTTTAGAACCTGTGGATAAGCTATTTTACACAATAAAAGAGACCGTGTTTGTGATTAAAGTAAGGATCTTGAGTTGGGGAGATTATTCTGGTTATCCAAGTGTGTCCACTATCATCAGAAGGGTCCTTATAAGCAGGAGGCAGGAGGATCAGAGTCAGTAGTTGTAGATGTGATCAAGACAGTATGAACGTGGAGTGATGCAATGAAGTGATGTATCAATCAAGGAATGCAGGCGGCCTTTAGAAGCTGAAAATACAAGGACATGGAATCTCTCCTCAGCTCCTCCAGAAAGAGTCAGTGTTGCAGATAGCGTAATTTTAGTCCCATGAAACTAATTTTGATGTTCTAAACTCTAGAACTGTAAGATAATAATTTCTGATGTTATAAATCACTAAATTTTTGGTAATTTCATTACAGCAGCAGTGGGAAATTCATACATGTGCTGATGAACACTTTATTAATGCATTTTTTTCCTCCCAAATTCTGTTGGAAGATTATCTAATTGCATATAATTTCATCCCAAATGCTACTGGAGAGTTATCTGATTATGTATATAACTTTTTCCATATGTGGAAATGGCAAAACAATCGATGGTTTTGAATTCAGTGATTACTAAAAACTCTCACGTTTTAATCATAATAGGGACATAATTTGAAAGAGAATATATTTTAGTTGTTAAAAATGTATTTTATTCTCTTTTTTGTCAAAGTTACTTTTTTAGTGTCTGCCTTAAAATGAATAATATGATTTGTCATGAATACTTTGCTCTTCCCTTTTTTCTCCTGTATTATTTAGAAGTATTGTTGATTAAACATCATATTAGGCAATAAGGAAGGATGAGAAATGCTCAAGTTTTATTTTCTTCTTCCAATAATTTGTCATTGTTATCAATTGATATAGGAGAAATTAAATTAATGGTATTAATAATACTAGACAAATATCCTAATCTGTCAAAATGTGACAGTAATAGGTATTAAATAGAAGTATATTGGGTATTTTCTATTCAGCTCAACAGACTGCTCCTCTTAAGGAGGTTATAGTTCAGTGAGGCACCACTGCACCACCTACCAGGCACTCCTAATATACATGGAATAGGTCTAGGATTTTTAAATATTCATAAAATGTTATTAATATTTAACTTTTTCTTTTCTTTCTTTTTTTTTTTTACAAAATGACATATTCGGAGAAATTGCTAAAATATAACCTAAAAAAATTTAGTGGCATTTTGTTAACTCGTAATTATTATATGAAATATCTAACCTCAGGGCACCTGGGTGGCTCAGTGGGTTAAGCCTCTGCCTTTGGCTCAGGTCATGAACTCAGAGTCTTGGGATCCAGCCCTCCATTGGGCTCCCTGCTCGGTGGGGAGCCTGCTTCCTCTTCTCTCTCTCCGCCTGCCTCTCTGCCTACTTGTGGTCTCTCTCTCTCTGTCAAATAAATAAATAAAATCTAAAAAAAAAAAAAAAAAGAAATACCTAACCTCACTAATGACAAACCAGGCTTATAACAGCTCTGTTTTCAGAACTTTAATTATAATGCTGCCAGATGCCATGAGAGCTGATCTCCTTTATTGCCTGAATGCGAATTTTTTTTTATAATGTAAAGACTACAGATGAGTTAAAGATTACCTATGCGAGAGCCAGGTAAAAATTATAACGAACCAGAATAGCTATCCTAACAATACAAAGTATAAACATTTTTTAAATATTAAAATATCAATAATGCAACTTAACCGGTTTTAATGTCTTATTGTGAAATGTGTTATTGCCTTGAAGAAATAGTTGAATTTAGGTCGTAATCGGGCCTCAAAATTTTGGAGAACATCCATTTTCCAGATAATGACTAATAGTGTGTTCTTTGGAATGAACAATGAGTAGTATTTGTCACCAAGTTCTTTAAAAACAATTAAGTAATTTCCCACTGATAAAAGAAGTCTCTTTCTGATGGGAATTTGTTCATTGCAAAATAAACGATAAAGCTATAATTACTGTGATTGACTAATTGAAAATGAAAATAAATAGGTTTCAAAGATAGTTATCTTAATATAGAACATTTGAAATGCCAATAACTAGTAATTATTTAGAAATGCTCATAAAACATTAACCAAAGCAACTAATGAGCATTTATCTTTTAATGAATGTTAAACTCAAACTATTAATTTAAACTGTAAAATTTTAAAACATTCTTAAAAGATATATAAACTTGCTACAACTTGGATTGAATCATAATAATAAGTGGCTATACAGCTAATAGAAAAGCATCTTTGAAGTATTTTATAATGAAACAATAAGATATAATGACCAAGACTGACACAATGAAATAAGCAATTTCCAGTTTTTTGGTGATGCTCATTATAATACAACTCTGGAGCTCTACTAAAAAATTAAAAGGATTACTATAGAGACTTGAAGCTTATGTGGTATGTTAAGCTTACAGTGGAGCAGTTGAAAGTAAGAAGAATAATCAGGAAATGCTTAGAAGCAGATTTTAGCACTGTGTCAAGATTTGTGACCTTGAAGTAGATTATTAAGAATAATTGTTGGGGGATGCCTGGGTGGCTCGGTTGGTTGAGCAGCTGCCTTTGGCTCAGGTCATGATCCCAGCATCCTGGGATCGAGTCCCGCATCGGGTTCCTTGCTCTGCAGGGAGCCTGCTCCTCTCTCTGCCTGCCTCTCTGCCTGCTTGTGTTCTCTCTCTGTTAAATAAATAAATAAAATCTTTAAAAAAAAAAAAGAATAATTGTTGGTTGGGGGCACCTGGGTGCCTCAGTAGGGTAAGTATCTACCTTCAGCTCAGGTCATGATCTTGGGGTCCTGGGATCGAGCCCTGCGTTGGGCTCTCTGCTCAGTGGGGAACCGGCTTCTCCCTCTCTCTCTCTACTCCCCATTCATGCTTTCTTTCTGTCTCTTTCTCTCAAGTAAATAACAAAATCTTTAAGATAAACAAAAATATAATTGTTGGTTGATCAACACAGCACAGAACAAACTGAATGAGTTACACTACATGCAGAATCTTTTTTGAGGCCAAAAAAAATCTTTATTAATCTGTTACCAATATTATAAAAAAAAGCAGCATAAAGGGTATATCATAATAAGGCAGTGTACTTGTTTAGCCCTTAATATGGCCACGTGCAGTTCGTATACTTTATATACTATCTGATTTGATCTTTATAAAAACCCTATCGTTGTGGGTGAGTTATTATTATTCCCATATTATAGTTAGGGAATTTTGTCCTTTGTTCACTTTGTAACCCTCCATAATCTTGCTTTTTATATGCCACTCTACCAAAAATGCTTTTGCTAAAATTTTGAGTGGCTTCCTCATTTGCTAAAAGTATTCGATGCGACTGTACTTGACACCGTATGACAGCTGTTGCTGTTGACCTTCTCAAAGCTTGTGCCTGTTTGGTTTGGTGAAATCACATTTTCAGGGTTTTCTTTTTCCCTCAGTCTTCTAGCCTGCCCTTTGAATGCATGTCCTTCCCAGGGTTATTTTTTTGCCTTGCATTCCTACTCTAATTAATTCTAATGGACAAACTCTTCATTAATCTTCTTTTTTTTTTGGTTATGTTTTCAAGATTCATTTATGTCATAACATATGCCAGCATTTCATTCTTTTTTTATGGCCAAATAATATTCCTTAGGATGTATGTATATATATTATGTATGTATATATATATGTATATATATACATATATATATATACAAGCATACCTTGTTTTATTGTGCTTTGTAGATACTGTGCTTTTTCACAGATTGAAGATTTGTGGCATCCTGCAATGAGCAAGTTTATTGGTGTCATTTTTCCAACAGCATTTGATTACCTGCAGTCTCTTTGTCACATTTGATAATTCACACAATATTTCAAACTCTTATTATTAATACAGTATTTGTTATGATGACCTGTGATCTATGATCTTTGATGTTAGTTTTATGCTTGTTTTAGGGCATCAGGAACCAAACTCATATAAGATGGCAAACTTAATTGATAAATGTTGTGTGTGTTCTGACTCTTGTACCAACCAGCCATTTTCTGTCTCTATCCCTGTCCATGGGCCTCCCTCCCCTGAGATACGTAATACTTAAATTAGGCCAATTAATAACCATACAACGGCCTCTAAATGGTCAAGTGAAAGGAAGAATCACATACCTCTCACTTTAAATCAAAGGTAGAAATGATTAAGCTTAGTGAGGAAGGCATGTCAAAAGCCAAGATAGGCCAAAGGTTGGGTTTCTTGCACCCAACACTTAGCCATATTGTGGATGCAAAGGAAAAGTTCTGGAAGAAAATTAAAAATACTCCTCCAGCGAACACATGAATGTTAAGAAAGCGAAGCAGCCTTACTTAGTGGTCTGGCTAGAAGGTCAAATTAGCCACAACATTCCCTTAAGCCAGAGGCTAATCCAGAGCAAGGCTGTAAGTCTTTTCAGCTTTACGAAGGCTAAGAGAGGTGAGGAAGCTGCAGAAGGAACGTTTAAAGCTAACGAAGGTTGGTTCATGAAGCTTAAGGAAAGAAACCATCTCCATGACGTCAGTGTGCAAAGGGAAGCAACACGTGCGGTTGGAGAAGCTGCAGCAAGTTCTCCAGAAGATCCAGCTGGGATCATTCATGAAGGCGGCTAGCCTGAACAACAGATGGTACCCAAAACAGCCTTCTCTTGGAAGAAGATGCATCTGGGACTTTCATAGCCACAGAGGAGAAGTCAGTGCCGGTTTCAAAGCTTCAGAAGATAGGCTGCCTCTCTTGTTGGGGGCTAGTGCAGCTGACCACTTTAAATTGAAGCCAGCGTTCATTTGCCATTCCAAAAACCCCAGGCCCTAAGCAGTATGCCAAACCTACTCTGCCCGTGCTCTGTCTGTCAGTGGCACCCCAAAGCCAGCATCACAGCACATCCGTTTACAACATGGTTTACTGAATATTTTAAGTCCGTTGCTGAGACCCACTGCTCTAAAAAAAGATTCCTTTCAAAGTATAATTGCTTTTTGACAGTACATCTGATCATCCAACCATTCTGATGGAGGTGGGCAATTATATTAATGTTTTCTTCACACCTCCTAATATAGCATCCATTCTGCAGCCCAGAGATTAGGAAATAATTTTGACCTTCAAGTCTTATTATTTAAGAAAAACATTCTGCAAGGCTATCAGTGTCATAGATAGTGATTCCTCTGATGGATCTGGGCAAAGTAAATTGAAAACTTTCTAGAAGGGGTACAGTATTTTAGATACTATTAAGAAATAGAACATTTAGATACTATTAAGAACAAATAATAGTATTTAGATACTATTAAGAACATGTGCTATGGCAAATGCTGTGAAATGTGTAAGCCTGATGATTCACAGACATGTACCCTGGGGTAAATAATACATTATATGTTAATAAAAAATTTTAAAAAAAATAAATAAACTAAAATAGCGGCAATAAAAAAAAAGAAAGTCTATAAAGGCAAAAAAAAAAAAAGAACATTTGTCATTTGTGGAGAGTGGTCAAAATGTCAACATGAACAGGAGTTTGGAAGTTGATGCCAGCCCTCAGGGATGACTTTGAGGAGTTCAAGACCTGCAGTAGAGGAAGTAACTGAAGATGTGGTGGGAATGGCGAGAGAACTAGAATTAGATGTAGAGCCTGAGTATGTGACTGAATTCCTGCAAGTTCACAATCAAACTTTAATGGATGAGGAGTTAGTTGTTTCTTTTGGATGAGCAAAGAAAGTGTTTTCTTGAGATGCAATCTACTCCGTGAAGACATTGTGTAGATTGTTGAAATGGCAACAAAGGATTCAGAACATTACATAAACATAGTTGATAAAGCTGCAGTGGGATTTGAGAGGACAGACTCCAGTTTTGAAAGAAGTTCTGCAGTGGGTAAAATGCTATCAAACAGCATCACATGCTACAGAGAAATCATTCATGAAAGAAAGAATCAATGGGTGTGGCAAACTTCATTGTTGTCTTCTTGTAAGAAATTGCCAGCCACTTTGACCTCAGCAGCCACCAGCCTGGTTAGTCAACAGCCATCAACATTGAGGCCAGACCCTCCACGAGCAAAGAAATACTAGGACTCATCGAAAGACTAGGTGATGGTTAGTATTTTTAGTAATAAAGTGTTTTTTAACTAAGGTATATACATTTTTCAGACGTAGTGCTATCACACACTTAATAGACTATAGTACAATGTAAATATAACTTTTATATGCACTAGAAAATCAGACAATTCATTTGATTTTCCGCATTGCAATATTTACTTTATCGCCATGATCTGGAATTGAACCCACAAATCGCCAAAATATGTCTGCATACCCCATTTCATTTTTCCATTTACCTCTTGATGGACACTTGGGTTGTTTCCACCTTTTGGCTCTTGTGAATAATGCTGCAATGAACATGGTGTGCAAGTATCTGGAGTCTCTGATTTCTGTTCTTTTGGGTTTATACCTTGGAGTGGAATTGCTGGATCAAATGGTATTTCTATGTTTAAGTTTTTGAGGACAAAGTATAATTATTTAGAAGTGAAAAATGTACATTTAGTGAGGAGGTATGGATATATTGGTGATTTATTTAACTCATTAGTGAGGGACCCAGCGGGATAGTAAAGCTGCTTCAGTGGAAAATTTAGGAGCTTGAAGTGAAAGAATGAATGCTAAAATTAGATTCCTAAATTAGATACAGGCTTGTTAATGTCTCACAGGACAATAAAGTTATAATCTTTGGGAATATCTTTTCTACTGAACATAGAGCATTTGCATCTGTACCGGCAAATATCATTTGCAATTTATGAATCTTCTGTATCTTATCTGCTTTTGCAGAGTCTGAGCCCTAACTAATAGAAGATGACAAATCAGACAAAGTTACACTTTCCTAAAGAATCCTACAACCCTTAGGTGGGCTTGTTATGCAATGTTTCAGCATGATGTTGAAAGGGCAAATAATAATCTTTTTCTTTATTTCCGAATTTTGATTTTTCTTACTTTTGTGTTTATTCCCTTTCGTTTTGTTTATACCACATTTTGCATTCACCTTTTGTAACTTCATCTTTGTACATGTCTTTCTTAGAATGTATTACTTTGTTGATATTTATTTGCTTTTCTTTAAATTTTGAGACATATAGCCAAATAACTGTCCAGCTTAGTTTGTTCTCCAGGAAAGTTTATACATTTATTTTGCTATTGGTGGTGTATGAATGTGCCAGCTCTCCATGCCTTACCAGTGATAAATATGATTACTCATCATCATTTCTAATTTCATGGGCAAAGGGAAAAAATAAAATCTTGTTTTTCATTGTTTTTCTTTTTTAGTGAGGCAGAACATATCTTCGTGTTTATTGGTTCTTCATAGCAAACTTTGCTATGAAGTTTTTCATGAGTTGTTACTTTCTCAAAAGAAACTTGCAGTACCACTCTATTTTTGAGAGAACTATCAGATTGCTTTATACAAATCGTGTTCACATTTTTATTGTTAAATATTTTCTGTCATACGAAAATAACATATTTTACTAATCTGTTCCTCCGTGATGGATTTAAGATTGCTTCTGGGGAGTTTTTGTTCGTTTTGTTTTGTTTTTTGGCTATTACATGGTTGTATGCAGTAGACATCTTTGAAGTGTAGTTATGTACCAAGTACTCTTACTTTTAAAACTAGACTTTTTTTAAAAGCAGTTTTAGCTTCACAGCAAAATGGAGCAGAAAGTATAGAGAGTTCTCGTATACCCTCTGCCTCCCCCTTCCCACAGCCTCCCCCACTATCAACCTCTGCACCAAAGGAGTGTATTTTTTACAATCAGTGAACCTACAATAACACATCATCACCCAAAGTCTGTAGATTACATTAGGATTTACTCTTGTTCATTTTATGAGTTTTGACAAAACGTTTGAACATATGTATCCACCATTATAATTTCATACAGAAAAATTCAGTACCCTAAAAGTCCTCTGTGTCCTACCTGTTCATCTTTCCTTCCCCTATAATCCTTGGCAACCACTGATTGATTGAATGATTGATTGATTTTTACTGTATCCAAGTTTTGCTTTTTCCAGAATGTCATATAGTTGGAATCATGGAGCACAGTCTTTTCAGATTGACTTCTTTTATTTACTAGTATGTATTTAAGGTTCCTGCATGTCTTTTTATGGCTTCATAGCTCGTTTCTTTTTCTTGCTGAATAACATTCTGTTGTCTGGATGTACCACAGTTTATCCATTCATTCACTGAAGGACATCTTGGTTGCTTCCAAGTTTTGGCAATTATGAATAAAGCTGCTATAAACATGGATTTGCAGGTTTTCGTGTGGGCATAAGTTTTCAGCCCCTTTGGGTAAAAACGAAGGAGTGCAGTGTGGCAAGAATATATTTAGTTTTGTAAGAAACTTCCAAACTGTCTTCCAAAGTAGATGTATGTACCATTTTCATTCCCACTATCAGTGAATGAGAGTGCCTTTTGTTCCATATCCTTATTTGCATTTGGTATTGTCAGTGTGATGGATTTGGTCCTTTCTGATAGTTGTGTAATTGGTATCTCATTGTTTTAATTGTTTAATTTGCATCTCCCTAATGACATATAAAGTGGAACATCTTTTCATAGGTTTATTTGCCATCGGTATATCTTCTTTGGTGAAGTGTCTGTTAAGATCTTTGGCCCATTTTTAAATGGGGTTCTTTGTATTCTTATTGTTACATTTTAAGAGTCCTTTGTGTATTTCTTCTTGGTCTTGACTTTAACTAGTGTCTTTCTACTGGTCACTGCAAAACCTCTGTCTCATGCTCTGGCCTCCTTTCAGTAATGATCTTGATTATTTCTGCCACTTTACGTTTCTTGGTATTCAGTGATTCTTTTGTATTGCTGATAAAACACTTAAGAAACAGTGACTTTTGCCTCCGACTTTAGTCCTGCCCTTCCCTAATATCACCACCTGTCAAAATTCTGCCCACTCTGAGAGAACTCCTCAGACTCACTTTCTGCAGGCTTTCCTGACCTGTGTCTGAAGTAATCATTTATTCTCTCAGCAAGTGCTGTCACCCCTAGAAACCTTACCAATTATTCCCTTACTTGTTTAATCATCACTTCCTGTTTGACTTATCATATGGTTTCACTTATTTGTGGAACAAAAGGAATAGCGAAGAGGACCTTAAGAGAAGGGAAAATGGAGGGGGAGAAATCAGAGTGGGAGATGAACCATGAGAGACTATGGACTCCAGGAAACAAATGGAGAGTTTTAGAAGAGAGGGGGTGGGGAGATGGATGAACCTGGTGATGGGTATTAAGGAGGGCACGGGTTGCATGGAGTCCTGGGTGTTATACGCAAACAATGAATCATAGAACACTACATCAAAAACTACTGATGTGCTGTACGGACTAATATAACACAGTAAAAAAAAAAATCATCACTTCCTGAGGGTATGGCCCTCAAATTTTTGTCTCTTCCAGACTAGTAGTTCAGACCTTCAAACATAGAAAGCTCTTAATGAATTACTATTTAATGAATGAACAAATGAAGGAAGAAATGAATGTTTAACCTAGCAAAGTAAAACTGATTGTTAACTGAGTCTCTTTTGTAATCATTGAATTTATTCTGGAACATAAGAACAAATAGATGTTTTATTTTGTTAGTCCATAGTACAAACTTGCTATTGTTAGTTGCTGTATCTTAAGTCTTTGAAATCTGAATAATATTAGATTGATCAGATATTAATAATTAATATTAATAATCAGAAATTGCTTTGTTTTTTAGTACTGTATTAAATTCATCTTTTATATAACCAGCAACTAACGTAGTCTTCGTATCTGTTACCCAAAAAGCAATTTTTAAAAGCTTTTAAAGAATAGAATTACAGTTAGTTTTGATGTTCAGTAACCAATTAAAACTTACAGGTGGCATCTTTATAACAATAGAAAAGGAATGCTATCAATAGTAGTTGTGAAATTGTGCCTTTTCAAAGTGGTGATAATAACTGTAGTGGTAATAAAGTTAATAATACATATAATAAATCGGTTAATCACTGAGTACCCTCTTTGTTCTAGGTTTTATGCTTTAAGTACAATCTTTCATTTGATTCTTGCGAATAATTGAGGATTAATTTTATTGATGAATTTAAAGCTCAGATAAGTTAAATGACTTGTCTTAGGACACATAATAGGATATAATTCAGACCCACATTTGTCTGATTGTCCTGTCTTCAAGTTTCAGTGTAGGTGTCAGTTCACTTGGTTAATTTTAAGTAATTCTGAGTCTAGATGCCCCATTGCAATCTATTTCCATTTTTAGAGTCTTTTTCGAATTGTTTTACATTTGATTGATTGTCAATGTAACTGACATTATATCTTTGAAGTCTGAGAGTACTCACAACGGTGTCCTTAGTACCCAGAGCATGGAAAGGAATATATGGTTAATAAATAATTTTTGAATTGAATGAGTGAGCCAACCCATCACTTAGGGATTTAGGAGGAATTTAAATAAACCTTTTTGGAAAGTAAATGATATACTCTGTAGCTAGATTTTCAAGGATGTTTAATGGAAAGGAAACTAACTTATTTATATAGGAGATACTATATTAATCTTTTGTATTGAGCATTTTATTGAATTATCACAATAGGAATTAAGGTTCTTTTTTTTTTATGTTAAAAAATTGAGCTCAGACAGTTTAAGAAACTTGCTCAGAGCCAAAGCTATAAGTGCCAGAGCTGAAATTTGAGTTGGAAACTTTATATTTCCAAGCCCATGTTGATTCCATTATATTAGACTTTATAATTTGATTAATATAACTACAAAAATTATTTATGATAATATATAGAATTTAAAAAGGGGTGACATTAAAATATTCTTATATAATTCATAATTTTGTCATTTTTCCCATGGGTAGGTTTTTTTTAAAGATTTTATTTATTTATTTGACAGAGAGAGACACAGTGAGAGAGGGTACACAAGCAGGAGAAAGGAGAGAGGGAGAAGCAGGCTTCCCGCAGAGCAGGGAGCCCGACGCGGGGCTCGGTCTCAGTATCCTGGGATCATGACCTGGGCCAAAGGCAGACGCTTAACGACTGAGCCACCCAGGCGCCCCCATGGGTAGGTTTTATTTTGTCAAAGCATTTGATACTACCTAGGGCTACGTTGGGCTTTAATCAGCTTTTGGCTAAAGTGCTTTGAACTTAATAACTGATATAAAGATATAAATGATATGAAGATATTCTTGGATTGATGGACACATTGATTAGAATTCAAGAAGGATTTGGAAGAATGATCTTCACATGGAGAAGCACCATTCAAATTGCTTTAAAATTTTAAAAGAAAAATAATTTTGCTGTGTAATTTTAGATGAGTTACCCATATCATTTTTTGAGATATAATTGTGGAATATAGAGTAGTGTTTCCAAAAGAATGTGTGTATGTATGGAGATTTTAAGAAGAATTCAGTATTAATGCTGGGGTAATTTCTGAATTTCTGCCCCAGACATTAAAAGGTGTCTTCTTTTTAATTGTGCAAAATATGCTCAAGTTAAAGCTTAGAATTGCTTTAATTTCTGTCAGATATCTTGAGTATTATTATAAAATATTGATATATCATTAGAAATTAGTTACTAAGATGTAAACTAACAGACATTCCAAAATGTAGTTGTTTTAATCTAAAGAATACCAATAGGTCTTAATATCTGTATCTCTAAACATATAGCTAACATTGTATTAAAATAAGAAGACCTAATATTAGACTAAAATAAAGCATCTTGATTCTAAAAGCCACATTGGCAGAGTTTCTGGGAAGTGGCATCCAAACAATGCTGACAGACTCTTGTCAAGAATATGACAATCCTTCAACTGTTATTTTACTTTTCATCCATCTATATTTCTGGCAAGTGTTTCAGATGGATCACAATAACAAAGAAATGCAAGGAAATAATTGAAATAGTACTAAATGTGCAAGAGCCATCCAGTGATAGTCATACCAGGATATGAGAGAGAAATTATCAATTCAACTGGCTGTAGAATTTAGTCTTCAGTTCCCTAGCTGCCAGGCAGAAAGAAAAACATGATGCAATACTTCAGTCTTGTGTTCTTGTAATAGGAAGCATATATGAGAATCAGGAAGGTATTTTTAGTATAAATTCTGAGGAATAGATTTATTTTTGCAAAGTGCTTAGACTATGCCTAGCACATAGTAAATATGTATATAATGATATTATAGTCATATATGTATAAACAAATGAAAAATTACATAAATAAAGAAGAACTTACCTTGTGTGTTTTCATGTAATGGTGATTGACCAAAATAAGGAGTCATGGCTTTAATAACGTGTTTACAAAAGATACATAGGCAACCTCATCTGGTTATTTTTCATACTAATCCTTGATAACAAGTTAAGGACATGTATTTTATCATGACATTGTGAATGCACATTTTAAATATGGTGGTTTAAAGATGTGGTTTTTGATGATATACCTTTTGATAAGACATAGTACATAGAGAAGGTAATAAAATAGCTTTAGTATATGTAATTTTAGAATGCCAATAATTTTAGCAGGTCATTCCAAGGAGCTTTTTAACAAGTAATTTGAAGTTGAATACTGTTAAGTGCTCAAAGTAATGTCAAGTGTATGCCAACCATGTACTTTAGCTAAGGTAGCGTAATTAGTATCTTATTAGAAAATTAAACCTAGGGGCACCTGGGTGGCTCAGTGGGTTCAGCATTGGAGACTTGGTTTTGGCTCAGGTCATGATCTCAGGGTCATGGGATGGAGACCTGCATCGGACTCCATGCTCAGCAGGGAGTCTGCTTGAGATTCTCTCTCTTTTTCCCCCTCTGCCCCTTCTTGTATGCTCTCTCTCTGTCTCTCAAATAAATAAGTCTTTTTCTCAAAAAAATAAAATATTTGAACCTAATGTGTATTCTTTTTAAAGGAGAGGGCCATGCATGTTTGCCTAGAATGGAAAAAAGCTTCCATCAGGAAGCAACATGAGTTCTTCCGGAAGTCTCACCATGTGATGTAGATAAGCCTTTGTCTTAGATGCGTCTGAGTTAGTTCTTGTTGTCATAATCACTGTCAGATGTGAAGCAATTAAGTCCCATTACAAATTTTAAGATAGGTGTATATTTTGACAGTTCATGTAGTTGTACAATCAATTCTTTATTTTCCAGTGTTCTAGGCCTCCTTTATTCCCTTCTTAATTCCATGTTCATTCGATTAGAAAAATATTATTTTTTTTTAATCAGTGGTGCAGATGTTCAGTGTCAGCTTATATAACATTTAATTTATTTGACTTTGGCACTCTAGTACCATCTGCATATGATTTTTAAGAATCAATTTGTATTATACATGTTGAAACTTTTTATAAACCTTAAGTTTAGGGTAGCTATGAGATGTAGGTAGTTTAAATTTTATTTCACTATCTATACTTCAGTATGTGGATGTCGTTACTATGAACCTTATCGTTCTACAATTACTACACAGAGTCTGAAGATCATGTGAGAAAGTACATTTTCCAAGTTTTTTTACTGGGACAGTTACTGCTCCTTGATTATGCTTTATTTTATATGTTATACATATATTAAACATGTGCACTTAGGTTGCATAGAAATCTGTTATTATTACTTAATAAAAGATGATCTATAACCTCTTCCTAGTTACTTATTTGGATTTTGATTTGAAGTTTATGATTTAATTCATCTTCATCATGTTGAAAGGCTATGGATAGACAGTATTTTGTGACTTTTGAATGACTAAAAATAAGGAAGCTGAAGCCCCAAACTATTTTTATCTTAAGCACTTCTGTGCATGTTCTAGTACAGTATATAAAATGAAAATCAAAAGACCTGAGCACCATGCTTAATGCTAAGTAGGTATATGCTAACAATCTGATTTGTGCCAGAACCCCATTTCACTGGCAGATATAAAATGTATTAAGCTCTTAAACATGTTTCTAGGTTCACATATTCTTAAAATCTATGTCTTGATATAATTCAATTTTTACAAAGTTTTAAAATGTGTATTTTTGAAGATAGACCAAAAAAACTGAAGTAAAATGGCTAGGTATTTAGTAGATTTCAAAACGTTTTTCTTCCTTAGTTAAATAAACATAACTCAAATTTTGATATACTTATCTGTTTTGTATGATACAAATGTCATTCGACTATCTCACATTCTATCTACAATCATGTACACATATGAGTAATCAAAAATAGTTATCTTTTTCCTTCTTACATATACATATATATGTGTGATTTTTTAAAATATTTTATTTATTTGACAGAGATAGAGAGATCACAAGTAGGCAGAGAGGCAGGCAGAGAGAAAGGGGGAAGCAGGCTCCCTGTTGAGCAGAGAGCCCGATGAGGGGCTCCATCCCAGGACCCTGGGATCATGACCTGAGCCAAAGGTAGAGACTTTAACCCACTGAGCCACCCAAGCGCACCTATATATGTGTGTTACAGACATATATATGTTATATAATATGTATGTTTTATATATATGTATATATTATTTTTATAGTTTGCTACTTAGTAAAAGGCAAGTAGAAATATTTTCCCTTGACTTCTTATCTATTTTTAATTAAATTTTATTCTACTTTCTTTTGGGAAGAATAATGACAATATTTAGCAGTCTCATGTTTTTGCAATAACACCAGTTAACCAACTGGCGTAATTGGCACTTGTAAGAAGGTGAAACAATTATTGGTAAAGTTATATTTTGATATTGGAGCTAGCAAGTGCAAAGGAAATTTCTGTAAAGTTATTAAATAGACACAATGGTGTCTTTATATTGAGTGACCAAGCTGTTTTGATCCTGTTTGATGGTGGGAGACTAAAAATATTTGTGCTGTTTATCACTAAAACTGTTTTTATTCTGGTGCTGAATATATTCTTTCAAATAATAAAGACTACATGTGCACAATTTTTTTTCCAGGACTACAGAGTTAACATCTTCTTGAGACAGAAATGGAATGATCCCAGGCTGAAGCTCCCTAGTGATTTTCGGGGCTCGGACGCACTGACCGTGGATCCCACAATGTACAAATGTCTGTGGAAACCTGACTTATTTTTTGCAAATGAAAAAAGTGCCAATTTTCACGATGTGACCCAGGAAAATATCCTTCTTTTTATTTTTCGTGATGGAGATGTTCTTGTCAGCATGAGGTACTCTTTAATATTTATATATATACACACACACATATATATATACATATATATAAATACAGATATAAATAATATATATATATTTTTAAGTCAGATTATCACAGAAAAACACATTAAGTGACTTTTAAGACCTCTGTTTCTACTTTCAGGTTATCTATTACTCTTTCATGCCCTTTGGACTTGACCTTGTTTCCCATGGATACACAACGTTGCAAGATGCAACTGGAGAGCTGTATGTAAATGAGACCCTAAGTGACTATAGCAATACAAATGCTTAAAATCTCTAGGCAATACATTCTACTAATCTCTTAGATAACAATGGTCAAACTAAGGCTTACTATTACAAATAGTCATTAGAGTAATTTATTTAGGAAAATTGTTGTTATTCTTTTACTGTAATAATTACTAAGATAGGCACATCTTTTAGGGTGCTAGGTTTTGCTCTCAGTTTTTGTAGGTGTACACTTCTAAATTATTCCAATTGCCATCATCATTTAATATAATGATAATATAAATAAATATTATATAAATAAAAATATAATATATTTTTATTATATAAATATAATATAAAATATAATATATAATATAAATATAATATTTATATTATATATTATATAATATATATTATTATATATAATATTATATAATAATATAAATAAAGTAAAGGAGAAAGCCTTATCTCAATAACTGTTCTGCTGTGAAAGCCGCATGTTCAGATCAGAAAATTTGAAAACATTGAAAAACAGCACCTAATCCTACCAAGTAGTCATTTTCTGTGGTTGTCTGAGAAATTTTTTTTGCACAATTGGAATTTTTGTGTTTCTATGATCATATGTTTTTCAGTTCATGAAAGATGCACCACATTAAAGTATAAGGTATATTAATTGAAGTAATTATTGAAATAATTATCTTTAAAATATATCAATTAATTTGCTATCATGCTTATCTTTTGAAAATAAAAGTAGGTAGGACATAAAACTTGAAAAACTAACACTAATATAAGGAAGCTTTAGCCTGAATACCTATATTCCATGACCTATTTCAGCAAAAAGTAAAGAATAATAGCCTTGTGAAATATCTTACATATACTTGCTAGATGATATATTTAAAGTTACTTCGTGGTTATCTGTTGTTTTTTTTTTAAAAAAAATTACTGAAGCTGGAGCCTAAATTTGAACGGTCTCTACTGCTTTCTAAGTATAAACTGAGATTTTGAAGATGTAAGTGTATGTATGTACATTTTTGTGTATGTGTTATATCTATTTTTGCTTGTATGTCAATATGTATTTGTGTAAAAAATTCCAACTTGGTATTTACATTCAAATCTATTCTCAGATGCACTGAAGTATAGCTTTGAAAAATCCATGTACTTTAGAGTTGAATGGTAGGCTACAATATGCTGTAAAACCCCGTAGTATCCTTGAGTTGTAGCCATATTACCTCAGCCATATTACCTAAAAAATGTGTGCTTCTGCATTGAGTAATGATGTCCATTCGAGAGACTGCTCTCCTGCTTTCCTGTGCAATGCAACTCCTTTAGGGAAGTTTATAGTTATTCCTTCAAAAATATAAGTGATTTCATGCTCAAGGATTTTTTTTAAATTTTCGGGTAGCATATTGTATAATTGTGAATGAATCTATTCTGAATATATTAGGAAAGCTAGCATGATTTATTTATTACTTTTTATTAATGACAGTTCCAAATTCCAACATAGCAAAATATACTGCTGTATATGCGGCAGTGAGATTATAACTACGATACGCTCATTGTTTTAGCTTGTTCTTTCTTTAAGCCAATTGTGCTACTGCTTTCATTGATGGCCATAGATTTTATCTCTTTGCATTTTTAACAAAAGTTTCATAGAAGAATGACCCATTATCTTACCATTTCTGTTTGTAATAATCTGATTCTTAAAATATTAAGAAAGTATTAATTACGTTTCAAACTAATATTTTTATTTATTTATTTGCTTTTGTTTATAGTTGGCTACACAACTGATGATTTACGATTTATCTGGCAGTCAGGGGATCCTGTTCAGTTAGAGAAAATTGCCTTGCCTCAGTTTGATATTAAAAAGGAAGATATCGAATATGGCAACTGTACAAAATACTATAAAGGCACTGGTAAGTAATATTCTTTGAATTAAACAAAACTAAGTCCTATTTCAAAGGTTCGTCTTAATTTTAACATATGCTAGGAACAGAATAGAAGAAAATTAGTTAAAAAGTGAGTTCAATATTTACAAGTAGTTTATCTTTGCCTTCATGTATTTAAATCTTTCATAAAATTACATTCACTAAAACTCTTAAAAATGTTTATTACTACATAGTTTTGCTTTTATGTAAGTCTAGATAACAAGAGGTTTTCAATTTTTTATTTTAGTAAGATGAACTCTGCCAGGCAGTGGTTTTCTTAGGTGTTGCCAAGAAACTGTTTCTGGCAAGTTTCAGTTTGGGGCCAAACGTCATGGATTTGATCAATGTAATCCATATACACTTGTCTCTTGTCTTTCATGCAGGTTTTAGAAGTTGGTTGACCCATATTCTTAGTTATACAAAGCACTGATCTTTATGCTGTGCAGGAAGCAATAAGTGTGGAGAATAACTGGGCATGAGTAAATATTCCCTGTATAATATTGTTGGCCTAGGTTATGGAACAGCTAATTGTGAAAAGCACAACAAATTAACCTCATTCATTACATTACCTCAAGCTTTGCAGAAACGAAAATATAATACCTGCTAATCAATACTTTAATAATATGATTCACATTCAACATTTGAGTCACAACTGATAGTTATAGTTATTGAGAGTTTTAGATATTAAATATAATGGTTTTTCCTATAGTAATATACATAAAAGGCTGATTGAATTTTGCTCATTACTTTCAAACTAATCATTTCAATTTGTAAATTACACAATTCTAATTTTCTATGAGGAAGTAAACAAAGATAGGACGAAGATGTTCAGAAATAGATATAATTAGGGGTGCCTGGATGGTTCCGTTGATTAAATGCCCAACACTAGATTTTGGCTGGTCCTGAGATTGAGCTGGTGTAGAACTCTATATTCAGGAGGGAGTCTGCCTGAGACTCTCTGCCCGCCCCCCACCACCCCAGGCTGCTCTTGTACTCTCACTCTCTATAAAATAAATAAATAAATCTTAAAAAAAAGAGAAATAGATACAATTTAACTTTTTTTTTTAAGATTTTATTTATTTATTTAACAGAGAGAGAACACAAGCAGGCAGAGAGGCAGGCAGAGCAGAGAGAGGAGCAGGCTCCCTCTGGAGCAAGGAGCCTGATGGGGGACTTGATCCCAGGATGCTGGGATCATGACCTGAGCTGAAAGCAGCTGCTCAGCCAACTGAGCCACCCAGGCGTCCCGATACAATTTAACTTTAATGTATTGCAACATTTATGTTGACTTGCAAAAATAAAAATGTATGGTGTAATTGTGTAGAATTCAGGGAGATCCGATATTTGAGTTTATTATCCTGCCATCATGGCATCATCAAAGACCAAATATAGTACAAAAAAAGGCAGAGGGAACATTGGCACGTTCACAGTGCTACAATAAATGCAACACTTAGGCAACTTGGAGATACAGTTAGTTTAAGCATCTGTTGTTGTTGACCTTCACATAATTTAATGGATTATATAGCATTTATGTATAAATAGTTCCTTCTGTTAGGGGTTTATAGTATGTTAGAACAAGAGAGATAAAAAGCAAATACACTGCTAAAAGAAATTATAAAAGTTTTTAAAAAGGAAAGCCTGAGAACTCTTAAAAATTTGACCATCAAAATACTCAATGAAGAAGTCGTATAGATACATGGACTTTTAGTGATCCTATTGACAGTTCTGAACCAGTTCCTTTATTTAACACAGAAAATAACTGAGGAGCGGGGTGATTGAGGGACTTACTGAACGTTACAGGCACATCAATGTCAGCCGGTGCACTAAGCACTGTACTCCTTTACTCTGTACTCTTCAAATTAAGGAAATGGACTACAGTGTTTAGAAACTTTGACAGGTCATCTAGTAATGAAAAAAAAAAAAGCAGCTTGAAAGCCAAGGGCAATCCTTTTGGGATTGTTGTGTAGAAACACATATTTAGTAGATGGCCTTTTGAGTTTTTACTGTATGTCAGGCATTATTTTAAGTGCTCTGCAGGAACTCTGTATTTTAATTCTCACAACCACCCTATGAATTTAGTACTTTTATTTTCCCTTTTTTACATGTTAGGATAATAGAGCAAAGACACTTACAAAAGGCATACTGTTACTGAGTGAAGACTGGAATAGTGAGTCTGACATTGCTATACTCCCAGTGATGTCAGTCCTCCTATACTTTGCAAAGAGTTATCCACATCAAGATTAAAAAAAAAAAAAAAAGATTATATGCTTAACATTTCAAAATGAATAGGCTCTAAATTGTTTTGAGAAATTTGAAATGACCCTATTAAAGTTTTAAACTTCGTCTAAATATGAAAATAAAAGTAGTAATTTTGCTTCTGATTTTATGTAATTGCATAAAATTATGAGATAGCTTTGAAAATCCTGGGGGTGCTTATTTTTTTGCTTTTAAGCCCTACATCTAAAGATGCAGCAAGGAATAAAGGAGACATCCCTGCCCTTTTTATAGATCTGTATTCTAATATGCACGTAAAATAAATATGATTCAGTTTTATTCTTGAGAGATTACTCAAGATTATAAGAAGGAAAGTTTTTTTGTGGTATTTTAAGTAAGTCTCTGATCTCTCATTAGCTAGGAAAATAACAATAAAAGAACTTATGTCTAACACAATGATAATTGTCATTTACTGTGTTTCAGTAAACATGAATTATCAGTGTTTACATGAATCATCATATGAATATAAGTAAAACATATTTTAATATTTGGATAATATTTAGATATGTATTTACAAATACAGAACCTTCTAAATGTATGAATGCCTAGTATATAGAAGAGTGAAAAAGATATAGACAGCAACATTTATAAAATGATGGACAGTATTTTCTTTAACTTGTACAGAAATAATCAGAAATGATGAATTGGCTTTAACTTTATTAAAAATCACAATTTTTTTATAATTATAGATGTTACAAAGGTGGAGAGATATATAGGAAAACAAGTATACAAAAATACTTAAATTGAAAGCTTAAGTGGATAATAATGAAATAAAATCTCACAGGAAATAGAAAGTAAATTGAATTTGCCAATGAACATTTGTATCGATTAGCTGCCCACCTGCCTCTCATAAATGTAACAGTACTGGGAAAAGATTAAAAAAGATCAAAAAATGTTTCTCATAAAAGTTTATGGAGCAAATCACTATTATATCCAAGCATGTATTTTTTTGCCAAATTCATCCCAGTCCTGGGAAACTCCCCTAGTGGGTGCCTTCATAAAAGGATGGGGTGGAAACTGGTTTCAAAGTATAAGTCCTATTATTTAGGCTGTCATTTAAACATGGTGGGATGGAATGCAAAAATTCATTTTAAAGTGAGCAACTCTATAGTAAGTTGTTGTGATATTTGTGACAATTTAGGCTGCCTAAAAATATGCAGTAAATACATTAATGTTGTTCTCTTATCTCACAGGCACTAGGTAAACATAAAATGAACTCAAGTGATGCTATTGCAAAGCCAGGTATCTCAGAACCACTTTTAGGAAATACCATGAGCCTCTTAATTCAGAAAATTGGACTTATAAAAGATTCTATTTTGGAAATTTTGTATATGATTGTTAGTTAGAAGCATATGTTCTTGTTTGTCCAGACAGGAAGTTAAGATGAGTGGTGGGAAGAGACAAGGAGGGAGTTTTCATTATTTGACCACTAGTATCTTTTTAGAAACTATGAACAATTTAAATTGTCTAGTTTTAATATGATAAAGATTTTAAAAACAGACAAACATGCTGTGGTTTTTTAATTTTTATTTTGGTTTTTTTTTGGTATAATTTGGAAACATTTGGCATAATTAGAATTTACTTCAGTTCCAGTCAGCTCTTTATTTTTGTTAAATATTAGTCTCAAGATCCTTCAAATCTCTCAGAGGTAGCAATGATTATAATCCACACTAAGAAAAGGATAGATTTCTGGTCTAAGTTATTTAAATAAGAGGATGTGAATAGCTATTCTTTTAGTTAGCATTTTTTAAGACCCTGTTGTGTGCCAGTACCACCATAGGTATAATTAATGAATGAATTTGAAGATTGTTCTAGTGCCAGAAGTATGTATATTCTTCCTAACTAGGAAAATTAGGTAATTGTTACTTTTAAAATAGAAAATAGAAAAAAGTAGTATTGTCTTCTCCCCATAATTATTTTATTTATTCATTCATTTATTTGTTTCAACATTTTGAAATAATGGTGTTTAAGCCAAACACAATTGGAGACATTTTAAATTTCTGTTATTTGCATATAACCTTGCTTTTTTGAATGGCAAATGACATTTTAATCAAAATTAAGCACTTAAGGCATTGAATATTATATTTAAATTGCTAACTGAAAGGCCTAAAGCATTTTAAAAATTAAGTCTCAAACATCTTCAAGTCTCTCTTGTATTACAGAGCTAGAAGAATATCTTATCACTTAATTTATTTCTCAAGTCAGCAAAGGCTGTGGTGAGGCTGCCCATAATTTGCGATTAATTTGGGGAACTAGTTGGTGTCATGGCATCTCTAGAATTATGTTGTAAGGCAATTTCTGCATTTGTCTCAGCTTGTGACAATGAAGTCCTTTTCCTCATAGAGCATGTTCGAGTGCCTCAAGTGGAGGATGGGAGAGAATTGAGAGGAATATTAGATAACTACCCTTTGTAATCTTTTATCTCTATAGCCTGAAAACACGTATTTCTTATCCTTGCTAAGATTTACTTCCAATACGCTTAATTTTTTAAGGTTTAAGTATGCATAAGAGTTATGGTAGACTGCTATACTTTCTAGATTAGAAATGGTACATGTAGCTGAAAAATTATACTGACAATACATAGTCGTGGAATGTTTCTTTTTAGACTTGTTCCACTTTGATTTACTGCTCCCTATATAACTCCTTGAGGTCAGTTGCTCTGAGAGTACCCGTGGGTAATGAAAAGTTTAAGTTCATTGCCAGTTCCCTGAACAAAGACTTAAAAGCTGAGACCCTAGGATACTGGAGCAGCATGTGGTATCTATTTCTCAATGTCATAATAAGGTTGTGAAAGGTCAGGTGAGACAGGTTCCATCATGTCAACCTTTTACACCAAATAAATTATGTATTTGTAGGAAACAACTCTTTTTGTGGAATTTACTTTGTGAAACTGCACTTAAGAAGAAGTGACATAATTTACAGGTACATTATTGGTTTTTGGCATTGTAGGTAGGTGAGGCTCTCCTATTTCTAACATAAAGTTTGTTTCTGAAAGGATACTACACCTGTGTGGAAGTCATCTTCACCCTGAGGAGGCAGGTCGGCTTTTACATGATGGGTGTCTATGCCCCAACCCTGCTGATAGTGGTTCTCTCCTGGCTCTCCTTCTGGATCAACCCGGATGCAAGTGCTGCCCGAGTGCCCCTGGGTAAAGTATTCTGTGCTTCTCTCTCATGTCGGGAATGTGTTATGTCCTTGCATAACTCACTCTATAATCAACTCTTTTAAAATAAAAACAGACTTTTAGAATTGAAGGCAACTTTTTTCTTATCTGATTTTAGACTTCCCTCAAAACTTGACATTGAATTAGATTATCTCAATGTTTATGAATTCCATAATTAGACTAAGTTTTTTTTTCTGTTCATATCTTTGGATATTTTAAATAGTTAATCTATACTATTTTGACTTCTATGCAATAATTATTACTAAGTAATTTTCACAGAGAACTAAAATCTAAGATCCCTAAGAGTGTCAAACTTAAAACGAAACTATTTTGATGAGAATCTTTCTAAATAATATTGTCTACTATCTCAGACTCTTCTCCAGGGAGTATGTGATACAATGTATTTTTTTAAACATAACTTCATGTCATTTTCTTAAATGTCAGTTATTGTGTGCTCTATCATTAGGGGTGGCTAGGGAGAAGAAGAGCTGGTTATTCATGCTTCTCCATTTGTTATTTTTAATGCTCTGTCACGCAGAAACAGCATCACCCAGTCTTGAAAATTGTATCTATTTAGGGGTGAAAAAGTCTTTCCTTAATGAAATAATCAAGAGCTCTTCTAATGAGTGAAGTGATTAAACTTAAAAATAAGGACATTATTACAACAAATTTTGATTGTTTAGAGTGTTTTTTCAAATGTTTCATTACCGTGTGTGTGTGTGTTTTTTTCTGAATATCACCTGGAACTTATATAGGTAAGGCTGTGGTATATCTGACCTCTCAGTGACTGGTTGAAGCATTTGATTTTTTATTTCCATTCAGAAGACCTTGTGCAAATCTCCCTCCTGACATAGTGGGGGAATTAAATGAAATACAGATTTTAAAGAGTAGGCAACCAGGAAAGAAGCAATGAAAATGACAGTTTTACCTAGATAAGAAATTTGATGGTTTATATTTAATAAGAGCCACAGAGATCAAATATATATCTTAATAACCAGAAATGTGGGAAATTTAATCCTAGTGGTTATGTGTCTGGAATAAAGACAACGACAACCCACTGATTAACTCCCTTAGGGGACAAGAAGGAACTATGTAGTATACTGTACTGAGAATAAAACTCCTACAAAACTAGATTTGTATCCTTAGACTTGTCAATAAAATCAGGCATTTCCCCCAAATAGTTGATTTTTTTGCTTATTAGGAGTATCATGCAGTGATATAAATTGAAATGTCAGGCTTCCGAGAGTACTCTGGAGACATTTCAGTCCCTGACATATTCTTGAAGGATTTTTCTCTGTAAACCCCCATCTATAGGACTTGTGTCATGAAGTCCTGAACTGTCCACTTAACATCCAGCAGAACTGCTGTATGAAGTATATGTGTTTAATGGTTGAAAATCAGTCTCTTCAGTTAAATCTGGATTTGAATTACTTCTCTCTGCTTACTAGTTGTGACAATTTAGACAACAAATACATCTAACCTCTTTAAACCTACTCTGTTAAAATATCAATAGGGATGAAAAAATACTCAAAGGGTTAATTGGAGGATTGAAAATATGAGTGGGAAGTGCTTATTACACATTTAGGAGTTAATAATATGCCTCATTTATACATTACAGTTTATAAAGCACTTTTACACATTTGATTCATTTAGCAAGTATTTGTTATGCACCAACTATGTCCTAACCAATATTCAAGAAGATGGGCATATAGTTAAAGTAAATAGAAAATAGATAAAATAAACAAAACAAAAGAAAAACACTGAGCCTCAATGATTATACTTTTTCTTGGAGAGAAGTAGACACCAAAAAAGCACAATATGTAATCTCTAAGATGGTGATATATAACTTCCAGTTATAGAACAAATAAGTCATGGAGATGAGAAGTATGGCATAGGGAATATAGTCAATAATACTGTAATAACAATGTATGATAACTGGTGATGAATATATTTAATCGTGGTGAGCATTGAACACTGTATAGAATTGTCAAATCACTATGTTGTATACCTAAAATTAATATAACATTGTATGTCAGCTATACTTTAATTTAAAAAAAAATTCCTAATGCCCAGAGAGTAGGTGGAAGGATGGAGAGACAGAGAGTTCAGGGACAGCAGCCTGCTTGTCAGGAATTGCTCAGAAAGAAGTGATATTGGATAAAAATGTGATGGAGGTGAAAAATGAATCACTGTGGGTATCTAAGAAAGAATGAGCTGGGATAATGATCATCAAGGACAGCATTCCTGAGGCAGGAGCATGCTTGGAATATTTTGGGAATGCCAAGGCCAATGTGGCTGGAGCAGAATGAGTGAAAGAGTGATTAGTAGATGAGGTCAGAAAGATAGCAGTGGTGAGGACACCATGCAACATCTCCCAAGGCATCTGATGATTTTGGATGAAATGGGAAACCCTTGAGGGCTTTTGCACATGATCTACTTTAAATTTTAACGGATTCTCCTTACCAGCTTTGTGAAGAACCCACTAAAAAGGCTTGGGTGGAAGCAAGAAAAGCGGTTAGGAAACTATAATAGTCTAGGTGAAATGATCACAGTATTGCCAGCGGGTAGAGACGCTCATAAATAGATGATGGTTATGGTAGAGATAAAGAGATTTGAAGATGTGTTGTATGTAGGATTTAAGAAAGCAGACTCAAGGCTGACTTCAAGGGTTTTTCTGGCTGAAAAGCCAGGAAGATGAAGCTGCCACTAAATTAGATGGAAAAAGCTGTGGGTTAAGTAGGTTTGAGAAGATGGGCAGACCAGGAGCTTCTTTTTGGACATGTTAAGTCAGAGATATCTTTTTGGTAAGGTTATCAGGTATTCAGTTGGATATACAAACTGGGGTCTTTCAGAGAGAAAGACAAATCAAAAAACAGACTCTTCTATAGAGAACAAACTGATGGTTATTAGAGGCAACAAGAATAGGGGGATAGGTGAAATAGGTGAAGGAGATTAAGAGTACACTTATGATGAGCATTGAGTAATGTATAGAACAGTTGAACCACTACATCGTACACCTGAAACTAATATAATATTGTATGTTAACTATACTGGAACTAAAATTTAAGACTTAATGAAAATAAAATAATTAAATTTTTTAGAAGTAAAACATATTTCTACTTTAAAATCCAGAAATCTCATTCCTAGGTATTTAGCCAAGAGTAATCAAAACATATGCCCATACAGAGACTTGTACACAATTAGCATCAATATTTATAATAACCCAAAATTAGAAACAATATAAATGTCTACTACTATAGTGTTTATCAAAAAGATGGTACCATTTGCTTCACATACTCCCTAACATTTAATTTTCTCATTGTATTGTAGATCTCTAGTATAATGTTGAATAGAATTGTTGAGACTGGTTATTCCTGATTCTAGGTAGAAATAACTAACTAAATAAATATCAAATATCTCCCACTGTATAAAATTATGCTTCATGTATTTGGAAGCTCTGTTATTAAGCCATTACATAGTTATAATTTTATCTAAAAAAGAAATCATATTACTTTAATGTATGATTTAATGTATCATATTACTTTAATAAAAAGATATTCCATAAAAATGGAAACAAAACTGGAGTAGCTATACTTATATTAACAAAATAGACTTTAAAATAGAGACTGTAGGGGCACTTGGGTGGCTCAGTTGGTTAAGTGTCTGCCTTTGACTCAGGTCATGATCCCAGAGTCCTAGGATCAACCCCCTCATCAAGCCCCCCGCTCAGAGGGGAGTCTGCTTCTTCCTCTGCCTCTCATCCCACTTGTTCTCTCTCTTTCTCATTCTCTCTCAAATAAATAAATAAATTCTTTTTTTCTTTAAAAAAAGGAGACTATAATGAGACAAAGAAGGGCATTACATAATGACAAAGAGGCCAGTACAACAAGAGAATATAACATTTGTAAATATTTATGTACCCAACATAGGAGCACATAAATATATAAAGCAAATATTCACAGACCTAAGGGGAGAAATAGATCACAATACATAATGGAAGGAGAATCTGATACCCCCACTTATACCAATGGATAGATCATCCAGAGAGAAGATCAATAAACATCAGCCTTAAACAGCATGTTAGAACATATGGACTTAACAGATAACAGAATATTCCATCTAAGAGTAGCAGAATACATATTCTCAAGTGTACATAGAACATTTTCCAAGATCATATGTTAGGCTGAAAAACAAGTTTTAATAAATTTAAGAGGACTAAAGTCACATGAAGCAGTTTTTCAAACCACAATGGTATTAAACCAGAAATTATAAAGATTTCTTTATTTGAGAGAGAGAGTGCATGTGCATTCAAGTGGGGGGGGGTAGGGGCAGAGGGAGAGGGAGAGAGAGAAGCTCAAGCAGACTCCTGCTGAGCACAGAGTCTGACACTGGGCTTAGTCCCATGACCCTGATCATGAACTAAGCCAAAACCAAGAGTTGGAAGCTTAACCAACTGAGCTACCCAGGTGTTCCTGAAATTAGAAATTAATTACACAAAGAAAACTGCAAAATTGACACATTTCTGGAGATTAAACAGCATGCAACGGAATAACAAATGGGTCAAAAATCAAAAGAGAAATTAAAAATACCTTGAGACAAATGAAAATGAAAATGTAACATACCAAAATTTATGGATGCAACAAATGTTGTTTTAAGAGGGAAATTCATAGTGATAGATGTTTACCTCAAGAAACAAAAAAAATCACATATAATAAACAAACTAACTTTATACCTGCAGGAACTAGAAAAAAAGAACAAATGAAATCAAAAGTAAGTAGATGGAAGGAAATAAAGATTATAGTAGAAATAAGTGGAGACTAAAAACACAAGAGAAAAGATCAATGAAACTAAAAGCTGGCTCTTTGAGTAGAAACAAAATTGAAAAGAAATAAAATTTAGCTAGAATCACTGAGAAAGAAAGAGAAAATGCTCAAATCAATAAATTCAGGAAAAAAGAGACCTTACAACTGATATCAGGAAACACAAATGGTCATGAGAGACTACTAGGAACAATTATACACCAACAAATGGACAGCCCAGAGGAAATGGATAAATATACAACCTACCAAGCCCAAATCATTATGAAATAGCAAATTCAAACAGATGGATTATCAGCAAGGAGATTGAATCAGTAATCAAATTCTCCCAAAAACCAAAAGTCCTGGACCAGATAGCATCATGTGTGAATTCTACCAAACATTTAAAGAAGAATTAATACCCTTTTTTATTAAACTCTTCCAAAAAATAGAAGAGAGGAGAAATCTTCCAAACATTTTACAAAGTCAGCATTACTCTGATACCAAAAACAGACAAGAATACCACACACTAAAAAGAAGATTACAGGCCAATATCCCTGATGAATATAGGTGCAAAAATCCTCAACAAAACATTAGCACATCTGGTTAAAAGTACATTAAAAGGATCATACACCATGTTCAAGTGAAATTTATTCCAGCGATGCAAGAATGCTTCAATATCTGTATATCAATCAGTGTGATAATACCACATTAACAAAGTGAATGATAAAACTCCTGTGATCATCACAGTAGACATAGAAAAAACAATTGATACATTTAATATCCATTTATGATAAAAAATACTCTCAACAAAGTAGATATGAGGACAATGTACCTCAACATAATAAAAGCCATATGTGACAAGCCCAGAGTCAACATATTATTCTTAACAGTGAAAAACTAAAAGCTTTTCGTCTAAGATAAGGAATAAGACAAGGATATCCACTCTTGCTATTTTTATTTAACATAGTATTGGAAGTCCTAGCCAGAGCAATTAGGCAAGAAAAAGAAATAAAAATCTTTCCAAACCATTGGAAAGGAAGAATTAAAACTGTCACTATTTGCAGATGACATATTTTATACGAAAAACCCTGAGGATTCCATCAAAAAACTTCTAGAATTAGTAAATAAATTCAGTAAGGTTGCAAGATACAAAATGAACACATAAAAATCTATTGCGTTTCTTTTTTTTTATTGCATTTCTTTATATTTATGAACTATAAGAGAAATTAAGAAAATCCTATTTGCAATTGCATTAAAAAGTATAAAATACTTAGGAATAAATTTAACCAGGGATGTAAATGAGTTGTATATTGAAAACTACAAGTCACTGATGAAATAAACTGAAGACAATGCAATTAAATGGAAAGATATTCCATACCCATAGATTAGAAGATTAATATTGTTAAAATGTCTATACTATTCCAGGCAGTACACAAATTCAGTAGAATCTCTATCAAAATTCCAATAGCATTTTTCACAGAAATAGAATAATCCTAAAATTTGTAGATAGTTACAAAAGATTGTGAATAGCCTGAGCAGTCTTGAGAAAGAAAAGCAAAGCTGGAGGTATTCACACTCCTTGATTTCAAACTATACTGCAATACAAAAGCTATAGCAATTAAAACAGTATGGTATTGACATGAAAAATAGACACACAGATCAATGAAACAGAATAGAGAGTCCAGAAATAAACCCATGCATATATGATCAATTAATTTATGACAGAGGAGCCAAGAATATCCAATTGGGAAAGGACAGTCTCTTCAGTAGTGCTGGGAAAATTGGATAGTCACTGGCAAAAGAATGAAACTAGACCACTATCTTATACCATACGCAAAACTAAACATAAAATGGATTAAAGACTTAAGTGTAAAACCTGAAACCATAAATCTCCTAGCAGAAAACAGGTGGTAAGCTCCTTGACATAGGTCTTCGTGATGACTTTTTTAATCTAACGTCAAAAACAATATCAAAAGCAAAAATAAACAAATGGGACTGTGTCAAACTAAAAAGCTTCTGCACAGCATAGAAAACCATCAATACAATGAAAAAATAACCTACCAAATTGGAGAAAGTAATTGCAAATCATTTATCTGATAACAGGCTAGTATCCAAAATATACAAAGACATACAACTCAATAGCAAAAACAAAAACAAAAACAAAAAACAAAACAGAAAAAAAGTCCAGTTAAAAAATGGGCAGAAGATTTGAGTAGACATTTTTCCAAGATTTACAGAGGGCCAATAAACACTTGAAAAGATACTCAATATTCTCCCAATCTTATTTTGATTTACCTTTTCCATTGTTAACAAACATGAAAGCTCCCTCTATGAGTTTTAGGTAAAGACTTTTGTCCTTAGTTACTTCTTTAAATATGGAAATAACTATGGAAGCAACTATGGAAGTAACTTTCATAAATTATACGTAACATTCCCTTTTTCTGGTACATAAAACACTTGGACTGCTGCTAAAAAGGAATTTTTTTTAACAAATAACTTTCAGTAAAAAAGATTTGATAATTTAGGTTACAACTCAGACCTCTAGAAGACCATGCATACATTTCTTTCTTGTACTTTTCATCTGGAACAGGACCTCTTTCAGAAGTGTCAAAAAGTATATTTGGATTCCCACATGATATTAATAATGGTTTTTCTTTTAGTATCCTTTGATTAAGGCATTATGGAATGATGACATCCTAATATAATTTAGTAGTACTTCTAAATGAATTTTCATTTTATTAATCACAATTGCACATCTATGAATTTGATAAATAGCTTATCACTTAATTGTGTAAAAATTATTTGGAGTTTAGACAGATATGTGAACACTTGCATTTACTCCTTGACCATTTCATGGAATTTGTTATTACATTAGCATTCTACTCTCTAGCTCCATCCTTACCGCTGCAAATGGCAAGATCTTATTTTTTTTATGGCTGAGTAATATTACATTGTATATATGTGTATATATATACAGTACATTTTATATATACATGTATATATAAAATACACGCACACACACACACCACATCTTCTTTATCCATTCATCTATCGTCGAACACTTGGTTTGCTTTCATGTCTTGGCTATCATAAACAATCCTGCAGTAAACTTAGGAGTATATATATCTTTTGAAATTAGAGTTTTCATTTTCTTTGGGTAGATACCCAGTAGTGGAATTTCTTTTGATTGGCTTATAATTTATTAAAATTCAGACAAAATTTCACTATGCATTATTTAACAGTGAAATAATTTTATTTGAAGAATATATTAAGATAATGCCACAATGTTTTTCTAAAGAAATATTATTTGCTCAGATATCTTTTTTTAAAAAAGATTTTATTTATTTGTTTAGGGAGAGAGAGAGTGTGCATGAGTGGGGGTTGGGGTGGAGAGAGAAGGAGAGAGAAAATCTGAAGCAGACTCTGTGCTGAGGGCAGAGCTTGAGGCTGGGCTCAACTTCACGCCCCAAAATCATGACCTGAGCTGAAATCAAGTTGGCTGCTTTACTAACTGAGCCACCCAGGTGCCCCATGATTTCCTATTTTAGGATTAAAAAAACAAATGGAAGGGCACCTGGGTGGCTCAGTGGGTTAAAGCCTCTGCCTTCGGCTCAGGTCATGATCTCAGGGTCCTGGGATCGAGCCCCGCATTGGGCGCTCTGCTCAGTGAGGATCCTGCTTCCCCCCTCTCTCTCTGCCTGCCTCTCTGCCTGCTTGTGATCTCTCTCTCTCTCTCTCTCTGTCAAATAAATAAATAAAATCTTTAAAAAAAAAAAACAAAAAAAAACCCCCAAAAACCAAATGAATATTTCCTGTTTTAATATGATTTCCTAAAGAGAAGGCATACAGTGATGTTCACATTCTCCTCCTCCAGACCTCTTCTGCATTTCTATTCTTTCATCTTTAAAATGATAAAAATCTTAATAGAATTGACTATCATGGTTTCTAACTTAATACCTGGAATTATAAATACCTCCTTTCTCTCCCCCTCAAATCTATTAATGTCCTATCATTCCTTTTACAAGACAGTCCCTTTTCTCTTTCTTTGGTCTCCTTTCTCTGACACTCCAGCGTCTTTTCCTCACAAAGTTTTTTTATATTTTCAGCATGACCTCCATTTTCATGATATTGGATGATCTTTCCTTTTACAAAACATTCACATGCTTTGTGCTCTGCCACGTCATCACTTTTGTGTTTCTTGGCCTTTATCTAACCTAACTCAGTATTTTCATACCAAAGTCATTATCTTTTCTAAGTCTCTTCTTTCCATCTTTCATGGGTACTTTTCCAGTTATTTTGTTTTTCAGAAAATTGTCTCAGTCTTTTCTTTCTTCCTTCAATGAATAACCAATTACTACAATAACTTTTAACTTAACCAATAACTACAATAACCAATAACTTTTAAAATATTCTTTTCAAAATCCTTTTCATATCAGTTCTGTCCTTTTCCTCATACTTTGTTTCTGCAACTTCTATTTTTTCCTTTCTTAGTCTGTTTTGTACATCCCTTCCAGAGTAATGTTATTCAACATTCTTTTGATAATGTCATTTCTCTTCCCTCAGCTTACAGTTTCTTAATATTTTCTACCAAATATAGTAAATTCATTATAGGGCTCTTAATACACTTTGTAATCTGACATTATTCTCCATTTTCTCATGAAGTTTCTAATATACAAAAAATATTCAAGTATACTACTAAGTTTGATACAATCTGTGTTACTGATGAACATGAAATACTGTGGAAACATGGAGAATGGTGTGTCAATATATTCTATCTCGAGGAGTTAAGTAAGGCTTGTTTTTGTTTGATAGGTTGGCACATAACATTTGATTAAGAATAGAAAAAAATTAACTTGGAAATATTGTTTGCCAGATTAATTCCCATAGGTATAATTAACTGTAGTTTCAAGCAGTAAGTGATAGGACCTTGGATTTTTATATTATCTTCCACTTTCAGGTTAGAAACATTAAGACCTATATTAACTTTTAAAATGTAGTCCTCTTAATTAGTTCTTAGTTTTCCTCAGGACTAAGGATAGGACTAAGGACTAAGGATAGACTAAGGACTAGGGATAATTATCCTTAGTATAATAGTATATATATCCTTATAATAGTATATCCTTAGTATAATAGCAAATTAGATGATTATCAGGTCTTTATATTCTAAGTAATATTGTTTCCATCTGCTCGAAACCTTTCTTTCTAGTAATCTTTAAACTCTTGAATACTTACCAAAAAAAACCAAACCAACAAACTATAATTTTTAAGAGCCTCAGAATTCAACTAATGGAATATAATTTTCAATGTTTTAACTGATTATTAATACTAATATAATACTTACCATATTTCCAAGGCAAGAGAAAGTACATCCAAGGCCAAGTACATCTTTATTAGGATAACATATTCATTAATTCTCAGTGGTGGTCAAATCTAAGAATAAAAAAGTGCACTTGGTCCCCTAAGTAAAATGGACTCACAGAGTCAAGGCCCACCTGTTTCCTACATGGCTGAAAGTGAGTCTCCCTTACCATCATATAAGATTTTTTCCGACCCAGTGTTAGTAGTAGTTAGTGCCAATGGGTCGTATTTGCCCATTCCCTCTTCTGAAAATATGAAGGAAGGGAGACAGAGACAAAAGGGAAAGGCTGGGAGTATGGCAAGTGGAAAGAAAAGGAGGGATATAAATTAATGCAATTTTCCTTTGGGATCTTACAATTATTTGACTTAAATTGATATATAACTAGTTAGCTTTCTACAAGTGGTTAGTATTACATATAGCAGAATATTATTCTTTCCTTGAAAAGCTGAAATCATTTGTTTCCCTGAAATAATCAGTAATGCTCTATCTTTATCTTTTCTGTTAGATTTTGTTTTTTAATTCTGAACCTTATCAGAAAATTGCTTTATGTATTCTTTCTCAGGTTTAGTGCTTTATGGGGGTAAAATTCAGTTCTAGAACTGTCTAAAATAAAGCTGAAAATGAAATAACTCTAATTAGAGAGCTTTGTGGCTTTCTCTGAGATACTGAAAAAGAGTTTTAGACATCTATAGGATTTAAACCAGATCTAAACTGTGTTTTTACACCTTGGTTTAAATTTATGTTTACTTTTAAATATTAAATATTTACAAACATTTTCAACTAATCATAACATAAAGAGTATGTCAGTATTGTTTTTTCTACTCTTTGAGCTTGAAAGAACACTGAAGAATATTGCAACTTACTGGAGAGGGATATTTTCCAAAAGGAATGTTTGCAGAACATTTCATAGGGGTAAAAAGCAGCTTTAATTCCCATTTCTATTTCTGTAGGTATCTTCTCAGTACTCAGCTTGGCCTCTGAGTGTACAACCCTGGCTGCTGAACTTCCCAAAGTATCCTACGTGAAGGCTCTTGATGTGTGGCTCATTGCTTGTCTTCTCTTTGGGTTTGCTTCACTGGTGGAGTATGCTGTCGTCCAGGTGATGTTGAATAACCCCAAGAGAGTTGAAGCAGAAAAAGCCAGAATTGCTAAGGCTGAGCAAGCAGATGGAAAAGGTGGAAATGCTGCTAAAAAGAATACTGTGAATGGTACAGGGACTCCTGTTCACATTAGCACTTTGCAGGTAAGAATGAAACTATCCAGGGAAGTTCTTTGCCCATCCTCTCTGCAGTATCAGGAGAAAGATAGATTTCTGTGGGTGTGAAGGTTTGATAAAATTGGTATTCACTCATTTTTCTTTCGCAGAAGAAAAGGAGCTGTACAAAGCATTCTTTTTGGAAAAGAAATAAAAAAACACTTAGGTTAAATACTAATTAAGAAAAAGGAATCAACACCTTACCAAATTTCTAGAAGACTTTCCATGGAGTTTCACAGTGCATTTCTGCTTTGATGGCTACCTTTGAATGTGGAGATCTTGCCAAAGTATAGACCTTCCTACTGTTTCTCACTGTACCTGTGGTTTGGGATGTGTCCTGCCCAGTGGGGGATGCTTACAGAATTGGACATTGCCTTATCACTTGATCATAGATCTAATAATAATAGGCAATGCCTTTAGATTCTGATAAATTCTGGAGCAGTAGGCTATTTCATGGATTAAAGATAGCTGTCCACTTACCCCAGTATACCTCTGATTGATGTCTTCTGTATGGGAAGGACAGTAAACCATGAGACTATGTCCATTAAGCTTCACATGGATAAATTCCACAAGGGACTAATAGGTTCATATCATCCTACAACCTTGAAAACCTTGCCTCCTCTGCCTATATTATGGTCCCATTAACATGGAGCCATTAGTCTATTAGTTTGTTAATTACCACCATGTATTTTTAGACAAATATGCTACATGTGCATTTTTAAATACAAGGACAGGCAAATTGTTTTTATGTGGTGCTGCCTGAAGCTAGATTTTTTAGAAATATTAAAAAAATGTTTCTGGTTAAATCATTAAACTTATTTTTTGTATCTACAGCGAAGACTCTCTGCACTGTTAGTTGCTACTTTGTGGGAAGGTTTTCAGGCCTTATAAATCTTTTATACCCTAACTCCCTTTATGAAGATAAGGTATACAATTTCCATTAATACAATATTAATTTCATTAATAATGACCTTAGAGCGGTCATATATTTGACATGTCTTTTCTATCCTTTTCCAGCCAGCATGTCTATATCATTATATTTGAAGTGAGTTTCTTGTAGACAACATATATTGTAGATTTATGACTTTTAATCTGCTCTACCACTCTCATGTTTTAATTGGTATATTTAGAGCATTTAAATTTAATGTAAGTATTCATATGTTAGGGTTTCAGTCTATTTTATGTTTTGTTTTATGTTTCATTTTTTTATCTCTCTCTCTTTCTTGTTTTCATGAAGGTTACTTTAACATTTTCTAGAATGACATTTTGAGTTTTCTATATTGTTTCTAAGTATATTTCTTTGTCTATCTTATTTAGTGGTTATTGTAGGTACTAATTACATGTACATAACATATTAGTCTACTGGTGTCATTATTTTGTCGGTTTGTGTGATATGTAGAAACATTACATTCTTTAGCATCCCTTTAACCTTCTGTTTATGATAGAATTTTGAATATTTCTTAGAACCTAATTAGAAAGTATTTTAATTTTTGTTTCACTATCAAATATAGTTTAGAAAACTGAGAGGGAGAAGGGAAGCTTATTGTATTTATGTATCTTTTTGCTTACCATGTTCTTACTTTTTTTCTGATATGTCTTTCATTGTTTACTTTTAGATAATTTCCTTTATCCATTATTTTGGGTAGCGCTGCTGGTAACAAATTGTTCTAGTTTTCCTTCATCTGAGGAAGTCTTGATTTCCACTTCATTTCTGAAGGATATTTTCACTAGGTATAGGATTCTGGATTGACAGTTCTTTTAGCACATAAAAAATATTGTGCTACCTCCTTCTGGTCTCTGTAGCTTCTGATGAGAACTCCACTTCATTCATATTGTTTTTTTTCCCCCTGAGGGTAATCTTTCATTTTTCTCTGGCCATCTTCGAGACTTCTTTTCGTCTTTATTATTTGGAAGTTAAATTCTATGTTTTGATGTGGATTTCTTTGTGTTTATCCTGTTTGGGATTTGTTCAGCTCCTGCTGGGCAAGGAGCACAATGTGGGACTCGATCCCATGACCCTGGGATTATGATCAGGCCAAAGTGAGACATTCAACTGACTGAGCCATCCAGGCGTCCCTCAGCTATTATTTTCTTGAGTACCTTTTCAGATCTGCTTTCTTTCTCTCACCTTTCTGAGACTCTGATGATTCAACTGTTAGATCCTTTGTTATAGTCCCACAGATCCCTGAGGCTTTTCATTTTTATCTAGTTGATTTTCTCTGTTTTGTTGAGATTGGATAATTTGGTTAGATTTTGAATCCACTGATTCTTTCCTCTGCCCCTTCCATTTTCCTGTTGAGCTCACCCACTGAGATTTATATTTTGCTTAATGTATTTTTCAGTAATAAAATTTCCATTTGGTCTTTCTTTCTTTCTTTGTTGAGATTTTGTATTTCTTTGCTATTGTATTTGTATTTCAACCTCTCTATTTTTCAAAGGTTTCAAACAGATGTTTATAATACCTGATAGAAGCATTTTTATCATCCATGTTTTAAAACCTTTCTCAGATAATTCTAATACATTTTTCATCCTGGTGGTCGTATCTACGGATTGTATTTTTTAAAAATTCAATTTGAGATCTTCTCTAGTTCTTTGTATGATGAGTGATTTCTATTGAAACCTGAACATTTTCATATTATTTTATGAGACTCTGAATCTTGTTTAAGCTTTCCTTTCTTGTTTTAGTTGGCTTTCTCTGACTGTGTCCTTCCAGGCAAAGGAAGGGTGCTACTTCAGTACTTCAGAAGTAGAAGTCTAGATCCTCACACAGTGAGGATGTGGTCTCTTCATTATTACAGGATGGGATTGGGAGTTTTTAATATCCCATGTGGTCTCCACTATACCACAGGAGGAATGCCCTTGTTACCACTCTGTGGTGATAAAAGTCCTGCCTCTCTTCTAGGCCTCCTCTGACATCATCCCCAGTATAGAAGAGGGGAAGCAGTTTGTTTCTCCTGGGTAGGAGTGAAAGTGCATGTTGCTTACACAGTGTCCACTGATGAAGTGGGAGGAGTAGGCCCTTGTTAGTGGTCTATGGAGATGGAAGTCCCAGCTCCCTATCTGGCCTTCTACAATACCACTGCAGTGAGAGTATTGAGTACCTTTTACAGCCTCTTAAAGGCAGAAGGCTCAGTTCCCCACTCAACATTTGCTGCATGAGTGGGGATGGGATTACACTTTTTTGTGTGTGGTGTTTGGCTCAAGTAGAGAGATTTTTGGCCAAAAGGGTTTTTGTCTTGCTAAGCTGCTTTTTTCTTTGTCCTGTGGCTAGAGGAAACAGGCTTTTATTGGGGCTATTTTTATCTGTGCCCATTGGCATATCAATTTCAGCCCCTTTAGCTCCAAATCTGGGATATATGAGGCAAAAAAGACACACAAAAACTCATCACTAAGTTGTTCCATGGGTCTGAAGGTCCCCAGCTGATCTCCATTTACATTTCCCCGTCTTTTATCAGTTTCTCATTTTTCCAACCTAGTAATCCCCCTAACTACTAATTTGAACCCTGGCTAAGTGATCTCGAGACAGAAAGCAAAGAAGTTCTATAGAATAGGTGCTTATTTTATAGATGGAAGAGATTTTTAGAGTAATGTAGAATATATCAAGATTATTTATGACAATAGATACAAAGGATAAATAAAATCTAAAACATTAGATTGGAATTATGTTATTTTTTATTGAAGAATAATTGTATACAATATTAAATTAGTTTCAGGTGTACAACATAGTGATTTGATATTTATATACACTAGGAAATGGTCAGCACAGTAAGATGAGTCACCATCTGTCACCATACAAAATTGTTGCAGAATTATTGACTATATTCCCTACGCTGCAATTTATATCCTATATCTTTACTTCTTTTATAAATGGAAGATTATACCTTTTAATTCCTTTCATTTATTTTATCCATCTTCTTTCCCCCTCCCCTGCAACAATCATCAGTTTATTCTCTGTGAGTCTTGTTTTGTTTGTTCTGTTTTTGATTCTACATATAAAACAAATCATACAGTATTTATCTTTCTCTGACTTTTTTCACTTAACATAATACTCTCTAGGTCTACCCATGTTGTCACAAATGACAAGATTTCATTCTTTCTTGTGGTTGAGTAATATTCTATTATATGTATTTATCACATCTTCATTCATTCATCTATCAGTGGATATTTAGGTTGCTTTTCTGTCTTAGCTATTGTAAATAATGCTGCAGTAAAAATTAGGGTACATATATCTTTTTGAATTAGTGTTTTCATTTTCATCAGATAAATACACAGAGGCAGAATTGCTGGGTCAAATGGTAACTCTATTTTTAATTTTTTGAGGAAACTCCATTCTGTTTTCCAGAGTGGCAGCACCAGTTTACATTCCTGCCAATAGTGCATAAGGGTTGCCTTCTATCTACATCCTTACCGAAACTTGTTATTTCTTGTCTTTTTGATATTAGCCATTCTGATTGGTGTGATGTGATACCTCAGTGTGGTTTTGATTTGCATTTTTCTGATGGTTATTGATGGTTAGATGTTTTTCCATATGCCTGTTGATCATCTGTATATATTCTTTGGAAAAATGTCCTTTCAGGTCTTCTGCCCATTTTTTTTTAAGACCTCATTTACTCATTTGAGAGAGGAAGACAGAGCGAGCATAATAAGCAGGCAGAGGGAGAGGGAAAAGCAGACTCCCTGCTGAGCTGGGAGCCTGACATGGGGCTGGATGCCAAGACATGGAGATCATGACCTGAGCCAAAGTCAGACACTTAACTATCTGAGCCACCCAGGCACCCCTTCTTCCAAGTTTTTAACTGGATTGTGTTTTTTGATATTGAGTGGTATGAGTTCTGATGTGAATGTTAGCATACTTGATATTGTCCTAAAGCCCTTAAACGATCTAGTTTTAAAATTATTTTTTTCTTTTTCTGTTCAGTTTGGGTTATTTTGACTATCCTGACTTCCAGATTGCTGATCCATTTTTCTGTATCATCTAATCTGCTGTTTATTCCCTCTAGTGTATTTAACATTTCTGTTACTGCATTTTTCAGCTCTGATTGGTGCTTTCTTATATTTTCTATCTCTTTGTTGAAATTCTCACTGTTTTCATCCATTCTTCTCCTGAGTTTGATAAGCATTTTTATGACCATTACTATGAACCCTTTATCAGGTAGATTGCTTATGCCATTTCATTTAGTTCTTTTACCAAGATTTTGTCTTGTTCTTTCATTTAGAACATATACCTCTGTCTCTTCATTTGCCTGACTCTCTGCGTTTGTTATTAAGTATTAAGTAGTTCAGCTCCTTTTCTTGGTCTTGAAGGAGTGGCCTTATGTAGGTGCTGTCTTGTGGGGCCCAGAAGTGCAAATCCTCCTGGTCACTGAGCCAGGTGTTCCAGGAGTATCCCCTGTGTAGGCTCTGTGCACCCTCCTGTTGTGGTTGGTACATGACTGTTGTGGGCATGTGATAGGTGGGAGTGGCCTCTGGCCCAGTGTGCTGGGATACTTGGCTGTGACTGCTACAGGTGTGTGGTGGGTGAGGTAACTGTCTTATCAGCTGCAAGGCCTGACCAAGGCACAGGGTTTTTTATTTATGCCCCTTTATGGGGCATGCCCTCTGCCATCACCAGTCTAGAGAGAGGATTCCAAAATGGCACTCACCAGTTCCAGAATCGGCATGGAAGAACAAGGTAGTAAAACTGGCTGCCTCTACTGTGTAAGTTCCTGGGGGAAGAAAGGCTCAGCTGCTTCCTGTTCTTGCACTAGTTTCCATGTCAAGTGAGTCAGCACCTGAGCCTTTTAAGAGTGGGCTTTTCTGTTACTTTGGTTCCATAGTTTTCCTGAACATATTCCGTATCAGTTTTCAGAGTTAGGGGACTAACTTTTGGGGACTCGTGTCTCCTGTGCAGAATCTAAGGGTTAAGTTGCATGACATGGAGCTCACATCTTTCACTCCTCAGGGTAAAGCTGTATACCTTTGAGATCCCTCCTAAACATGGAGTGCTGTGCCTGAAGTGTGTTTTTTTTCCTCAGCGAGACCATATCTTTGCCCCTTCTACGGATTTTGTTCATGTCCCTTATTACAAGGGCTCTATTCATACAATTTCTTGATCCCCTTCAGAGGGAATTTTTCCATATAGAGTTGTAGATTTGTTATGTCCCTGGGAGAGATGAGATCAGGTTCTCCCTATGCCATCTTGAATTCTCCACAGAATAATGTTATTTTAAAAGTTAGCTTTCAGGCATTAAAATTATTACCCAATGAAGAAAAGTTCAACATATTTAAGAACATCTCTATTTTAATTCTTTGTGTTTGGGGTTGCTAATAGAAACACATGTGTTTGTTTTCTGAAACATTTTGCTATGAAAGTCATAGAGCGATGCTTAGGGAGTTTAAAAGTTGACCAGAAATTTTAATCTCCAGAAATAAATGTGAATTATTCTTATTGCTTACAGGCCAAATGCAATTTCTAAAATGAACATTGTACCTATGTAGTATTTGTTTCCTGGGATAGACTTCGAAATGAGAATGAGTAAAAAAATAACATCTTTAATATATATGTCAAACTTAGAGCAAATATGTAAGCCTGATAAATTCATAGGACTATTACCCATTGACATAAAAGAATATAAAAAAGAGAAATTAAAAAATTGTTGTCTTTTTAATTTAGTGGTTTTGCTGTGAAAAAATATAGATTCTGGTTTCAAAATGCATTTGTTCCAGTGTACTTTGCTTTCAAAACACAAACTTTTGCAAAGTAATTTCAATGAAATTGTTATTGAAACCCAAGTTTGGCTGCTTGCCACTCAAAAGGCAATACTCAAAACACAAATGTTTGTTGGAAAGGAAAGATTGCTTTATTTAGGAGGCTAGCAACCTGGGGAGATGGCGGATTGGTGTCCAAGGACCATCTCTGAGGTTCCAGGTGAAGAAGTGGGATTTTAAAAGGGAAAATTCAGGGTAGGAAATTACATACATATTGATGAAAAGGGCAGAGACACTTATGACTATTCATGAGGAAAGATGGACCACAATATTGAGCAAACATATATGTAACATAAATCCCATTTCACTTTGGGGTGGGGACCTAACACCAGAAGGAGGCAAAAATCAGCCCCTCACATAGGGAGGTTATCTTACGACAGGGAGAAGGGGCTATGAGCATGCTCCCAGAGCTGGTATAAACTGGAATGGGGTATTAGTCTCGTTATCTCTGTGAAAGAATGTAGGGCCTTGCTTGTTCATAGGCTAGCATGATGTCAGTTGACCTTGAGTTCAGGCTTCTGCAGAAACAGCTAGTGGATTTGTTAGTAGAGTCTGAAAAGACACAATAGCTGATTAGGAAGAAATGATTCACTCTGAAAAACAAGCTTTAAACATTCTGCTAGTTTCAGCCTCATGAACCCTGTGGGGCACGGTTTCAAAATGATATGTCATTTATTTTTAGACAGAATAACTAGTTATTAATGAAAGCACAATGAAATTTGGAATGTAGGAAATTTTTGATGCTGATTTTTAAAAAAGTACTGTTTGCTAAGGAAAAGAATGATTTTAAAAAGTATGTAAGAAAAATCAGTGATAATGTAATCTAGCTTTTAGTATGTTTTAAAATTTTGCTTGCATATATGAATCTGTCATCATACATACGTAATTATCTAGGTTATTTCCCCCCTAACTTAGTACTTCCTCAACCATTACAATATTTTATATTTATTAATTTGTTTGTTTACTCATATAATCGTTTTTTATTCTACAAAAATGTTGAGGACCTACTGTTCTTAATACCATCTTGTTCCCAATGCCTAGTGTGTGCCGTGTGCTATTCATAAGAAAGATGTTGTAAATAAAAGACAAAATAGTGTCTTTGGCTTTGGATTTGAATAATTAAAAACATAGAACCTGCTGTTCAAGTATGAATGATATAGTTCTTTCCTATGGTAATGATGGGTTTTTAGAAATAAGGAATGACTTAAATTTGGTAAAATGTATAGAGATTATTACCTTTTGAACCTATTTTTAGTAAGTGCAGAAAATACCATTATCCCCATGAAACTGTGTGTAAGTTTTCTGGTCAAGAAATATTGCATAAGGTGATTTCCTTTTAAGTGTGTAACTCAAACTGAAAACCACACACACACACACACACACACACACACACACAAAATCTAAAGGGTTGTAATTTGAAGCATTAGGAAGTTCTTATCTGCATCATTTTTTATTCTTGACAGTTTCATTATCATACTAGCTCATTTTTGCTACCAGTAATTTTCAGGAATGACAAGTTTATATGATGAAAGTAAATGAGACACATATTTATATGAGGAAAAATTGAGAAATTATAAATTGGAGATTAATATGACCAAGATCACTTTTAAGAATGCATTATATAGGGTTACCCTCTTATTAATAAGGAGTATATTGAATCCCTCTTGATGTGATATTATAATTGCTTTAAATAGTATTACCTTGTAAATATTTTTGTACTTTAAGTACGTATTTGATATGATAATTATGTGTGAAGCATATTAACTAAAAAACATAATGTTTGGGGTACCTGGGTGGCTCAGTGGGTAAAACCTCTGCCTTGGGCTCAGGTCATGATCTCAGGGTCCTGGGATTGAGCCCTGCGTCAGTCTCTCTGCTCAGCAGGGAGCCTGCTTCCCTCTCTCTCTCTGCCTGCCTCTCTGCCTACTTGTGATCTCTCTCTCTCTGTCAAGTAAATAAATAAAATCTTTAAACAAACAAAAAATAAAAAAACAAAATGTAATGTTTGTGTAAAATCTTTGATGGATGGAAAAAGGTGAGACCAGCCAACTAGTTAATGAATCATGACCTATTTAAGGAACCTGAGGACTCCTTATTTCTTATTTAGCTATGTCACATAATTAAAAGATATTTCTATAGTAGAAGTTCTTTCCTTCAGTACACACACACACATACACACACAACTCTTTTCAAATAAAAGAATCTTCGAATACATTTCTAGAAGAGGTTTTAATAAATTAAATGGTTGAAAATTTAATATAACCAAACTGAAGCTCTTTGAAGTATTTTTCTATGTTATTACTTTAACATTGAAGAAAGTATTCTTCTTTTACTGACATGTGTACTATATTTAAATAATCTCTCTGAATAAACATAACATCATATGTCTACATTTTGAATAAACTACGTAGATGAAATTCCAAAATTATTAAAATGGCTAGCAGAATTTAAGAATATGTTTTTATAAATAAAACAGATTAGAAAATTTGAAGTATTTATGTGTGACTTAGGTTGTAATATTATATAAATTTGATTACTTGTTGAGTTATTTATAGATACTAAAACTATACCTAGAGCTGTGTATAAAATGTGATTTAAAGTAAAAGCATTTCTGTGGTAAATATGCATGGCTTTCTTTGTGAAAAAGCAAAATAAATGATAAGAATCATGCTTCTTAAGTCTACTGGCAGAAGCTAGAATACCCCTTTGTTTTGGTAAGTGGATTCTAAAGCACAGTTAGTAAATAAAACTTTTGGAGTAGAGAATTCTAAAAGGAGAAAGTAAGATAGGCTATCCACAGAGTCCAGATTTTGAAGATTGCCCTGAGAGTCTGAGGATAATGCAAAGGTTTGATATATAGAGACTGTTCTCAACCTCTGTTCCTATCAAGGTAGCAATTTTACTCTTCACAATAGTTCACTGATATATCCTGAGACTTACTCCTCAAATAGCACTGGAAAATTAGAGCTTTAAATGTGGTCTTCTTTCTGGTACACTTATAGGAAATGTGTATGAGTGTGAATGTGAGTCTATGTGTGTGTGTGCATAGTGGTGGAGTTTAAATCAGAGAATGCTTGCTGAAAATGACCTTTTAAAATTTTAAATTGGGGAATTTATATGGAACGTATAAGAATAAGTTATATATATAAAATATATTTTGTATTATATATAATCATAATTCACAAATTCACATATGTGTATTTATATTCATATAATATTTATATATATTCATAATTGTATATGTATGATTACCCAAAGTCATTTTTAGATAATTTAGATTTTAGTTGCTACCTTTGTTCTTATTCCACTGACCAGTTCCTATTTTTTGCTAGATATTTTCCTAGACACAGTGCATAAGTTGGTATGGATTAGATCCTAGACCTGTGGTTGCTCAACCAAAAATAGCTACCTCATCAAGACATACTCTTTTAAACTCAGTTGAGTTCTCACAATTGGTAAATTGTAACTGTACATTAGGAAAGGGGAGGGAGAATCTTCTTTCTTAAGGTTGGCCTCTGTTAGCTAAAACAAAGTTCCATCAAAGCAGATTAGGAAAGGGGAGGGAGAATCTTCTTTCTTAAGGTTGGCCTCTGTTAGCTAAAACAAAGTTCCATCAAAGCAGCATGGAACCATGTGTTAGTATATTGGTGTTTCACATCTTTTTTTTTTTTCTTAGTATGAAACACTAAAGAAGGGTAAAATTCCCCTCAAAACATATAAATAGGTAAAATTCCAGCTCCACAATTCCCATTCCTACTTATCAATAGTTTCTTATGTATTTTTGTATAGTTATATTTATATAAACATATCTTTAACAATTCTTACTCAGTAGGATTGTACAAATATCTATGTGATATAAAGTATATATGAATAAAGCCAACACTTATATACCAACTTAAAAAATAACATTACCAGTACATGTTCAGAAATGAAAAAAAAAAGGAAATGATCTACATGTATAATGACAGGAGAAGCACAAACACATCTTAACTTGTTTTTTTGTTTTTTCACCCAGTATATCTTAATTTTATGTGCTGTCCTACTCTAAACACTGCCATATGACTCTTGCCCAGAAGATATGACTCAGTGTTTGTCCAGATAAAGGATGGGGTCCTGCTACCTGAATGAAGTACTGCTGGGAAATAATTTGTGTTACTTCTTATATTAAGTGTGAGTTTTACCCAGCCATAATCTGGTAAAGGTGAATAGAATCTTTATAACTAGCCATTGTATCATATTAAAAAGGCAAAAACTAGAGTAGCTACAGTGTACTAACAGTATATAATGACAGGTTTTCTTTTTCAGTAAAACCAGTAAATATCAATAATGGAGATTCCAAAGGCAAATCACAGAACTCCGGATTAAGAACAGTAGGAAGTTAAGCAGTAGAGTCAAGAGTTTACCCTTTGTGACCTTTTGTAATATCAGTGCTGTCTTAAAACATTGAGGTTGGCATCTATTTTTTCTGAGAGCATTTTTGATTGCTAGAGAGAGTTCAATGTGAAATAATTATTTTGTATATTATAGGGGATGGATTTAAATTTAATAGTTCAGAGATTATCAGTTGAATAATCTCTGTGACATATGATCTGGCTGAAATATACATAATTTCTTTGGATTCTTTGAGTGTGTTTGGCTAATCCACTTTAGTCAAAAAATTAAGAATGAATGAATGCCTTTCACCAGTAGATCTTTAGTTCATGATCACTGTGACCATCTTTTAGTTCCTAGTTGTGAGACAGAGTCGGTCTCATTGAAGAGAGAAATGCCTCAGTTATTTATAAACCACCATCTTTGGAAATAAAATCCATGGGGAAGTCAAAGGTTAGAAGTACCAGAAGGTTTCTGTTATCCATGTATTATGGTAATATGGTCTGTGTCATGGTTAAATATTGGATTGTAGTGTATTGGTATTTCAAATGAGAACTCTCACAAGCCTGGGAGCATCTAAGATAAATGTTGATTTGCGCTTTGAGTCCCTTGACATAAAGTAACCTATCAAAAGTTTATTCCATGACATAAGCCTTGTTATATGGGCAACATTTTAGAGCCCTAAATGTTCCGGTAATCTGATGGTCTCATCAGTTACTATTGAATCTTTTTGTCAAACCAGGATAATAGTCAACTGATTAAACCATCAGATTTTTAAAATATCCTTTTGAAGAGATGTTTTATGAATAGAAAAATTCTAAATGTACTCTGTCCTTAACTTTTATTCTCAGGTTGGAGAAACGAGATGCAAAAAAGTTTGCACTTCCAAGTCTGACCTGAGGTCTAATGACTTCAGCATTGTTGGAAGCTTACCAAGAGATTTTGAATTATCCAATTATGACTGCTATGGAAAACCTATTGAAGTCAACAACGGGCTTGGGAAATCTCAGGCAAAGAACAACAAGAAGCCGCCGCCTGCCAAACCTGTTATTCCAACAGCAGCAAAGCGAATTGATCTTTATGCAAGAGCATTGTTTCCTTTCTGCTTCTTGTTCTTCAATGTTATATATTGGTCTATATATTTATGATAAATCTTTTGCATTTGTGTAAAATAAAATGCCATTTCATTGTGACCGGCCTCATTCATAAATGCCAATCTGAGAAATTTTGCATTTTCATAGCAATATATTGCATTTTGGATGCCATTTGATTGTAATAAAAATGTGGCACCTTACTTTTGAATGGCAGCATGATCTTGTTACTTCTGTGCTCTACTAATGATGTATATATGTATAGCAAACACATTGCTTTAGGAATAAATGAAGGATAAGCATACTACATAAAATAAAATCCAAACAATTCTCTTCAGTTAGTGTAAATTGCAGATACTTCGGATAATTCTGATAATAAAATGATGTGCACGCTGGATCCTGTTATGATCACCATTCTAATGTATGTAGTATTTCAAATTTCCTTCCTTGTAACTTTCAGAGAAAGCCATCTTAATCTTGTATAATTTTGGATGGCATGATCACAGATTAAGCAAAATTATATTACATATTGTTTAAACTTTGTAAGTAGAAACATATCAACTATAATTATGTGGGCTCTGTGGAGAAATAAAGTTCAAAAAATGACTAATTTGTAAAATCAGCTCATTTTAAAGTGTGTCTGTGTTGTCAAAATGCCAGCTTATGAGACACAGCAAGCATTTTTGAAACAGAGGGAAGTCTAGATTTACATAAATTCATACTGAATTCTAAATTCAGATAAAAATAAAGGATAGATATATTGATTATATCTAATATAATCAGATTATAATAATATATGATAATATATATAATTATATATTATATATAAATAAATAATAATAATATAATAATAATTAGATTATATCGAATATAAATATAAGCAAAAGAAATTCTATTTAATCCACCTGAAAAAATATATTTTCATTTTGTTGATACAGAATATACAAAATCATTGTGCCTTAAAGAGTCATAAATATTTTAAATTGGAATATAATAATGGATATGTGATTTCACATAACTTTTAAGAAATGAAAAGGAAAATACACTATTACAGAAATAACTTGAGTTTGCGGGGAAAATCATGGGAGGATTTTAACAATTCCTTATTAAAATGCTTATGTATTTTTTAAGTAAATTTGACTTTTTTTCTGAACTCATTTCATTTTTTATTTGAATACTTTTTGGATTTGCTAAAACATTTAAAGATTAAGTATGTAATATCTTTGTTTAAGTTAGATCTTACTGCTAGTTGTATTCTTTCTTGCCAGAAGTCTAGACTCTTTAGGTTTATTTACATTGACCTTGTTTGAACCTGAAAATAAGCACTTTATGGTCTATAAGTCTCCCATTTCCTAGTGATATCAATCCAATGTACATTTTCTTTCTCCATAGCTGAAATTGGAATTATCCATTATTCATATAACAGAAGCATAAGACTAAGTAAGTATATTTACATTATTTGGAGAGTTTTGCTGGAGCTGAGAGTTTATATGGTCAATTCAATGATAAAATGTTTAAATATTGTTTATGAAAATTGCTATATGTAATTCATTGCTATTTTATTAAAGACTTTAATTTTTTAAAGATTTTCACTGATTAACAAATTTTTAAAAAATAATATGTAATCTAATCCTCTGTAGTCCTTCAGCACCCCCTAGTTGCAAAACTTAGCCATCCGAATAGTTATAAAATGCCATAAGTAACCCCACCAATGGACTTGAATATCCTGCGGGGACCCAGGGCAGTAACATTTTAATGGAACTGTGATAGGAAAAAATTGCCTTGAGTAGGACTTAAACCATTTACAATTTTTACTTATAAAAATTATATTTGCTTATTTTTTATGTTCTTGCAAATTTCATTCATATTCAGGAGTTTGATATAGATACAGAGTTTTAAGTGGGAAATGTACCAAATGGAAGACAGGTTTAATTATGCAAGAATTTATTGAAAAAATGTGAATGAATTCCTTTCTATAATATAATATTGTCGCCTCTTAAGATCAATTTTAATACCCAACTATAAATATGTAGCTGTTCCAGGACCAAGTATGTTATAGAATATTAAATGGAACATTAGACCATGATCATAACAAAGAAATACAATCCATGTCCACTTAAAGTTGTTTTATAATTGTTACCTCAAAGATTTAGTCGCTTAACCCCAGGGTAGTTCTGGTCTGTGTCTCTAAATATTATCTCTTTCTGGGAGGCTTGCAGTATATCTACCTGGGTATCAGTATCTCAGATTCATTTTCTCCAAAATAAATATCTTCTCCTCACAAATCAGTAGATTTCCTTATTTCCCGTTCTTGTTAAAGATGTTGCTATTGTAGTCAGCCATATTAAATCGTCCTTCCTTCTCTCATTTTTCACCCTTTCAAGAGGCATATTTTCCCTTACCCCTACCACTTCATCCTCTCCATTTCTGCTGACACAACCCTAATTCAGTTGCCTTTCCCATTCTTTTTCAGACTGCTACAGCAGTTTTTAAACTCTCGACACTCTATCTCAGCTGATTATTATTATTATTATCATTATCATTATTATTTTGATTAAGTAAGTTCCATACCCAACGTGGGGCTTGAACTTATGACCTTGAAATGAAGCATTGCGTCCTGCACAGACTGACACAACCAGGTGCCCAAACTCAGCTTATTTTTTTTTTTTCAGCTTATTTTTGAACTCACTGTTGGATATTAATATTTTAATTATCCAAGTGAGATGTGAATACCTTGATGTATTAGAAAACAAGATGTATTTAGAGTGAGCACTAAAAGTTGCCATCATGGCCTTCTTTCTTCAAACTCTTCTCTCTTTTCCCCAGATGTTATCACTTTACTCTAGGTATTTACAACTCTATACAGGTTTAAATATAAAAGATAATTTAATTCAATGGGATTTAACATAAAGGGTATTTTACCATATGTATAGTTTTGCAATTTCTTTATTTTCATTTACTGTGTCTTAGAGATCTTTCTGTGTGAGGACATATTGAACATTCATAAATCTATCCTCTGTCTCCTAATTATTCTATAGCATGAATGTGCTTGAATGTGGGTTCTTCTTAAGCAGAAATTTTGATTGGTTTACTTTTCTAATACAAAATAGTGTTGCAATAAGTATCTTTGTGCATACATGAGTATACTTCCATGAGACATATGCCAGAAGTGGAGTTGCTGAGTTTAAAGATGTATACATTTTGAATTCTCCTAGATTTCCCTCCAAAAAGCTACTAATGTTGATTTTCGTCATGATATATCCAACTCTCACAATCTAGTCATCTCTAAACATACTTTATGTCACTGACACACTTCTTTTTAAAAGCTTTCTTGAAATTGTTTCAGACTTTTAGAAAACTTGCAAATATATCTCAAAGAATTCCTGTTTACCATTTATCAAGTTTCCCCAAATGTTAATATTTTATCATACTTTATTCCCCTCTTACTGTGTGTGTGTGTGTATACTTGAGACATTTTTTTCTGAAACATTTAAAATAAAGTTGCAGATATGATGTCTCTTTACCTCGATACACTTTAGTGTATGTTTCCTAAACAAAGCCATGGTACCACAGTAGTAACAGTTATCCATGTCAAGAAATTAACATTAATACAAGGCTATAATCCAGAGACCTTATTCAAATTTACCATTTGCCCTGCATTTTTGTTTGTTTCAAGATCCAATCTAATATGGCAAATTTCACTTAATTATCATGACATTAAGTTCTTTAAAATAAAGCTTGATCATGGCATTCTGCTCTAACATCTTTGGTGTGTCTTGTGTTGCCCAATGAACTAAGTAAAAAGTCCTCTTTCTGACATAAAATTTTCTCTTATTAAATGTTTAACTTATCTCTACAGCTATTTCTCATACTACTCCTCTCTTCACATTTTTAAATTCCAACCAAACTAATTTTGACCTTTATGTGTCCTCTTTAGCATTGATTGGAGTGCTAAGTTCAGCCAGGTACCTTACCTTTTAGGGAAGTGATTTATTTTATGTTTCACTATGTAAGTGTGCCACTCTTGGATATTATGTCTTTATTCATTTCAACTAATATGTTTTCCTTCAACATTGTTTTTTAGTCATATGGTTGCATCTCTATTGAAAACGAACTTAAAATATTTCCCATTACATATGCAGTGTTCAGATTAAGGTGCTCTAAATCAACTCAGTTTATCATCTGTATTACTGACAGTTTCAGTTTACATAAATAGTTGAATATAAAATTTCAAAGTACCAAGCCTAAGAAGAGAAATGGTTTGAAGTATTTTTTATAATTTTTAATCCAGACTTTTTTCTTTAAGATTTATTTATTTGACAGAGAGAGAGAGCACAAGCAGGGGGAGTGGCAGGCAGAGGGAAGAGGGAGAAGCAGGCTGCCGGCCAAGCAGGGGCCCGATGCAGGGCTTGGTCCCAGGACCCTGAGACCAGAGACCTGAGCCTCAGGCAGGCAATTAACTGACTCAGCCACCCAGGCTCCCTGAAGGCTTTCTTGTTAGACTATTACTGCCATGCTTTAGAATAGCAGATTTTTTTCCAATTATATTTTCAAATTAAATGCATATGTTTATACAGCGTATCAATAATTTAGCATTCACTACCTCCTCCCTTTTTTTACTAAACAGACTTTCTTGTGATTAATATTAATGGATAACATGGATGCCATATCGAAGGTTGGTTATACCCTTTGTGTATATACATTTATGCATAAACTTTATATTTTACATGTAATATCTTTTATATTTTCTCTATATTTCTACATCTGTATTATTATATATGCTTATATATTATTTTATTTTGTTCATACCCAACAAGAACAACAAGAAAATTGGAATTTCTGTATTCTAAACAATAAATTATTTACATTTCCACAAATACTTAAAAATTCCTCAAACCTCACATATAATTCCCAAAACAATTCTGTCTAAAGCTTCTTAGAATAGAATACTGAAAAGAAAAATTGTAGATTAGTAAATGCCTATTGGGTACTTAATATGCTAAAGGTATTGTGTTAGCCTAAAATTATAAAGACCAGGACTCCATTCTTAAATGAGACTCAATAGTGTGAGAAGGAAATAGATATGCTAAATACACAGATCACTATAATACAAATCAGAATGCATAATGCACATTACTAAAGCATGAGAAGGAACAACCTCATTTGTCTAAAAGAAAAAACCAGTTCTCAAGAAAAGTAAGAAATAGTTTAATATAGCTAGGTGAAGGCTATTTTACCATAGATTGTAGAATTTTGAGGTAGATATTAACTAAAAAATGCTTATATGTGAAATGCAGAAACATTGCAATTAAAAATATTAAAGTGCTATTTGCATTTTAATTTCCTAGTTAACATTGCCGAAGAAATAATGAACAGTAAAGGAAAGTTTCCTTAGCTGATGATGTAATGCACTTTACCTAATGTTTGCCTCTTAACTAAAACTCCCATCTGATCTTAATCCTATAACTTGAAACATTTTTCAGTAAATCCCAATTTGCAGCCTGAGGCAATTGCAGTTCAATTAATATCATTCACAGTGAGGCAGTCAAAAGGAATCAGAGCCCTCCGCCCCTGTTTAGCAAGAATGCAGTCAAACTACAGGTCCTTTCCCAATTACCTCATCAAATAGGGATTTTATTAGTCAATTACATTGCCTCACCCTATGCCATTGATGACACATAACAGAAACCCCATTTTGTGAAATGGTAAACAAGATGAAGAGGCAAATGATTTTAATTTTTGAAAAAGCTCAGCTCAGTTTATTGTATGTTCCTATGGGATGTTCTTTCAAGTATTTATTAGAGTTGGAAGTGTAGCAGGAGGAAAATAGCATTTAACAATAGTAAACACCCTGTCCACTTCTCTTTTAGTACTACGGACTACACCATATAGCTTTTAGGGATCTCCTCCTTCCGACAGGAAGTTAGCACACAACGGCAGCATCATATCTGCCTGCTATACTAACAAAACATAAGCATTTTTAATAAATCCAAGTCGGAATCTTTAGCATCCTCAGCTACAAAGATGATCTTTAACTTATTAACTGAGAGAATTATATGGAACTCATTAAGAGGGAATACCTAGTAAATTCTGCCTTGGACTATTATAAAGCCTCATTCTAAACACAGCTGCACTTGTCTGGTTCATTCATTTGTATACTCAAAAGCCCTTTCATTCAAAAATCACTGGAGTTTCCAATCAGTCCACTGGCATCTTAGAAGCTTTCAAATTTCTGGATGAACTAATTTAAATGTCTACATGAAAATGTGAAATTTCTTAAAGACTATAGGTGGGACATGCATGGTATAAAAATAATCTTAGGGTCCAAACTAAGACAAAAGCCAACTTATAGGGAGGCAGGAGTGGGTAGTAGAAAGACCCTTTGGACTGGAAGTAATAGGACCTGGGTTACAGCTCTGGGTTTGCCATGTACAGTCCTGCTGGTCAAAGAATCTTTTCTCGAGTACTCTATTTTTAAAGAAAGAATAAAAATAATGCAAGAATGACCAATTACAACATGTAACTCTGCCTTTTATAGCCCATTATTGGCAAGGACCTAGCAACATATAATCTATGCTAGAATTCTATTTACTAGTGTAAATCTGGCAAGTTATTCAACATTTGTGGGCCTCAGTTTCCTTATTTCTAAAACATGGGTAACAATGACAATCTCACAACGTTATCGTGATGATTTAATGTAGTATTATATGTAAAGTGCTCAGCAGAGTTCCCAGCCATAGTACATGCACTAAATTCTGGTTATTTATTTACTTTTTTTAAGATTTTATTTATTTATTTGACATAGAGAGAGATCACAAGTCTGCAGAGAGGCAGGCGGAGAGAGTGGGAAGCAGGCTCCCCGCTGAGCAGAAAGCCCAATGTGGGTCTCGATCCCAGGACCCTGAGATCATGACCTGAGCCAAAGGCAGAGGTTTAGCCCACTGAGCCACCCAGGCACCCCTAAATTCTGGTTATTTTTATCTCATTTTACCACTTACAACTATGACTACACTATTTCCAGAAGTAAACCTATCACTAAGGAAGTTGCCCTTTTGCAAAATTTCCTTATTAAAATAATGAGTGTTTGGCTAAAATATACACTGACATTTTGACAATAGGCACATATTACTTCTGCACATCAAGTGTTTTAGCATCCATAATCATTGAGATTGATTTTGAATATAAAATAATTTAAGGATAGAAACAATAGCAGGCACTATAACTTGTGTATTAAAATATTATTGGTAGATGTAAAAAGAATCTTTGGACTATTTACTTGGAAGTCCATAATTTAAACATTAGGTTGTGAGTAACAGAATACAATAATGCCAAAAATTCAGAATTCACGGGACGCCTGGGTGGCTCAGTTGGTTGAGCGGCTGCCTTTGGCTCAGGTCATGATCCCAGCGTCTTGGGATCAAGTCCCGCATGGGGCTCCTTGCTCTGCAGGGAGCCTGCTCCTCTCTCTGCCTCTGCCTGCCTCCCTGCCTGCTTGTGTTCTCTCTCTGTTAAATGAATAAATAAAATCTTTAAAAAAAAAATTCAGAATTCACGTATTTAAGGCTTATATTCTACATTTATCCTATATAAATAGATAAATGAGAATATTTCAAAAAATTTTAAAAAGAATACAGGAAGGATTTCCTAGATATGTTACCCATATTGTTCAAATTGAACTCAGTCTCTTATAACTCATGTATGTAATGTACTAATAAAAGATAATTAATGCTCATAGTGATTTTCCTGAAGAACTGCATGATTCTGAAGTTCTTTCTGAAACATAGAGGAAATACTAAATTATGTTCAGTAGAATTGTCATGTTAAAATATTTTAATTTACTTTAATTCTTTGAAGATTGGTAATTTTACTGACCATAATGGTTAGTCTGAATTAATTAATCAAATTAATCAAACCAAAATATCCAATTAACCCAATTTTATATAAATAATGTGTTGCATTCTGAATTCATATTAAAAATGTGACCAACCTCTAAGTAACAAAATTATATATAACTTTTCTTAAGGCAATATATTGTATACTATTGCCCCAATATTTGTTTATTTATTTATTTAAGATTTTATTTCTTTATTTGACAGAGAGAGAGAGATCACAAGTAGGCAGAGAAGCAGGCAGAGGGAGAGGGGAAAGCAGGCTCCTTGCTGAGCAGAGAGCTGGACGTGGGCTTCATCCCAGGACCCTGAGATCATGACCTGAGCCAAGGGCAGAGGTTTAACCCACTGAGCCACTCAGGCGCCCCTATTTATGCATTTATGAAGAACATTTGTTAGACACTTGGCACCTGACAAGTATTACGCTGGGAAGATACTAAAGTAAAAAATGTGTGTGTGTGTATAGGTGTAGGCGAATAAACACACACACACACACACACACACACACACACGTACATATAGTATAATAGCAATTGGTTGGTGTTTTATTTGCAATTAAGACATACTATATTTTGCCCGTTTGGAACTACTAAAGGGTACCTATTTTATATATATATGGAACAGTTTCACATTAAGGTTACATTAGGAGTTCTTTGAGACAATGTCTATTTAAGGATCAAATAAAATAAGTGTGTGCTAATTGATATGAACCAGATGGCCCACAAAAAAAAAACTTAGTCTTAACAGATTGTTCCATTTATTTATTTGTATGCCATTCATTGAAAAAACACTCCCATTCTTGTGTATACCCCAGGTTCATTCTGCCCCACCTCATAAAATGAACTAGATATGCCTCCCCCACCCCATCATTGAATACATCCAGAAAAACTCCTGTTTTCTCTGACCAAATGGTTCAGGAAGGAAACACACCCAGCGGCCTCCCTATTCACTTAGTCCAATTCTTTTGGGTTTACTCATAATTCAGGCTGAATCTAATTCTTTGCACATAGGCTAGGTCAGTCCTGTTCTCCAGGGGGTTTTGGCACTGGTAGAATATCTTATCTTACTTAGTAGGACACCCTATCTCGGTATCTGTTCAGGAGCTATCATCCTTCATCCCAGCCCAATCCCAGCTCTTCTCTCATTCTTCCACCCCCGTGGTTTAACCTCCTCCTCGAGTTCCCTCCTTTCCATACGTTTCCACTTGTTTCCCCTGTGCCCCCGGGGATGCCCATGCCATTATAAATGAAACCTTAACATCCTTAACCTTTATTTGTTTTATTCCTTCCCCTTCCTTGCCTGTACTTAATCAGAGCTCTTCAGTGAAGTGTTTAAGTTCAATACCAACTGTGCAATAGTTGTCAAACTGTATCTGTTTCAGGTGGGCCCTGTTTATTTTCTCTCACCATATATAGGGTATGGGATTTGAATAAGCATCTTTCTTGCTCTCTAATAATTTCCCAGATTACTTTTCCATCTACGTGTCTTAGTCTGTTGGAGCTAGTGTAAGAAATCACTATAGACTCAGTGACTTTAACCACATTTATTTCTCACAATTCTCAGGTCTCATTTTGAGATTAGGGTGCCAGCATGTCTGTTCTTGGGGAGTGACCTCTTCTTGATTTAGGGGGGGCCGTCTCCCTGTGGTGTCTTCACATGGCAAAAAGAGTTAGTTAATAGTCTGGCCTCTTGCTGTAAGAGCAACAGTCCCACTCATAAGGGCTCCACCCTCTTGATCTAATTACATCCCCAAAGCCTAGTCTCCAAACACCATCACACTGGGGTTAGGATTTCAACATTCAACATATGAATTTGGTGGGGCACAAACATTCACTTGCACACCACGGCACTGTGCAAAACCCCTTTCTTTTGTTTTTTTTTTTAACCTCTCTCTTTTGAAGCTTGAACTATCTTTATTATGACTTTAAACGTGTGTTTGTGTGTGTGTGTGTAATGAAAGAGAGAGAATGAGAGAGAAAAGTATCAGTGGGAATAGAAAAAAATCAGAAAAAATGGTAAAGGAAATATACTAATTACCTATATTCCAACACTGAGAATTAAATCATTTTAACTTTCTAGCATATTTGATTTGAATTTTTTATTCATTTTATTGATAAGTAACATAAGAATACTTTGTCTTGTTTGTTCTTTCAATTAGAATTATGAAAATTAATAAAAGGAAACTTCACTAAAAGGAGCTGGGAGGCCAGAAAGGGAAATTCTTGGACCCACTTGTCTTCACTTGCAGACCCAATAGGAAGAGACATACTTTGCAAGTGATAATATTTTATCTACTTCTTTACTACCGGGCAGGAAGAAAAGGTTTTGTTCCTCCCCCAGCAAGAACTCAGCCAATAAGAGACAGTCACAACTCAGCCAATGAAAAGCCACCATATTTCAAACCCAGTTTTTGCCACTGGGCTTTCTAAACAGCCCTCCTGTTGTGTTTATAATATAAATAACTTGTTTATGTTTTGTTTATAACAGACCTTGTATAGAAATCTCCTTCCTCTATAAAAAAACATACTTTTCCTTTGTTCTCCAGACTTGTCTATGGCTTTGCCATGGCTTGTTTGCCCTGAATTGCAAGTGTCTGCTATTCCCAGAAGAACCCATTTTTGCTGGTAAAATAACTGGTAGTTTTATTTTTAGGGTTAACAAACCCTAAAGGATAAACTTGAAATAGTCACCACCTCCAATTATTTATCTTCATCCTCTGCAGTTATACCTGGAGGCAGTTATGATTATCAGTTAGTTTGTACTTTTTTTGAAAATTATTGTTTAATATTCTAAAGGAATAATATACAAATATTCATGTTTTTAAATGTAAATGATATGTAACTATATGTGTTACTCACAACTTTAGGGTTTTTTAAAGATACTCATACATAACCAGATTATTCATTCATATGCATGTATCACATTTTATTTAAGAACATTTATGTTGATTCAAAATTTTCATTATTTCAAGTAATGCTGAAATAAACATCCTTGTGCACATATCCTAGTATTTATGTGTAAAAGATTTTGTGTAGTAGATAACTATACGTAGAACATCTGTGGAGTTGGGTGCCCCAGTGGCTCAGTTGGTTAAGCATCTGCCTTTGGCTCAGGTCATGATCCTGGAGGAGTCCTGGGATCGGAGCCCCACTTCCAGCTTCCTGTTCTGCGGGAGCCTGCTTCTCCCTCTTCCTGCCACTCCCCCTGCTTGTACTCTCTCTCTGTCAAATTAAATAAATAAATAAATAAATAAATAAAATCTTTAAAAAAAAGAACATCTGTAGTGTTAAAAAATTAATTATAAGGCAAAATTTTTCTATAGGGTAGCTATATCAATTTACACATCTGCCATGATTGTATAAAAGAACTTATTCCTATCCTCCATTCAGCAAGTGATACAGTCAGAATTTAACATTAGGAAATTTACCAAACTAAAGTGCTGAATATACTTATTGTTTCAATTTGTAACTATTGACATGATTATGTTGTTTTTTTTTTCCTATAAACTATTCCATGGTTACTGTGTTAAAAGATTTTTTAACTGGAAATAATATCTGTATTCCTGAGATGAGCTGTTTTTGTTTGTGGTGTGTTGTTTTTAGCATATTCCTTTTTTATTTAATATAGTCTTTTAAGAGTTACGTAAAACTGCTATATCTGTCTTTACATGTGAGATTGGCCAAAATAACATTTTCTTATGTCATCCACATTCTGTTTGTATCATAAAATGAGTATCTTCTTGTTTTTTTTTAAACTCTAGAAGAAATTAAATAAACCCAGAATGAATGGTTCTTTGAATTTTTCTAGAACTCCCAAAAGACAGATCTAGTCTTATGCTATTGAAGGTCCACGGGGAGACATTTAATGAATATGAGCACATGTGAAAAAGAAAAAAAAAGTATTAGTCTATTCAGGCTTTTTCCCTGTTAGACAAATTTTGATCATTTATATTTGTTCTAGGAAATTATCTGTTGGATTTAGATTTTTAAGTTATTAATGATTATGGATAAAATAATATGTTGTGGGGTCAAAAATTTCTATTATAATCTGTTTCCCTTTTTATCTTAATGATACTTATGTTATTTCTTTTCTTAATTGCACTTGTACAGATTTTCAATTCTGTTAGCCCTATCAGAAAATCAGTTTACTTCTTTATTGACCAATACCATTGGATTTATTTCGTATGTGTGTGTGTACTCCTTCATTAATTTCTCCTTTTATCTTTAGTATTTCCTTTCTTTGATTTTATTTGGGTCTATTTTGTTATTTCCTAAAGTCTTGATTCAAATGCTCAGTCCTTGTTTTTTCAACTATTCTTATTTTCTAATAGATGCATCTAAAGTTATAAATTCCTCTGTAGGCATTGCTGCATGGCACAATGTACTTTTGTACTTTTTGTACTTTTTTTGTTGAGGTTTAGTTATCAATGTTTTTAAGTTTATTTTTTATTCTGTGATATGAAATTTTTTATTCTGTGATATGAAATTATTAAGAATTGTGGCTCCTATTATCATTTTGTTAGGAATATCTATTTTTTTTTAAGATTTTATCTATTTATTTGACAGAGAGGAGAGAGATCACAGGTAGGCAGACAGGCAGGCAGAGAGAGAGAGAAGGAAGCAGGCTCCCTGCTGAGCAGAGAGCCCGATGTGGGGCTAGATCCCAGGACCTTGAGATCATGACCCGAGCTGAAGGCAGAGGCTTTAACTGAGCCACCCAAGCGCTCCTGGAATATCTATTTTTTGACTATCATTTCATTATTGATTTCTTATCTTACTATATGGGATTGATGAACATAATCTGCGAGAAAAATTATTAAAAATTAACATTTAAAAAAATTAACATTTTCCATGTAATTCTATTGATTTCACTTTCTATATTATAAGGCTTTATTAATCCCTGGTGTATGTATATTCCAAATATACACATCTATATTACATATATATTATCTATATATTATTTTTTAAATTTATTTTATTTACATTCAATTAACATATAGTGTATTATTAATTTCAGAGGTAAAGTTCAGTGATTCATCAGTTGCATATAACACCCAGTGCTCATTATATCATGTGCCCTTCTTAGTGCCTATATCCATTTACCCACTCCTTTACCCTCCCATAACCTTCAGTTTGTATCCTATGGTTAAGAGTCTCTTTTGCTTTGTCTCCTTCTCGATTTCATCTTGTTTTATTTTTCCCTCCCTTCCTCTATGCTTCTCTGTGTTATATGTTAAATCCCACATATAAGTAAAATCATATGATAATTGTCTTTCTCTGACTGACTTATTTCACTTAACATAATATCTTCTAGTTTCATCCTTGCAAATGGCAAGATTTCATTTTTTGGTGAGTAATATTCCATTGTATATATATGTATATATACATACACATCTTCTTTATCCATTCATCTGTCGATGGACATCTGGGCTCTTTCCATTCTTTGGATATTGTGGACATTACTGCTATAAACATTAGGGTGCAGGTGCCCCTGTGGTTCACCAAAATTGTATCTTTGAAGTAAATACCTAGTAGTGCAATTGCTGAGTTATAGGATCACTCTATTTTTTTAACTTAATTTAATCTTTTTTCAGTGTTCCAAGATTCATTATTCATATACCACACCCAGTGCTCCATGCAATACGTGCCCTCCTCAATACCCACCAACAGGCTCACCCAACCCCCACTCCCCTCCCCTCCAAAACCCTCAGTTTGTTTCTCAGAGTCCATGGTCTCCTGTTTGCTCTCCCCCTCCAATTTGCCCAAATTCATCCTTCCTTTCCTTCTCCCAATGTCCTCCATGTTTTTCCTTATGCTCCACAGGTAAGTGGAACCATAAGATAATTAACTCTCTCTGCTTGACTTATTTTTAACTTTTTGAGGAAACTCCATACTGTTTTCCAGAGTGGCTTATCAGCTTATGTTCCCACACACACTGTAAGAGGGTTTTCCTTTCTCCACATCCTCGCCAGCATTTGTTATTTCTTGATGTCAATTTTAGCCATTCTGACTGGAGTGAAGAGGTATCTCATTGTGGTTTTGATTTGTATTTCCCTGATGATGAGTTGATGTGGAGCATTTTTTCATGTATCTGTTGGCCATTTGTATGTCTTCTTTGGAGAAATGTCTGTTCATGTCTTCTGCCCATTTCTTGACTGGATTATTTGTTCTTTGGGTGTTGGGTTTGGTAAGTTCTTTATAGATTTTGGATACCACTCTTGATCTGATAAGACATTTGCAAAAATCTCCCATTCTGTAGGATGTCTTTTGGTTTTGTCAACTATTTCCTTTGCTGTCCAAATGCTTTTAACCTTGTTGAAGTCCCAATAGTTCATTTTTGCCTTTGATTCCCTTGCCTTTGGAGATGTGTCTAGCCAGAATTAGCCAGGGCCAAGGTCAAAGAGGTTGCTGCCTTTGTTCTCCTCTAGGATTTTGATGGATTCTCATTTGCTCATATTATGTTTGTATAATTGTTTGTATTTCTTCAGTGTTGATGGTGAGCACTCCTCTTTCATTCATGATTTTATTGATTTGCGTCCTTTCTCTTTTGTTTTTGGTTAGTCTAGGTAGGGGTTTATCAATCTCATTCTTTCAAAGAACCAGCTCCTAGTTTCGTTGATCTGTTCTACTGTTCTTTTGGTTTCTATTTGATTGATTTCTGCTCTAATCTTTATTAATTCTCTTCTACTGCTGGATTTAGGCTTTATTTCCTATTCTTTCTCCAGCTTCTTTAGGTGTAGGGTTAGGTTGTGTATTTGAGAACTTTCTTGTTTCTTGAGAAAAGCTTGTATTGCTACAAACTTTCCTCTTAGAACTGCCCTTGCTGCATTCCAAAGATTTTGAACAGTTGTGTTTTCATTTTCATTTGTTTCCATGAATTTTTAAATTTTTCTTTAATTTTCTGGGTGACCTATTCATTCTTTAATAAGATGGTCTTTAACTTCCATGCATTTATATTCCTTCCAAGCTTCCTCTTGTGATTGAGTTCAAGTTTTAAATCACTGTGGTCTGAAAATATGCAGGGATTAATTCCAATCTTTTGGAAACATTTGAGACCTGATTTGGGACCCGGTCTGTGGTCTCTTTTGGAGAATATTCCATGTGCACTCAAGAAGAATGTGTATTCTGTTGCTTTAGAATGGAATGCTCTGAATAAATTTATGTAGTCCATCTGGTCCAGTATGTCATTCTAAGCCCTTGTTTCCATGTTTATCTTCTGTTTAGATCATCTATCCATTGCAGAGATATCCCTCATTGGGACTTATAAAAGCTCTGATTTTGTGCTCCCCGGCTGTATCACTTTCTGGTGTCAGTTTATGAAGTTTCCCTCCCCCATGTGGTTTATCTTCCCATATATTGCCTTGCATCCACTCCTCCACATTTCCTACCTTGTAGAAAGTGGTTGCTTTTCTATTTGTAGAATTGCAGCAGTTCTTTTCTTAAATCTCAGTTGAGTTCCCAGGTGTTCAGAATGATTTGATAGCTATCTAGCTGAGTTCCTGGGACCAGACAAAACTAAGCTCTTCTACTTCTCCATCATTTTTCTCCTCCTCTAAGATCTATATATTAAATATAACTGCCTGAGACTGATATTCTGATGGATTAATGCATTTATTTGTATAATTTTTGCTATTTAATTCAATTACATGCATTTCCTCTTTACTTTCATATCTTATTTTGCCTTTTTAATTTTGACACATAACTTCCTCTTTGCTGTCCTATCCATCTTTTTGGTGCTGTCCTTTATGCACTGCACATACCTATGCTATATGAGCTACTTTAGAATCTAACTTGAACACTGTTTTAATTGTAATGAAACATCAGGCAAAGTCAAAATGAGAGGTGTTCTATTAAAAACTTGACCATTAAATGGCAAAAGTGTCAGAATCATGAAAAACAAGGGAGTTATCAGTGTTCAGAGGACACTAAGTCTTGGTAACTAGATGAAGTGTGGTATCCTGGATGAGATTCTGGAAATGGGGCATCAGTTAAAAAGATTGGGGAACAGAATTAAGTCTGCAATTCTGTTAACAGTATTGTACTAATGTTACTATTTTAATTTTTTTTATCTTTTTTTT
>CM052800.1:146350951-146423184 GCA_028533885.1 Nasua narica | reverse complement strand
AGAGGGAGAGTGAGAATCCCAAGTAGGCTCCACACCTAGCATGGAACCCTACTAGAGGCTTGATCTCATGACCCTGAGATCATTACCTGAGCTAAAATCAAGAGTTGAACACTTAACTGAGCCACCCAGGCACCCTTATTACATTCTTTATGTGTAGAATTTTTAAACCACATATGTAAGTTTTTCCTCATGTCTAAGTGTATTAACTATTTCTATTTGTTCTCTGATCAAGATAAAAATATTAGCAACTATTTTCTTCTTTTGCTATTTCTTTATCAATTCCTATATTAAAATTGTCTGGAATTTTAATCCTAGAATACTAGTAAAAGTAGAAATGTTTATTGTTGAATTAAATAGAAGATTTTCTATCTTCTCATTGTAATACATAGAAAGTTTTTTTTTTAACAAATTACGAAGTTCTATGGTAAATTTTATGAATTCACGTATGTTTGAAAATATCTGTTTCTCCTTTATTCTTACATGAATATTTATTTTAGCATATAAAATTTAAAGTTATTTTCCTACTAATGTTTCTGATGAAATATCTGATATCAGTCTGGGTCTTAGTTTGTTGTCATTGTTGTTTTGTTTTATTTTGTTTGTTTTGGTAGGTAACCTATCTTTTCTTACTCATAGATTTTAGGACATTCTTTTCCCTTCACAGTCTAAATTTTGACTAGATATATTTTTTTTCTTTAATTCTTCTGAATAGCTAGTGGACTTCTAAATTGAGGGATTTATCTTTCTTGGTTTGGGGAGAATTTTGTTCTTTTTAAAATTACAACTTCATCATCTTTTCTTTCTTTTTCTGAAACTCTTATAGTCCTCTTAATTTCTTTGCATTTAAAATTACCCAGCATCGTTTACTAATTTTTTCAATAATAGAAGTAACCACAAAACACAGAGAAGCAAACACCATCAAAATGGTAATCCTTTCTTGATGCATTAAAATGTATACTGGACTAGCTTTAATGTAAGGGATCTCTTAGTAAAATACATGGTCCAGTAATGCAAACAGAAGGAAGCTTATCTGGTGATGAAACATTTCCTTTTTATAATAGTTGAATAGCTTGCATTACAGTTTCCAGAGAGTGATGCAATTCATATATTTTGGATTTGTTAACCAAGATGATTTCTATACGGACCAGGTATATCTTCCTAAAAACATTCTCTAGGTAAGAACTCTTACTACTAATGTCTTTTCCAGGTGGTTTACTACTAGTATGTTTATGAGGAGATTTGATTAGTCTTCTTTCTTTTTTACAAATTCACCAAAAGAGGAGAGAATCTATTATGGGTCTGCTGTTTTCTTTCTCAGTCCACTCTCTAAACTTGATCAAGATCTTCTTGACACATACTTCTCAGAAACTTTTCACAAAATTTCATGTTTTATTTTATGGACTATTTTTTATTAAATAATAAAATTCTTAAGACTGTTTGATCATATTTTAAACCATTTAGTGTGTAAGAGGAATTTTCTCTATGAAGCACACTGTTGGTGACCACATCATTTCACAGCTCTTGATATTTTTTAACAGCAATTTTAACTACATTATCTGTAGTAATTTCAAATTAAAAAAATGCAGATACATTTTTAGTTTTTAAGAAAAAATTCATGTATTTGATTCTGGTAAATCTTTTATGAAAGTGATTCTATCACTTAGTTTTTCAAATCTGCCTCTCACACTATTTTCTCATTCTGCAGGTCATCATCTATAAAAACTTTGGTTTTAATTTGATTCTATCTATTAGCCTATGAATCCTTTGTTACTTATAAAACTGTAGCAGATAAAGAAAAGCTATATTTGGCACATCATTTATAAATGATATATATTTATATCAGTAAATTTGTGATATCATTCTCATTCCTTTCTAATAGAAGTCACGTTTCAGCAACTAGGATGGAGACTGGAGGTATTTGTTTAGTAAATTGTGGATTCCAACTGGTCTGTGGGCATAACCATAGTTCATTTATAGTATAGCTTTTCACAGAGCCTGACATAGAGGGGTCAGGTGTAACACAGCCCATCTTTCCCTTCTATAGATAATATTATATTGCTTCTTTATCTTTTCAATTCTAATTAGTTGCATCACAGAAATGACAAAATATTTTTTACTCACGGTACTAAAAAATTAAAGAAAACAATAAAGACCACCAGTTCTTTAGTAACATCTGGCCATAACTGAGGCTTACCATGGTGTCCCCATAAGTTCAGCCCACTACTCTAGCCTCTAGCACTCCTGAAACTAAACTTTAAATAAATCAGATTCCATATGATTAGAATGTCCCAAAGTCCTTTCTAGATAAGAATGCCAATCCTCTGTCATCATTGGTGACAAGTATGGAATTCCAGTAGAGTTATTATTCAATTAGTCAGAGTCATATTCTAAGAACAATAAACTGAATGATAGCTGAAGTTAACCATAAGTAATTTGAGTTATCAGGGCAATTTGTATCATCTCTTTTCCCTTTATTTTTCAGATGGAGTTCATTGGCAGAGCACATATATTAGCAAGAGTCCAATTCCACTTCTCTAAAAAAAATAAGTTCAGAATTTCCCCCCAACATTAGCCACTAATCAGTGCCATGTATAGGAGAACTTGGGAAGAATAGACACTCTTGTGGAAATAGCATGACTGCATTCCTTCCTAGAACTGTGAATCACTTATGAATTCCAATTCCATTTGTTATTATTTCCCTTTGTTTCCTTTTATCACCCCTCATGATCAGCATTTTTTAGCTCAAATGTCCTATTCAACCATTGGGCCGAGGACCAAGTTATTTAAACATCTAAGCCAACCTTTCAAAGTGTTTCCCTTTATCTGTATTGAATAATAAGTATTTTCATTATCTATTCAATTAGCATTTAAAATGTGATAGATCTTATAATATTAGGTTTCTTTTTTTTTTTAAGATTTTATTTATTTGACAGAGAGAGACACAGCGAGAGAGGGAACACAAGCAGGGGGAGTGGGAGAGAGAGAAGCAGGCTTCCTGGGGAGCAGGGAGCCTGATGCTGGGCTCGATTCCAGGGCCCTGGGATCATGACTTGAGCCAAAGGCAGACGCTTAAGGACTGAGCCACCCAGGCATCCCTAGGTTTCTTTTTCTAATTTTGCTTATTGGTAGCAGTCAAGTGCTTACTTATCCAAAAGGGCCAAAATGGTAGAAAATTTGTTTTTCCAAACTTTTAATTGTTTTCTCCAAGGCTGTTGGTACTGCAGGAGTAGAAAAGCCTATAATACACAGTCCACAGAATGGGAGAAAATGTTTGCAAATCATATATTTGAAAAGGGATTAATATCTAAAATACATAGAGAAATTCTAAAACTCAACAATAATAAAAACAAAACCTTTTTCAAAACTGGCAAAGGAAGTGAATAGACTTATCTCCAAAGAAGATACACAAAGGGCAAAAAAATACATGAAAAGATGCTCAATATCACTAATCACTAAGGAAATACAAATCAAAATCCACCATGACATATCTCGCGTCCAAAGGTATGGCTACTATTAAAGTGAAATAACAAGCATATAAGGATGTGGAAGAATTGAAACCCTTGGGCACTGTTGGTGGGAACATAAAATAGTATAGCCACTATGGAAAACAGCATGGCAGTTCTCCAAAAAACTTAAAAATAGAATTACTATATAATGCAGTAATTTCATTTCTGGGCATGTACCCAAAAGAATTGAAAGCAGGGTCACAAAGATATATTTGTAAACCCATGTTCACAGCTGCATTAATTCACAACAGCTACAATGTGGAAGCAGCCCAAGTATCCATTGATAAGCAAAATGAATGTGTGTGTATACACACATACACATAGACACACAGACTGTGGAATATTATTCAACCTTTAAAAAGAAGGAAATTCTGGTGTTTTCGAAAGCACATGGTAAGTGAAATAAGCTAGTCACCAATAGACAAATACTGTGTGATTCCAGTTATAGAGGTACTTAGAGTAGTCAAAATCTGAGACAGAAAATAGAATGGTGGTTGCCAGGGTCCAGAGAGAGAGAATGAGGAGTTATTGTTTAATCAGTATAAAGGATCAGTTTTATTAGATAAAGAACGGGGATATACAGTGCTGACGGTAGCGTAGCTTTATGAATGTATTTAATACCACTGAACTGAACACTTAAAAATGGTTAGCACGGTAAATTTTGTTGTGTGTATTTTACCACAACAAAAAAATGTAAAAAAAAGACATTTGCTAAAGAAAGATAAAGAAGAAAAGAAAAAGAAAGAAAGAAAAGAAAACCCTAGCGTTGAATCTGTGTCGATCCCAGTCAAAACCATTTGCAGACCCTTGCAGTTAGTGGTTAAAATTCAGTGTAATCAGATTTGCAGCCATAGATTCTTTTCCAATTGCCATTAGGCACAGTTTCTTATTACATTAGACATTTCATCAGGTGCCAGAGAACATGACATCTCTCAGTCCGTGAGTACATGGCCTGAACACCCACATACCCACTTGTTCATAAAGTCAGAAGCTGGTGAGGTATCTATGCTAATTTTCCAATCTCCCTCTTAGCTGGCAACAGTATTTTATTGGTGAGCATCTACATGACCCAATTTCATTCTTCCTCTAAATCCCCACAGATAATTTTATAACTGAATTCTCCATATGCAGTACTTTTTTTTTTATTGTTCAGTCATCTAGAGTCCATTTGCCTGACCATGTAGCAAAGGTCTTTGGCTACAGCCCAAGTCTATAAATACTGAAACACTCTCTAGAAGACCTGAGTCTAATTCCTATTCTGCTTTTAATTAAGCATTTCTCAGTTCTATTCATTATGTATGTGAACTTGCCCTTGCTTGCTTCCATCAGAGTTTTACCATTTGCTGGGCATATTGTGGCTGATTTCCAAATAGCATTATGGCTCTAAGATTGGGAACTCCCTAAGATTGAAAAGTCCCTATATTTGGGAACTCCTGCTAGTGACCAAGAAGCCTATTTTTCTTCAGTAGGGAGAGAATAAGATTCTAACTACACAGCAAAGGGAACAAGGAGTTCCTCAGAGATCATAGGATCTATGGCAAGTGAGACAATCCACTCATGTGTGTGCCATACGTCACTGAAATCCCCCCACCCTTGTGCTGTCCTTAAACTTCCATTTTTTAAAAAAGATTTTATTTATTTATTTGAGAGAGAAAGAGGGAGAGAATGAATGGGAAGAGCAGAAGGAGAAGGACAAACAGACTCCATGCTGAGCAGAGCCTGACTCGGGGCTCAATCCCATGACCCAGAGATCATGACCTGAGCAGAAAGCAAGAGTCAGATGCTCAACCAACTGAGTGACCCAGGCATCCCTTAAACTTTCATGTTATAAGTGAACTTTGCCCTATTACTCTCTCCTATTAGAATGCTATTAGAAAACTCAATTCTATTAGAATGCCTCTATGACGTCACCTAATTCATCACTGATATTTCTGTCCTTAGATTTATTTGAACCTTCTGTGATGGGTAAAATTTTAATTAACATCCAATAAGAAGCAAATACTTTCCTTTCAAGTAAGCTAGAATTAGCAGCAGTCTTGGGCAGTCCTCCAATCCAACATCCATGAGGCCTCAGCAGAGTAACCTTATTCAAATTATGCCAAAGGTCTAATCAATTCTGGTTGCAGATACCCCTAATGTAATGTGAGCATCCAGGTCCTACGAGTTCAATGGGATTGCTTGTGACACCACTCTGTAACTCTATTAATGCTTGTTTCTGCTCAGAGCCCAAGGCAAATTCAGATTTCCTTCTGGAGACTTTGTGATTAGGAAGCAACAGGATTCCTAGATGAGAAAGATGATTTTGTCTTTACATATCAAGTAAACTGAATGGATCGGAGGGCTCATCACATTTAGTCCTTAATAATCTGCTGTTCACATTTAGTTCCTGCTTAATATACTGGCTAGACAGGGTTATTGCAATGGCATTTAGTGGGAATCAAGATTCTCACTTCAACCAGTTCTTTAAGCAAAGCGGTGAAAATTTACTGCCCGTCTGGATTTTTATTTTGCTTAATGCTAACTACTGAGGAGAGCTCAGGTAATTCCCAGGTTCCTGTTTATCGCGGCCAATTTAAATTGGACCCGAGGCAGGATGAATTTATATCCCTTGTGAAAATCATCCCCATGTCTTGTTCACATGTAACACCTATCCCGGTTATGTGTGTAGTTATAGGCAGTGAGGCCACAGAATAATTAATCCAGTCACAATTTCCAGTTTGTAGCTCTATCACTACCTTAATTTTCTTCACTCAGCATGTGTACCCTCCCAGTTTCAACCTAGAGCCCTTGAGAACACATCCTTTCCCCCATAGAGCCATTCCCATGCCCCACGGGGATAACTCTGCTTTGAGCACTGGGCAAAGATGCTTTGGCATGTGCTCTGATGCCTTAGTCCAGAACCTTTGCTTCATTGCGAAACTATTTTCCACACTGTCTCCTATATTGCTCTCCTGGTCACTCATATTTACTGAGGAATTTGTGGAATAGTATCACAGATCCTACTTGTGTCTTTGCCAGATCCCCTCAGGTCTTTTTACCAGTTCCTTGGACCCATCCTTGGGCTTTGATGTGTTTTCTGTGCAAAGATCATGCCTGAAGACACTGGCTCTTTAGAGGATGGCTCTAGAATATTGAGGTGCCCTGATAAACTACAAGTGCCTGGAATTCACATAACTTCTTTTTTTTTTCCTTTTATTTTTTTCTTTTTTATTTGCCCCCCCCAAATACTTTTATTTTATTTTTCCAGTGTTAGAAGATTAATTGTTCATGCACCACACCCAGCGCTCCATGCAATACGTGCCCTCCTCAATACCCACCACCGGGCTAGCCCAACCTCCAACCCTCTCCCCTCCAAAACCCTCAGTTTGTTGCTCAGAGTCCACAGTCTCTCATGGTTCATCTTCTTGAGTCATGGCAGCCTAATGCCAGGGACTGACTGTATGAGCAAACAGAAATCCAGATCCTTTTCTCTGAAGTGGGGACTTATGTTCTTGAGCTCCCAGAGGGATCCAATTGAATCTGGAAATTCACCTGAAGTTGCCTATCCTCCTTGGTTTTTTCCCTTTCCCTCTCTGGTTTCTTATTCCCTTCCTACTTTCTCCTGGGAGTACATCATCAATCACTTGTATTTGAATCCTTGGCCCAGGTTCTGCTTCTAGGAAATCTGACTTAAGATACCTAACCAATAATATCCAATTCTTCAGATCCCTCTGTAATGTTTATGCCTTAGATAAGGGATGGCAAATGAGTGTGTTTTGTCACCAGGCTCTCTTCTGACTTCACAGCTGTCACTTACTACTTCCATTGCGCAGGTCATGGGATCTTTCCTGCTGAACTCAGATGCAAGCTCAGAATTCCCTACAACACACTTTAGAAAAGCACAGATAACCCTGAAATGTTTTAAGTGTTTAACTTCAATATAAAACAACAACAGTTAATAATACCAAGCCTGTCCTTTTAACCACTCCATCTCCCACCATCACTGGTCTAGAGAATCTTACATGTAAATCGGATTAAATCCATCCTCTCTTCTCTGCCTAATGATGTACTTAGAAGTGAGTGTGTACACTGATGTTTTCTTCTCTATTTTCATTAGGAAGTTTTAAAGGAATCCTGCAGCTATATGGTCAGAGAGAGAGAGCACACTGTCTTGTTGTTGTGGATGATCACTGTGACATCATGAAATGATCATCAGTTTACTTGGAGTGTGCCTCTCACTCTTTTGAATTGCATGAACCTTTAATGGAATTTGGAAGTGAGTATGTTGATAGATGCAGTTCTTCCTTCTGCTTCTTCACAGAAAAGCTTCAACTTGGCTGCTCTGATCACCAAGCTTTATAAGACAGTTCTTTCTTTGTCATATTGTGTCTAGTGAGTTTTTGTTGCTCTTGCTTATCACAACCTATGACTATTTTGTAGACTTGTATATTAACTTGTTATCATTGTTGTCTCTAATTATAAGAAATTAAAATTAATTAAATATTAAATAGTTTTTATTTAATATTTATTAAATAAATATGAAAAAATTAAATAAAGTTTTTGTAAGAATAGGGATCTTCTCTGACTTGTTTACCATTGTGTTTTCCACGGTAGATTGGACTGGCACCAAGGAGGAATTCAACTAATAAGAGGTGAACAAGTTAATGATGAATGAAATAGTAGGAAGAAGCATATGTGAGGGCTGGTCTGTGTGGAACCTGAATACACAATGCAGAAATGGAGAATCACATCTTATTCCTCATTCCTATAATTTTATTATGACTTTGCTTTATAAAACGGTGGATCACACGTGGTTCTTGGAGTTAGACACAATCTATGTTTACATCCTGAGTCTATCACTTACTAGTTCAAGGTTACTTAAATTTCCAGGGCCCAGTTTGTTCCTTTTTAAAATAACATTGTGCCAGGTAGGGTTTACAATGGAGATAAAATAAGGCAAAATACTTAACATCTAGTTTCTGGCACATAGCAAGTTCTTAATAAAGGTAACTATTTTGGAACTTATAGCATACAATATTTTTTATGTATTAAGAAGATAAATTAAAAAAAGAAGATAAATGGAGTAAATTGGTATAATTCCTATATGTAATACAATTATACACACTAATGTGAACACAAAATTATTTATCTGAATAATAAACTCCTGGTTCTAAAATGAGATGTAAGAGCCTGGAGACCATCCTGTCCATCATTTCATTAGACAATAATTAAGATTTATTATTCATATTTTTGGGCAACTTATAAAATAGTTTTGAGGCATTACTAAATTTTTAACAGCTGCTGTGAAATTTATACAGCAAATATATCAAATAGGAAATATAAAAACACCACTTACAGAATGCCATGTATATATGTGGCTCCTTTAGACCCAAATTTTCTTGTGAATCTATGAAGAAATTTGAGCTGTATAAATTTCATTCCAGTTAACCTTTAGCCTTCTTCCAGTTCCTTGACTTTATCATAGTTGAAAATCAAGTAGTGAAGCTCACAAAATTGTATTATGTCATAACAACAACAACAAAAAAGACATGATTTTTGCTTTGGTTGCTTGCCCTCTCCCCAGGATTAAAATAGCCATGTCTAACTGGCATACGATCTGTGACAGATTTTTGCATTTATCCGTACGTGATGTAGAATGGCAGTCAGACACTGCTATTTTAAAGTAGGAGTGGGGACTAGCAAGCAAACAAGCAGAAAACCACTGAACAACTAAAACAAAAATCTTGTCTTTTTTGTTATGACATAATACTATTTTGTTTATTTTAATTTTTTAAAATAGCTATCCAACCATGATGTATTTTAGCACAGTCAGGTAAAAATCCCAATTATTGTTGCCAAAAAGAGAGTGCTGAACAAGGATATTTGTAGCTAAAAATTATTTTATGGAACTCATTAGCTGTATCAGACACAAAAATATATATGATGTTATAAAACTGCTGAAAACAGAGGGGGCATTCAGTGCCATTTAGAGTTTATTTGGGCCTCAAACTACTTTCATAACCTTGAAATTCTCTCAAGTAGTATATGTTGTAGCAAATGGGGTTAGTCTATGGAGTTTACAGTGTTACCAGAGTTTATGCAATGTTCAAGCAATAGCCTTTGAAATAAGTAGAATGTTATGCTCATAGCAAATTATGTGTAAGAGATCAAATCAATTTAAAGGTTTCTAAGATTAGAGAAAGCATTTTTGTGTACAAAATCACAGAATTTCTTCGTTATTAGAATTAGCCTTATTTTTTTCCGTGTCTGCCTACTCCAATGGACATGTTCGTCTCTCTGCTTACACATTTCTGCCTCTCTCCTCCCCATTGTTAAGAGTACCCATGCATCCTATCAACTCCTGGCTTAGACGCAGAGTAGTCCCAAATCCAACCACTGCATATCTTCTCTCCTGGACAAAGTGCTGGGTTAAAGCTGGCCACGTGCCTTAGGCAAGCCAGTCCAGACAACCTTTAGGACATCTTGTTGGAATAACGCAAACCAAAGTGATTTCTTTCCAACAGGAGAAAATACCAGTTGCTACAACCATAAAAAGAAATAATCTCAATCCTGTCTGGTCAAAGGATAATCAGTGATTGGACCAAACCAAATATTATAACTCTGGAATTTCAGTTCTAGGAATGATTATGTTTATCTTATTATTAAGGCAGTTGGTACTGGAATTTTTGTTGTTGTTGTTTTTAATATAAAACACCATAGGTTTAGCAAAAAAATAACTCCTTTTAGAAAAGGGAACTTATAGGGGCGCCTGGGTGGCTCAGTGGGTCAAACCTCTGCCTTTGGCTCAGGTCATGATCTCAGGGTCCTGGGATGGAGCCCCGGCTTCAGGCTCTCTGCTCAGCGGAGAGCCTGCTTTCCCCTCTCTCTCTCTTCCCTCTCTCTCTGCCTGCCTCTCTGCCTACTTGTGATCTCTCTCTCTGTCTAATAAATAAATAAAAAAAATCAAAGAAAAGGGATCTTACATTTCTTCCTGACTCATTCAGATATAAGAATTTAAGCATTGCCATGAAAGTTGATTTTTGCTTTAGTCTTCAGGCTGTAACGGTTCATCCATGGTATCCATAGTATCCTATGATTTATCCCCTTGAAAAGTTGATTTTTGTTTTAGTCTTCAGGCTGTTAATGGTTTATCCATGGTATCCATGGTATCCTATGGTTTATCTTCTTGAAAAGCAGATTTCCTAGAATGTGTGACAGCATTGTAGATACTCCTTTGAATATCCAAAATCATTGTAGTAATTTTACTCTGGTGATGCAGAAGGGGAGCTCAGTCTCTATAGCAAGGTGCACTGCAGGTTAGGGTCAAGGAGAGGGTCACAGCCCATCAGTACATCCTAACATGGAATATTAGACCTCCATTTTTTAACAAGTACTTTGTGTCTTCTTTCCCAGGAATTTCTGACAATCTTCTATGTAGATCCTGGCTCCTGCCATGCTGTGTTTCCTTGCTTTTCTGTTTTCTGGGCCACTTATATTGGGTATCCCCTCGAAGACAACTCTCCACCTTTTTTAAAAAAAATTTAAAATCCTTCTTTGCCTCTTCTTAGCTGTAGATCCCCCCTTACATAACCAAGAACTGAAGTGCTCTATTAAATAAAATATTAACCAAGCTGAGACTTACCCTCTTGTAGTTGAAAACTGGGAGAGGCTTTGCAACTCAAGTCTTATTTTGCATTTCCACAAAACTCCCTGGAAAGATAAATTTATTTTCTATGTCATTTGAATCATGCCGCTTCTCTTAAAAAAACATGTAACTTTATATAACACTTTACTCCTTCACTGCAATTGTCTCTCTCACTAGAACATGAACTCTCTGAACGCAAAATCTGTCATACTGATTTCTCTAGAACTCAGCACCTTGGTTATCAATAAATATTTGTTGAATGGATGAAAACATAACTGAATGCTAAAAACAAAAATATAAGTATATAAGGAATTTAAGTTGACCAAATATTATAGGTATTTGCACAATACTATCCAAATATTCAGATTCACTTATTCTCTATGTAATATTTCTTCCTAAATTTAGACTATTCATTCTTTAATATTGTCTGATTTGAATTGGTTTTATAAAACTCCTGGGGCACCTGGGTAGCTCAGTTGTTAGTGTCTGCCTTCAGTTCAGGTCATGATCCCAGGATCCTGGGATCAAGCCCGGCATCAGGCTCCCTGCTCAGCAGGAAGACTGCTTCTCCCTCTCCCGCTCTCCCTGTTTGTGTTCCCTCTCTCACTGTGTCTCTCTCTATCAAATAAATAAATAAAAAGCTTAAAAACAAAAACAAAACCACAAAAACTCCTTAAGGATAATTGCCCTTGCTAAAAAAAAAGTTTTATATGGATTATGTTTGCTAAATTTCAGAAAGACAAACTACCAGAGGGTAATTTCTTTACACTTCTTTATGTTGAAAACAATAGCAAATTCATGGCTTTCCAGGTATTAAATTAGGGTTGTATTCCTATCCATAAAGTTACATCATAGAAAGCAGTTTCAGAAGATTGGACTTATTTCAAGTTTGGTCATGCAGGAAAGCAAACCAATCCCCTAAAAACTGATCTCAAAATGTAATCTGCTCTAGTGGAAGCCCAGACAGGTTTTGTTTGTTTGTTAATACAAGTGCCTGACTTAACCTTTGATTGCAGGGGTATTTTATTTCAAAGAAGCCTAATTTGAATAAACACAGTATCAACTACACATCTAGATACAGAACCAAGCCACCTCCCTGCCCCGAGGCTCCTTTGATTTGGAGATCTTAGTTGATTTGGTAACAGACCAGTTGTGCAACTTGTTTTTCTCTTCCAGTGCCTTAAATTCCTGCTTTTTTGTTTGAAATTTATCAATAAAGAATGAGCCTGTGAAACCCTCAGCCCCTACCATTGATCCCGTTAAAAGCGGAACCCCAAGTCTGTGTGCTCTCTCTCCCTCTACTGTGGCGTCCCTGTGTGGCCCCAGGTGTGCTATATAATTTCCAAGTTTTGTAAGTAATAAAACTTTAGTTCTTTGTGATTTCCTCACGGTTATTGTGAAGAGTCTTGCAATCACAGTAAGAACCCCAAGGGTGACCACAACACTGGTTATTGATAGGCTGAGACCAGTACAAAACAATTGTGTTCTTGCAGGTCTCTTCAGGCTGTGAATGGAAGTGGGCAATTTGTAATGATAATATTCAAATTTTCATGGGCTCTTGACTCCTGCTATAGAGTACAGTTACTTAGCCACCAACAAATTCTTGTTCCCTCTTCTGGCAATCTCTGGAGGTATTCACAAAAGTCCTCCCAGTTCTTCAGGTCTGGTCCTTCATCAGTATCTGATACTTATGAAGCCATTGGATGATGCACCCTCCCCACCCTAAGTGTGATGCTGTGCTATTGTGAGAAAATCTATGTACTCTCTAGGGAAAGTAATCTCATTACAAGAGAAATGTCATTAGTTAATAATGACAAAACCTCAAGCTGCCAAAGTCCCATAGAATTCCTCAGTCCCTATCTTGAAAGCATCTCCTCCATTATCTTCTTTGTCTAAAGGTATAATCTGAACTCAGGTCCGACGGACCATTAAACTGTCTTTCTTTCCCTGACTTTCCTCTAGGTATGCTTGTAAGTCACCCAGGCGATCAATTTGCCAACAATTGGGAATGAAAAACAATGTCAATACCATCGATAGCTGCTATGAACATAATTTCTGGTGTCTCTGCCTAGTGGTTCATCTCATAGCCTAACATTTATCTGAATCTCTAAGTTTAAGAAAGAATGGCCAATGTATACTACACATATTTTCATTTCCTCTTCAAACTATACTCTCTCCTTCTCTGTCCTACTTTCTGCTCCTGGTGGCTGACCTATAGGACCTGCATCAGTGACTTCCCTCACTCTAATTTTAAGTTGACTTTAGCCAACAGGGAGCCTGGTCAGCTGAAGAAAGCAGAATGAGATTGGAATATTTCTTCCTCTGTCTTCCTTCTGAAGGGTCACTTCAGGTGATCTATATCCCTAATCAAAATTCTTTCAAGATGCCCTTCTTCTCATGACTCTCTCTTTCTAGATTCTGGTACTAGATTCCTCCATTCATTCCTTTCAGCCTTGGGATGTCAGTAGAACTGCTGCTACTACCCTGGATTATTGTACTGAATTTTGTGGTTTCCTTTACTTACATACATTTTGTAAGTAAAATATCTTTGGATCATTGATTTGCATATATCATCTGTTTTATGCTGGAACCCAGATATAGAGTATTGCAAGTGGCCCTAGGAAAGAGAACCTCACAATGGGATTCAAGCATTAGATTGCTCACATATTTTGAGGAACAGAGGATATACTTCTTACAAGGGAAGGGGAATGGGACTTGGATGATTTATGGAAGATGGTGGCACCACGATTATAAACACTTTTACTGATGGCAGTATAAAATGAAGTGGTACTGGAGGGAAATCAAGTAGGTGGTATTTTGTTGTTATGACAACAGTAATGATTTGAAATATTGGAGTCATCTGGTTTCTTTCTCTGGCCCCAGAGAATAAACAGAGGAGATACGAAATTAAAACCTATGAGCATACAATTAAAATATGTATCAAAATCAAAAAGCCTCTTTGAAGTTTTGAGTGAGTCCCTCCTCTCCTATAGTAGCAGGGAATTTATGGCTTGAGGAAACCTAAGTAAACAATGAGGTGCTCTACTAATTAGATATAGATATTATATTAAGTGGTATAATATAGAAGTATATATTATAGTCTCAATATAGAGACTATATTGTCTATAATATAATGGTGCTAATAAGCAAGGACTGGAATTCTGGTGCATTGAATAAACACATTCGTACAGACTTGGATGAGGTTGGGAGCCTATAAATTCTGAATTCTTCAGAATTGCTGTGTAAGCAGAAGTAGAAACAAACCTTTCAACTCTGCAAGGGATCTACCCCTTATGCAAAAAAAAAAAAAAAAAAAAGTCTGTACATGGAATAGTTGATTCCCAAGATGAAGCCAATTTTTTCTCACTCCAACATCTCTCATTGTCTCCACACCAATAATTATATTAATATAATTATATATTTATATATATATTATAATTATATAATTATATAAATTTAATTATATAAATATAATTATAATTATAATAATATATAATTATATCCCAAATAATATTTATCCCACTATATCCTCAAGAGAGGTACAGGGACTGCTCTGGATATAACCTCTATAGCAAAACCTGACACTGATATGTTATATTGATGACACCATGTTAATTGGACATGATGAACAAGAAGCAGTAAGCCACTTAGATGCCTTAGTAAACATATGTATGACAGAGCGTGGGAGATAAATCCCTCAGAAATTAGAGGGTCAGCCTCATAGGTGAAAATTTTCAAGCATCCAGTGACCTGAGGCTAATTGTGCTTTTACCACCCACCACAAAGAAAGAAGGAATGTTTGGTAGACTTGTCTGGATTTTGCAGGCAATGCGTACCACATTTGGGCATGCTGCTCTGACACATTTATTAGTATTAAGCTATAAGGTTGGCCGTGGAGTGAAAGAAATAAACTACATTGGCAGTTTCAGGCTGCAGTGCAAGTTGACATTTAAGTCTTGAGACCCAGTAGACACAATGGTATTTGAAGCGTCTGGGGCAGACAAAGATGTTGATACAGATTATGGCACGTTCCAGTGAAGGAATCTCAGCACAGGCGCCTCAGGTTTGAAGTAAGACCTTGCTCCCCTCCGCTGGCAATTCTTTTTCTATTTTAAAAGTAGCTTCTAGCTTGCCAGTAGGACAGTAGTGAGCTTCTGTCTGGAGGATACCACATGATTTTACAACCTCGTTTCCCATCCAGAAGAAATGACATCATCTGGTCCATTGCACCATAAAATAGTACCTGCACAGCAGCATACTATTATAAAATAGAAATGGCACGTACTAGACTGGAGGGGAAATGTGCTATGCCATGGACTAGACGAGGAAGTTCAATACTCACTACAGTTCCTCTTAGTATTCTCTTGTCCAGTAATCAGACCAAAGAAAACTACAGAAGCCCAAAAAAAGACTAGAACATCAAGGACTCAGACACTGCAGGAATAAAGATTTGGGTCACATACAACAAGTAAAGAACTCTGTTTCACTGAAGTGTGGACTAAAGTAACTGAATATGGCTGAATATGGAAGGCGTGCTTGAAAAAAGTGGCTGCGAGTACCTATTTATGTCTCATATCCATCTACAGATTTAGAAATTGTTGTAGCTATGTTTTATACTATTTATCTCTTTCTTTTCTTCTCTCTTTTGTCCCCACCTTATATTATATGAAATGTACCAGTAGAGTCCTACTGAATACTTTTGGCTAGCAGCTTGCCCTTCTAATTTCTGCTGTCACCCACTGAGAGACAGCCAAGTATATTTTAGAAAAAAAATTATCACAGTTGAATTTGATACTGTGATATGCAATTTGGTTAAAATACTTGGTAAATTCATAACTTGTGAAAACAGAATTATTGAAAACCATGTTGGATGTTCTAGAAAGGGACACTAATGCAAGTAGATAAAAAGTTTTATTCTAGCTAAGAGTGAGCAAGGCTATCAAAAATATGAGAAAAAACTTAAAAAATGAAAAAGAGTGTTCATATTTCTTCACACATAGTCTTAAATTCTTATTCAGTTTGAGAGAGACTGCAATGGGAAACTATTTAGGAGAATCATGGTCAAGGTAATGGCCTGGTCTCACTTCAAGTGATGGAAAATGATTGTACATTTATCAGTACTCAGTGAAAGCAAGATTTTAAGGGTATGCATGTGTCTTCTATTTCTTCAATTTTTTGTTTTAAATGACATTTCTAAGAAATAGTAACTGTCATATAAAACACCACAGACTGATGATGTTAACTTCTCAAAGTCAAACTTCAGATGAAGCCTCATCCATGAGTATAAGAATCAGGGTCAAGAGCTAACACAATAGCTAGAGGAGTTTTATCCCATAGATCCTTTAATCTAACATGCACCAAAGCGAACACATCATTTGTCTCCATATCTGCTTTCTAGTGTTCTCTACGTTTCATCCTGAGCCAACATTGTCCTAGACACTCGACCTAGTACAAGAGTTGACTTTGTTTCTCCATATCTTTTACCTGCATGACATACAGGTTCACTAACAAGTTCTACTAAGTTCCATCCTAAATATTTCGTGAAACCAAACCTTTTTTTTTTTCTATCCATACTATTATTCTCTTAATCCAGATTCTCAACATCTTCACCAGAAATACAACCTCCTACCTGGTCTCCCTACATTCAATATGTTTCCCCATAAATACATTCTCCACAGCTTCCAGAATGTTCTATCTAAAATACAAAACTTAAGAACTCATCTTTGTACTTACAACTTTCCAAATGGTTTCCTTTTTTGTAGGATAAATTACCTATTTCTTACCATGATCTAGCTTATTTCTGGTATTTCCTGTCTTATACTTCCGATTCTAGAAACACTACATTGCTTATAATTCCTGGACCACACACATGTCTTTACTGATGTATTTGTTTTTAAATTAAGCATTCTTGAAGTCAACCAAGATGGCAAAATAAGATATTTCCAAACTCCCCTCTTCCCAGGAACATACTGAATGTATGTAAACACATGGAGAAAGGAATAATAAGAAAAATAAGAAATAAGAAATCCCTGAACTCCTCTCTTCCCATGAACATACTGAATGTATGTAAACACATGGAGTGTTTACCATGAAAAGAAATCCAGAAACTGAGCAACTCCTACACATTGAGTGAATGAGGAAAATACCCACATCAAAAAGGTTAGTAATGACCTTTTTGCCATAAACCTCATCTCCATCACAATGCCCTACTACTGAGAAGGAACTCTAACTCCCCACTTCTATCTGAAGAGTGAAGTGTTCAAAATCCATATTTAGTGCCTTAACTTTTAGGATTCTCACTTGAGGGATGGGCCTCCAAAACACCTAGTAGTGAAAACGAATGAGGCTTGCATCCAGGAAACTCAAAACTATAGTTTAAAAAGAAAAAAGAAGAAGCTGATAATGGGCCTGTGGAGCACTCCCTGTAACTATCTCCCTCAGGGTTCAGCAGGAGGGAATAGGCAAAAAGGAAAGAGGTCTATCTGCGTACTTTAAAAGCTGTTGTTTGAGGGCCAGGCATCTAATTTAGCACACATCTAGGGTCTAAGATCCTTCCTGGAGACCGGGGAAGCTGGTGGACCCTTCCCTTGCCTTCTTGTGTTCTAGCCCACTCAAACCACCAATTTCTTCCTAGAAGGAGCTTGTACACATGTCTGGTGTCCCAAACTTTTGTGATTGCTGTCTGAGGGGCAGGACCCCGGATCACCTGGCTTTGAGAATCAATAGGGCTTGCATTTACGAGTCCCGCAGAGCTGTAGCAAAGAAAGAAGCATTTCATCATGGGTGCAGAAGCACCTTCCCTACCCTCTATGGCTATACACCAGGGTCTAGTACAGAAAGAATGGAACAATAGAAACTTGTACAGAGTCTAGTACAGAAAGAACAACCAGGAACTTGGACCAAGGTGATTAACAAGGTTTATCTCCTTCTACACAAGACCACTTCCTCAAGACTCAGAGAGGTACCTGTTTGAGTTAATGCAGAAAGCAATACAGACAGTCAAGGAAAATGAAGAAACAGAGAAATGTATTCCAAACAAAGGAACAAGACACATTTCCCAGAAACAGAAGTTAGTGAAAAGGAGATAAAGGATTTGCCTGAAATAGAGGTAAAATTGTGGTCATTTCTTCATGGAAGAAATAGAAAATATGAACAGACCAATTACTACTAAAGAGATTGAATTAGTAATAAAAAACCTCCCAACAAATAAAAGTTTAAGACCAGATGGATTCTTCTGGTGAATTCTACCAAACATTTAAAGACCAATACCAAGCTTCCTCAAATTCTTCCAAAAAAACAGAAGAGCAGGGAATACTTTCAAACTCATTTTACAAAAACCAGGATTATCCTCATACCAAAGCCAGACAAGGACACTCCCAGAAAGAAACATTTTCAGGCCAATATCCCTAGTGAGCATAGATGAAAAAATTCTCGACAAAATATTAGCAAAGCAAATTCAGTAGTACATTAAAAGAGTCATACACCATAATCAAGTGTGATTTATTCTAGGGATGCAAGGAGGCAAGGTTCAACACCTGGAAAGAAATCAATGTGAAACATCACATTAACAATATGAACAATAAAAATTATATGATCATCTCAAAAGATGCAGAAAAAGCATTTGAAAAAATCGTCATCATTTCATGATACAAACTTTCAACAACCTGGGTATTCGGGGGAACATACCTCAATATAGCAAGGGTCGTAAATGACAAGGCTTCAGCTAATATCATACTAAACAGTAAAAAGCTGAAAGCTTTTCCTTTAAGATCAAGAATAAAACAAGGTTGCCTATCCTCACCACTGTTTTTCAACATAGCCCTGGATGTCCTAGCCAGACAATTAAGAAGGAAGGAAGGAAGGAAGGAAGGAAGGAAGGAAGGAAGGAAGGGAAGAGAAAAAATAGAAAAAGAAAAGAAAAAAGAAAAGAAATCTAAATGGGAAAAGAAAAAGTAAAATCGATTCCCTTTATACATGACATAGTATTATATTATAGAAAACATTAAGTCCCACCAAAACCCTGTTAGAACTGATTTCAGTAAAGTTGCAGGATTCAAAATCAGTGTACAAATTTAATTGTGTTTCTATAATCGACAAAGAACTATCAAAAAGAGAAATTAAGAAAATAATCCACTTTGCAATAGCATCAAAAAGAATAAAATAACATACATTAAATACTATAAAATTGATGAAAGAAATTGAAGAAGATACAAATAAATGGAAAGTGATTTTGTGCTCATGGATTGGAAGAATTAATATTATTAAATATTCATACTACCCAAAGTAATCTATAAATTCAGTGCAATCCCTACAAAAATTCCAATGGCATTGTTCACAGAAATAGAAAAAAAAAATTCTAAAATTTGCCTGAAAGCAAAAAAGATCGTGAGTAGTCAAAACAATCTTCAGAAAAGACTTAGGTAGAGGCAGCATACTTCCTGATTTCAAGCTATATTACGCAACTATAGTAAACATAAAACATACGAAGTTGACATTAAAAACAGACACATAGAGTAGAATAGAGAACCCAGAAATAAATCCATGTATATTTGGTTAATTAATCTTTGACAAAGGAATCAAGAATATATAATAGGGAAAGGATAGTGTCTGCAATAAATGGTATTTGGAAAACCAGATTGCCACATGCAAAAGAATGAAAGTGGACCCCAATATTACACCATCACACAAAAATGAACTCAAAATGGATTGAAGACATGAACATAAGACCTGAAAAATAAAACTCCTAGAAGGAAACAGGAGGTAAGGTCCTTGACATCGGTCTTGGAAATGATTTTTTTTTTGATACCAAATGCAAAAATAAATAAGTAGGCCTACATTAAACTAAAAAGTGTCTGCACAGCAAAGGGAAACCATCAACCAAATGAAAAAGCAACTTATGGAATGCAAGAAAGTATTTGTAAATCATGTATTTGATAATGGGTTAATATCCAAAACATACAAAGAACTTATTCATCACAATACCAAAAACCAAAAATCTGATTAAAAATTGGGCACAGGACCCGAATAAACATTTTTTCCAAAAAAGACATACAGGTGGCCAACTGGTACATGAAAAGGTGCTCAATATCATTAATCATCAGGGAAATGTAAATCAAAACCATGATGAGATATCACGTCCCACTTTTTGTTACAGCTAGTATTAAATCAGAGACTGTGGACTCTGAGAGACAGACTGAGGGATTTGGAGGGGAGAGGGGTGGGGGGTTGGCTGAGCCTGGTGGCGGGTATTGGGGAGGGCACATATTACATGGAGCACTGGTTGTGGTGCATAATCAATGAATCTTGGAATACTGAAAAAATAAAATAAAGATAAGAGATAAATGTTGGCAAGGATGTAAAGAAAAGGGAACCATGTATACTGTTGGGAATGTAAAACTATTACAGAGAACAGTATGAAGATTGCTCAAGATATTAAAAATAGAGCTACCAAAAAAAAAATAAAGCTACCATATGATCTAACAATCTCACCTTCGGGTGTATATGCACAAGAAATGAAACCATTATCTTGAAGAGACACCCGTACTTCCATGTTCATTGCAGCATTATTCATACTAGCCAAGGCATGGAAGCAATCTAAGTGTCCACCATTGCATGAATGGATAAAAAAAATGTGCTATATATGAGATATATATCATACATATGGTATATATGATAATATAATATTATTCAACCTTGATATGAATGAATCTGGAGGGTATTATGCTAATTGGAATAAGCCAAACAGAGAAAAACAAATACTATATGGTATCACTGATATGTGGAATCTTTAAAAAAAAAAAGTTGGACTCATAGAATCATAGAAACAGAGTAGAAGAGTGGTTGCCTGGAGCTGGAGGGTGGGGGAGATAGGGAAAGGTTGGTAAAGGAATACAAACATTCAATTTTAAGATAAACAAGATCTGAGGATTAATGTATAAAATGATGATTATAGTTGATAACACTGTATTGTATAATTGAAATGTTTTAAGAGAGCAGAACTTAAATGTTCTCACAACAATAAAAAAGGATAAATATGTGATGTGATAGATATGTCAATTAACTTGATGGGGTAATCCTTTAACAATGAAAACATGTATAAAGTAATCACACCGTGCATGCTAAATATCTTAATTTTATTTGTCAATTATAACTCGATAAAGTTGAAAATTAAAAAAAAAGTATTCCCCTTACTACATCCCCACCATTCATCTATCTTTAACCTCTACTTGACTCAGTTCAGGTGTTAGCTTTTGGTGACTCTCCTCTTCCCTGAGCTCCAACATAAAATGTGCATTATAGATTCCTCTTTGCCTTACCATATTATCTTAACCATATGCCTATTTGATTCATTTCTTATTGCCCTTCTCACATGGTCTTCATCATTTGCTTACTTGAATGAAGTCTGTGAATTTCTTGAGAAAAGTTTCTGTTGGGTCATCTTTTTATCCACTGTGTCAACCACAGTATTTGGAATATAGTAATTTCTCAGAGTTTATTGAATAAGTGAATGAATTGAAACACTGTTTTCAATAAATATTCCTGGTACATGATTGTTATCTATTAGGGTAAAATTCATTAAAATTCACTAAAATCCATATAATCACAGCTCACAAACAACCTAAAATGAAAACTACTTCTTTTCATTTTGGGACATTTTAAATTCATTTTTAAAAAAGGAACAAAAGCCTAATTTGCTTAACTTTAGACATTTGTTTTGGGTCATGTGGTTCATATTATTGAATCAGTGATTTAAATTTTTGCTGCATAAAAGAAAAGAATGTTGTCTCAATCTGGAAAAACTATTAAAATTAACATTATTCTTTATTTTAATTAAAGAACTGAAACTTCTTTTTTTTTAAATTTTTTTTATTTGACAGAGAGAGAAAGATCACAAGTAGGCAGAGAGGCAGGCAGAGAGAGAGGGGGAAGCAGGCTTCCCGCTGAGCAGAGAGCCTGATGTGGGGCTCGATCCCAGGACCCCGAGATCATGACCTGGGCCGAAGGCAGATGTGTAACCATCTGAGCCACCCAGGCGCCCCAAGAACTGAAACTTCTATTTATAGTCTATTTATGTTTTCTTTTTCTCAGCCCATGGAGCCTCATGTCTGGAACTAGGGTTCCTTCTGCAGGAACTGCAGTCTTTGCTATCTTCTGCTGAAAGAGCATGGACCCTTTTTCCTTTCCATTGTTGCGTTGCATCCAAGCCTTCCAGATGGCCTACATTTTCACAGTTCCAGAGGATCAACAGGAAGAAAGGCGATGATCTCTACTTTGGTGAGACTTTGTCACTAGGGAGTATGGCACTGATTTATAATCCACTTCTGATAATGAAATCAGCTAAAATTTGCTCTACCAGTCATTCAAAAATTATCACACCCTTCCTCACACACAATGACTTTCCTTTCCTTTATGCAAAGCTTTTTATTATGAAAAAAAAAATAAAACTGCACAGATTACATAGGATATATAATATCCTTGAGCATTTTAAAGCAGATTTAAAAGGGAAATTATTTCACATGTTGAAACAAAGATTAAGTGAAACAAATTGAATTTTTTACATATAATACTTATTTCTAGCCTTAATGATAAAAGTTATATTTAAACACACACATAAAGGAACAACAGTAACAACCAACCAACAAGCAAACAAACAAATGACAGGGTGGGTAGTATTTTTATTTCTTCCATGTTTTAATGTAACTTACCTTGCTTCAGAAAACAATACTTATGGATAATTACCAAAGTTGAACAGCAGAGGGCAGAAAATAGCAAATTCTGTTTCTTTAGGGAAAGCTACTCTATTCAAATATAGATCTAGTAGTTTTGAAATTGTCAAAATTGATTTTATTACTCATCAATTAAAGACATATTCTTGAAGTGAGAAGTTTCTAAGTATTCAAAATAAATTCTAGTAGTTTTCGTTCATTTTCATAACTACTTGCTTCAGTCAATTTAAATTTATTACATTTTTATTGACAGTATTCTATGCTTAAAAATATAAGCTGCACAAATATTATAGCAAATTAGAAAGGGTTCCATGAATGGTGATACAATGATACTAATATTGCAGGAAATGTATATAAGTATGTTGTGAAATGTACATACATTAACAACCTTGTGAGACACACATTAATAGAATAAAAGTTGAATTACAAGTAATGCCTACCAAAATTATTTCCATTTTCTATGTGAAATATAATTTGTCATTAAACAGTAATATTTACCCTGAGTTCTTACATTATTTGCTAGGGAAAATTATCTATGATTCAGCAAATTCTTACTTTATATCATTTGCTTTTATAGAATGTAATTCAGTCATTTTGAGCTCATCTTTGCCTTTGAATTTGAAATAAATTAGTATGAAAATAGTTTTTGAAACATTTTTTAAAGAAAAATTCGATTTACATTGATTTACACTTTAAACATCGTTTCTCCACATTTAAGATCCTTTCTCTCTCTCTTCTTTCATTCCAAGTTACTTTGTATGAAATTGGAGTTCTTGTGGAAAAAACTGAGTGGAACAAAAAGAAAATAGCTGGAAAAGAATTTTTTTATTTTGCTCTGAGAAATCATTTATTCATTTATATATTTTCATATATACATCATATATTTCAAATAGGGAATAATTTCAGATCATTTTTGTGCCTTACATCACAACTAGTGATTGAGTAGATAAGATTAACTTAATTATTCTTTATATTGTAAATTTGGATATATTTTTATTTATATCTCTTTTACTATTTTTATCCTTATTTAATTTTTAATAAGATAAATGCATTTTAATTCACAGGGCCTGTTTTATATATAGTGAATTGCTTATTAACTGACTGAAATAAATTCTGGTGATAAAATTGGTAGGTATTTTTACTAAGGTATTTTACTAGGCTTAGTAATAGATTATGGATATTTCACTTCCTGCTTTAGGAATAAATATCTAAAATCAAAAGCAGGGGAAGGCCATAACTTGATATCACAGATTTATAGGATTTGAGAGCCACAGAAGCCACTTTGCCCATCTTTCTCATCTCTAAAATGGAGAAATCAAGCCCAGGAATGATTAAAGGGCAGTGTGAGGTAACAGTTAACAAGGAGGTTGTTGGAATGATATTAGTGTGATAATTGCACAGGGAGGCAGCATGATAGATTAACACTCTTAGCATTCTGAAATATCAGTAAGTTAATCCTTTGTGGGCCCCAATCTACTGCCTTCTGGAAACAATCCCTTGTACTCAACCTTCCTTTATTTCTTTGTTTAAACTCAAAAAGCCACAAAACTTAAGAATTTCTGAGGCAGCAGAAGGAATTGCCAGAGCAGGTTCCCAGGCAACTGCTCGGCAAGCAGTGAGAAGTGCATAAATTCCTCAGGGGGAAGTCTAGTCTTAGATCTTCCCTATTAACTCCCTTCCCACAAACTTTTAATCCCTAACCTCATCTTTCTTTCGCAGTGATCTTAAGCTCAGTGGTTTAAAGTGATGAAAACTTAGCTTACTTTCTTTGAGCAGTAATTTCTCAAAACTCAGGGTCAAAACGCGGTGGAATATCCAGTTTCTCACCATATCCCTGGGAAAGATAGTGCAGCTCAACGGCCTTTCTAGACTTAACTCCATCTTCTTTCTTTCTCCTATGAGCCTTTCCTTGAAGCGGAGTCTTCTGCTTTCACTAAAGAAAGGGCTTCTAAAGAGCCAAGTCTACGTGTCTCTACTATAGGAGGGACTCTGCAGTGAAGTCTGTGAGACCTGCACTCAGCGGGCTCTGCAAGTTGGCATTAAGACCCAACAGCACAAACTCTAAAGATGGGATATCCATGCAAAGTATTTCAAAGATTCAATCTTGATCTCCTCCGTGCTGCTTTAGCCTTTAAAGAAAGAATTTGGTGTTTTTCCCTGGATGCTGGCTACATCACATTTAGCAAAACTTCACGATTTGGGAACAGTTCTTCGATGGGTATTTTGTTTTCTTGTTTGCTTTTTGGCTGGGTCAGGTGAGGTGGATGATAGCTTTTCTCCATTGTTAGGTGAGTTTTCACAGGCTAAAGAAAATGAAAATAAAAATTACTTGAAATGTAAAACAGCAGGGCCTGGTGAGAAAACGCTTCACCGGCAACAATTAGCAATTCGGCGTCTGCACAGCAGCCGGAAATCAGCTTTGTTGCGTTTGGTCCAGGCTGGAGCATTTTAGCGACAGCTGCGGCGGCGGCACAAAGGTAGCACGAGGCTAAGATTGGGGCGCTGTCCTCGGTGCTGAAAAGGCAGAAGCGCTCGGTGGGCACGACAGCTCGCGAGACCCGCTGTCTAGCCGGGCGGTAGCGGCTGCCTGGCTCTGAGCGGAGCTTTCTGAGCGCCGCGCTCGCTACGCAGCCGGGGCAGTGCGGGGTGCGGGGTGCAGGGGAGGGGTTGGACGCGCGCGCCAGCAGCCTGCCGCGAGTCGCGCACGCGCGCCCGGGACTGCCTGCTTCTCTGTGACTTGTGTGTGTGTGTGTGTGTGTGTGCTTTCGCGCGCGCGCGCGCGCGCGCGTGTGTGAGACAGAGGGGAGAGGGAGAAGAGAGCGCGAGAGAGGGTGAGTGTGTGTGAGTGCATGGGAGGGTGCTGAATATTCCAAGACACTGGAACCATAGCGGCAGCTCCGCTGAAAACTGCATCCAGCCAGTTCTCCGGACTTCAGGAGCAGGGACAGGGCGCAGGGCCTCAGCAGCCACCAGCAGGACCTGGGAAATAGGAATTCTTCTGCCTCCACTTCAGGTTTTTAGCAGCTTGGTGCTAAATTGCTGTCTCAAAATGCAGAGGATCTAATTTGCTGAGGAAAATCGCCAAGGAAGAAAGAGGAGGAAAAGGAAAAAAAAGGGGGGTATTTTGTGGATGCTCTACTTTTCTTGGAAATGCAAAAGATTATGCATATATCTGTCCTCCTTTCTCTTGTTTTATGGGGACTGATTTTTGGTGTCTCTTCTAACAGCATACAGATAGGTAGGTACCCTTTGTGCTCTGCTTTTGAATTGTGCATAATTTGGTGGTAATCTTTGTTCACAGTGGACAAATTAATTCATGTCATGTAGACTTATGTCATACCTTGACTGCATTCCAGATTTAAACTGCCTAGAATATACATGTTTTTCTAGCATGAAGCAAAGGGAAAAGGCTATGGCTTTGATACAATAGAGGAAAAGGTGTTCTCGTTTCTGATCCCCCAATTTTATTAATTCTGCCTTAACATTTTCCTGTTTGTTCAGATCCTCTAGAGGGTATGAATGCAAAGCTTGTGGTTACCAGGAAAGGCTAACGTTTCTGGCCACCTACCTTGCCCTCAGACTCTCATCTGTGTCTTGACCCCTTAGCTACCATTTGGAGATCAGCTCCCCGCTGCCCGAGTCCCTTGATGTGTTTGTTCGGCCTATTAGCGAGAATAAGAGACTCCCAGGCTGTTGGGCGCTAGCGGGCTCCCCTCCTTTCCTTCCCTGACACTGACACTGTTCTGCTTGGTGTTTGTTCTTTGCAGGGGGGCTGTTTCCCAGGGGCGCCGATCAGGAATACAGTGCATTTCGGGTAGGGATGGTTCAGTTTTCCACTTCGGAGTTCAGACTGACTCCCCACATCGACAATTTGGAGGTAGCAAACAGCTTCGCAGTCACTAATGCTTGTAAGTAATGAATATTCATGTCTTTTGGATGCCGCACGCGGAGCGCCTGCGAGTGTGGGGTGGTGTGTGTGTTTCTGTGTGTCAGTGTGTGGCTGTGAGTGACTGCACACGCGCGTGCGTGTGACGGCGTAGGGAGAAAGTGGCTGCATTCTCGGGGACCCCCACTGGCGGGGGGGTGGGAGAAGAGGGAGCAAAAGGCGTTGAAGAGTGTGCGCACTAGGGAAGTGGGGTGGGGACTGGAGCTGGAGGGGGGCTTCCTTAGGTTCTGGGGATTCTAGTTGGTCTTGAGTGCTTCAAGAGAAGCCCTCTTTGCCCGCCCGCCCACCCTCCCCCTTGCGGGGCTGGTGGTACCCGGACCACAGAGAGCACGTTTATTCCCCTGGGCGCACTGTCGGGCTGCTGGGTAGATCCCACGGGGGACTGCCGGAGCCCAACCGCCTGCCCCGGCAGCTGGACTCCTCTCTTGACCCCGGATTTAAGTCCCCAGGCTCAGCTCGTGTTCATCGTATGGGCCCAGCGAGCCCTATATTCCCCGCTTCGACCGGACAAGTTGTTAAAATGGTTCTGGAGTTGGGTTCGGCGTTGTTACATAACGCCCACCCGAGGGGCGCGACGAGGCCCGGCGAGAAGAGAAGCTGACGCAGGCCCACCGCGGGTAGGGTCCGGTGGGGTGGAGGAGGAGCGCTGTCAATTTCTCGGTGCTCCGCGGAGCTTCAGCCTAAGTTGAAGGGGATCATTCTGCGGTGGGCGCCGCGGTCAGCTCGCCGGCCCGGTGCGCTTTGTTCTCAGGTAGAGGGGCTCCAGCAGAGGCAGCGAGCGGAGAAGGACCCGAAAGCAATTGGATCCGGCTGAGTTTGGAAATCTGAAGAAGTCGCTGATCAGCCATTTTAGTCTTTGCATTATCCGTATTAGCCCTATCACTCCGCTCAGGGTTCCGGGACACGCGATGAAGCTCTGTCAAGGCTTCATACAAAGTAATGGAATCTAAGCCATTTAGTCTCTAAAAGGTTCAGTGGAGAGGCTCGAGGGCGCCTGTCCTGGCGCTCCCACTCCCGAGATGGCCGTGGGCAGTGCAGCCGCCGCCACTGTACCTTCCTGCCCTCTTCCAGCAGCTGCCATCATTTCCTGCCGACCGGCTTGGGAGATTCTTTCCTGCCTCAATGCTCGCAGTTTTTATTAAATAGTTAACAGTTTCGGGGGTGGGTCGCAGATGGCTCACCTTCCAACTTTGGCTACAGTGTAGAGGAGCTAGCGGAAAATTACCACAGAAAAAGCCCAACTTCAGGGTTCCCACATTAGGCAAACTGGTTGTCATCTCAATGCCCCATACTGAGCCTTAATCATATATTCGATAGGTCCACTTGATTATTATATCAGGAACAACATCAACTCATTTTGAAACACCACCGCTCGGATGAAGAAATGGAACAATTTTCGTTTACTGGTTTACTGGTAGAACAAGGGCATTCTTGTGGTCATGTTCGATGTCTAGAATCCAATTGTTTATGAAGAACCTACTTAAGAAGGCTTCAGTGCTATATGTTTCCTTTAAATGTTGATACCAAATGAGAGAAGAAACTGAAGGACGAGTGTGCAGGGAGAGATAGAGAGATAGAGATAGAGAGAGAGAGAGAGACTGACTTAAAGTGGATTTGCAGCTTAAAAAAAAAATCGCCCTAGAAGAATATTAAGAATATCTTGAAAAATTTCAGTACATACGTACATAGGAAGAAGACACTGTAGTTTAATTATTGAAGGTTTTTATACTTGACCTATCAATAGACCAGATTTAGGTTATTTATTTGATTCGATATCAAATTTCTACTGTGATTATTAGGAGTACGTAGATTTCTAAAACACTGTGAAAGTGATTGACAGGTACACTTTTGAAGATGGTCCATTTTTGAAAAGTGCACTCATTAGTGAAAATAACGAGAGGACCTGACTGAGAAAATAACAGATATGTCCACTGAACAAAATGAATATTCCTTGATTCTAAGAGACGTTGAATAACTGCTGGGGTTTTATAAAGAATAAAGCTTATTTTTGGCTTAGATTAGGTGATTGGTTTAGGTCTTTAGTCTCGATATTTTTGAATAGATTTATTTTTAATATAAATTGTACTGAAATAAGTTATGCAGACAGAAAATGTATATATATTAGCACATATAAAATTCTGTGAATTTCCACAGAATGAATACATCCATGGCACTTGAATTTCATCGAAAACACACATACACACGATTTAATTTGTTTGACCACACTTCTGAGAAACAGGGAAAATTATATCCTCATTTTGTACGGATTTTTTTGTTTTTCTCAAAAAATGAATCTGAAATAAAAATGCATGTCTCTAGATCCCAAAATTACTCTTCCATGGGTTATTATCCTAAGACACTAAAACAAATTGTGGTAAGCAACTGAATACCTTTTCAAGTTTGGAATGTGCCACTCTTATGTTAAAAGTAATCTTACTGATGGCTAAAAAGAACTAATGAGCCATTGTTACACAAAAGAGACACATTGGATAGAATTTTCTGGAGTTGACATTGACTCACTGAGCAAATAACTTAACATTTGTGACTCAGTTTCTTCATTCCCTTAGGAATTTCACAGTCTCAAGCTTGTAAAATGAACTGGAACGTTTGTAGCCTCTTCATTTCTTCTTGTTTTGCCAAGGGCAGGAGAAAAATGTGAAATTAGTTTAACTCTTTATGTTCGTGTAAACTACAACCATGAAGTCAATGGTCAAGAAATGAATGGAAATCTCTAATCTCAAATTTGTCAAGATGAGTCTTGATCATGTTAATTCTGCTCAAGGTTTTTCTCCAGTGCTTAGCCTTTGCTTGCTTTTTTGGTCAGGGGAGTCCATGATCCTCTACTACATGAAATGGAAGCAACAGCATTAAATATGTTGATAGCTAAAACCAAAATGACTTCCTCTCATTTCCTCCAGAAATCTAAGGAATTCGGTTCTTTAACTCCATTATTAAACTATGTAACATCAATCAATTTTTTTTCAATCAATTTTCTTAAAGTAACTTGTTATTTCACTAGTTAAATTATAAAAATTCCATAGAGTTAAATGCATATATTAAGAAAGTGGAGTTTTATAACTTAATAATATAATTTCAAGGTAGGAAAGAAATTAGTTTACTAATTTAGTTTTATTACTGAGATAAAGGAACTTATTTGGAAATGCCTAGGTTGACATTGATTTAAGGATTTAGTGCTGTCCACCAAATGGGTTAAGGTTATGCAAATGAAGTGAAGTCATTATATTGTCATCTGGGTAAAATGACTGCTATGCAGGGCACCAACTCCCACATCTTTCCCTTTCACTGTCACAGTGGGATAGGGAAAGTACCTATTCCCATTTGTTTCCATGGGTACCTGAGGAAACAAAGACAGATTTCCAATTCTTTCATTCTCTCTGACTCTCCCCCCCTCCTCCCTTCTCTTTTCCTTTCCTCTTTCTCTTTTTTCTTAACTAGAGATAGTACTAAGATTTTTATTTTTCCTGAAAGCTGTTAAAACATAAATCTTTCATATGAGAAAATACAAATCATAAAACCAGGAGGAAAAAAAGAAAAGACTAGCATCTGATGTGTTCAACAACTCAGACTAGTGATGAGCCTCCCTTCCTTCCCATCCTCCCTCTCTCCCATCCTTCCCTCTTCCCTCCTTTCCTTCTTTCCTTCCTTTCTCCCCCCTCCCCCTTCCTTCCTCCCTACCTACCCTCCCTCCTCCCACCCTTCTCCTTCTCCTTCCTTCCTTCCTTCCTTCCTTCCTTCCTTCCTTCCTTCCCTACTCTCTTCCTTCTTTCAATATTTATTGAGTGCCTACTGGTTGTCAGAGAATAAATGAATACTTTTCTCATAGAGATTCATCTTTTTTCTAAACTTTTCCTTCTGTACTCTTGAATAATTTTGAAAGTCTTGTATACTTTGAGGCCTTCAGTTTGCCTGGCCACCATGGTCTTGACTACGAACCTTTGAGGATGTGAAGATATTCTAATTGTTCTTATACAAAAGCGATGTATTACAGAAACTCAGATTTTTTTTGGAAATAATAAATTTGATTTTGTCATATGTGCACACACCACATATTGTATATAGTTTAACAAAATAGCAGATTTTAAGGAAAATACTAAATATTTTTATATTCTCAAAAAATTTAATAAAGTAGTACTTTGCTCATTACCAAAATTTCTTTAAGACAAAACTGTCTAAAGCAGCTATAAACATGAGTATCGGATCCCATAGGGCTTTAGAATGGAAACTTTTGAACATTAAATTTCCTCTTCAAAATCTTACCTATTTCATGAATGACTTTGACAAATTGCTATTAGTGTATTTTAAAATAGTTTAATAATTTTATATTTCAATTCCATAAAATAAATTATAAAAATATTTAAAGAAATAACCAATAAAAATCTACTTTTTCTCTAAGCCAGCAGATGGGGATGTTGGAGAAAATATTGTTCTTTCATAAAACTGTTGCACACACTAAATACCTTTTGAAACATTGTAAACACATTTATTTACAGAAACTGAAAAAACATAAATGGCATTTACCTTGAAAAACTCTTAAAATGCTATTTGAAAGAGATCTAAAGTGCCTTATAAAAAGAGTGCCTTTGATTTTATACAGATTATCTTGAATATCCTCGTAAAATTGATTAATATAATAAGTAATAAAGGCATCCAAAGACAGCATTGATTGTCAATGCTCTCAGAAGAGAGAGAATTCTAAAATTTTATTTTTTTGGCTTTTTAACCTTGACTCTTCAGATATCATTTTTAAGGGGTATTTCTTATCATTGAATTTTCATTGTGAATTACTGAAATTCTGTATCTGTTTTCACTGAATTAATTCATGTTTGCTAAACCGTTATTGCATTTTGCATGAAGGCAACTGTGAGTATGTATGTATATGTGTGAGTATGCATATGTTTATGTATAGTTATAGATGGGCTATCATGTCTTGCCATTTTTAATGAGGCAATTCCTAAAACCTGGAGTTACCAACATAAGCAAAAATATAACAAAACTAGAATCAACTTGGATGCTATTAAGCCAAAATTAGAATTCATGGTGTGAGGAAAACCATGAACACATGTACCTGAACCTAATACCCTACACCTGGTGGTGTAAATATTGTTTTGGTCAGTTGGACGTTACAAAGAAATAGCTCCTGATATGTAAGAATATTTAATTTGTCATTAGGGTTTTTTTTTGTAGTTTAACTTTCATACTTCACTTATCACAAGAGAATTTCAAGAAAATGATACATTATACTAAACAAATCAAAGAATCGCATCAGTTGAAACATTCTATTTTAGGATAAGAGAAATTAAGTATTTAAATAAAAAATATAATATGAAATGATAGAAACTTAACAAGAATTTATTCCTGTGCTACTCCTCTTTGAGGTCTTGCAGGCTTAACCTGCTGACTCAAGAGGTATGGAGCATTTCCGTTTCACATCAAACCTTTAAAGTGATAAGGTCATTGCACTGTGACATTATGACAATAGAATGCTGATTCATGCTCAGATCTCAGATCCTCTCATAGTCTCTTCCAGTAACACTGTAAAAACTTTTGAACTTCCCCTAGAGCCCCCCAAATTTTAAGGAAGGCTGAAAAGAAAGATTGTTTCCTAATTATCCCAGCATGTATTGCTGTATAATTGAGTTTTCAGAGAATATGTTTTTTTTTTTCCTTCCTCTTCCTCCTCTTTGTCCTTCCCTTTTTAAAAAAGTCAATGGAAATAATCTGCAGAGCAAATGCAGGAAATAAAATTTAAATTTAAATAGAGGTTTTTTTTTTTTTACGTGAACAAAGGACACATTACACAGAGCTAAAATCTCCTATTCCATTTAAACATTTTATTGGGATGGTAATGGCCACTGGATAAATAAAGTTTACTTTCCTCTTCTTTTTTTTCAACTGGATTCTACTGAAGTTTTCATAGATATTATTAAAATATTAGCTCTTTTATTATGGCATTTTTCAGCCAAAATTTCTGAGATTTTTCTCTAATGCTTTGAGTAACTAATTGTCAAACCTGTTATATGACTAGGTCTCTTCAATACAATAGGGTAATTCGTTGTTGAATTCAAAGTTAAAATTTCAAAGTCCCCCCCTGATTTAAAACATTTCAAACATCAAAATGTTTTTCAAAGCTGATTTTTCTAATTTGGAAAAAAAAAAAGATGAATATGGTTCTCACCGTGGTGTTAAGAATCTGACACCTATTATTTTTCAGTACTAGTCAATTCATTTTGTCATTTTTGATAATTTTAATTTATAGAATGATATCATTTAAAAATTAACTTTGGTAATGAAAATGTGGCCTTCTTAAAGGAGGCAGGATCTTGCCATTGCTATCTTTGTATCCTTCAGAAACCCTAGCCTAGTTTTTAGTGCACTGAGGGACTTAATGATTATTTATCTATTAGACACATTAATATTATAGCAGATTTTCTTTATTATAGAACTATACTTTTTAAAGTCAGAATTTTTCTTTTCCTCTCCATTTTGGTTTCAAAAGAAACAGTTTACTTGGTGTCTACCTCATATCCTATTTAGATGGAGGTGTAATATAGTTTTCATTTTCATCTACGAGCTAGATTTGTTCAACGTGATCGTCATTATTCCTTAAGATACATTGCTATACATGAAAGAAATTTGTTGAAGATAAGTAGAATATAAAGAGGATTTACAAATGCTGTTTGGATGATGCCAAAGCTAAGTTGCTAGTGGTTAGAATGCAAGAACTCCATTATAAAGGGTCCTGAGAGTTATGGGTGTGCTCAGCTTCCATTTTAGTTTTGGATTTTTCTCAAAATGTGACTATATATATTCCTTGAATGGCGACAAGATTGTCAGACTCCCCCACCCCCACAATATAATACATCACAATTTTCTGTTAGTCTTTTCATGCAAATTTTTTAAAAATACCAAATTACAATTTTTTTTTCTTTTAGCGGATATCTCAGAATGAGGAGTTTATGGACACAGTTTCTTGTTGTGGACCAGTTGCTCTAATATGTGTGCTAATGTGTACGATTTTTTTATATGCATGCTTTTTTTTTACCTTGAGGATTTATTTTCCAGTAATTTAGTTATGTCCCTTTTTTATTCTATGCATAATTTACTTCAGCAAAAATCCCGCAACTTGTTATTATAGACTTTTAGTTTTTGTACATAAATTAGCTTATTGAAAAAATCATTTGAAATGCTTACTACTGATTTGTAGCTTAAGGTCAAAGACAATTTTAAAATTGAGAGCCTTGATGTTTATAAGTGTCTTCAACTGGATAGAACAAATAGCTTTGGGAGAATACAGGTTCATTATAAGAAGGAAATTTATAAAGATAGTTTCTTAGATGGCTTTAATTTTCATACCTTTTCACATTTCTCAAATAAATGACACATGCACTCATCATAGTTTTACTATTTAGATTGTTCTTTTAAAGCATTTTAAATCATAGTGTTATATAGTTTATTTATGGGTTTGTTAATACCTTTTCCCCTCATTTTTTCAATATTTAAAATATGAGCATAAATTGGGTTGAACTAAGTGCCTAAATTTTAGCATGTCCAAAATGTTTTGAATATGTCATCACATTTTTTTCTATGGAATGTATTAACCCTTCATGTACAATTAATTTTAATTGATAAATACTGCGATACTCTTTAAAAAATATTCACTTATTTGAGAGAAAGAGCATTAGCAGGGGGAAGGGCAGAGAGACAAACAGACTCCCTACTGAGTGGGGAACCCAATGTATGGCCTGGATTCCAGGACCCTGAGATCATGACCTAGATCATGACCTGAGCGGGAGTCAGATGCTTAACTGACTGAGCCACCCGGGTGTCCCTGATATTAATTTATTTTATGGTCCTCAGGTACTTTCACACTGGTTGGATTTCAGTGAACCTCACAACATGCTCCTTCAATGCAAATATTTTTGGTGTTATATTTATAAATACGCAATTATACTGATAGAAATGATAGAAATTTGGTTATATAAACTGTATACAATAATATAATAATATATAATATATTACAATATTATATAATATATTAAATATAATATAATAATATAATATATAAACTAATATATTATGTAATATTAATACAATAATAAGCTGTATAATAAACTGTATGCTTATTATTAAAATATAGTGCAGTATTATCTGATTCTTCATCCTTTTAAGAGAATATGGCCTTAGTCGATCATTTCTAACTTCAACATAAATTTAATTGTTACATGTTACATAATATGTTACATAATATAATAACATAATATGTTACAAGTTACATAATTTGATATAAGAAAAGATTTTCTCAGCCTGTAAGCTTTTGCAGCTGATATTAAGGCTTTATGCTACAATCTTATTCTCTTTCAGATTTAGTTTTCAATTCTACTAGTGTTGGTGTTCAATTCATTGCAATTAAAGATGTCAACAATTTCATTATGTTTTTTATTTCTTATGCAAGACTAAAAGGATAGAACTAAATACATATTTTGAGATAAATATCTTCAGGGCAAGGGGAAAAGTATTTCTTTTTCTTTATTATAAATTGAAATGCCAGGTTTCTTAATATGTGGGAAGGAGGCCATGGAAAAGCAGGATAAGCTCCAAGAGGCAGTGTAATGTGGTGTACTAGGTAGGGCAATATGACTGGAAATCCTTTTTTGAAGCTTCTCTTTGGCTTGGAGTCCTCCAATTTGTAAGTCTATAGTCAGTCTTCATGTATACTGGCATTGAACTACTACAAAATGGTGAATTCTTACGTTAATATTACTTTTGACAAATATTAACTACTTCCAGAGAGAGACAAGAAGGAAAAGAGGCGGGCCCCTGGGTGGCGCAGTTGGTTGAGCGACTGCCTTCGGCTCAGGTCATGATCCCGGAGTTCCGGGATCGAGTCCCACATCGGGCTCCCAGCTCCATGGGGAGTCCGCTTCTCACTCTAACCTGCTCTCTCTCACTCTCTCTCTTTCCTAATAAATAAATAAATAAAATCTTTAAAAAAAAAAAAAGAAGGAAAAGAGGCATTATGCATCCTTTTATGCAAAACACCAATTTTAAACACTTTATCATTCTGAACTGGTAAAAAATTCATCTTTGGTAATTATGAGGTAAAATTCTGACTAAAAAGTTTTGAAAAACATTGTAGATAAAAATATGTAATGTGGCACATCCTACTAGACTTTGAATTTGGTGGGGGCATGCACTGAATCATAATGAACTTGACCTCCTGCTTGGGGTACCTGAGACATTGTAGCAACTGAACAACTGCTTGATAAATGCTAATAGGGTTCATCAGTAGAACACAGAAAAATTTGTCTTTTAGTGTGTTACCCTGAGATGATATAGTCTATTTCTTTAACATCTAAATAATATTTTAACAATCCTAGATATATTTAAAGTATATTAGCATCTTAGAAGAATATTCAACAAATTTCTTTTAAAGATTTTATTTATTTGAGAGAGATAGAGCGAGCGAGTGAGAGCACAAGCAAGATGAAGGACAGAGGGAGAAGCAGGCTCCCCGTTGAGCAGGGAGTCCAACATGGGGCTTGATCCCAGAACCCTGGGATCATGACCTGAACCAAAGGCAGATAGATGTTTAACCAACTAAGCCACTCAGGCACCCAAATATTCAACAAAATTAATAAACGATAATCCACAAACAATATATAATTTTTGTCATTAAAGTTATTTAAAAATTCTTTAAGGCCATTTTAGCACTGAAATACTGAACATAATGAGTAGTTTCAATCAGAAAAATAAGGATTATAAGGTATAGGATGATCGGTTTGGTCAATATATTTGAAAATATTGTCCTATATATTTTCACGATACTGACTTGGAACATTTTTAACTTACTCCTCATGGGCTTCATGTAAGTTATTTATTGTGGATTACAGATATTTAGAGGGACTGTTTTCAATGATTCAGCTACCACAGAAATAGCTCCTACAACTCTAGAGTTGGAGGAGGGGCTTCCTTTAAAAAAAAAAAATCTCTCACCCCAAGCCTTTGGCAAAGAAAGTTCTGGAAGCAATTATCTCTACGGGTGGCAGGAAAGGTATATGGTTTGCTAGTTTTTCTTGAAAGATACATTGCAACTTCTGTCATGATTTTTCTTTATTCGTGTCTTGTGAGGGATTGAAAAATTTCTATCTTATTTTTAATTTCTGTAGGAAATGGAGATGTTGAGCTTTATAATTCCCAAGCACTTTCACAATTTATAGCTCCATTTGTTTTAACATGTTTTTAGTTTTTACGGATTTCTGGTGTTATTACTGATTTACACATGGAGAAGAAATTTTGGGAAGAAAGGCAACAATTCACAGGGAATATCAAGGAATGATAAAGTTTTAGTTCTTTGATGAGAAGGACTATAAATCTTCATCTTTATACTAAGAATACAGACAAGTCAAGGATTGTCATCTTAATGATAAACACACGCTCTTTGTAGCCCTGATAGCATGGAAGACAGAATACCATTGGCTAGGAACCTGAACTTGGAACCAAACTCTAATGTCACTCTTAAATGAGTGACATTAGACAAATTTAATCTTGGTAAGTCTCAGTTTCCACCTTTGTAAAAAGGAATCATACATTAGAGGATTGTTTTGAAGATACACAGTAGGGATAAAACATTACATACTATGGTGCATCTCAGTGCATGAAAATTAGTGAACTTTTACTATTACTTACTATGTCAGGATCTTTAGGTAGTTTTGTTGTGTGTTGATATAAGAGGTGAGAGATAAAGAAGAATGTATTTCTGGTTTCTTGTTAGAATTTTTTTCTACTATTTGTGCACCAGGGTATAGCATATGTTGTTTCATGGCAAAGAAGAGACTAACAAAATAAACCACATAAACCACTAAAAGTTATGTTTGGTGCACTAAAGTATGAAAATGATTTTTAAAAACTGAGGAGCCAAAACGCGAGTGATAACACAGTTTTCCCTTTGTAGCGTATCACTTACATTTAGGATGTCAGCAATTTGGAACTCTTTTATCCCTGGTAGAACTTTCAAGCACATAATTAATATATCATTTGATATCTTTTTTGAACTGTGCACAATATAGATTCCTAATGTTTTATTTCACTTAATTAAATTATATTTATTTAAATCAAAAGCGGTCAAGAGACCAGAGTTTGAAATCAGGCAAATACGGGTTTGAATATGATCAGTAGCTTTATGATACAAAAGCATTTTTTTTTCTCTTTGTAGGATGAGGCTGTTTCCTCCTCACACCTGATATTATTGGAAGTTTAAATGGGAAAATATATGGCCTTGATTAGCTTGTTGTAAATGATCCAAATATTCCTTTCCTCTGTGTATCCTAGCCCTTTACTGGGAACTAAACAGCAGGCTCAAAGCAATGGAGGAGAAAAAAACTCTTGCCTTCAAAGAGCTTATGTATTTGATAGCTTTGTATTTATGTGTAACTTTCATCTTTTCAAAGCAATTCAACACTTGTTTGGTCTTTACTATAGGTAGGTCTGTAAAATTTATAGGTTAAATGGAATTATACTGATTTAGATGATAAAACAGTAATTAAGTGAATTGTTCTAAGCAACTGCAGGTTTATGGAGGAGCTCTTGCCTGGAAAACAAGCGTGCTGCTTCCTGGGCTAGAGCCTTTCCCCAGTCCTAGGTGACAGTGAAGCTAGAGTATTAAGATGAGCAGATGTCATTTTAAATAATGACTCCAAAATTTACTAGTCATGTGACTCTGTATATATCAGCTAAGCTTTCTAATCTTTTTTCTTCCTCTGTAAAATGAAAGTTATTGTGATACCTGCCTCATAATATAACTGTCAGATTTAAATGGTAATAGTTGCCCAATATAATATAGTGATTAATTATTAATTTTAGTGGTTTCAATCCCCTTAGTGTTATTAGTCACATATACTTGGCTCTATCCTTTTATTTTTTAAGATTTATTTATTTAACTGAGAGGGAGAGAGAGTGAGCAGAGTTGGTGGGGGAGCAGAGGGAAAGGGACAAGCAGACTCTACGCTGAGCACGGAACCAGACGTGAGACTCAATTCTAGGACTCTGATATCATGACCTGAGCCCAATGAAGAATCAGACACTTAACCAACTGGGCCGCCCAAGTGCTCCTAGGCTCCATCTTTTTAGATGCATGAAAGAGAAAGTAGCTAAGGAGAGCTAAGTTAGTTCTCTATGTAATTTTTAAGTTAATAAGCTTCTTTAATATGGCCATCCAACTAATATTAGTAACTAGGGTTTTATTCTATTATCATTTTAGGAAACTGGTAAATATGCACTCCTTACAGTAATTTTAGGGTGTTCTTGATCTACAAACCTCCCCAAAATTCAGCAGATAAACAGAAGGAACTGAAAATCATGAGTAAGTTCACAAAGATCATGAATTAGTAGATTTTGGTCAGCTTTAATTGTGACAATCTAATTTTATTCAGTTACCACTTTTAACATCAATATATTTGAACAAGTAAAACTGATGGTAGATATTTCCCATGAATAGCACGACATTAAACACAGGGCATGTTCACTGTGACTTCTTTTCTGTGGATCAGTTATCTGCAATTTGCTGCTGGTTTCTCAGCCCATTGTCATCTTCCTTACAAGTTCCTTCCTCAACATGAGTAAGGGAGGCTTTCTTTTCCTGTTCCTGTCTCAAAAATTGAAAAACTCTCGAATAATTATTTGTCTAAAGACCACTTCTTTTGGAGAATGGACAGACACTTTTTTAAGGGGATGTAACCACTGACAATAAGTAAAAATAAGGAAATCCCATAAATGAGCTAAAATTTTTCTTTGTTTACAAACTATCCATTACGTCATTTTGCATTGACTTTCATTAACATAATGTTGCCTCATATTGCAGTAAACAGCATGTGAAGTCTTTAGTGTAGTCAGAACTTGGATCAAAAGTATTTTTTTTCAAAGCAGATCCATCTATTTACAAGATACAGTTATATCGATGCCTTTTGATTTGGACCTGAGGTAGAATGCATTGGATAAAAGTCAAATGCTTATCTTCAAAATACTTATGTGTACTTTGTTAGTATGTGTCAAAACATCATGGAATTTTTTTCTTTCTTTACCTCTTTTCTCAAACTTTTAGTAGACATCTGTTGTATGCCAATCCCTCGATGATATCTGTGGTAACAAAGGATGATAATGTTTCTGTATTGGAAATTATTCATGGGTCCAAAATATTTTTTTATGGCAAAGGTAGTAGTTATTCTAGGACAGCTAGGTGATTTTCTTATTATGTTAATGTGTATAGTGTAGTCATGCTTTCTAGACTGTTTATAAATATTATGAAGCACTTTGGAACTAGATTTGAATCTTAAGAGTAGAAATGGTAATTCCAAAAATTGTGAAGAGAACATAAAATGGTCCTGAGGGAAGCTGAAAAATAATGATCTTGTATACTGAGTTAGAATATACTGTTGAAAAATAGGTGGCCAAATGAGGAACTAGTGATTCTAATTATAATGTGACTTGAGGATCTGTCAAAAAGAATTATAACTTTTGAATCAGATTGGAAATGATAATTTATATTTTATTTTGCATGATTTTGTTTTTTTCCTTCTCTGCCCAAAGTTTTAAGTTGTTTGAACTGACATACACTATGGAAATTGCTGGGTGGTCTTTATATAAATTAATTAGATGTGGGTTATGTTATATACTTATCATAAATGCTATTTAGCTTGTTACTGAAGAAACTAGTTACGATTTTTACAATAGTAAGTTTTATAAAATAGTTAAAAATGTTGATATGTATAGTTATTTCAAATAATTTGAACTAATAAATTACTAGCTCCCCTACAATGTTAAGACAGATTTTATAAAACTAAACTTTGATTATTACAGCAGTTTGAGTATTTTGGTGGCTCAGTTGGTTCAGTGTCTGACTCTTGATTTCAGTTCAGGTCATTATCTCAGGGTCATAAGGTTGAGCCCCACTCAGGGGCTGAGCCCTGTGCTCAGCAGGGAGTCTGCTTAGGATTCTCTCTCTCCCTCTTCCTTTGCCCCCCACCCCATGCTCATGCTCTCTTCTCAAATAAATAAATCTTTAAAAAAATTGATGTGGTTTTAATGTATAGAAAAAATATAAAAGAATTAAAATATTTGTGAATAATAACATTTTGGAATTTTGAATTACTTAAAACTTAAAATGGAAAAATTAGAATTTAGATTCTTAAGGTCTTAATATTTTAAGGTTTAAAAATTTTGATGAAAGTAACTCTTGCACGTGGTCATTTTTTAAACACTACAAAAGGGAATATAATAAATATTGAGTCTTTTTCCCTCCCCCAATTCCACTTCTTTCAGATTATCACCATCATGGTTTCCAGAAATTCTAGTATAGCATGTGAACTATGCTGTCTGTATCTTGATGACTTCCAACTTAACAAAAATTGGAGCGCTTTTGCACAGTTTCTGCAGTTTCCTTTTTCTCTGTAGTTCTTGCATCGTATTCTCTGTCGTTATGTAGCCGTCTTTTGCTGATGCTTTTTTTCAACCTTTTGCTATTTTAATATCACGTGCAAATGAGTTTGCAGAATAGATTCCTTGTAAGTGGAATAACTGAGTCAAAATGTGTTTGAATTTGAAATTGTGCTAACTGTCCAAAAAAGGTATCTCAATTTATAATCCTACCTACAGGGTATGAGTATGCCTATATTCCCCTGATCTTACTGATAGTGTGTCCACTGTGTTCATATTTAATATTTTAAATATTAAAATTTTTAAAGCTTTGCCATTGGTATTTAATTGCTTACATCTACAATGAAAACTTTTTATTAATGCTAAAATTTCTTAACATTATTACTTGTTCCTGTGCGCATGTATGTGTGTGTGTGTGTCTGTGTGTGTGTGTGCACCCATGTACTTATTCCTAACTTTGCCCAGTTTTCTGTTGGGCTGTGGATCTATATTACTTATGTATACATATGATAAAGTAACATATATTTTGTTGTGTTATGTGATTATTTTTGTTTTTTTTAAACTGCTTATGATTTTTCAGAGTCAAAATTTCAGTTCGTGGTTTTTAAGAATATAGATATTCTTATATTTTAGTCAAATTTAGAAATTGTTTATTATTGCTGCAGGATTTTTGTGCCTTGCTCAGCAAGACTTTTCCCACTTAAAGTTATTTAAAGAGAAACAACTGCTCATTTTTAAAATTAGTATCCATCCTATTTTGGTTTCATGATTCAGAATAAATCTTTGATTCATTTGCATTTATTTGATATAAATACTAAAGTAAGGCTGTAGCTTTCATTTTTCGTTGATGAGGTTAGCCAATTGTCACAACATAGGATACTAAAAAAATGCATTTTTCCCCTTGATTTGAAATGCCATTCTTGAGTAAACAATTCTTTTAGGAGTTAAAAAACAAACAGGGAATTCACCCAGAAAATGAAATAAGCAAGACTGAAACTCTATTACAGACAAAGGAATGTAAAGTAATGCAAGAGACTTCTTTCCTGAATAGTGCTATTCTTATAAATTGTGCTTTTGTGTCACTGGTCTCAGACCAATAAAAGAAGATGTCAGATTTTGAACATTAACTGAGCCCAGAGGGATAAATAAAGGATTTTGTTATGTTTTTTGGCTTGTGTCACAGCACTAATATCACATTAGTGGACTGCTAGTTTTGCATATTTCTCTGCCTATAGCAAGGTTTAAGTAATGGGTTATGATTATGACTTGGCTTTTGAATATCACTTTGAAATTATTCAGTGTAGCAATCTATACACAAATAGAAGATTAAAACTAAAGACCGCAATCCATACGCAATGAAGAAAGGTGAAGGAACTCAGATATGCATGGTTTTATTAACTAATATATAGTTTCATCCTCAATTTGTTGTAAGAACTAGTTATGTAGTCTCTCTAAAGCCAAATATCAAGCTATTTATGATATAAATCTCATTTAAGCTGGAATGCTAAATAAAACACTAACCTGTCTCTTGCATCACAAAATACTTTTGACTTGTCTTTGGTGTATGACATACATTGTATATTTTTGGCCAAACATCAGGGAAATTTATAAATCTTTAACCACCACACTATGTGGAAGTTTGAACTTAATGTGGTTAAGTTCATTTTCCGGCATACATTTTCTAATACATGTTCTTCCCATAATCATTAAAATGAGAAGATTTTAACTTTTTTTTTTTTGAAGATTTTAACTTTTAAGATAATGATTTTATAAAATATATTTCTTTAAATTTCTGGAAGACTCGAGTCATCTATTTATGTCTTAATATATCTTTCAATCAATACAGAACATACCTGGGTGAAAATAAAAAAAAATGCATGATAGAACTGCAGTGTTAATAATTATTTATGGTAACAGTCTTAAAAAATTAAATGTTTTATAAACATTGGTTTAGTCTCATTTCTTCCCTCACTCATAAAGGCAAAGGAAAGTGAGGAAGAAAAAGCCATTTGTTGCCACTCTGCTAAAAATGGGTGATGAGCCATGAAAGGGTGTACCTAATACCTTTCTGGTATCATAATGGAGCGGAATGAAGGTAGACCAAGATGGTAGATTTTTCAAGAAGGCTCCATGGAACATGGAACACACAGTCCCTGTTCTGTTTCAAGGGATTACTTCTGTTTTTCTTTTGCCGTACTTCCACTTGTGTCCAACTAGCTATTAATAGATGTCATAGTAATTTTCTGTTTTGCTTTAAAGCCTCACGGTTTGTATTAGCTTTCCACTTATTTTTAGTTTTCTTTGCAAATTTATATTTCAAAGCACTCAATCATATTTGTCTGTTTCTGTTCATTTTTATTTATTTCTAAGTTTTTTTCAAGCCTCTTGTGTGTCGTAATTTTCCTGAGGTGAATCTAATACAGGACATGTTTATTTAATATTTTTCTAAATCTAAAAAAAACAAAACAAATGAATAAACAAAAAGTAGAATCAGATAGACCTGTAAATACAGAGAACAAACTTGTGGTTGCCAGAGGGGAGGTGGGTAGGGCATTGGCAAAATGGATGGAGGGGAGTGGAAAACACAGGTCTCCAGATAATAGAGTCACTAAGTCCCAGGAATAAAAGGCACAGCATAGAGAATGCAGTCAGTGGTATTGGAATAGTGTTGTATGGTGGGTGACAGATGGTGGCTACACTCGTGAGCATAGCGTAATTATAGAGAAGTTGAATGACTATGTTGAACACCTGAAACTAATGTAACATTGTGTGTCCACTGTGTTCATATTAAAAAAAGAAAGAAAAAAATTTCCTCCAAAATTAATATAAAAACTTTCTGAAGCACCGATGAGAATGGTTTTCCTAATTATAAAAGTTACATATTAAGAAATCTAAAAGAAAATGAAAAGCATCACTAATTTTAACCAAGAAATATCACTTAATAGTTACGCGTGTTCTTTTATAGTGTTTTTGTACATGAAACATTCTTGGATGGCAGTAGACATTTGTACACTTAATTTTCATAGCTTCGTAATATTCATCCCCATAATTTAGTTCATCATTTTCTTATTTTGCAGATTTTGTTTGAATCCTTCTTTTATCCATTATCAAATATCGCTGCAGTTGAAAACCCTTCTGCATATGCATTTTCCCTCATTTCTGATGACTGAAGTGTAATTACAGGATCAAAGGCCTTAAAGCATTTAAGTATTTCTGATATACACTAAGGAAATTCATACTAATTTATAATCCTATCAACAATCTATGAAAAATCTCATCTCACAGAAAAATCCTCTTTTTCAATAAAAGTTTTTCATGCTTATTACACATTTATGTTTCTTTTTTCTTAAATTGTTTAAGATCTTTTGCTCAGTCTTCATCGCCATCTTGGTATTTTTTCCCATCGACTTGCAGGAGTTATTTATCCAAGATAACTGCGGCTAGAGAAGATGGGGCTAGGGACTTGAACATCCATTAATTAAACGCTTTGGCCCAGACAAGGTCCGTGCTACTTCACCTTCTGTGTTGTTGGTTACAGCTGTTCACTTGGTCATGCACAACTTAAGACGATGCACACTAATTTCTTTTAAAATAATGTAAAAATAATAACAATAAAATAAAACTGTTTATCATAGTTATATGTATATATATATGGCTTTGGTGGATATTGATTTCTAAGATGAAAATTGTATTTTCTTAGAACTTCGAAGGAATTACACATTTATCTTCTATCATCAGATATTGTTGACAAGTCTAATTCTTATATTTTTTTTGTATGCATTTATAATTTCCTTTCTTGAAGCTTTCAGGGTATTCTTTATCTTTAGTCTCCTAAAAATTCACAGTGATACACCTGTATGGAAATTGTTTTTTCCATCCTACTCAGCACTCAATAGATTTTCTTCCTTGAGATTTGGGAAATTCTTAGTCATTATTACTCAGAGGATTGTCCCTCTTCCATTTAATTATTTCTTTCTAGATAGCTATTTAGGTTGACTTTTTGCTTTCTCATTTAGAATTTATTTAATATAACATAACATAAACATTTGGAAGTAGTCCATCATCAGATTTCTTCATATTATACCTTTAAACATTATTTTTACTAGTATAATGCAATTAAAATAAATCTCATAGCACTCATTTCACTATATAGAACATCAAACTAATTCTGAGGTTGTCCTGAATGATTATTCCTATATTATGCTTAACCAGGTATTCATTTTTTCCCTTCCTACTTATTGCATGACTATTTAAAAATACAGCTTTTGTAGTATTTTGGAAACCTAGGAATCGCTGGGTGAGAGAAACATATTTGTGAGTGATGATGGAAACAATAAAAAAGCAAAGACTAAACATTAAAATGAGGGAAACAGATGAGCAGGAAAATGTGAGCAATGACATTAATAATAAGAGGTATTTGGTTTGCCCATTTCACATTACTGATTCTTGTCTCATCTTGGTTGTTCCTTTTCTTGTTTTTAATTATAAGTTGTTTTTCTTTCCTCTTTGAAACAGTTCTATGAAACTTATATATTCACAGTTTTTATCTTTGCCATCTCATTCTCTTGAAGACCCTTTCTTTATGTTGGCAACATAGTGGAATATTTTCTATCTTTTTGATATTCATCTTAGGTATATGGTTTTTGAATTTGAATGTGATGATCATGAAAAGCTTCATTTCCAGGTTCTTATCTAAAAATCAGTGAGGTGAAAACTTCACCTATGTTTTAACAGGTGCATCACTAATTATCAAATATGAGTACTCAATAGAAAAAAATGTTAGACATATTTGATAGAAGAAAAAAACCCTGGAGATTTAAGGATTTTATTTTTTGTCAACCTTTTTTTGTCCTTTTCTTTGTTGATAATGGAGACCTTCGCTAGCCTCAGAAAATAAAAGTACACTGAAAAAGTCACACAAATGATGCATTAGTGGATGGAAGAAAATGCAGTTTATTAAGTAATTTTTTGTTTTTTAAAGAAAATTGGGAGGATTGATTTGTATCCTTTCTGATGACAGAGGTACTGGTGAGATTGCTAGTCTCTCTAACTCATCCGAAGAGTTTAACATCTCTTCCCTAAAATGTATCTATAGTTGATTCTCAATACATGTATCTGTAGTTGATTCACAGTAGTTATTTTCCGTAAAATTGCTGTGAACACCAAATTAGAGAACACTGAACCATTGCTCCTAAGGAAATAGACAGATTCTCGGGTCACAATGTTTCCCTCAACTGATTGATACATAACCTTCAATAGCTGTTTCTGTTTCAGACACCTTATTTAATACATATTGTTGATCTACTCATATTGAACGCATGTCTCAGCAGTTTATTTAACACATACGTTTTCTCAATAAGGCACATCACAGCCTTACGAATACTTGACAGTTGGGACCTGTCTTGGGACCATGTTCAGCATTATGCTTGGGCATTTTGCTTTTATTTATTTATTTTTAAGAATTTTATTTATTTATTTGATACAGAGAGAGAGAGCAAGTGACTGAGCCACCCAGGCACTCCCTATGCTTGGGCATTTTAAACAGCAAAATCACCAACAAAATGCATAAAAATGAAGAAAATTTGACACCAAATAAACTGTAAAAAGCAGATTTTATAGTGAGCTAAAACAAGAAGACGGAGTATTGTCCTGTTCAGTCTCATTTGGCATGTGTGTATTGGGCCTCTGCTCTGCATATGAGTGAATGACAGTGGAAGGGCTGCAAGTATTGATTTGGGGGTTACAAAGAAATTTTAGTGTGTAGGAGAATTTGCACGTGAAAAATCCATGAATAATGAAAATGGACTGTATTTGTTTGATTTGAGCCAATTTTGGCGATTCAAATAGTTTCCTATTTCTTCCTTTTAGTAGTAGTCTGATCGAATTGAAAGAATTTCACATCGCTTTGAAATGTTTATAATTACCTAGGCTGATAAATAACCTTGGATTTGAAGGGATGAGCTACCGACGTTACTTTAAACTCTGTGAAGCAAATTGAAAGGAAAAAAAAAATCCTAATTTCCACAAACTCAAGTTCGTGATGGCGCCACTGTTGGACAAAGCATTTTATTTTATTTCTGCTTTAAAGAATGTCCACGAAATGAGAAAGGTCTAGCTCCCAAAGGCATTAAGTTCCTTTGGGGTGTTTAAGCAGTGATTTTTGTGTTGTGTGTTGTAGGTTTTTTCTACTTATGTTTTGCCAGTCTTCTTACTGGGAAGGTCCAAGGGCCAAAGAAGACAGAGAAATGAGAAGGGTGCATGGCCATCCTGTGTCTCTGTGTGCAGCATGCACACCATTTGGCCATGTGTTGGGATGGATCCAGGCTTCACAAGGGGGTTTAAAGGAATCTAGGTACTGTTCCATCTCTTGTGAAGGATTTTTCTCCACCTTGAGGAGGTTGAGGTGAGGAAGACTGGAAAAGTGTACATCCTCATAGAACCCGCATTAAAACGGGGTGAGTGACAAACCGATCAACAGAAAAGAGGCAATTATAGGTTGGGTTGCAGGCTTACATGGTATAAAGGAACTCAGTAGGGATACATGATGGAGGAACTAGATAAGACAGTATGTTAGGTGCATTCCTGGGGGCAGTGAGACCTAAGCAGGCCAGAATCAGCCTGAAGGATGAAGGACAGGGGGAGGAGCATTCTTGGCAGAAGGCACAGGAAGTACAAAGGGCCTGAAAGAGAAAAATCTTGGTGTGATTACTCTTCAGGGGAAACCCAGAGGAGTTGCAGCAGGGTAAGAAAGCCAGAGAGTGGGCCAAAGAAGCTCGAGGGATCAGTACAGGAGGCAAAACACACAGTTTTTTGTAGATCATGGCAAGAAGCATATGTGTTAATTTATGATTTATGCATACTCAAGATTCATATATATCTCAGACTAGAAGGTAAACAGTAAAAAGATCTTACCCCTTAATAATTCGGCTTTATCAGAGTGAATGTCAGCAAAATTATTGAATAGGAAGAAGCAAATACTATTTCCATACTTGTGAAATCATTGTCAGATGACAAAATTACTTTCTTTTGATTGGATTTCGGTTTGCCTTTATTTTGTTCAGTATGAACAGCTCCCTAGAAATGTCTTAGGCAACAAAGAATTTCTATGCTTACGGGACTTCAGGTCTGTTGTACTGTGAATGGCCCTATATACATGAGGCTAGTGATATGACAGTTACATTGTAATTCAGGATCCTCAATGTTTGTCCCTTCATTGGTGCCACAACGATCTTCTAAACAAAGCATCTGTCATCTTTGACTTACCAACTTTTTCATCGTGAGAAACAGGAGATCACAAAGGGGGAAAGTCTGGCCTCCCGGGTAAGGGAGGGGTCACCATGTCCCTGTTTAGTTTTGTAGGCTGAGGCAGAATTAGTTGCTCGTGGTGAGGATGAATGAGGTCATCCCTGAAGCCATATTGGAGGCTCCATGAATATTCTCCCCTCTGAAAGCAAGTGTGGCGAGAAAAGTGAGATTTAATGTGCTCATCTGCTGATTGGTTCTCATTGTCTTGGCCAAAACATTATCATCTTTGGTTGAGAAAAGAGCTTCTTAAAAAACACATAATACCAGAAGGATTGCCATTTTCTAAAAATTTATATTTGCTCAATTCATTTGTCTAATAGAGCTACCTAGTGCATGAGGTATTTTCATACACTTTATTTTTTTTTAAGATTTTATTTATTTATTTGACAGAGAGAGAGATGACAAGTAGGCAGAGAGGCAGGCAGAGAGAGAGGAGGAAGCAGGCTCCCTCCTGAGCAGAGAGCCTGATTTGGGGCTCCATCCCAGGACCCTAGGATCATGACCTGAGCTAAAGGCAGAGGCTTTAACCCACTGAGCCACCCAGGCACCCCATTTTCATACATTTTAAAATGGTAGCAGAGAGAGTAAAGTTATTGCTTTGAGTAACCCAGACGCTCAATGGAAGCTGTGATTCTCAGTGTAATCCCCAAGGTCCACTACTGTTTTTATTTCCAGGTAATTATGGTGGTATCATGTACTTCAGTGTTTGTTTATGCTGCCAGGTCCAATATATGTCTGTGGAATGAACTCTGCTTTCCTTGTGAAAAACAAAACAAAACACTCTTCTTTCCCTTTCTCTTTATCTGGGTGATAATAGACTTGGAGTTACATGTCATTCAAAGGACTGGAATCCAGCCTAAGAACAGTCCCCTTGAGTCTTCTCCTATATGCCTCATTAAGATATTTATGCTTTCTGAATGACTGAGAACAGGGTTTCCTTGGGGGGAAACTGTTAAAACTCAATAACTTTATAAAATTGAAAGATGAAGAGACTTTTGTTGTATTACTAGAAACATGATAAGTGAAATGAAATCCAACGATAAAATATCAGGACCTCAGAACCCCGGGATGGATGCCTTGCTAAATAGTAAAGGCAATAAATTGTCAGTCTTTGGGGGATGCTTTCTAGGGAGAAAGATTTCAAGACCTCTCCTGATAGTCTATTTAATCACAAAGTAACTCTTCTTGTCAAGAAGTTCTTGTCTTATGTCTAACTTAATTTGTTTTACTGTAACTTAAATATCCTTTCTTTTATTCAACCCTTGAAAAAGAAGCAAAAAAACCAAAAAGATCCTCTGCTTCTCAGCATGATAGGACTCCACTTTCTTAAAGATGATAAATAAACAATTCATTGTTTTCTAAGTAAGGGACTCAACTCAGGCTTCTCCAAGAACATGAGTTCATTCTCTGGTTTATTTTTTTCATCAGATATAACTTCATTCTTATTTTATTTAAGAAAAAAGAACAGATCTGGTAGGTGCAATAGTAATAATTTCTAGCTAATTCTGATGATGGTTGAGGCATATATTCAAGATAATATATCTTTTAATATTGAATACATTCCAATATTACATTTAGTTTTGAAATGACTACATTATATTGATGATACTCATTCAATAAGGAGGTTAAGATCTTGCTGAGCTTTTATGTTTATGTTTTATTTTTTACTTTATTATTCCTGTGTTTGGTTAGGAATCCTAACTGCTACTTGTTAGCTATGTAATAGTGGACAGACTAATTAGCCTTTCTTGGCTTTAATTATATTATTTGTAATTATATTAATTACAAATAATAATAATAATATAATAATTATATTATTAAATATAATAATTATATTATTTTAATTATATTATTTATAAATAAGTGATATTGTCTCTGTAAAACTAGTTAATGACTTACTAGGAGTGTAGTAAGTGCTCAAAAAATGCAAGTTTTCTTTCTGAGTACATTTTATTTCTTATGTATTATTTGAAGTTAATACTTTTACCCATAGTGAAATAGGATGTTTGTTCAACTTCAGCCTATTTTCTTTTTTTTTAAAGTAGGCTGCATGGTGGACTTGAATGTGGGGCTTGAACTCATGACTCTGAGATCAACAGTAGGATGCTTAATCCACTGAGGCAGCCAGGCATCCCAACTTAACTTTATTTTTAATAAACACTTTTTATGATGTGAGCCTGCTCCCTCTATTTTAGTTTCATACTTTAGTGGTGATGTACTTCCTTCAACATAAATTATAGAATAGAAATCAGATTTATGGAGCTTGGTTTTCTTTTTACAAATTCACTTTGGAATCTGTTCAGGATTTACTCTTCTAAAGGGCTTTGAGCTGCATATCTTATTATGTCCTCTGTAATATCGAATATTGAAATTAGGATGATGTTATCTATAGTTGATATGCTACCTCTTTGTAGTTTTGTAGGGACTTTCACTTCTGGGTGAGAGCTGATTTTTCTTCTCAAAAATATTGAGTCATCATTATTTTTAATCTTCACTGTTTACTTAAGTGCTTTAGGAAACATGCTCTCATACTCTCATAAAAATATATTAAGTTTAAATCTTAATTTTTCATTTCTGTTTATTTTTACTCTGGATTTCTATATTCATGTGAGAACTTCTATAGAACATATATCACAACTAGTAATGAAATTTGAAAGCTGCTTCATTTTGCAATTGTAATTTACAATTACATTAATTATGCTTTAATTCATTTCCTTTCACAGTGGATGGGAAGATGTTTCTTGCCTCTTCCTTTTAGTCTGTCTCACCCAGATAAAGATGAAAGTGTGTAATACTTGGGACTCATCCGCAAGTTTCTATTACATGGCTGAAAATTGTGCCTTTCCACAATTGGCAAGTACTTTGCAGGAATATTTCCTGACAGGCCTTCTGAGGAAGCAAACCCAGAGTCATCTTTTCCCAGCATGTTACAAATGCGCTAGGAGGAAAAAGACAAACACACTAAAGATTTGACACACTAAATATATGTAGGATGTGGGTCTAGAAAATGCAGAGATTGTTATGATTGATGAACCTGGGAAATACCCTTTCTTTTGTGTTAATGTGGAAATAGAAGAAAAGAGGTAATGGGCATAACCTGTGACTCTTAAATTAGTAAGTCCAGAAATGTACCTAGCACGTAGAAGGAAGTCAATGAAGAATGGGAGATGAGGTCCAAAGAATGTCTGTTTTTGACTGTGTGGACATATACATAATCTTACAGCAGGACTTGTCACATTAGTCTAGAAATGGGACTTGGGCCAGACAGGTGAACCAGGCAACTGGAGCCGAGGGCAAGCTTGACTCCTGGCTGAGAGATTGTTTTGGGGGGAGGCGGGACACTTGCTGTTCTTGAGAGTCCTGGGGCAAAAGCCGAGATCAGAGCTATCTAACCAAAATGGAGACATGAGGACATTTCTGATTAAAAGGGAATTTCAGGTTTCAAAGCAGAACGGGGGCAGAGGGATGAATGTGCGGGAGGTGGATTTCAGAGAGCAGAGTTAGAGAAGCAGGCGCAGGCAGAAGCCGAGTCATCGTGCCGGCAGCACATACTCTTATCTGGAGGAAGCTATTGGGGCTTGACTCTGGATTACAGGACAGAGATGCCGGATCTTTGCTTTTCTTATCCTCCCTGGGAAATCACTCATTACTGGTTTATCAAGTTTAAGCTTTGCCTGGTTTGTACAATCCTCCCCTAACATTATGAACGCTTTGGATAATAAACTCTCTGTCCTAGTCAATATCCCTTTTCTTTCACAAATATTTTTAGTACCTCCTGTGTGCCAGACACTGTGTCAATGGGAAAGAAACTGCCCTCCAGGGGTCTGTAATCTAGGGGGTCACTTTATGGACCTCCAAGGATGTTTTAAAGTTCGTGAGCACTTCCTGATGAGTGCCTTCAGACTCTTCTCCAACTACTCAAGAGCTTGGCATAATCGAGATATACACAATTTTTATTTGTCAGTCATGCCTCAATAAAATGTATTATTTTAGGGGCACCTGGGTGGCTGAGTAATTAGGTGTCTGCCTTCGGCTCAGGTTATGATCCCACAGTCCTGGGATCCAGCCCCTCATTGGACTCCCTGCTAGAGGGGAAGCCTGCATCTCCCTCTCCTACTCCCCCTGCTTGTGTTCCCTTTCTAGCTCTCTCTCTGTCTGTCAAATAAATGAATGAAATCTTAAAAACTGTATTATTTTGTTATCATATTATTTATTTTATTATTAATGTTTTATTATATAATATAAATTATATAATAAATATAATATATAATATATATAAGTTTAGACACATCCTTTAACACAAACTCAAAATTCTTTTTTTTTTTAAAGATTTTATTTATTTATTTGACAGAGAGAGAGAGAGAGATCACAAGTAGGCAGAGAGAGAAAGGGAAGCAGGCTCCTCGCTGAGCAGAGAGCTCGATGCGGGGCTCGATCCCAGGACCATGAGATCATGACCTGAGCCGAAGGCAGAGGCTTTAACCCACTGAGCCACCAGGTGCCCCTTAATTTTTTTTAAAGATTTTATTTATTTATTTGACAGAGAGAGAGAGAGAGAGAGAGAGAGAGATCACAAGTAGGCAGAGGGAGAAAGGGAACAAACTCAAAATTCTTAACACAAACTCAAAATTCTCATGCACCATGAAGCTTTTCTGGAGCATTTTAATCTTCACTGTCCCAATGTCTTCAGAACTTCAAATCTATTTTAAGTATTTTGTGAAATTATAGACTTCTCAGGGCTGGAAGAGACCTACCATAATTTATTTAATTATTTTATTATATGGAGAAATGAAGCCAAAAATCAGGTCATTTAGGTAAGGTTAACACAGCAATTTACAGAAAGAGCCAATATTGTACCTAAAACTTCTGACTCTTACATCAGTCAGGTGTCTGGCAAAGAGCTGGGATATCGCAGATACTCAATGAATGATGGCTGTTATTCGCTAGGCATCAGTCTTGTTCCTCACCAGGTTATGGTTTCTTTAAGAATTGTGTGTGCTTTACACTAGGGTTGTGTATCCTGGATTATCAGCACAGAACTGAGCCAGTTGTAGATGCTAAGCATATATTTACTGATTAATTGTTAATGCAAACATCTTTCATATTGTCTTCATATGGAGGAAGTAGAAACCGTGAAACAGAACTACCACATCAATGTTAAGAACTATTATCATTGTGTCTTTACTGTGAAGAATATTTAGGTTCCTGAGCCTTCCAGTTCAGCAATGGGCATATGCTGGGGCTGTCACTCTAGTAAAATGATTATTGATTGTTTATATTGCAAAGAAGTGACTGTGGTGATCTGCAAATATTTTTAAAGCTGCCATTAAGCAGCCACTGCTCAAATTGGAATTAGTGATTGTGGGACTGCCAAAAATCATTGCACCCCACAGATCAAAGGAACATGGCTCCCTTTTTGTTAATAGCTATTTAAAGCTCCTAGCTTTAAGTTCAAGATACAATTTGAACTGCTTCACAGATAAAGAAGCCTTGTTCCAATGGAAAGCAGCCTTAGAAGCTTGAATCCCTATGTTATTAATGTTTTACTTGCCGAAGAATCTTCTTTAGTTGATATACGTCTGAACTTAAAGCAAATTATTGTACCTTATACTAAGGACTTAGGAAAGAGAATAACGAAGCTTTGCTCTATCCTAGCACTGGAGCACAGGGAGGTTGATTATTGCATCCTGGGGTGATACTTGGAACAAGACCCATTTTCACAGTTGAACAAATGTTAAAATGGCGAGTCTGCCTTTCTCCTCTGGCCAATGCATATATTAAATAAATGTCTAGAGATCTTTCTTATACATTCTAAAATAGGCCCATATTCTGTTTTGAAGATTTCAGTGGCTCCAGGCCCTTTTAACGCTTGCAAGATACAGATCTATATAGAAGGCAAAGGTGATAAAAATATAAAAGACGCATAAACACCTCTACTCCTAAGTTAAAACCCACCATTAAATCATGAAGGTCCTCTTGCTCCCCAGGAAAAAATAAATAAATAAGGAAAAAGATGTAATAACTGTGATACATAATAAAAATGCTTTCTCCACATAACATTTACAAAACCACAATCTTTTTATCTCCAAAAAAAAAATCTTCCTCAACTTACATACTTCATGATCCTAGGGAATGTCTTAGGACATCAGCACAGTTACTAGAAAGTGAGAGACAGTGCGTCTCACTATTCAGCTATGTTTGCTTTTCTTCCTGTTGTTCTCTGTGTTTCTGTCCCAACACCTAAATTTTCTCCATTTCACCATTTTCTTAGGGGATGAGTAGTATGAAGGAGTAAAACCTTAGAAAGAGAAACAGAAACCCAATTTCCTAAATTACCTGGATTTGATGCATTGTGGCACTTATCAAAAAAACCTTACATATCTTCCAGTTTTATACTCAGAAATGTCATCTTAAATGAAGGAAGGCAGTAACAACTAGGAGAGAGAGTTAAACATGTCATTGCACTGAGAGCGATGGAGAATTGTAGAAAAGAGATGTGCTGTGGAACAGGTCTTAAAATATTTAAAGCTTTTAAAAAATATTTTCTGACATGGTGGCTTATAAGAGAAATAAGGTCATCTTAGTATTCTGGGAGGGGCAGAACAAAACAATATGGATTCTTGGCTAGTCTTTTTATTATTTATTTATTTTAAAATATTTTATTTATTTATTTGACAGAGAAAGAGAGAGAGACAGCGAAAGAGGGAATACAAGCAGGGGGAGTGGGAGAGAGAAAAGCAGGCTTCCTGCTGAGCAGGGAGCCCATGTGGGGCTTGATCCCAGAACCTTGGGATCATGACCTGAGCCTAAGGCAGAGGCTTTAACCCACTGAGCCACCCAGGCACCCCAGTCTTTTTATTTGTTAAAGAAAATTTCTTTCAATCCATTCAGTTACTCAGCTTTTTCACTGGATTCTATTCAGTTGAAAACTGTTATTTTATTCCTGTCTGTTATTTTATTCCTGTAGTACTTTTATCTTTTTAATTTTATTTCATATGTCTTGGTAGTGACAGCCTGCTGATGTCCACTATTAACGTTGACATCATGAATGGATTGTGAAGCCAATGAAGATGTGTATCTTTCTAATAAAGAAGAACAAGTAGAGATGAATGTTCTCTGTGTTAACAGCAGAGACTACTACAATACCATGTCCATTTTTAAGACTATTTTTTGTTTCATATAACTGTAGGTATGGAAATTCAGTGGAAAATTCATACTCATTTATTCATTCATTCATTTTAAGATTAACACAGTCAGTTGTACTGTTAGGTCAGAAGTCTTATATACTAGTCCAGTGATTCTTAAAGTGTTGTCTAAGGATCTCAGGAGTCCATGAAGTCTAAATTATTTTTTTTCTTTTGTTTTTAATTAACATATAATGTATTATTTGCCCCAGGGGCACAGGTCTGTGAATCATTAGGCTTACACATTACACAGCATTCACCACAGCACATACCCTCCCCAGTGTCCATAACCCAGCCACCCTATCCCTACCCCCCTACCCCCCAGCAATCCTCAGTTTGTTTCATTAAATTAACAGTCTCTTATGGTTTGTTTCCCTCCCGATCCCATCTTGTTTCATTTTCCCTCCCTTGTCCCCCACGACCCCTCACCTGGCCTCTCAAACTCTTCATATGATAGAGATCATATGCTAATTGTCTTTCTCTGATTGACTTATTTTGCTTAGCAGAATACCCTCTAATTCCATCCACGTCGTTGCAAATGACAAGATTTCGTTTCTCTTGATGGCTGCATAGTATTCCATTGTGTATATATATCACATCTTCTTTATCCATTCATCTAATGATGGACACCTAGATTCTTTCCATAGTTTGGCTGTTGTGGACATTGCTGCTATAAACATTGGGGTGCATGTGCCCCTTCGGATCACTACATTTGTATCTTTCGGGTAAATATCTAGTAGTGCAATTGCTGGGTCATAGGGTAGCTCTATTTTAACTTTTTAAGGAACTTCCATACTGTTCTCCAGAATAATATCAAGACATTGTCTTTCTGCTTTGTATACTTTGTGCTGATGGAGCAAAAACATCCATCAGCATGAACTGAGGCAGTGGTACCAAACTGTACTGAATCACACACGCAGAAGGAAAAAAAAAGTTTGCTCAAGAATGTCTATCGTAAAGCAGTAAAAACTATTGATTCTACTGAATCTCAATCCATAAATAGACATCTTTTTGTATTCTGTGAAACAAAATGAAAAGCATAGACAGGGCACCTAGTTATTTGTTTACTAATCTCATAGAGCACCTCTTTACTTAAAAGAGTAATTGACAAAGTAGTGTTACTTAGTCGTGGTTATTTTGGCAACAGTTTTTGGAAAAAAGCAAAGTAAGTCTGTCACTTTAAGGGAAAACAATTGACAGTTTTTGGTGCCAATTAAAATAGGCTTTTATGTAAAAAATGGAATTTTGGAAAACTTGTATCTGTCATTGTGGGTTTGTCACCTTCCTAATAACTAAAGGCTTCTCAGTAGTGTTAATATGATAGAATGCAAAATTTTCATATTGTATAAAGAGATGTATCAACATTTGGAAGATCTGCTTAATTTATTGAATCAGTATTTTCCAAATGATGAATGCATAATATTACAGAACTGGGCTTGGGTAAAAGATCCAAAGTACAGGATAGACCAGTGGATTTTAATGGAACAGAGTATGAAAAGTTCGTTTATATGGTTTTAGATTCCACATTACAACTAGTCTTTAAAAAAATTACCAGTTACCGGGGTTCCTGGGTGGCTCAGTTGGTTTAGCGACTGCCTTCGGCTCTGGTTATGAGCCTGGAGTCCCGGGTTCGAGTCCCGCATCGGGGTCCCCGCTTGGTGGGAAGTCAGCTTCTCTCTCTGACACTCCCCACTCTTGCGCTCTCTCTCTCATTCTCTCTTTCAAAATAAGTAAAATATTTAAAAAACCCAAAAACTACCAGTTAGCAATTTTTAGTGTGACCCAAAGAATTATATCCACGATTATCTTTAAAGGCTATCAAAATACTTGCCACTTTTTAAACTAATAGATATGTGAGGACAGATTTTCTTTTCTTTTAAAAGATTTTATTTATTCATTTGACAGAGAGATAGCACACGCAGGGGGAGTGGCAGAGAAAGAGAGAGAAGCAGGCTCCCTGGACATGCGGCTCAATCCCAGGACCCTGGGATCAAACCTTGAGCAGAAGGCAGATGCTTAACTAAATGAGCCCCCCAGGCACCCCAGGACAGATTTTCTTAATACATGTCCATTACAATAAAATACAAGAGTCTAGCTCTCTCCTTTTTTAGCATTACAGATATTTGCAAAAATGGAAAGCAGTGCTACTCTTCTCATTCTTCCGGACAATATGGTTTTTCATAAAAGACGTCCCGAATAGGAGCTTAGGATGGGCTTAATACTAATACTTAATACTTATAATACTACTATATATAAGTATATATAATACTTATAATACTTAATACTAATACTTAATACTTGTTTTTAAATGAACATTATAAAATCTTCCCATTTTTATTTAAATCATAGTAAGTAGGAATAAGTATAACTCTTTTTTTTTCTCCCCAAATTTGTTTATTTTAATTTTTCAGTGTTAAAAGATTGATTGTTCATGCACCACACCCAGTGCTCCATGCAGGAATAAGTATAACTCTTATAAACAAAGGCTCATTACAGTCCTTGATAAAATTTAAGAGTGTGAAAGAATGATGAACCCAAACTATTTGAGAACTGCTGTCCAAGTTGGTGGAGATTTTCTACTGTTGGGACTTCAAAAAGAGAATTGACAATGTGTTAGAAAAACAGAACTTATAAATTTGGAACTTGAAAAGTTATGGGAATTATTATATTTAGGAAAAAATGCTTCTATATAGGGATCAAAACTTTCAGTAAGCTCTGTTGCTGATACTTTTTCAGAACCCACAAAATTGTTTCAAAAAGAGAATTTCATTGGAAATTTTAACCCAGTGCCAAGTCCAGCTCAATGATGTTTATCATCCTGATTTTTCCCCCACTTCCAGCAGTGAACAAAGTTTATCTTATGCTAATCAAGAGAAAAACTCCTTTTATGTATTTTTGTAAAAGATTTGTCAAGTACATGTAAAAATAAAATCTATTTATCTGAAGCATAATATTTTCAGAAATATTGTAAGGTGAGAGTGTGCACATACACTTTTGTTTTGCCGACAGTCTTGGGATTAGATTAAAAGTGAGGGGAAAATGCAGCTTTTTTTTTCTTGTCTAGAAACAAACAAATAAAATGATAGATATGTGATTATACACTAAGGAAGAAAGTTTTTTAGTTATTTAAGGGGAAAGTTACAATAGTATATTAATGATTTGGGGACAGTTAGATAATTACTTGGCAAAGATTACATGAACTGCCCACTTCCTGTGTATAATCTAAAAACACATAGAAGTCTTTTTAGAGTCTAGAGGTGGAGGTGGTTTTTGCATATATATGAAAAACATGAGACATAAAGGGAAAGATAAATAGATTTGATGCCATAAAACTTAAAAAAACCCCAAACCTGTATTACTCATTCGAAAAATTAAAAAAAAAAAAGATTGGGACAATGTTTCTAATGCATGCAGTTGACAAATGGTTCATATCTGTAGTCACCTGTAAAGAACTTGTACAAGTCAGTAAGGAAAAAACAAACAACTCAATATGAGAAATGTTAAAGATCAGGAAATAACAATCATAAGAATTGATACATATATTCAGCCAATATATGGAGAATCTGTCAAAATAACAGTATTATAAATACTGGAGCTATTCAGAATTGAGGGTGTTTCAAAGACTCTCATACCCAGTTGGAAGGATTTTTTTCTTTTTTTTAATTTATTATTATTATTTTTTTAATTTAAGTTCAATTAATTAACATATAATGTATTAGTTTCAGAGGTAGAGGTAAGTGATTCATCTGTCTTATATAATACCCAGTGCTCATTATATCATGCGTCCTCCTTAATGTCCATCCCCCAGTTACCTCATCCCCCATCCCCGCCTCTCCAGCAACCCTCAGTTTGCTTCCTATGATTAAGAGTCTCTTAGGGTTTGTCTCCTTCTCAGATTTTGTCTTGTTTTATTTTTTCCTCTCTTCCCCTATGATCCTCTGTTTTGTTTCTTAAATTCCACATACGAGTGAGATTGTTGTCTTTCTCTGATTGACTCATTTCATAATACCCTCTAGTTCTATCCATGTCATTGCAAACAGCAAGATATCATTTTTTAATAGTTGAGTAGTATTCTATTGTATATATATACCACATCTTCTTTATCCATTCATGTGTTGATGGACATCTGGGCTCTTCCCATAGTTTGGCTAATGTGGACTTTGCTGCTATAAACATTGGGGTTCAAGTGCCCCTTCAGATCACTACCTTTGTATCTTTGGGGTATATTCTTAGTAGTGCAATTTCTGGGTAGCTCTGTTTTCAACTTTTTGAGGAAACTCCATACTGTTTTCCAGAGTGGCTATACCAACTTGCGTTCCCATTAACAGTGTAGGAGGGTTCTCCTTTCTCCATATCCTTGCCAGCATCTGTCATTTCCTGACTTGTTAATTTTAAGGATTTTAAAAATTTAAAAGTTGTGTGTCTATGCTAGAAAGTCTGCATCTAGTAATTTATCCTTGGAATATTCACGTCTAAACTCAAAGATATAAGTATAGGATGTTCATTGTCTTCAATGGTGAAAATTTAGAAGCAAGTTAAATGGTCACTAGTCATGAATTAGTTAAATAAATGAGAGTAATTCAATTTGACAAATTTTGTAGTCATGAAAATGTATGTAGTTTACAATGAGAAGGAATTTCATCATACGCTAAGTATAAAACACTGTGATTATTTTTATAAAAATACTCTGTGTGTGCATATAATACTTGTCTATATGCATTGATAAAATGTCTTTGGAAGAGTTGCACCAAACAACTGAGAATTGCTTTACCTCAGTGATGTGGTTATAAGGGATTTTAACTTTCTTTTACTGTTTGATTTATCTCTTCAAGTTCAATATTAATTAAATCAAATTTTTCTAGTGTAATTTCCCCAAGTTTCAGTTATAAATTCATTCATTTTCGTATTACAGGAGAGTGGGAAAGTGTCAACTAGATTGCAGTGGCCAGCTCCTTAATTATAAGACATTAATTACTTAAAAAGAGGGAGGAGCTCACAGAGGGTTTACTCCCTAAAACTCAAAAGGCCCAGTGTGATCACAGTTTAAGAATTAATTTACATCTCAAATCAGTTATTTAAGTTGTATCCACCTTGTGAGCTGATAATATTCTTTAAATTTCACGAAGAAAATGCAATTAATATTTCATAAGCATACTATATTCAGGCAATGTGTTTAATCTAATTATATTTACCACTAATGCATTCTCATTGTAAAATTTTAAAAAGTTGTAAAGGAGAGGAAGAATAGAAGCATGGTACAAGGGAGTGTATGAATTACCAAATAATTATAAGCCAGCAGGACCTACAACTTCAGAAATGCATGAATTAGTTAAATGAATGATAGCTGATCAATCTGACAGATTTTTTATATTCATGAAAATGCATGTAGTTTTATACACAATGAGAAATTTCATATCCATATATTCATTTCATGAGTATAAAATATTGTGATTATTTTTATAAAAATACTGAGGGTATATAATACATATCTATATGTAACTTCAGAGAAGGAAAAAATGGGATAATCTGGAATATGAACATTGAGGAGGAGGAAATTAATCTAGGTCTGGGACAACAGTTAGGATTTAGTTCAGAGGCAGAGCTTGGTGGTCCTGGAATAGATTCCAGAAATCATAGAGAAATTATCAGCAGCTCTCTCTTTCACTTATGGAACATTTTCTGTTATTTTGAATGGATTAAAGAGAAGGGTCTGCTATAATGTCCCTGCTCATGTTTGTTACCTTCTGAGTTTTTAAACATTCTTGCCTCATGAGGAAATGACTGAATAAGAGCTAAACTATTATCCAGGCAAGTAATTAGCATTCAAAGACACTTTTTTTCTCCATATGCATTCTCTATTATCAGCAGTTCTTTAAAATTTTATATATAAAATTCTATTATCTAGAATAATCTAGCATCTATTATTATCTAGATAATCTAGCATCTATTATCAGCTGCTAGCTTCTTTTTTTCCTTATGGAAGCACTGTCATAGATCCAGTGACCTTTGTTTTATGAATGAGAAGACTGAGGCACAGAGATGTGAACGTCACATGGTGTGGAAGAACTGAGATGGGAGCCATCATTCTCTCATGCCAGGCTCTGTGGCCTTTTTTTTACTGTGCCGTGTTGCTTTCAAATATATCGTATGTTTTCTACTTTCCAAAGTTTAATCGCTCTCTGAGGTTGTTATTTGTTCGTGGAATTTATTTTGCTCTTTCATATCACTGAAGGGAGATTTTATCTTTAGTGGTTTGGAGCCTGAAAGAGTGAGTGTGTCTTAAAAATGTAGGTCTAACTGCTTACAAAGATCAACGAGCCCTTGTCTGCTTTCTCTAAATATTATTTATGGTAGATGTTTGAATTGTCTCTTTGACTGAAATGCAAGGAAAAACAATGTGAAAAGCAATGAATTTGTAAAAATCTTTAGGATTAATTTCAAAAGTAACATTCGTCTTAATGCCTCAGCTTTACTTGTGAGACCAGAATACAATTTTCTTTCGGCATTGGTGGTCTTTAAATCTGAAAAATTATGAACAAAATGTATTTGATTAAAAGAGCAACTATGAAAACAAACTAAATTTTTACTACAAATAATTTTATCCAATACAATTGAAGAGTATGAAAAACCAATTGCAATGGCATCTTACAACTGAATATTACTGATTCTTGAAAAGTTGTCAAGTTCCCAGAGGTTCTGAAGCAGAAACAAACAAACAAACAAACAAACAAACAAACAAACAAAATTAGAAGATAAAGACATGAAGGGCAAGAAGAAACACCTTCAGATTCCTTTCCCAAGGGTTTACAAATTACTGGGCATCAAATTATGGCCCGGCAGAGTGGGATTGGAGAATTCCATCATTTTAGTGAATCTCTCCTGGATAAGTCCCTTTATCCCTTTACATGTTACTTTCCTTAACTATGACAAATTGAGTTGGCCTGAGGACCAATGGCTCTATCATTCTGTATATAGATTATTTCACAGGCCATCTGGTGTTTCAAGATGATATGAATGTTATGTTCCATTCATCCCAAATCCTGGAGGAGGAACAAAGCTTTAAAATAATTTCAGAGAATTATGTCATCATGTGATTCTGTTTTCTGTTCTCTTTATTTTAATTCTATGTGATCTTCCTTGTCCATTTTGTTTACTACCAAGTCTTCCACTGCTGTGCTTATCTGTGAGAGTACCTGATGCAGATATTCTTGTGTTACTCAACACTTGTATATCTGATTGTCACTTAAATTTGATTAAAACTTAACACATTTCAAGAGGATTCCTCACGGTCCACTGCCAGACAACACCCTTAAACCTATATTTTCTTTCTTGTTGCTTAACCTGATTAAGCTTGTCTTTGTTTATAGTTATATGTTTTTATGTGTCCTTCTTGCTCACACAGAACTCTTTATTACTAATTTAAATACTTGCACAATTCTGTCATTTCTATCTCCAGACTGGAAGATTTCTCCTCATTCCTATTCTTACTCTTGTGGCCACAAACCTATGTCATACTTTTGTTAAAACAGAGATTTCATTGTCTTTGTGTTCAGTCTTTCTTCCTTATAATCCATTCTGCACACCTCATTTTCCTGATGTACATATTTGATCTTGTTCTGCTCCTTTCAGAAGTGATTTGTGGTTTCTCATTGCACAGAAAACAATAGTCTTCTTAGTCTAGACTTTTCAGGGTCCTCATTTTTTGGCCTGATCCTTCCATTATACCTCTCCTAGACATCCTGTACTTCGGTCATATCAGACTACCTACCATTTTTAAATTCATACTGTTAATTACAATATAGATTTGGCTCTGTGAAAGAGATCCCATATAATTGTGATTTAACCAATATAAAAGTTTAATTCTCTGTTACATAATAACCCAGATGCAGATGTGGTCATTTAGGAACCCAGACACGACCACCTGAAGTGTTTTGCTCCTTCCAGCATGATCAGTGGTAACTGGATACCATGTCTCCACTTCTAGTAGCATGAAAGAAGCAGGGAAGAACACACCTTCTGCATTTGAAACATATTCTGGAATTTGCAAGTACCCTTTCTTATTATATGCCATTGGCCAGAACATAATAGCACTTATAAACTGGTCATACTAGTTGCATGGAAGGCAAAAAAATGTGATCTTGATACTAGTCCAATATATGCATAGTTAAAATTGTTAATATTATAGCAGAAATAGAAAACAAGAGATAGCCAGGAGTCTTTCTCACACTCCCTAAGTTGTTAGCGGTGGTCTTCTGCTCTTCTTCCTCGTCTTTTTCCCTCTCCCCTTCTCTTGTCCTCTTCTCTCTTCCTCCTCTTCCTCTCTCTTCTCTTGTTTCTTCTCTCCTTACCTCCATGGCTTTTGTTATCATTTTATTTATTGATGTAGCCTTTCCTTTACTTTTATCTCTATTGCAAAAATTCCTTTCCATTGTTTGGATCCAAGCCAAAACCATACTGTTCAAGATCCTGTAATTTTAAATCAATCTATTTTCCTCTTGATTTCCATTTGCACATAATGTACTTTAATATCTAATATATGGGTTTTCATCTTTAAGTTTTCTGAATGTGGTCATGTACTAAATCTTATTCATAGCTTAGTTCTATAATATTTATCTACATTGCTTTGTAGATATAAATATTTGAGAATTAAATATTTTGGGATCTAATATGCTCTAAGTACTACTTTATTTATTTTATTTAATCCCATCAACAAATAGACTAATCAAAAAAACCAAAAAACAAAACAAATAACAGGACTCGGAAGTTAAGTATATTGACTAAAATTATTCAGCTAGTAAATTATAGGGAAATATTCTAATTCACCAAATGGCAAGCTTGCCATAGCCAGTTTGCTACAGGATAATTTGTGGAAATTAGATTGGTTGAATTATTGAGGTTTTCCTTTTTCAAAAGTTTATATTTCCTAGAGCTTCCTGGCATTTATTTTGCTTTTTAATTTTCTAGTCCGGCTTGATTGAATATAATCTTTATGTATTTTCATTGTTCTTAAGTTTAGTATTTTTATGAGGGTAGGTGCTTTTTCTGTAAATGCAGTGTATTATCTTGTATCTCTTGGTCACCTGTCTGGCTCATGTTTGATTTTACCTTTGAATCAGTTTCTGTATCAGTCTCTGGAAGACCCAAGTTTTGATTGGACTTCAAAAATGATTGTTTTCTTGCCATTGTACCATGCTGCCTTATTGTTTATGTGCTCAAAAGTCTTGTTGGAGTAACTTGAAATCTCTTGCTAGGAAATCCAGCTTACTTTATCCATGTTAGATAATGGTCTTTTAATAACTTGTTAATATTCTGTGACCAAAAATAATGTCAATATTTTGGTTCTAACTTGGAGAGCACTTTAAGTATCAAACTTCTATGAGTCAAAAGTTCTCAACATACTGGGGACTCATTTGTGATCTTCACAAATAAGGAGACCTAATAAGCATATTATCTAAATCTTCGTATGGAAGTTTGGAGAAAACATAAGCCCTGAATTTTAATCAGTAAAGCCATGGGCTATTTCTCATGCCTTGATGTCTTTTTCTGTCCCTGTCCTTCTCAAATGATAGTAACTTTTGCTGCTGGACAGGCTCTAATTTTAAATCCAGGCCTATACGAGTTTCTGGGCTGATCATAATGGAGTTATCAGCAAAAAGATTATTACATTTTGCTAAGCCCATTGGTGAGCTTCCAACAAAGTTATCATGCTAATCATTTCTGATACTTCAAGGGTGTCAAGAATGAACCCTGAGGGCGCCTGGGTGGCTCAGTTGGTTAAGCAACCACCTTGGCTCAGATCATGATCCTGGAGTCCCGGGATGGAGTCCCACATCGGGGTCCCTGCTTGGCAGGGAGTCTGCTTCTCCCTCTGACCTATCCCGTCTCATGCTCTCTCTTTCTCTCATTCTCTCTCTCTCCCAAATAAATAAATAAAATATTAAAAAAAAAAAAAAATGAATGAACCCTGAGTGCCTATGTGGCTTCTAAGCTATAGTCTAGCTTTTCTCTAAACTTTGCCCCTAATGTTGACTTAATTCACTGGAGTAGGATCTATTATAAGCACCATTTAATTGACTGCCTTTTGTCTTGACTCCAAACAAAACATTGTTCCTTCCCTATCAGAGATACAATCTACTCTTGTTTAGGTCAATCAACCTTTTTATCCTTCTTTCATTAACCTCTCAAAAAAGGTCTGGTACAAAAATACTACCACAAAAACTTCTTAGGAAAATCTTTCCATTTTATTTTTCCACTTATGTTATACTTCCAAAATGATTCATCACTGATCAAAGTTTTTTTAGTTAGATGAGAGAAAGACATACAAAACCAAATTCCCAACAGCAGCCAAGTTATGCTACTGTATATGAGACAAATAATGTACACTCTTATTTATGTATTTAGTTCATAGTAGTTAACACATATTTACTTAAAATGTGACTTTTCTGGTTGTCATTTAAATTTGTCAAGATAAACTAAGAATAGCAAGATTCCCAGAACTAGGTCACAATCTTACACAGTTGTTTCCTTTGAATAGAGAAGCAGAAAATGCACCATATTAAGTGCTTCAGTTCAAAGTAGTTGATATTACATCCTTGTTTCTTCCAAGGCATTCTCTTTTCTACCTTTCATTCCATGGTGAATACTCAAAGCAAAAGCAGACACTAGTATTTTATGTGAGGATGACTGTTTCATATTTGCTTTATAGAAATTATAAATATTTAGACTGTGTCAAATGAAGTAATTTCTACTTTTTGGGTATCTCCATTTGGAGAGTTGTCTCTGTAGTGGTTCAAGTATTTTATAAGTGGTTTAAGAGCTTAATACAGCAAATAATCCATTTGCATTCTTATTCCTATTTAAAGAATGCAATCCTTATATATTATAATTTTATTCCATTTTATTGGAGTTAATTCAGAAAATATGGCCAAACAGGTGGCATCCAAGGGTTTTGCTATTTATGAAGAGATTAGCATATAAACACATCACAACATATGGTTAAAGGTTCATTTACAGGTGTGACAGCTTCTGGATCTTGTTGCCCTAAATCAATTTAATAATGTGTTGGGTTAGCTGCCTTGGCAGAGGTATTTAGTTGTTATAAAAAATATATATCTACACAGTATGGATTGTGTGAGCATTTATTGTAATTGCAATAAATTAAGGAGGTGAAATTACCTTCTCCAGGACACACAAGGTCATAGGTACTGATGTTTTCTGGTGGGAATTACCACTCAAAAATTCTGGAATTATTAAGTTTAACTTTATTTTTTCCTTATATTTTCCTCTCTTTACCTTTCCCATTTTGAACTTTACTGTTAGTTAAAAAGAAAGAAGTATTATCATCTTTCAGTGGTAAAATGTATTAACAAAAGAATATAGAATTTTAATGGCCCCAAATGGAAATATCTGAGTTCAATAACACATATCTAAGGACCACTTTGGAAAATGTATCATGTATTGGTTTTTGGAACTGCATCCAGGCTTAGGTTTTGTTTTGTTTTGTTTTTGTTTTTGTTTTGTCTTTAAAGATTGAGGTATGTTTTCATTTTCTATTGCTGTGGTGACAAATTGCCATGAACTTTGTGGTTTAAGACATCCCAGATTTATTATTTATTGTTCTGGAGGTCAGAATCTGAAATTAGTCCCAATGAACTAAAATCAAGGATGTCAGCAGGGTTGCATTCCTTTTTGGAGCTGCTAGGGGAAAATCCATTTCCCTGCCTTGTCCATCTGCTGGAGGCTACCTATAGTCCTCCATGGTGTCCTTCCATCTCAACTCCAGCAATGGCAGGTCAAGTCTTTCTTTCATTGTTCTTGCATTTTTCAGAGTGTATCACTTTGGTGCTCCCCTTCTTCTGTATTCCTCTTCCACTTATGAAGCCCCTTGTAATTATACTGGAATACCCGACTAATACAGGAAAATCTCCCCATCTCAGAATCGGCAAGCAACCATAAATCCATCTGCAATCTTAATTAACATATTCATAGATTCCAAGAATTAGGAAATGGGAATCTCTGTGGGACCATTATTCTGCCTACCACTGTCTACCACTGCCTACCAATGATGGAGACATTAAAAAAAAAACACACACACACACACAAAATAAGAATGTGTGAGGAAAAAAAAAAGTTGGTCAGAAAAGCAGCTTGCTAGTCCCTGCTCTGCAGCCAACTAGGAAAGAAACTCAGAAAAGCTATTCAGTTTCTCTGTGTCACAATTTACCATTTCAATAAATTAATAAGTACTATCCATTGGGAGCCTCTGATATACCATTCACTCTTTTATGTATGTGTTAGCTCATTTAATTCTCAAAACAACTCTACCCACTTTGTAGATAATCAAACTTGAGGCACACAGAGTTTACGCAACATTTTCTTGCTCACTTAGCAGTAAGTGGAGAGAAATGATTTCATTCATGAAATCTGACCTAACTCTGAATTTTTAAGCATTAGTTGCATTGAAATAGGATAGTACTATTTTATCTTTTCATTTATTTATTAGTTAAATCAATCAGTAGATATTAATTGGGCACCCACTGGCAAACCAGAAACTCTGGTAGGCATTGGAAATATGGTGGTAAATAAACAAAACATACATTCTGTCTCTGTGAATTGGAATATAGGTAAGATGAAATATAAACATCATTCCTATAAATAACTGCTATATTACAAACCAGCCCAAAACTTGGTGGCTTCAAGCAACAATTATTTCATTATCTCTTATGATTTTGTAGGTTTATTGGTATCTGTTGGGCAATTCTTCTGCCCCATATAAGTTCAGCTGGGTTTCATGCCATTAGAAATCTAAGATGGCTCACTTTTATGACTGGCAGTTGGTGCTGTCTATTGGCTGGTGCACCATCTGATGAGCTTCTAACTGCATAATGTCTGCATTCCATGGAGTTTCCCAAGAATGAATGTTTTAAGGGGGAGGAAATAATTCTGCCAATTTTATTTATTTGTTTGTTTATTTATTTCTGCCAGTTTTAAGACTGGCCGGGAATTAATACAAGATCACTTCTGTATTCTGTTGGCTAAGCAGCCACAGAGTAAATTCACATTCAGTTTTTAAAATTTTTTTAAAGATCTTATTTATTTATTTGTCAGAGAGATTGAGTGAGCACAAGCAGGGGGAGCAGCAGGCAGAGGGAGAAGTAGGCGGGACTCAATCTCAGGACCCTGGGATCATGACCTGAGCCGAAGGCAGACACTTAACTGACTGAACCACCCAGGTATCCCAAGTGTGTTCAGATTAAAGAAGAGAAGTATATTTAAATCTTTTATGTTAAGAGTGACTTAGAAATTGTGGCCAGTTGTAGCCCATCACAGACTAAAACATAGGAAGTAAGTGGGAGTTTTATGAGGAAATCAGGGGTATATCACACAAGGCCTCATAAGGACTTGGGAATCGAAAATAACTGCAATAGGTAGACTTTGAACAACTTTAATCAGGAAAATTTAAGAATAATTCAGAATTAAATTATGAATAAAATCATTGTGGCTGTAACATGACGAATGGGGTGAAACTCTAGGATAATAATAATGGTGATTTGAACTGGGAAGGTATGTAGGCATGAAGGGAAGTCAGATTTGGATGGTATTTAGAAGGCTTATTTGACAAGTCATGGTCATTGTCAAATTGATATTGATTCAAGGTGGATTTGAGGTAGAGGATGAGGTAGAAGAAAATAAGGATATGCTTTCTGTCTTGAAAAACTTAAGATTGGTATCTATTGAAGTAGCCCACAGTGGAAGAAAAGAAAGTTCTGAAGGAAGAATGATAACCTCAGTTCTAGAATCATTTATTGAACTTAAAGTCCTATGAGACATCCAACTGAAGTTGCCTAAGGCAACTAGATATATGGTCTGGGATTCAGGACTAAGAGGTTGGTTGGAGATAGAGATTTTGCTGTTTTCTCCATAGGCATAATTGAAGGTATGTTTATGAAGGAAGGTGCCTAAAGAGAGAATGTGGTTTGAAAAGAAAAGTATGCTTGGGACAGAACCTAAGGAACACCAACATTTAATGGTCAGAGAGAAGGTGAAAGGTCGGAGGTGACAGAAGAAGCATTTAGGGTGGTGGGAAAAAATACTTATGGCAAGTAAGAGCAGTTTGTAAAGATCTGGTTATAAAGCAGGTTATAAAGATCTCTCTGGAGTGTGGCTGAGAGATCAGGAGGAGAGCGTGGTCAGCAGGTTTGTGGGAAGGAGCAACAGGACAGTTGAAGACCTGAGCAATGAGTTTGGTAAACTTTCACAGACCCATTGGGGCATGCTAATGAAGGATTGGATGCAAGCAGCTGGAGATAGCACGTGGATCATGAGCTTATTGGAAGATATTAGGCTGTAAGAGAGAAGTGAGAGTGGAGGAGTCTGAGATGTTGAGTAAGCTGTTTTGTTTGTTTGTTTTTGTTTTTCATTTTTTTTAAGTTGAGAGACTTAAACAGAAGGGATCAGTTTAAAAAAATGAAAATCAAGGAGAAAGAGGATGCTAGTTTTGTGCTACAAATATTTAAAAATTTTTTGAAATCTTAAGCATGGAAATGTTGTAAAATACAGCATCGCTATTACTGGAAGAGATTATTACAAGCATTTTATCATCAAAGATCTTTCATTTGCTGCTGTTATTTATATCATTCTAATGAACATTAATGGCGTTTTAAGTCTTGTATACTAAAATTTTAATATATGAAGATGCCTCTGACTTGGGAAATATATGAGTGGTCATGTTTTTTTTTTTTTTTTCCTTTGGAGCTTTTAACAAATGGACCTAGTGCATTTGTCCTTGGGATTTTTTTTCCCAGTGTCATTTATGAGAGTTGAGACTATCTCCAAATCAGAATTTTTTAACTTTAAAAACACTTCCTTTAAAATTCTTCTTGACATGGCTGGATAACAAGTTTCTGGATTCCTTTGAAATTTTAGGACTTTGAAATCGAAACTGTCTCAACTCTTGAATTTTTTATCTAATGCGTTGAAAAGAACTCTTTGTATGGAAAGTCAAAGTGTTGAAGGGAGAAATGATCAAAGTTTATAAAACTTGGAAGGGAATAAATATGAACTTATTCACCAAATTTCATAATATTACAATTAGAGGACATCCTTGAAACACAAAGAAAGAGGTTAGGGAAAATCAAAAGAAATACTACTCTAAGCAGTCTGTTTTAAATTAGTGGAAATATTAACCAAAGAGGTGAGACAATGTGAAAATGCAAATAGATTAAAGGGGATTACTGAATGAGATAGGTCTTTCATAGTCTTTGAATTGTTCAAGGTTATAGTGAATATTTGGCATATTGTCTTCATATGGTTTCACAAAGTTGTTCTTCCACATGACTCTCAGATAGCAAATTTACATATGGCCTAAGGAGTACTGTGGTCTTTCTTGGAAGGGCTTGCTATTTCACATGTTTTCATGCCTTAGAATTTAATAGTATAAAATATTACTGAAATAAGGAGGCCCACTGCCTATATTAGAACCTTATTAGTTCTGTGGCTTACTAGATGTATATTTTTGGACAGATTAGTTTATGTAGCTATATCTCAGTTCCCTCACAGTGAAAATAAAATTATGATCTACCTTATGATAGTTTTATGAAATATCAAAATAGATGTATTAACATAAGTAAAAAACTTGATGTCTTCTTTGTTCTTGCTGTTATGCCAAGATACTGTAGTACTAGTTTTGTTGAAATGGCATTTTAAATAAAACCCAAAGCAATTTTATTTTTTTATGTATTTACTTCTTTTTTTTTAAGATTTTATTCATTTATGTGACAGAGAGAGCACAAGCAAGGGAAGCAGCAGGCAGAGAGAGAGAGGGAGAAGTAGTCTCTCCGCTGAGCAGGGAGCTCAATGTGGGGCTTCATCCCAGGACCCTGGGATCATGACCTGAGCTGAAGGCAGACATTTAACTGACTGAGTCACCCAGGTGCCCCACCCCAAAGCGATTATAAACTGAACTCAATACTTCTATTTAAATTCTATTTAAATTGGAACACAGAGCAAATACTCCAAGAAAGATTTCTTTTCTGAAAAAAAACTATAATTTGTTTTGTGAATAATCAAGTTTGTTACTCTACTAGATCATGTTTAGTATTTAGTTATTAATTAAATTTTATTCCACTTGCATTAATATTCAGTTTTAAATTCAGGGTCTGATTTTTTTTCTAGAATACAAGTTTTCTTTTCTTAATAATGATTTGTGAAAAAATTAGAAAAGAAGAAAAGAATTTTTTTTAAATTTTTTTATTAACATATAATGTATTATTTACCCCAGGGTACATGTCTGTGAATCATCAGGCTTACACATTTCACAGCATTTGCCATAGCACATACCCTCCCCAATGTCCATATCCCTACCCACCCCCTCCCAGCAACCCTTAGTTTGTTTCGTGAGTTTAGGAGTCTCTTATGGTTTGTCTCCTTCCCCATCCCATCTTGTTTCATTTCTCTTCCCCACCCTCCCATAGCCCCCTGCCCTGCCTCTCAAAT
>CM052800.1:146333999-146350851 GCA_028533885.1 Nasua narica | reverse complement strand
CTTTGGATCACTACATTAGTATCTTGAGGGTAAATACCCAGTAGTGTGATTGCTGGGTCATAGGGTAGCTCTATTTTCAACATTTTGAGGAACCTCCATACAGTTTTCCAGAGTGGCTGTACCAGCTTGCATTCCCACCAACAGTGTAGGAGGGTTCCCCAGAAAAGAAGAAAAGAATTTAAAACCGAGGGAAAAAATATCATGTAATAGCCACATAAGTAGTTCTTTTCTCTTTTTCAATTAAGAAAATGTGGGTAGGATTATGGGTTGGAGAGAATTAGAAGAGTAGAACCCTAATCCATCATATACGTATACATGCATATATGTATGTATATATGCACACATATACACAAATGTAATGTAGGCTTTGGTTCAGTGATTATAGTGGTGGTTATGGATGGTTCAATTAGTATGATTCTATTCTCTCCACGTCTTATTGAATAAATATTCTCATCACATCTGATGCCACATGGGAAAGTGAATGAAAGAAAAATGTATATAAGACAGAAGCATTGTTAGAATCAAGGAAGACAGTCCAAAATTAGGTTCCCCACTTGGAAGAAAGAAAAGATGAAGCACAGAGGTATCTTTATGTTCTAACTATGGTCTAAGGTAGACAAAGCTTATAATAGCTATTCATTAAAGTTTCATCTATGCTTGCTTCCAAAGACAGTTCTCAAACACAATAATTTAATCAGAATGCTAGAATTTGAAGGCATTAAGAAATTATCTGTAACAACCAGTCTTTTTATGAATAAGAAAACTTATGACCTAAAAGTTTAAGTAACTGGCCAAGATCTCATAGTCAATGAAAGTGATTGTAGAATCCTGGACTCATGTCTTGCCTGAACTACTTATTGTTGTCACTATCAAAACATCTTCAAGGCTTGACATAAAATTTCAATTGTTTTTTTTTTCTTTTCTTAGTAGTAGATTTCTACAAGTCCAGGTCTTTCAGTATTTAATGAGTATATTATCCTTCAGATATCAAATCATGAATTGTCATTCCATTTTCTGAAATACATTTATAGATCTAAGAATTTTGAAATATACATTTAAATATGTTTATAAATTTCAGTTATATAGAAATTTATTTTGGGCATCTACAATTTTTATTCAATATAGATAGCTTTTCTACTAAGATGGATAATTCATGATATAGTTTTGAGCTTTTCTTTATGCTCATACAAAAAGATCTTGAAAAGTGGGCCCATCAATTCTTTATAATTTAATCCACACTTTTCCATCTTTTATAATTCATAACTTCTTTATATTAAGATCTGGCTTCTCCCATTAAAGGTACCTCCTTAAGAAGCTCTATTTAAAGTGATTTTGATAAAAATTCCCTTTATAAGTACAAACTCTTTCCCCAATTAATTCAAATAACGCTCCTTTAAATGTGTGTAACTTTTAAACTCATGTATAATATTGGGTTTCCTGAATGAGGGTCAGAGCTTTATCTGGCTCAGGAGACTTTCTAAGTGAGCTGATTATCTGTTAGACTCAGATTTAACTCATGATGATGATGATGATGACGAGGACGATGATGAAGATGATGATGGCAGCTTTGCACAGAAAAAGGTTCTCACTTTTTTTCCCCTGTGAAGAAATATTCTTATTTGTGTGTAAATTATTTCAAGTGTTTCTGTCCTTCTTTTGCCTTGTGCATTTTCAGAAACTTGGCACGTGTTCCGTATAATGAGTCCCGTAGAGACACCTGGAAGTTTTGGTGCTCCAAAAGGCAATATGCCATTAGTTTCAAGGTACTGGCTCATGCTGAAAACACACCATCCGGCAGCCTCCGCAGCTGTGCTTTCAGGTTTCTCTTTGGCATGGAACTCGAGGGGCTCAATTGGTGTCAAAAATTTTTGAAGAATTTAAAATGTGTTGGAGATTGGGTCATATTTTTCTTTGATGATTAAGACAAATGGCTTTTATTTGTTCATTATTCCATTTCATAATTCAAGATTTTTAAACCTTTCAGACCACTATTCTAGGCTATTTCTCATGTTAGGAATCAGAGATGAAAAAAGTGAAATATATACTCCTTGACTCCAACTTGTAATCTAGCCAGAAAAGCATGCATGTAAACTGATGAGGAGACTGCGACACCCTTAGAGTCAAGGGTAACACAAAATGCTGTGGCAGTACCCGGGCCTTGGGACCGGACTGGATGTCAGAAAGGAGTTCAGATGGGCAGTGAAATCATGAAGGTTCATCGTGGAGCATGCATGGGAGGTAGACTGTAGTGAAGACGGGGACTTGGATGCATGGGGAATTGGAATCGGTGGGTTGAAAGAACATCGTACTTTATAGGAACTGCAATTTATTTTTCTTTTGGTGCATACACTTTAAAAATGAGCCATTCATTTCCAGGAGGTATTTTTATTTTCAAACACTAATAAACTCTCTCACTTCAGAAAAGAGATATTTGATTTATTTTAATGAGACCTAAACATATTAGAATAGAGGAACATAGACGATTTATAACTGGCTAGCCCTAGGAGGTTCCTATGTTCTGTATTGCAAAAACTGCTTTTTGGTCCTAGAAGGAATGCTTTTTGGAGGTCTTAATTTTGTTATCTACAAATTAAACAAACATAGATTCAGGAAAATGCAAGTTTTCATAACATGGTAAGCTAATCATCTGTGAGTTTTTTTTAATCTGTGTTTTTATTTTAATGGCTTTTTGTTATTTTTCATACTTAGATTTCACAACACTGTGATGTAGCTAATGGTATTTACAAATAAGGAATCAGGGAGGTACGGGGAGGGCAAAAGATCAAAATCAGATAGTGATGATTCCTAAAGGCAGACACCAAATAGAGGTTTTTAAACATCAAACTAGGTACTACTTTCATCAAGTCAGAGTTTCACATTTGAACTCAACCTATACTTTATATAACCATCCTTATGTTTAAATATAAACTCATTTGGAAAGAGAAGGATAGGGCTGAAAAGTCATTTATTAATTTGGTTATTTATTTAAGTACATTTCTTTTTTAATCCAATTAAATTTCTAAAATAAGATTGGATGATTTAAAGTAATTATATGAATAAAGATAATAGTATTTACATCTTACTATTGAGTGCTTATAGTTTTCATTATTTATACATGAGATAATTAAAATTTACTTTATTAAAAAATGCCAAAGCAGGCCTTTTTTTCTTCTTTCTTTTTAAAGATTTTATTTATTTATTTGACAGAGGGAGAGAGATGACAAGCAGGCAACGAGAGAGAGAGAGAGAGAGAGAGAGGGAAGCAGGCCCCCTGCTGAGCAGGGGGGGCGGGCTCGATCCAGGACCTGGGGCTCGATTGAGGACCTGGATCGAGTCCCCAGGTCCTGGGGGCTTGATCCCAGGACCCTGAGATCATGACCTGAGCTGAAGGCAGAGGCTTTAACCCACTGAGCCACCCAGGCACCCCTAAAACTGGCTTTTTTTTAGCTTAGTTAAATTTAAATTTATTTAGAAATTATAAGACTCAAAGCTTCTTCTGGAACTTCTACATCTTATATTCAGCTTGAGAAAAGCGAAAAGGCACACACAAAAATTTTTTGTGTGCCTAAATTTTTTAATAGTACCTTTTTTAAAAAACAGGAATAATGAACATGTAACAGTATGTTAATTTCAGATGTGCAGCATGATATTTCAATATATGTATACATTGCAAAATGATTGCCATAATAAGTCTAGTTAGTAACCATCACCATAGTTACTGATTTTTTTTCTTTTCAAACCTGCCTTTTTTTTTTTTAAAGGTTTTTGTTTATTTGACACAGAGATAGAGTGTACAAGTGGGCAGAGCAGCAGGCAGAGGGAGAAGCAGGCTCTCCACTGAGCAGAGAGCCTGATGCGGGACTCGATCCAAGACCTTGGGATCATGACCTGAACCGAAGGCAGCCACTTAACCTACTGAGCCACCCAGGCGCCCCTCAAACCTATCTTTTTTTTTTTTTAAGATTTTATTTTATTTATTTGACAGAGATAGAGATCACAAGTAGGTAGAGCAGCAGGCAGAGAGAGATGGGGAAGCAGGCTCCCTGCTAAGCAGAGAGCCCGATCCAGGGCCCTGAGATCATGACCTGAGCCGAAGGCAGAGTCTTTAACCCACTGAGCCACCCAGGCGCCCCTCAAACCTATCTTTTTAATCCAAGTTTGTCTTATCCTAAAATGTTCTCTTATGTTACATTAAATGTATTTAGGATTAGAACAGTGACATCTCCAGAAGTCATTGATGCTTATATCATTGATATGTTGTTTGTTGTTGAAATGATCTCCTTTATTCTTAAAAACTTTTGAGCACATAAATAAATAGAATATTTGGATCGTTGTTTGGCTGAAGATATGGCCATGCTTACAAAGAGCAGAGCATGAAGATGCATGCTCTTATTATTAAGATGTCAAGGAACTATAAAGCTTGTGAGTTGAAGAGTCAGAGAAAAAAAGAGCTCACTGAAATCGCTTAGAATGAAAATAGAAAAAAAAAGTTAATAGGAAGTAGTGTCCAAAGCAACCTCAGAAAAATTTCTGAGTGTCTTGAACAACATTCAACAATAAATAGCAGTGGTAAGGAAGAGGTGTTTGCATCAGTTATATGTTGCTGCTTACCTGTTCCTTAAAAAATCAATGGCTTAAAACAATTCTTTTGTTTTTGTGATTGTATAGGTGGGCAGTGAGTTTCTTCACCTTGTCTTGCCCAGGTTTACCTAGGAGTATGCATTCTGTTAGTAAGCTCAGTTGGAATAAATGGGATGACTGGATCTCTGTTCTTGTGTGTGTGTGTGTGTGTGTGTATGTGTGTGCTTGAAATGTTTTATTGAAATTCTTTTTTTTAAAGATATTATTTATTTATTTAGCAGAGAGAGAGATCACAAGTAGGCAAAGAGGCAGGCAGAGAGAGAAGGGGAAGCAGGCTCCCCGCTGAGCAGAGAACCCAACGCGGGGCTCGATCCAGGACACTCAGTCTCATCCAACCATGGGATCAAGCTCCAAGGCCATGATCTCATCATCTACATCACATTCATACACAGAGAAGCTCTTTTGGATGGAGATTTTCTTTAACCAGAGAACTAGAACTAAAAAGATGACTTACATTTTCTCCTTCTTCCTCCTCTACATCCACACCTGACATCAGTTTTGTGAGGGACAGGAAAATCTCCATAATTGGATGAACAAAAGGTACAAAGAAGTTACTGGTCCGTCGCATTGTTGTAATCTAGCTGGTATATGCTCCAGGGGTATGGAATATTCTTTATTGGGTCATTCTGCTTCCTGGGTGCTTCCTGAATTCATTGCTCTCTGTTTCGCTTGGCTCTGCCTTAACATAGCTTGGGTCTGTCTTTCCTTTTTGATTAGACATGCTACATGTTTGCCATTGAGTAGCTTTCTGAGCTTGTTTATTTTCATAAAAAATTCATTTGAACTGCCTCTGTACATCTCAGTCCAAGCTAATTACAAAAAGGCAAATTAAAAAGACAAAGTAGGTAGCAGGGGTTTGTCCTTAGGTTGGGGGAGGGGGGTGGGGGATGAGGACGATGTGCCTTTATTCTGTACCCTTTTAGTAGCAGTACTTTTGTTGTTGGAATAGGCACTGCTTCCTCCGGAAAATATGTTATTGAAAACTTACAAAAATCCCAAACAAGATTATCACAACCAACATCCCTACACATGCCTGTGTAGAACAACACTCAGCTTCAATCACTACAGTAGCCTGGGCCCAGAAAATATGTATGAATTGAGACTCAAAGAGAACAGACTGATTTCACAAAAAGGTCAAAAAACATGCTGGGCCAACTACTTTATTCACTTCTAGTTTGCTTTATATGTTTAAAGTGTTTTATAACTATTTTATTTTTTAAAAGTTTTATTTATTTATTTGAGAGAGAGACACAGCGAGAGTGAGGACACAAGTATGACCTGAGCGCTTAACAACTTAGCCACCCAGGTGCCCCTAGAGTCATTTATAACTTTAAATATCTGTCAGGGAAATATCTTAGAAAGATCAGTGTTTTAAAAAATATTTAGGCTTTTCATTGTGAAGAATGAGTGTTTAAACCATTGAAATAGCTGCAATCTAGACTTCCTCCTTTCTATGTAAAAACTCTCCTCAGTTCCCAGAATCTCCTCCACGCTGTTTTTAAGAGCCACTTAACAAACGGAATGCTGTTTTGACTTAATTTTGTTTATGCACAATGTAGTGATGACAGCAAAATAAAGTTTGTAAAGTCATGGCTGAGGGGAAAATGGTGTTCTACTTTTCTAGGAGCAGAGGCAAATTTCCTCCCTGAATGATCTGAGGCCTGAAATGTTGGGCTCATAGTGAATGTGATAAATACCCACAAAGGAAATTATTATTAATGTGCCTTTATCTAAGTATTAAGTTATTTATAATATGGGAACTATACATGCCAATCAAACTAAATTAAATTAACTGCTAATGAGCAAAAACCATTTCTTTTGGTGCAAATTTCATCTGAATCACTGGCATTATACGCCCAGGAGCTGTGTCTATTCCATATTGACCAGTTTGATTGTATGTGGAAATAAATCTTCCTAATGTCTTTAATGCCAAGCACTATTCCTAAAATTTCCTCATTTTGTGACTTTCATTTCACAGATTTAGCTAATTTATGTTTAGCTAATTTAGCCTCATATTATTCACTTTTGACCTCTGATTTTAAAAGTTATTAGAAATTAATGTACTTTTTGCAGTAAATTAAGACATTCACATCAGTATTTTTATGGAAAGTCAGTCAAATCTATCCCTGCAAAATAGAGAGAATAAGATTTGTAATATTCTAAAAAAAAAAAAAAAGATTTGTAATATTCTAGCATAAGGTCAAAGAGATACTGAAAGGAGACATGAAATCAAAGAGATATGAAATCCTTCTCCAAAGATGAAGGTTTAGAGTTGTCATTAATTAGTAATTAATAACCTAGTTTCTTATAATAAATATTCATTCTTGGGTGATACTGGAGAGTTTTTAATATTGTGGCATCAGTATAACACATTTATATTTAATAAAAAACATGAAGATTTCTGCAGAAAAGTGGCTCTTGGATTTCTCTAACACAAAAGCACTTTGACGCTTACCAGTTTAACTGTTCGTGAGTGGAGTGTCCTAGAAGGCACTTGACAAGACACAATTTATGATTCTTCTGAAGCACAGATTTGAGAGAATTTGAGGTTGCATGAGAAGGAGAACGGGGCCAGCTAGTGCACTTCATTAACTAGTCAGTATTTATTTCTTAACATAGCTTGGTGGTTACTTTATTAAGAACGAAAAAAAAATCACTAATTAGGACACTGCAAGCGACATTAAGCTCCCTGTGTCGACTTTAGTGGGTTTACATTTTATAGGATGTGTTTTCTTTTCCTCATCTGATCCTTGGTGACGTTAACCGGGTTTTTTTTATAAGTCCTGATCTGCAAAGCATCTGTTATTCCCTTAAATCGTGTTACTAAATATATCAGATGTATAAAAGTTATACAGCCCATTACAGCAGACATCCTTATACACAGCACGCAGCTAAGGCAATAAAACCTTCCTAAGAAGGTTGAAATCCTTGAGTCTCCTCCACTGTTGTATACCCTCACTGTCAAATTTGATGCCTCTCATTTCCAAATTTTGTCCCATTTTTACCACTCATATGTTTACTTTTAAAAAGAGCATAGTTTCTTTTACCTTCATGTAAGCAAATTATCCATCACCTGTAACATTTCTTCCTTGAGCCTACATGAAATTTTTTCTGTGTGTGTGCAGTAGAGCTCATGTTTTCCCTGTGGTTAATCAACTGTCTGAGAAGCTTCTGACTGAAGAACCTATTCTTTCTTTATTTAGCTACTATGTCACTTTTATTCCACTAATTTTCCAAATGTTTAAATGGGCTTGTTTCTAAGCCCTTGTACTGATCTACTGGTCTAATAATAATTAAACAATAATAATTAAATAATAATAATAATTAAAAATGTCTCTGCTCTTCTTCACCTGTCTCTTTTCAATATAAAATTTTAAGTTAGCTTGCCAAGTTTCATGAAAATATCTATCTCAATTTTTATTGGATTTCCTTTTTCTTTGATTTTTGTCAGTTTATTTCACCATTTGGAGATCCTCAGCAGTTTGTTATCAAAATGGTGAAAATTGTGGTACTTAATTTTTTGGTGAGGGAGAGCTATACAAGTTAGAACAGTATCATGTACACAGTGCATGCTTCATAATTTAGCTTTTATTATAGATTGTTTCGAAGACTTGACATATTTATGATATTGGATCCTCTTACACATGAAAATGCAAATCTTTATATAAATCTTCTTTATTATCTTTCAATAAAGCCCATAATTTTTATACACATTTTATTAGATTTTATTCTTAGAAACAATTATTTTTATTCTTTTAGTGGTTGCATAATAATTTAACAAGTATTGTCTGTTTGTAAATAACCAATGGGATTCTAGGTTGAAATTTCTTTTCTCTACTTATTTTGAAGGTCTTATTCTACTATCTTTCAGGTTTCTTTGTTGAGGTTGAGACATGTGCTATCATAATTTATGTTCCTTTGTAGCAAATCTTTCTTTTCTGTGTCTTCCTCTCATTCATCTCCTTTCTTTGATATACTGCAACTTCAGTAACTTTTGTGGAAATCAATTTATTCAGTAGGCTTAAATATATATTTTCATAAATTCTAAAAAAAAATCACCAACTTCTTTATATTGTGTTTCTCCCAGTCTCTCTATTTTCTAACAACTCCAATGAGCTTTGCTTGTTTAGCAAAGCTAACTATGTTATCTATCTCTTTGCTTGCTTAGATAATTCCAGGTGATTCTTGGTAAAACTTTTCATTGGCTCGTTTTCTTCCAGATTGATCTAATATGATGCTTAATTCTTACACTTTATTTTTAACTTTAGTAGTCATATTTATTGTGATGAAAATTATTTTTCTTTTAAATATAACTGTTCTACAGTATCTTTTTGCTCATATTTGAAATATCTTCTTTTATTTACTTTGTAGATAGTTAATTATTTTGTTTTTGCACATATAAAATATAATTTTGGTGTTTGTGTGTGTGTGTGTGTGTGTGTGTCTTTTAGTGCCTGTTCCTGATTGCTTTTATTCTTATATATCTATTTCTTTTTCTTCCTTCCTTCCTTTTATTTATTTATTTTTTTTCCCAATTTTGAGCTCACATTTGAGTGCCATTTTTCTATTGGAATTCCAAGGATCCTGCATTGGGACTACTTTTTGTTGTTGTTTTTTTTTTGGAGAGTATATATGTTTATTTGCTTTTGCTTAGGTTGGAGCTCAGTCCGGAATGGCTTTACATTAATTTCCAGTGATAGGTTTTCCCAAATGTAAACTGAAACTAAAAACTGGCGGTTTGTGTAACCCATGGTCGTGAGTTCTCAGGGAGACATTGTTTTTCTACTGAAAGCAAAGCCAGGTAAAAGAAGTGTCCCTGTTTCATCCCTTTGCCAGCCAACCATCCCCTATCTTATCCCACATTCTCATCTTGGGGAGTATCCACATCTTTTTTCATTTCCCTAATGAGCCATTAAATGGAAGTTTTAAGTAACCCCGACAAATAGTTATCCTGAGGGCAGCCAGGGCTCAATATCCCACCTTTTCTCCCTATTATTTTTGTGAGTTTTTTTTTCTTGTGGACTCAGCTCTGTATAGATAATATTATATTAGGGGGAAAAGAAGAGTTTTTAAGGCTATTGAGCTACCCAGATTGCTGAAAATGAAAGCCAACATAGTGAACTGTAAGAATGCTGAAAAAAATGTTTTAATATAGTAGAAGACATTTTTAGGACCCTTGTTTGGGAAATTAAGAAAAAAAAATTTTGGTTGCCCCCTATTTCTTAATCTAACATAAGCAGAGTCATTAAGTCCTATACTCACAGACTTGTGTGTTCTTGAATGTTGAAAGGAAACTCCCATAATTGAATCTCTAACTTGGAAGAGATTGCTGAAGTCTTCTGGGTGTCAGCAATAAAACAAGAATGACAAAACAATAGTCAAATTAAAACGCATTTACGTTTTTTAGGTTTTTGCTATTTATCAGACACTGTGCTTAGTACTTAATTTTTCTGTTTAAACTTATTTTTGCTTTAACTTTATCTTTTTAAGCTCTCAGACAAGTACTTGTCTGACTTCCACTGGGACATCTTTGTGTCAGTGTGCCCCAGCATTTTACCGCAATGTCCACCAAGTCCTTAAAAATGTTAAGTGAATCATCTAAAGCAATAGTGGATGTTGCGTAGTCTGGCTCCAATTCAGTACTATTTTTACTGTTTCCTTAATGAAAAAAATTATCTTATTTGTATCTTACATATTTTGTAAGATCTCTTTAAAAATTCAGGGAAATTGGGCTATTTTTTTCTCATTTAATAGATAATTTAACTTACCAATAGAAAGGAGACAAATATTCTCCATCTAGTCTGTATTCAAACATACACTTATTTCTTCCAGCAATGGTATTGAGGAGATTAGGAATATTGTGATGAATCAGAAGGGCGCATTTGGTATTTTCTCATGAGGCCTTGTATTTCTTTACCCCTTATGACGATATTTTGAGTAAATGTATGTCTTTTAATTTTGATTAGATATTGGGGGGTAGGTTGCAATAACTAGAATGTTGAGCAGAAACACCAGTAAACCTGAACCTTGCTAGTGTTAGGGTAAAATATGAAAAATCATCTACTCCCATTGAAATATTTATTTTTGACCTTTACCTTTTCCTACTGTTTCATTACTAACCCATGTGTGAAGTGGTAAAAAGTAGATTGGAATTCTGTTTGGATCAGTGCTGAGAAGGCAGCAAAGATTTGATTTAGAATCAAATCAGTCTGGTCACAAATCTTCTATATGAAGATTTGTCTCCCTGACAAAGATTTGTCTCCCTGACAAAAAATGGTCTCGCTGAATGTAAGTCTCTTTTTAAAAGATATAATATATTAATTGATTAATTTTTAAGTTTTTCTTTTAATTCTAGTTAACATATAGTGCAGTATTAGTTTCAGGTGTAGAATATAATGATTCAACTCTTCTCTTCAGCACCCAGTACACACCTTACTCCCCATCAACTGTTTCACTCATTCCTCCACCCACCTCTCCTCTGGTAATGATCAATTTGTTCTTTTTTTTTTTTTAAAGATTTGGTTTGAGAGAGAGAGAGAGCGTACAAGTGTAAGAGCAGGGAGAGGGATAGAGGAAGAGGGAAAAGCAGACTCCCCTCTGAGTGGGAACCTGATGCAGGGATGGATCCCGGGACTCAGAAATCATGACCTGAGCCTAAGTCAGAGGCTTAACTGACCCACCCAAGTGTCCTCATCAGTTTTTTTTCATAGTTAAGAGTCTGTTTCTTAATTTACCTCTCTGTTTTTTCCTTTCCTCATTTGTTTGGTTTCTCAAAGTCCACATGCGAGTGAAATCATATGGTATTTGCCTTTCTCTGACTGATTTATTTTGCTTCACATTATACTCTCTAGCTCTATGCATCCACCAGTGCACCAATCCTCCATGCACCATCCTCCATGCACCAATCTTGCAAACGGCAAGGTTTCATTCTCTTTTAATGCGGAGTAATATTCCATTGCGTGTGTGTGTGTTTGCCACATCTTCTTTATCCATTCATTAATTGATTAACATTTGTGTTGTTTCCATATTTAAAGATATAGTTTATTTTTATTTATTTATTTTAAATATTTTATTTATTTGTTTGACGAGAGAAAGAGATCACAAGTAGGCAGAGAGGCAGGCACAGAGAAAGGGGGAAGCAGGGTCCCTGCTGAGCAGAGAGCCCAATGTGGGGCCTCGATCCCACGACTCAGAGATCATGACCTGAGCAGAAGGCAGAGGCTTTAACCTGCTGAGCCACCCAGGCATCCCTAAAAGGTATAGTTTAAATATGTTCCTTAAAAATTCCCAGAATGTTGTGGACATAAACAAATAAGGACATATATAGTAAAAAAATGCCTTAGGTTTTAGTACCTGAGCACTGCTGAAAGTAAAGTCAGTGCCCCTAGAGCTACGTTACATTTATGGAAATTAAAACACTTGTTATGATTGTTTAGAGATATCAAATTCATAAGACTTTGCTTAACTATTTGACTTGGTTATAGTGATTACATTATGCCAGTTCCTGCCTTGCACCATCGCATTTTGTGCTGAATGTAGAAATACAGATAAGAAAATAATATATCAGTTAGTGAAATTCAAGATTTTTAAGAAGCCCTGGTTCAACGTGAGTAAATTCATATATAAATACTTAGTTTGTTAGAGTTATTTTCTTGTGACTTGTTCACCAAAAAATCATATTAAAGATATAATCTACAAATTATAAATATCCACAAATAAACTTTCTAGCTGAATTATTTGACCTCTTTGGATGTATGTCATAAGGTAACATGCAAGTACACACACACACGCACGCATGCACACACACACACACATACAAACACTAGATGTCCATACATTGAAAATATATATTAGAAAAGAATTTAAATAAAAAGCTGGAGAGATTATTTTCCTTAATACCTGTTCGACTTAAGATATCTGTCACTACATCACTACTCTGGAATTCATTTTCTCATCTATTATAGTACGTTTCCTTGTTCTTCTTGTGTGACATTTCTAGTTAGTTCACATAACTATTTGGCTTCAAATTCTTGCTCTACTACCCCCAGCTGTGTGAACTTGGGAAATTCAGTCTTTCTGTATGGCAGTTTGTTGGGAGGATTAAATAACTTGATATATGTGAGCCCTAAGAAGAGTTTCTGGCACATAATGTTTTATTTAAGTGTTGGTTATTACTTCAAAGAATAATGGTCATGTAGCAATCAAACTCATGGTACTTATTTCTAAGACTTTGTTTTTTCTTTTCTTTTCTTACTACATTTCATTAAAACATGGGTTCTGGTTATACAATGATACGACAGTAATATACGACACAGTGTAATAATTTACTTGAAGAAAAATTTTATCTTATGAAAAAACATTATATAACCACAAATAACTTGGCAAAGTCCTGTCAAATTAGATTATGATTGCATTTGGTCCAATGTTGCTGAAAATTCTTTGAGAGCATGAAATAAGTTGCATAAAAGAAAATTGCACTAAAAAAAGAAGACATTATATTCATACACACATGTATTTCTTCATTAATATTTTTGGACACTTTGCACAATTAGCATTCATTAAAGTATACCCCTGGCTGATTACATTACTGCTTTCCACGTGTTCTTCTAGAAGGACCTATTTCCCAAGAGTAGACCAGACATTTTGTGTATATGTTGTCAGGAAGTTATGTCTTAGTTTCATCATTTCCATGCTAAGACTTATTCTGTATTGTTCCCATTGATAAAAGAATCATTGTTATACTTATTGAAGTATGGCATATACTAGAACATTTTTCTTAACATTTTAAAAAATCAGAACATATTCTTTGATTCTTTAAAATAAATTGTGTTAGACGTTCTGGTCTTTCCCATATTGTTTGTTTTCAGAACATAATCTGTTAGGGACCCAGCAGTTATCTAGTGGCTGTGAAAAAGGCAGGCAACCAAACTGCGTAGTTGAGACCCTAATATAGATTTTTGTTTCTGGTTTATGTTTTTACCATTTGCATTTAACTTAGCCACCTTAAAACTGCCAAATCTTCAATTTACTCTGTGATTTATGTACAAAATTACATGTGTTTTCCAGAACAAGGCATCCATTCATTGAGATATCTTTGAAATGATGGTTTTAACTGAATTCATATGCGCCTGTTTTTAGTAATCATGTGCAGCTGAAATCATGTATGGTGTAAGCATAAGATATACACAACATTAATATTTTTCCTTGCAATTAGCTGTCATCTGCTCATTTCTATTTTTTCCAGCTTTGTTTTTCAGAGAAATTAGTTATTGCAATAGTAATTTACACTGAGCTTTTGTGCTGTCTTTCCTGAATGCCTCTTTTTCAGCTATTCATTCGATGTGCACTTGCTGTCATCGCTCTGAATAGTTTTTCTCTATCCCTGGCTCTTACTAATGGAGAATTATTGCTTGGCTAATAAATTTTTCCTTTACCTTGTTGCACCTATGGTATGCTGGGAGTAGGGTATTAATAATTTTAGGACCATATTGCTAATGACTAAATATTGATATTATGTAACTTGTATTATGTTTTCTCCTATTTTTTTCTTTCATTCTCTATGGACCACATAGTAATGTGAAATGGAAAGCTGGAACAATCATTCATATAATACAAGGGCTTTTTAAGAGTCAGTGTATTGGGGCGCCTGGGTGGCTCAGTGGGTTAAAGCCTCTGCCTTCAAGTCAGGTCATGATCTCAGGTCTGGGATCAAGCCCCGCATCGGGCTCTCTGCTTGGTGGGGAGCGTGCTTCCCTCTCTCTCTCTCTGCCTGCCTCTCTGCCTACTTGTGATCTCTCTCTGTCAGATAAATAAATAAAGTCTTAAAAAAAAAAGAGTCAGTGTATTATGGGAAAGAAAGAATTATGAACTGTATAAAAGAGTTTAATTTTATACATTGATCAAATGAATCAGATGATTATTCAAACTCTCACTCAATTTTAATTACATGGAAACCAGATAATGGTGTACATTTTTTAAATTTATTATTAATTTAAGAAATGTAACAGAGGGGTGCCTGGGTGGCTCAGTGGGTTAAAGCCTCAGCCTTCTGCTTAGGTCATGATCCCAGGGTCCTGCGATCGAGTCCCATGTCGGACTCTCTGCTCGGCAGGGAACCTGCTTTCCCCTCTCTCTCTGCCTGCCTTTCTGCCTACTTGTGATCTCTCTCTCTGTCGAATAAATAAATAAAATCTTAAAAAAAAAGAAATGTAACAAAAAAAAAGAAATGTAACAGAGATAAAAAAATGAGAAATGATAGCTCAAAGTAGAATGGTCCAAAGGTGAGTTGAGTAAAATTATTATAAAAATAGTGACTTTCTACATGGAAAAATCCCAGAGAATCGACCCAAAAATTCATAGAATTGATAAAAGAGTTCAATAATATCACTAGGTATAAAAGTGCTACTTTTTGAAAATTTAAATAACACTTAGTTAACATGCAGTGTAAACTTAGTTTCAGATGTAGAATATAGTGATTCATCACCTACACACAATACCCAGTGCTCATCACAAGTGCCCTCCTTAATACCCACAGTCCCACTCACCATGGGCGGAACACATGAATAGACATTTTTCCAAAGAAGGCATATATATAGATGGCTAACAGACACATGAAAAGATGCTCAACATCACTCGTCATCAGGGAAATAAAAGTATTATTTTAAAGCCAATAGCTTTCTTACCTGCTAGTAGTACCTACTATAGAAATATAATGAAAACATTTCTTACAACAATAGTAATAACACTACAAAGTATCTAGGGATAAACTTAATAAAAAATGTACAAGGTATGAATAAAAGTATAAAACGACTGAAAATCATAAAACAGTTCTAAGTCAATAGAGATTGGCTATTACAGTTAAATAATGGTGTTATAAATGTTAATCCCTGCCAATTAATGTGTGTTTCAATCCAATCCTAATCAAAATTTAGAAGAGAAAATGTAAATCAATAGACAAAATTACATTGAAAGCTATTGAAAATGGTTATTTTTATTTTTTTAAAGATTTTATTTATTTATTTATTAGGAAAGAGAGAGAGTGAGAGAGAGAAGGTCAGAGTGAGAAGCGGACTCCCCATGGAGCTGGGAGCCCGATGTGGGACTCGATCCCGGGACTCCGGAATCATGACCTGAGCCGAAGGCAGTCGCTCAACCAACTGCGCCACCCAGGGGCCCAAAAATGGTTATTTTTAAAAGGAGGAGTAATTAAAATACTTGTTTCCTCCTTGAGAAATAGACAAGCACGAAAGGGAACTTATATATGATAAAAGTACCACTTTAAAATTGAGGGGAAATCAATAAAATTAAATGAAAAGAGTTGGAGTATTGAATATCCATGTAGGAACAAAGTTAGATTCCACCTTACATAAAATCCAAATATTAATAATAGAAGAATTAGTTATGACAAGAATAATCATGAAATCAAACATAAAAAAAATTTTGAAGAACTTAGGCTGGCAAATTCTTATTACATAAGACACAAAATCTAAGCGTCATCAAGAAAAAGACAAAATTTGATTATAAATATATTTTTTTAAGATTTCATTTATTTGACAGAGATCAAGAGCACACACACAAAATTTGGGGAAGTGGCAGAGGTGGAGGAAGAAGATCCCAAATAGACCCCAGTCTCAGCATATAGCCCTACTCAGGGCTTGATCTCATGAACTCATGACCCTGAGATTATAACCTGAGCTAAAACCAAGAGTCAGCTTCTTAACCGACTGAACCACCTGGGCACTCCTACAATTGTTATAAACAAAGTGAAAGACAAAAGGGAAAGGAAGAAAAATATATGATCTTTATATATAAAGGCAATTAAAGATATCAAAATTTAGGCAGTAACCTGATAGCAAAAAAATATGCAGGATATAGGAATAGACCATTAAAAAAGAAATATATAAAAATAAATGCACTTTCTCATTAATGATGGAAATCCACATTTTCCTGTTTACCAGAAGGAGTGTAGTACAATGAATTAAGGACAGATCTGGAGTCCAACTGCTTGGGTTCGACCCCCACCATATCTTTTCTGGAGGTGTTATTTCAGAAAATTACCTTGTTTTCAATTTTTTCTCATCTCTAAAATGTAACACATCTCATGAAGATATGAATTTTAAAAGAGCTTTTACTTGAAAAACATGAGTAATACCTTCCATCACAAGGGTACAAAACTTAAGTTGTCATTTTTAAAACAGCAGTGAAATAATAT
>CM052800.1:146252925-146333499 GCA_028533885.1 Nasua narica | reverse complement strand
GAGGAAGTAAGGGGTCTCTCTGGAGCTGCCTCCTGCGAGGTTCTAGCTCAAAGAGCTTTGGCCCAACTGTGCCTCGGATCACCATCTAAGATAAGCCCAAGCTGATAGCACACTGCGCATCTCCTTCTTTGCCACCAACTTCTCCACCTTGATATCTGGGAGCTCTGGCGGACTCAGACACCCGTGGCCCCTTTGTGCCCCCATGGGTCCTGAAACCACACTGTTCCCGCAAAGGCTAACCCCCCCCCCCCCCCGGCTTAGCCTCTGGAGCAATGTCCCTCAGCCGAGCAGACTCCAAAAGTTCCGATTTTGTGCTCCGCGCTCTGCGGCTACTGGGTGCCGGCCACTCCCCCCACAGTCTCTCATCCTGTAGCTTTGGATTCACTTTTCCACACATCCTACCTTTCGAAAAGTGGTCAGTTTTCTGCCCCTAGAATTGCTGTTCTTCCTCTCTTCTCTCTCCTGTTGAGTATGCAGGCTTTTAGAATGGTTTGATAACTATCTAGCTGAACTTCTGGGATCCAACTCTATCTGAACTTCCTACTCTTCCACCATCTAGCCTCCCTCCATCTCTACTTCTAATTTTTTTGAGGAACCTCCATATTGTTTTCCACAGTGGCTGCACCAGTTTACAACCACACCAACAGTGCGTGAGGATTCCTTTTTCTCCACATCCTTACCAATACTTATTTCTTATCTTTTTGATGCTACCCAACCTGCCAGGTGTAACAGGGTATCTTATTGTGGCTTTGATTTGTGTTTCCTTGATGATTAGTGATATTGAGTATATTTTCATGTATCTTTTGGCCATCTGTAATTCTTCTTTGGAAAAATGTCTATTCAGGTCCTCTGAACATTTTTAATTGGATTATTTGGGGGGTTTTGGTGTGGAGCTGTATAAGTTCTTATTATATTTTGGATATTAACCCCTCATCAGATATATAATTTGCAAATATCTTCTCCTATTCAGTAGGTTGTCATATTGTTTTATTGATCATTTTCTTCACTGTGCAAAAGTTCTTTATTTTGGTATAGTCTCAATAGTTTATTTTGTATTTGTTTTGCTTGCCTAAAAGGGCTTTTCTAGAAAAATGCTGTTAAGTCTGATGTCAAAGAAATTACTGCCTATGTTTTCCTTTAGGAGATTTATGGTTTCTTGCCTCACATTTAGGTCTTTAATTCATTTTGAGTTTATTTTTGTGTATGGTGTAAGTGGCCTGGTTTTATTCTTTTGCATGTGCTGACCAATTTTCCCAGAACCATTTATTGAAGAGACTGCCTTTTTTTTTTTCCTTTGTATATTCTTACCTCCTTTGTCATAGTTAATTGACCGTTCAAGTGTTGGGTTATTTCTGGGCTCTCTATTCTATTCCATTGATCTATATGTCTATTTTTGTGCTGGTACCGTACTTTTTGATTACTACAGCTTTGTAGTATATCTTGAAATCCAGTGTTGTGATACCTCCAACTTTGTCATTCTTTCCCAAGATTACTTTGGCTATTCAGGGTCTTTTATAGTTCCTTACAAATTTTAGTATTTTTTGTTCTAGTTCTGTGAAAAATGCTTTTAACAATGCCATTTTTAATAATCTGTTCTACAAAAATGTTAGTACAGGGGTACAAAGATGAACCTACAGACATGTTTGCTGCAGACTCATTTATAGGACCAAAAATTCATGACAATCTAAATATCTTAGGGAATATTGATGAAATTGTGATATATCCAAACCAAAAAATTCTATAGAGTAATTTAAAAGAATGAACAAATAAGTCTGTATCAAGATGGTAATTTCTTTGCCAAATGTCAAAAGAAGTCACAGGACAATTGTTCTGTGCTCTCTTTAGTTAAAAACATAACAAAATCAGAAAAACAAACAAACAAAATCAATTCTAACTAGAACTTCAGCTATATACGTGCCAAATGGTTGTTAATAGGAGTTGCTTCTGGGAAAAGTAGGGAGTGAAGGGGAATTATAGCTTTTTAATGAGCACACTTGTTTAAATTTGTGTAAGAGTTTATTCCTGTTATTTTTAAGTTACAAACATTTTATTTATGTTATAAGGGCCAAGACATAAATAAGTTGCTAGTCTTTTCTTGAAGAAATTCTTTTCACACCATCAGTTCTGCATGTCCTCCTCTTCTCAAAGTGAGTGTAGCAATGAAGCAAAGCCTTTGGACAATGTTAAAGTGAAGTGTCATGTTCCCTTAACAAACACTAGGGCATCACTTTACCAGAACCAATGCATCAAGTGTCAATGAGTCCACTGTGTTAAAGTTAATTCCTCCAGTTACTTAGCAATTTAGGAATGTAGGCTAATGGTCCAGAGCATTTCTTAGTACATTTACATAATTGCTTATTATATTATATTCAAAAATTTTTCCTTCATTTAATAAACCTTTATGAATTAACATATGAATGCTGAGGCATGTAAGTAGAAACCCTCTCACTTGCCAGCAAATGGATGAGCAAGAAAGTCCTGTGAAAACTTCAGAAACACTTTGAACCACCCAAAAGAAAGAGGGCTATCAGATCTAATTTGAGAGCCAGACAGGTAAAGCAATAAAGTTCTGTCTTTTCCTTTTTTTGCATGTGTCACCTAAAGGAAAATTCTTTTAAGTAGAAACCTTCTAGTTATCTGAAAAGTTTTCAAATTTTTTTTTTAAAAAAAGGCTTATCACAAAAGCTAACATTTTTATTTGTACTGAAATATCATTGAATCTATATTTGGCAGAAACATAGTCCTTCATTTTTGTACATTCTAATTACAATCAGATAAGAGATGTGACATTTCTTTAGGCATCAAGATCAGGAATGGCTGTGGAACCTAGGCTATCTCTGGTAGGCAAGAGGTAGAGATAGATATGAAATAGAAAAGCAAAGCATTGAAGGAAGAAACAGGATAAATGGAAAGGAGAAGACATAAAAAGAAGAAAGAATAAAAGGAAGAAAGACTTATAAAACTTGCAGTGAATGGCAAAATTTAATCTGCAAAAAGTTACCATATCTCTCGCTCAATTTTACAGGAGTTAAGTTTGCAATGAATAATAAATATGCACTACCTGACATTTTGTACAATCTCTCTCTTTGATGTTTGGCTGTACAGGCCCAAGTTTGAGCTCGATGGGACCTCTGAGGGCACCGAGACATTTAAAAGCTGCAATTTGCCAGAAGCATACAGCTGGCTGGTGTCACAGCTGGGATTAGATGCCAGGCCTGCAGACATCCAGCCTGGCACTTTTTATCCACAACATTCACATCACAGCAGGGCACACAGGGCCCACAATTTACATAGAGCATAAGCTGAGTGAGAATTTGCAGAGAGTAGAACTCTGCGTATTTATAAGGAGGAAATACATGTCCAAGGGATGAAGAATGGGACTATCTTTTGTGAAATAGCATCTTATATAAACAGAGGTGATTCTCTTTCATTTATGTGTCCAGAACCCATCATTAAAATTCATATGAGAGTTATTGCCTATTACTGCCAGGACTACTCTTGCTTGCTATCTATCCCCAATGAATGAAGCCAGAATAAATGCTATAGATTTTTTAAAGCCGTGTATAATACTGGCAACGGCAATAAACTTATGACATTTCACCTCACTCAGCAAACATAACAGGAAGGTCAGGAAGGATAAATGTTAGAGGGAAAGAAAAAAATGTATTATTACAACTTCATTGTCTTTTACTACTGGGTGATGATGCTGCATCCCATTTGATATTTGTCTGAAAAATGGGATCAAAATACATGCAAAGGAAAAGCAATTTATCAGAGTAAAGATTTGTGGCAGGGTTATAGGAAAAATCATCAATAAGGCAATTTATAGAAAATGTCATTGTGGTGTCTGTGTATTATTCTTCACATTTTCTTTGACTCTTTAGTGTTTCATTTAATAGCTATGTGGTGAGTATTTTCACTAGGAACTGTGCTGACCCCTGAGGAGCAGGAGTAGATGCAGAACAGTAGGCTTTTGAAGAGAAGGGAGTTTTGTAAGAGGTGCTAACAGCTAGGAGGGGGAGATCTTTGCTCTCTATTGACAGTGAAAGAAGGTGCCCCCCCATAGATATGTGAACTTTAAAATAACCCCATTAATGGAAAGTAGTTTTACTCCATCTCATTATGAGAACTGACTGTTGTATTTACCTAGATATTCCTAGAAGAAAGGAAACTATAGTTTTTTTTTTTTTAACATGGAAAGCAATTGTTCCATATGCTGTCTGTTACAACAATCACCTTTTTTTTTTGAAGGAATTCATGTTTTTTATGATAAGTTCTCAGGCATTAACAACTCCATTGAATTATATCAGTAAGACATTTGAGATTGTGAAACTACCTCATGATGTTTTCAAGTACAAAATGTTTTATCGGACATACATCCAAGACAAAGAAGTTCACTTCTTTCATTAGCTTTCCAAGTGCACCCTGCACTTACAAAAATAAATAGTTTAAGGCTAGTAACTTCACCTCTCTTGGTGCACATTCTCCACATATCAAATATATTTTGAAAGCTTAAAATAATAACATTTTACAAATATTTCAGGATTTGTTTTCTCATAGTAATGATTATGGTGTTTTGGGTTTTTTGTTTGTTTGTTTTCCTATTATGGGAACTAAGAGACTAAATTGCACAGGTTATTTTATTTTATTTTATTTTATTTTATTTTATTATTTTTTCCCCAAATATGTTTATTTCATTTTTTTCAGTGTTACAAGATTAATTGTTCATGCACCACACCCATTGCTCCATGCAATATGTGCCCTTCTCAATACCCACCACCAGGCTCGCCCAACCCCTCACCCTCTCCCCTCCAAAACCCTCAGTTTATCGCTCAGAGTCCACAGTCTTTCATAGTTCATGGCTCCCTCTGATTTCCCCCCATTCACCCTTCCCTTCCTTCTCACAATGCCCTCCATGTTTTCCTCACATAAGTGGGACCATAGGATAATTGATTCTCTCTGCTTGACTTATTTCACTCCGCATAATCTCTTCCAGTCCTGTCCATGTTGATACAAAAGTTGGGTATTCATCCTTTCTGATGGAGGCATAATATTCCATTGTATATATGTACCATATCTTCTTTATCTATTCATCTGTTGAAGGGCATTTTGGTTCTTTCCACAGTTTGGCGATTGTTGCTATTGGGGTACATATAGCCCTTCTTTGTACTGCATCTGCTTCTTTGGGGTAAATACCCAGTAGTGCAATTACAGGGTCACAGGGTAGCTCTATTTTTAATTTGTTCAGGAATCTCCACACTGTTTTCCAAAGTGGCTGGACCAACTTGCATTCCCACCAACAGTAGAAGAGGGTTCCCCTTTCTCCACATCTTCTCCAACATTTGTTGTTTACTGTCTTGTTGATTTTGGCCGTTCTAACTGGTGTAAGGTGGTATCTCATTGTGGTTTTGATGTGAATCTCCCTGATGGCTAAAGACGATGAACATTTTTTCATGTGTCTGTTAGCCATTTGTATGTCTCCTTTGGAGAAGTGTGTTCATGTCTTCTGCCCATTTTTTGATGTGATAATCTGTTTTGTGAGTGTTGAGTTTGAGAAGTTCTTTATCGATCTTAGATATCAGACCTTTGTCTGTAGTGTCATTTGCGAATATCTTCTCCCATTTTGTGGGTTGCCTGTTTGTTTTGTTGACTGTTTCCTTCACTGTGCAGAAGCTTTTTATCTTGATGAAGTCCCAAAAGTTCATTTTTGCTTTTGTTTCCTTTGCCTTTGGAGACACGTCCTGAAAGAAGTTGCTGGGGCTGATGTCGAAGAAGTTACTGCCTATGTTCTTCTCTAATGTTTTGAGAGATTCCTGCCTCACGTTGAGGTCTTTTATCCATTTCGAGTTTATCTTTGTGTATGGTGTAAGAGAATGGTCGAGTTTCCTTCTTCTACATATAGCTGTCTAATTTTCCCAGCACCGTTTGTTGAAGAGACTATCTTTTTTCCACTGGATTTTTTTTCCTGTTTTGTCAAAGATTGTTTGACCATAGAGTTGCGGGTCCATATCTGGGCTAACAGGTAATTTTAATGAACAGTATTTATTTTGCAGTGTGATAGTGAATGATGAAAATATTGTCCTGACATAATTACACCAGTATCACCAGAAATGAAATTTCATCGTCGGAAACTCTTTTACATCTTTGTTATCCACTTGGTTCAGGTCCCATATTCATTCAACAAATAAGTAATGGTGTACTTGTGAAAATTCCTGAATTGGGTATTGAAGAGAACACAAAACACCTCTGGTTGGATTTTCTGTCATTAGCACATTCATTTCATGATTTCTATTTCCCCCAGCATTTCTCTCTATATTATCTAGCTTAAACTTTAAACCATTCCTCCAGGTTTGTCAGGAGAGGAATTAATATCATTACTGAGTAGGCAAGAAAACAGGCTCAGGATCAGTGACTCCACCTACCAGATGACGAGTGAAGGATGAAACTGACCTTCCAATTCAGGTATCCTTATTTTGCTCCCATATTGAACCCTGATCTCGAGGAGGTCCCAAATCACCCCCCCCACACACACACACATGCTCACTCAAACATACTGTACTTCATAATGTCCCTCCCATGAGGGATGGTTTCATAATCAGGAAAATCATATTCAGTTGATAGGAAGTAGGACAGACTTCATGGAAGAATTGGTATTTTAATACATGACATTTGTCAAGTTCCTGCTGTGTGCCAAGTATGTTAGATAAGCAGCACTTCATTCTCTGCTATCAGTTAGCTCAGAGTTTAAGGGCAAAGCCAAGCAATTATAACTCAGGTTAATATGCAAAAATGCAGATTGCTTTAGAATCACATGTAGGAGAGGCATGTAACTCAGACCACACAGAGCAGGTAAAACCTGAGCACTGTTATGTATACTATTCTCTAAGCAATGGGGAGATATCGATGGATTTTTAAGCAGGAGTGTTCTATCTGCCATGATAAGAAAGAGATTTAGGATAAAGGGGGATATTTGGGAAGTTACTGCAGCAATCCATCCAGTAAATGCTTGAGAACCATATGAAGGCAATGCTAGGGGAGCTGGAGAGGACAGATTTGAGAAGTCAAAGGAGGCAGTATTGGTGACAATTTGGTACGCTGGGGATTAAGGAAGAGAAAAGATCTGGAGGGATCCTCATATTCAGAAAAGAAGGGTTTTATTTTAATATGAACACTTGCCTTATGAAATTGGTGAATTTTATGCTAAAGAAAAAAGACAAATAAAATCCTGATGCATGATTAATAAATAGTTAATATCAACATTGATTAGAACACAGACTATAGTAAGGAGGTCACAAGAGACTTACATGGAGCTTACTAGTTGCCAACACTATTGCAGCTCATTTTTTCTTTTCTTTTTTCTTTTTTAAAGATTTTATTTATTTATTTGACAGAGAGAGACACAGTGAGAGAGGGTTCACAAGCTGGGGGAGTGGGGGAGGGAGAAGCAGACTCCCCTCTGAGCAGGGAGCCTGATGTGGAGCTCAATCCCAGGACCCTGGGGTCATGACCTGAGCTGAAGGCAGACGCCCCTTCTCTTCTCTTTTCTTCTCTTCTCTTCTCTTCTTTCTCTTCTCTTCTCTTCTCTTCTCTTCTCTTCTCTTCTCTTCTCTTCTCTTCTTTCTCTTCTCTTCTCTTTCTTCCTTTCCTTTTCTTTCCTTTCCTTCTCTTTTCCTTTTCTTTCTTTTCTTTTTTTTTTTAAAGATTTTATTTATTTTTTTGAGAGAGATCACAAGTGGGGTTGGGGGGACAAGGACAAGGGAGAAGGGAATGAATGAGGTTGAATAAAACAGAGACAAGTATAAATGTCATGAACAGAACAAAGAAGAATAATGAATTAATTATTCTGAAATACAGAAGACCAATGATTACAAGAGTTATGGTGCCATGAGCAGAAAGGAAAAAAAAATCAACACAAACACATGATTTGTAAGATAAAATTTTCAGGATGTCCCTCCTGTTTTTATGGATGTAGCTGAATGATAGGGAATTAGACATTTTTTCCAGTGGATGATATCAGAGAATGAGAGATTGGAGCTAAGCTAGCAATTCTAGCTAACGTGCATAATATCTACCCTGTTTGCTATGGCGGTTTCTAAGCCTAACACCGAACTCATCACATTGAGTGATTATAGTACATATTTGTTCCGTAAATAAATAGACAAAAGGAGACAACTGAGGTGCCAATGAAGTTTTGGGAAGCATTCATAAAAAGTTGAATTTGACCTTGTTGAAAGTGATTACTAAGAGATAAGATGTAAAAAGAGAAGAGAAAAACAATCAGAAGGCAGAGCCTTGGAGAATGCCTTTTTAATTTGGAATGTGGGGGAAAAAAAAGATAAGTGAGTGAAAGGTAATTAGAAGGAGAGGAAAAGTACCAAGATGGTATGATTTTACATTGGCTGTAATGTGGAGAAGGAATTGGAGGAGAACAAGCTTAATAGCAGGAGAGAGAGAGAAAAAGAGAGAGCGATATCAAGAAGCAAGTTTTTGATTAATAAATTCAGAGAGGCTAAGAAAGCTTGATCTGAGAAAAAGATGATTGGATTTAGTAATAGGAGATCGTTATTGGCAAATGATAGGGAAATTTCAATAGTAAAATCAGGGTCAAAGTTTGCACAGGGTCAGAAGTTTAGTGATGAGAGAAGAGATATTTTCAGTGGGCTCCAGATTTTCAAGTCAGGATTGCTTGGTAATAACAGCTTTTATCAGACTTTGCACAAGCTGCAAAGGGGCTGTCACCATTCCTACTTATGAAGCAGCGGATGCTGTTTCATTGAAGTGAATGGCAATTTATTATAAAAAAATGTAAAATAAAAATAAATCATGCCCTGTTCTTTTTCTGCCTTTCTACTAAATAACCATGCAAGGTTCTCCAGACTGTATCGAGTATGCTACATTAGCAGCACCAATGAGCTTGAATGACCCAAGAGAAAAAGATGGGAGGTGTATGCACCATCAGCATTGTTATTGGCTTATATCATCTGGGCTATAATAAAAAGTGGAATAATCAGCAAGTTACTTACACCCAGAAGATGATAATTTCTGCTGTTTTGACCTAAAGTGTCTTTTAAAAGGATTTCCCTTTGCTGAGCTTCTCAAAGTTGATATTAAATATTTTATATTTTATTTTATTAAAGTAAATAAATACTTTAAAAATTTAAAAAATTTTAAAAATATTTAAAATATTTTAAAAATATTTAATAAATATTTTATTAAAGTAGAACTCAGGAAGAGCATCTTTACTTACCAGTTTGCAATCAGTTTTGAGTCTTAAGACATGAATGCAATTCTAAACTAATCAGCATAATCATTCAGAAAGTTGTAATAGTATTTCATTAGGCGATTATATGGGCCATGGAACTAGAGGTGAAACTGATGATTTCTGTTCCTTCCTCTGCTTCTGAACATGATGTAGGAAAAGAATGAATATATGTAGGGTGCTGTTATTATCTAACTAATTTTAGAAAGCTATCTTTGGAATTATTCCACTCCTTGTGACATGTTATTTGGATATTCTCAGTGATAATAAATCTTCTGTCTTTAAAGATGAATATATAACTTATTCCCTATAAGTTAGGGAAATGGCTTTAAAATTTGGAGGGATAGCTAGGAAATAAAGTTGGGATCACAATGAGAAATTTAATTTCTAATCAAGTGAGGAGTAATTGCAAGGCAGTGCATCTAAGAGTCTTGTGTATTATGCCAACAGGGTCAAGTGTCTCAAGTGTCTGGTATACTGGGGAAAGCATCAGTGTTAGAATGCAAAAATACTCTTGGGTATTTGGGGGATGGAATATTAGAAGTATAGCACTAAGTTATTTCTTTTTATTTTATTTTGTTTTATCTTGAGATGATCACTGCAAACTGGATAAACAAAATACCTCATCTCAGGTCAGCATTCTGATTGATTCTTGGTTGTAAATCTCAATGATATCCTCATCATGCTTGGGGACAGAGACAGTGACTGACCTAAGGTAAAGAGAGGGAGGTGGGCAGTGTTGGTGAAATGATTGTTAATTGTATATAGAAAAGGGACATTTAGAGAGAAATATCTAGAAAAAAAGAAAATACAGACAAATAGATAATTGAATATCTACCATGAAAAGATAAAGGATAAGGGAAGAGGGTTCAGAAGGACTAGGGATAGTCAGGAAAGAAAGGCCTTTGTAACAAAATTATGCTTATTGGAGAATTAGCTGAATCGCCTGAAAAGAAATGCCTTTGGAATTAGGTGAATTCTAATTTCTTGTGAAATCTTGTACAGCTTGTGCCTGTTGTTGGTCCAAAGCCAAGTGTTTCCAGATGGCTACAATAACCAGGAGGCCCCTTGACAACTCACTTCAGAGTCTAAAACAAATGGAAAATGAAAAGTATGGCTCCTTATTAAGATCATCTATGCATTCAAACAGGAGCGTCCTTTATCAAGCATTCTGCTGATGCGATGGCTGCCGTTCCCATCACAGAAGCTATTTCATTTACGATGAGAAGAAGAGGCCTCCTTAATAAATCACATCGCCTGTTATTCCTGTAGTATTTAGATGACATGCCAACACTTTGCTGGAAAATGAAATAAAATAGATCCAGAGAGAATTTTATATCAATTTTCCCTTTTTATATATCATATGGAATCATCAATTTCTGAACAAACTTAAGATTTAAGATGTATATATCAGTACACATAGATCCATGTATAAAATAAGAAACCACCACAGAACTTGCCTGGAAGGGTTTTAACAATGAAGGGTTTTTTTTCACTTATGTGAAGAATGAGCCCAGGCAAACACATTAAAGGTTATTTTCAACTTCTGTACTCAGACAAGGACCTAAATATGAGCATGAATAAACGGTGGGAACCTCATCTCTATTTTATGTTCGAGTTTGAAATGAATGTAAAGGAATACATTCAGTTTTCTGAGATTTATTAGACTACTCTGCGGAAGATTGGTAATCAAGGAGGAGAGGCCAACTGATATATTACACAGATAAAACCTAGAAATCTTAGAAAATTTATGTTAGAAAAACAGAAGTGAGTTGAAGATTAGTAAATATTTAAAGGAAAATGGGAATATTTGATAAATAAGACCACTCAAAGAAATAGTCAATATTGCTTTCCTTTCCTTGCATATCATTTAATATTTGCCAAAAATTATTGCCTATTATTTATTGATTGCCTGGAATTGGTTATTGGAATCTGTATGTACTGTAGCAATGCTCTTTTTTATGGAGGAAATCTATTTTTCTACAGATATTCTATTTTTTTAAAGGAAATAGAATGAAATAGATTGCACTGGTTTTATCCTTTAAAGGGGATTGATTAATTTGAAAGGATGCTTGGTATTATACTCTGGCTTATTAGATTATATTACTGGATAGCTTATTTCCATTTCATTGGATTGAAATGATCCTTGAGATTTAAAAAACATATCAGTTATTTAATCATTTAAAGCTATGTGTTTGATCTGAATTGGTGGTCTTAAGCATTGTGGCATGGGTGGTTTCTAGAGGGCATTTCAGAGGAATCAATCTTGGACAAGGTAACTTCTCAGATATTTTCAGATTTGTATTTCAAAAAATTAATCTGGCTATATTCTAGAGAATTGAATGGAAGGGGAATGTTGGATGAAGGAAGAAATTTGGGCAGATAATCCAATAATCCAAGTGAGAAAAATTGTATTATCTATTAGTGAAAAGTATGGACTTTGAATCCAGATGCCTAGGTTTGAATGCAGCATCTTTCACTTACTAGCTGTGTGAATTTGGGCAAATAACTTAATCTTGTGTTTCAATTTTCCTATCAAAATCCCTATTTCGGAATAATAATAGTTCCTGCCTCAGGGTTTTCATGAGAAATAAATGAGTTAATGTGCCAGCCACAAGACAAATACAATGTAAGTATAGGTTGTTTATGAACTTGGATGATTGGGATGGAGATACAAATAACTGGACCACATTTAAGTATATTTCAGTATTAGAATAAACAATAATTAGTTATTGACTATGGGGAGGGAGTAGGAGAAGGTATTGTCATATGCCATTTAGTGTATATCATTAGAGGGTAAGGAATTGTGGAGTGATAGGGACTTTCAAATAAAATATTACTTTTTTTTAAGGATTGTGGTCCTAAATCAGAATGTTTTGGTAGTATTCTTTGCTTTGTATGGGTAAGTGAAGTCCATGAGAAAGATTAAAATTAGGGTTTCTGAGCTCCATTTAATTGCTACTTGACTGATAGACCCAAAGTTAGAGGTCTCATTCTGGTGATATGTCTCTTTGTGTATGTTGTGAGTCTTGCATCTAGTTTCTCTTAAAGAACTTTGGGTCAGCATTAGAACTCTTCCTAAGCATTCTGACCTAGTATGAAACATCATTAACACAATAAATCCTTTTAAAGAATCAGATATTAGAGGGAATGAGTTGTTATGAATGTGTATAAATGCCAGTAACTGTAGTTTGTTCTTCATATAACTAATGATTGTTACTTACACTTTTTTTAGAGCTTTATTTATTTATTTGAAAGAGAGCACGTGCATGTGTGAATGTGGGGAGGGACAGAGGGAGAGAATCCTCAAGCTGACCTTCTGAAGAGCATGGAGCCCACACTGGAGCTCCATCTCAAGACCCTGAGATCATGACCTCAGCCAAAACCGAGGGTTGGTCACTCAACCAAACTGAACCACCCAGGTGCTCCTACACTTCTTTTTTCAATGTGACTATCCTAAATTAGTTTTCCACTTACATGGTTTGTTAAAAAAAAATAATGTATATATTTTCTTGTAGTCCAAAGTACTTTTTAATGCTTTATAATTCTTTGAATTCCTCAAAGAGAGTGCTAAGTAAATAAGTACTCAGACATTAGATGGATGATTGATATAAATTCTCTATTTTTCCAATTTGATTATTTTATGTTTCATATAAAAGGGCTTTAAGTTTTGAGCCAATCTATGTTACGGTATGCCAATTTCAATGATTTATCCTTTCTATTTTTCCTATTCAGTCTGCTCCCAGTTTTCAAGAGGAGTCTATGCCATTTTTGGATTTTATGACAAGAAGTCTGTAAATACCATCACTTCATTTTGTGGAACGCTCCATGTCTCCTTTATCACTCCCAGCTTCCCAACAGATGGCACACATCCATTTGTCATTCAGATGAGACCTGACCTCAAAGGAGCACTTCTTAGCTTGATTGAGTACTATCAATGGGACAAGTTTGCATATCTCTATGACAGTGACAGAGGTAAGTGACAATATCCCTATGCCTTTGTGATGGGTCAAATTAAATGCCTACGCCTGACTCTTACCTGGGATGTTATGGAGCAGCACAGGTGTGTTAAAGTCCAGGGGTCACTTGGTTTAATTTTTCTGTGTAAATGAATAATGCAATCTGAAACTTGGGAAACATATTTAGAATTTAAAAAAGAGCTGTGAATGTTCATTTTAAAGGTATAGACTATGTCAACCCAATACCCAGATATTCACTTGTAGTGTAAATAGCACCTTCTAAAATCAGGAGTTAAGACCCTATGAGGACTACATTATTAGTCAAAGGTTAGTGAAGAGACTGCCTTGAAAATTGGTCGAAGTGAAACTGAATATGTAAATAAGGACTTCTAGAGAAATTTGTAGCAATTAAATATTTTTACATGCAAACGTTTTATGAGGAAGGTATGACTGTTATTAACCTTGCTTTAAAATGACATCCCTGAATCTCAGAGAAGTTAAACAACTTGCTCATGATCCACTCGAGCAGCTGGTACAATTCAACCCAGGTCTTCTGACACCAGACCCACACATTTTCATAATTCTAGGTTTATGATGAGATGTTATTGATTAGCATACTAATTGGATAGAATCTTGGCTCATTATGCTAAAGTTGTATTTTCAGGGGGAGTTACTTCCTTCGTGTTTCCCACATCTCTTGCTGCGAAGTTTCGTATTAACAGACCTGCTTGATGTATGTGTCATAGAATCCCAAATGTTCTTTTTGAAAATTTTATTTATTTATTTGAGCATAGTTGACACACAATGTTACAGTAGTTTCAGGTGTACAACATAATGATTCAATAACTCTGTACCTTATGCTTTGCTCACCACAAGTGTAGCTCCCGTCTGTCACCATACAATGCTATTATAATTCTACTGACTACGTTATTTTATTCCCAAGACCTATTCGTTCTATAACTGGAAGCCTGTATCTCCTACTCCCTTTCACCCATTTTGCCCAACTCCCCACCCTTCTCCCCTCTGGCAGCCATCATTTTGTTTTCTGTATGCTTTGTTTTTTGTATTTTATAGTTTGTTCTCGATATGTATAGGTATGGTTCTGCTTTTTTTAGAGTCTGATTCTGTTTATTCATCTGTTTTGTTTTTTAGATTTCACATATGAGTGAAATCATACGGTATTTGTCTTTTTCCTTCTGTCTCACTTAGCATAATACCCCCTAGATCCATCCATGTTGTAACGAGTGGCAGGATCTCATCCTTTTTTTATGACTGAGTGATATTCTGTTGTATGTATACCATATCTTATTTATCCATTCATCTATTAGTCAAGACTTGGGCTGGTTCCATATCTTGGCTACTGTAAATAAATCTGCAATACACATAGGGCTGCATATATCTTTTCAAATTAGTGTTTTAATTTTCTTTGGAATCTCAGATGTTCTTAACTACTCCTGGGTCCATGATTTGGTTTCAGTGGGTGTACTTACTAAAGCTGAAGGAACATTTTGTGCCCATGTTTGCATGTATTTTTCTAAAGACAGTACCCGACCAAACTCAAAAGGATTAAGAACCACTATTGTAAGAGTACCTAAGTACCAAACTGGGCTTCCTTTAGCAGCCTGCTTCCTGGAATATTTAAAGGTTCAAATGAAACCCAGAAGACTGTTTCGACCAAGATAGGGCACCTTGTTGACCCGCAAGGGCAGACAAAAGAAAGCCAGCCGTCAGTCAATTCGCCATTGATTAGTCTGTGGTTATTTGCTGCAGCAATCCCATCTGGAGTGCTCAAGCTAGGTGTCTGATTCTCTGCCCTGTCCTCCTGGTCCCAGGAATGAGAATACTCCGTGGAAAAGCCTGTCAGCACTCTACAAGCTCAAAAAAGTTGCTCTGTCAACCCTCTCCCCCCTGCTTTGAGAAGGGAGAGCTTTGCTATTCCTATGAGGAATGAAAAATTAAAACAGAGCCATTTAAAGAAAATATGCATTGTAATGTGCTGGATGATTCTGAAGCATACTTCTTATTAATGTGATAAAAGGCTTGCAAAACTGAGCTTATTCATAGGCTTTCCTACTGCTCTCTGCTCTTTTAGAACTCTGTTGCATTAATAAGACTAGCCTGCAATCTGGGAGAATTGTGAATGCCTCTTTCACCCTTGCACCCTGCTGGCCGTAATTCCTACCATGCAAATATATTTTATCTCTGGACGCTCTTTCTCATTGTCTTTGCTCCAGGCCAGGCCACCACCACATGTTCCTTCTCTTCCCTGTCTATTTCCACACTTGTTTCTCTTTGGGGCACCTGGGTGGCTCAGTTGATTAAGCGACTGCCTTTGGCTCAGGTCATGAGTCCGGCGTTCCAGGATGGAGTCCTGCATTGGGCTCCCTGCCCAGTGGGGTGCCTGCTTCTCCCTCTGACTCTGCCCCCACTCATGCTCTCTCTCTGCTCACTCTCTTTCTCAAATAAATAGAATCTTTATAAAAAAAAAACCAACTTCTCATTAAAATGATAAAATTGGAAATCCATAACATGGATCTCAGGTCTCATTCTTGCCAAGTTATGCTATGGTCCTGCTCACTTACTAAGCTAAATCCATCTAAGTAATCTTTCCCAGTCTCCAGATACACCAAACCAAACCCTTCCATCTCAAATCTCTACATGCGCCTCTGATTCTTTCTCCTCCTTCACGTTTTAGTTTACAAAGCATGTCCACAGAGCTCCGTTTCTGTTCTTCTCTCACTAATGAGTCTCCTCTTTTCCTACGTAGTACTTATCATGATTTATAATTAATATTAGTATCTGTTCTTTTACTCAACAAGTGCCATTGAGCTCCCACTATGTTCCAGGAACAGTTTTAGTCACACAGGTCAAGCATTTTGTCTTTTATTTGCACCCTGGGTGTAAGCCCCAGGAAGGTAATGTCCAGGCAGAACCCATTACACTGGGGTTCCAGTTCCTAACTGCGCATGCAGTACCTAAGATGATGCTGGAACAGAGCTGATATTGAATAAATTGCATTAATATGAGTTAAGTGTCCATGTATTTTAAAATTGAGATTATTTGAGAACCTGAATCTCGCTGGCTAAATTGAAGGATCAGAAGATGAACTCTGTTTGACGATGTTGAAGGTGGCATTTTTACTTTAGGGGTATACTTCACACTCACCGTGACTCCCTCTCGGTGAACATGAACTTTTGAGAAAAGTCATATAGACAACAGAGGCCATAAATAGAAAAAGATAAACTCCATATTTGAAGAGAGATACTGAAGAAAAGCTCTGGGAGATGATCAGGTGAAGATGGATGAGTTTATGAACTTGTGAAAAGAACATGAAACATTTTGAAGTAGTTTTATTAATATATACTTTGGAAATATTAAATGAAATTGAAGTGATGAGATAATCTCCGGTCATGAAATTTTACAAATTGACTTGAGTTTAAGTTCATCTTTTGAGAGAAGAACATTATAGTGTTATATATTAAAGTGATGTATTATATATTAAAGCCAAAAATGGCCTTATGGACACATTTTCAAGGAATTATCAATTAACTGTTCTTATTTTAATATGAACAGTGTTACACTGAAACTATTTTCAGAGATAAATGTGTAAGACTCAAAATAGCAAAAGACTTGATCTTTATGTAGTGTTTTACTTGGATCAAGGAAATGGGATTTTGCTATCCAAATTTTTTTCTTATTACTGTCTTAATTTTTATAGGTTTCCCATTATATTACATTTTAAAAAGTTCATTTGTGCATTTATTATATGACTGGCTTTCTTTTCTTCAGCTCTTAACCTCATACATTTCAAGGAACCATCTTATTTAGTGTTATGTGATGATGAGCATGAATTTTTGTTTTTGTTCCCTTTATCCCTGCTATGCATACTTTAAAAATAGATTACATGATTTCATCTCTCAGTATATCTCTACATGCTTCAGTTTTAAACAATTAAGTCTGTCCTTGATGTGGCACTCTCTCTGTACTTCGTGGATTATAAGGGTTTTTTTTTTTTAACTTTAAAAAATACATTTTAATTTCAGTTAGTTAATATATAGTGTTATATTAGTTTCAAGTGTACAATATAGTGATTCAATGCTTCCATACAACACCTGGTGCTCATCACAACAAATGCAATCCTTAATCCCCATCACCTATTTCACCCCTGCACCCAACCACTTCCCCTCTGGTAGCCATCTTCTCCATAGTTAAGAGTCTGATTCTTGCTTTGTCTCTCTCTCTCTCTCTCTCTTATTTTTTCCCTTTGCTTGTTTGTTTTGTTTCCTTAAATTCCACATGTGAGTAAAATCATATGGTATTTGTCTTTCTCCGAGTGACTTATTTTTCTTAGCATTATACTCTCTAGCTCCATCCATGTTGTTGCAAATGGCAAGATTTCATTCTTTGTGTATATATAACACATCTTCTTTATCCATTCATCAATTAATAGGCCCTTGAGCTGTGTCCATCTTGGTTATTACAAATCATAATGCTATAAACCTAAGGGTGCATGTATCCCTTTGAATTAGTGTTTTTTTTTTTTTTTTTGTATTATTTGGGTAAATACCCAGCAGTACAATTGCCAGATCATAAGGTTATTTTTAACTTTTTTAGGAACCTTCATCCAGTTTTCCACAGTGGCTGTACCAGTTTGTATTCTCAACAATTCATGAAAGTTCATTTTTTTGCCACATCCTTTTAAATACCTGCTGTTTCTTATGTTAATGATTTTAGCCGTTCTGACAGGTGTGAGGTGATATCTCATTGTAATTTTGCTTTGCATTTCCCTGATGATCAGTGATGATGAGGATCTTGTCATGTGTCTGTTGGCTATCCAAATGTGTTCTTTAGAGAAATATCTGTTCATGTTTTTTGCATATTTTTAATTGGATTATTTGTTTTTTGGATATTGAGTTTTATAAGTTCTTTATGTATTTTGGATACTAGCCTTTTATCAGATGTATCATTTGTAAATATCTTCTCCCATTCTGTAGGTTGCCTTTTAGTTTTGTTGACTGATTGCTTCATCATGCAGAAGCTTTTATTTTGATGTAGTCCCAATAGTTTATTTTTGATTTTGTTTCCCTTGACTCAGGAGACATATCTAGAAAGAAGTTGCTATGGCGAAGGTCAAAGAAATTACTGCCTGTGTTCTTTTCTAGAATTTGTATGGTTTCAGGTCTTACATTTTGATCTTTAATCCATTTTGATTTTATTTTTGTGTAAGGTGCGAGAAAGTCATCCAGTTTCTTTCTTTTGCCTGTTGCTGTCTAGTCTTCCTAACACCATTTGTTAAAGAGACTGTCTTTTTCTCGTTGGATATTCTTTCCTGCTTTGTCAAAGACTAATTGACTACGTAATTGTGGATTTATTTCTGGATTTTCTATTCTGTTCCATTGATCTATGTGTCTGTTTTTGTGCCAGGACCATGCTGTTTTGATCACTAGAGCTTTGTAATATAACTTGAAGTCCAGAGTTGTGATGCCTCCAGCTTTGCATTTCAATATTGCTTTGGCTATTTGGGATCTTTTATGTTTCCATACAAATTTATGATTATTTGTTCTAGTTTTGTGAAGAACGCTGTTGGTATTTTAGTAGGGATTGGATTAATTGTATAGATTACTTTGGATAGTATGAAAATTTTAGCAATATTTGTTCTTCCAATCTGTGAGCATGAAATGCCTCCATTTCTTTGTGTCATCTTCAATTCCTGTCATCGATGTTTTAGTTTTCAGAGTATAGGTCTTCCACCACTTTGATTAGGTTTATTCCTAGGTATCTTATTATTTGCAGTGCAACTGTAAATGAGATTTTTTTTTTTTTTAGTTTCTCTTTCTGCTGCTTCATTATTGGTGTATAGAAATGCAAGCGATTTCTGTACGTTGATTTTGTATCCTGCAACTTTACTGAATTCATGTATGAGTTCAAACAGTTTTCTAGTGCAGTCTTTTTGGTTTTCTATATACCATGTATGGCATATATATATATGTATATATATACATACATATATATATATATGGTATTATGTCATCTGCAAATAGTGAAAGTTTTACTTTTTCCTTACCAATTTGGTATTTTGTTTTGTTTTCTGATTCCTGTGACTAGGACTCCAGTACAGTGTTGAATAAAAGTGGTGAGAGTAGACATGCATGCCTTATTCCTGACCTTAGGGGAAAAGATTTCAGTTTTTCCCCATTAAGGATAATTTTAGCTGTCGTTTTTCATAGATGGCCTTTATTAAGTTGAAGTATGTTTCCTCTATATCTACTGTGTTCAGGTTTATTTTTTTTAAAGATTTTATATATTTATTTGACAGAGGGAAAGAGATCACAAGTAGGCAGAGAAGCAGGCAGAGGGAGATGGGGAAGCAGGCTCCCCGCTGATCAGGTTTATATGATGTGATGTATTATATTGATTGATTTGTGAATATTGAGCCACCCTTGCAACTCAGAAATAAATCCTACTTGATTGTGGTGAATGATTTTTTAAAAATGTATTAATGAATTCAGTTTGGTAGTATTTTATTGAGAATATCCATCAGGAATATTGTCCTGTAGTTCTCTTTTTTAGTGGTATCAGGGTAATTCTGGCCTTATAGAATGAATTTGGAAGTTTTCTTTCCTTTTTTATTTTTTGAATAATTTCAGAAGACTAGATATTAACTCTTCTTTAAATGTTTTGTATATTTCACCTATGAAATAGGTGGACTTTCGTTTGTTGGGAGTTTCTTGATTACTGACTCAATTTCTTTGCTGGTTATTGGTTTGTTCAAATTTTCTATTTCTTCCCATTTCAGTTTTGGTAGTTTATACATTTCTAGGAATTTATCCATTTTTTCTAGGTTGTCCAATTTGCTGGAATACAGGTTTTTTTTCAATTTTTAATAATCTTTCTGAGTCTAGAATTAAATAAATGTGTTTTTTAAAATATTTTATTTATTGTCCATTTGAGAAAGAGAGACAGAAAGAGAGAGAGAGAAAGCACACAAGCCAGGGGGAGGGACAGAAGGAGAGGGAGAAACAGGTTCCTTGCTAAGCAGGGATGTGGGGGTCGATCCCAGAACCTTGGGGATCATGACCAGAGCTGAAAGCAGACGCTTAACAAATTGAGTCACCCAGGCACCCCTATATTATTAAATATTAATTTATAAATATACTAATTGATGTTTTTTTGAGCAGCATGGGACCAAAGCTTGAAAATGGTCACTAACCTTCTGCCCCAAATATGAGCTGGATGAAAAAAAAATTAAAATTTTCTATGCTTTTTATTGCACTGCTCCTAACTAAGACTACTTTTTAAACCCTTCCTCTTTCCCTCCATCTACCAAAATGCTGAACAACAAGTCCAGGAGTCCATGTCCCAATTATAAACAAGGCAGGACATAAATGCATCTTGGTCTTTGTAGAGTTCCTCTTCTAGTTCAAGTTTACCCATGAAGGGAGTGCTGAAAATGTTCATTTGGTGCCTGTGATCTTTTAGGACCTCTGTCTTCTCTTTATCCAAGCCATATTGCAGCAGCCTGCAACTTCTTGATGACCCAGTGCTCTTCCTAAAAGTATATTATTACTTCATAGACAGTAGGTAGATAGATCTTCAATACATTTGAAACTATAGAGTAATGGGCTTACCTATGTTAATGCACTAAGTATAGTTTTATGTATTAAATTTGAACCAAGAATTTAATCAAAATGTGTCTCTTACTTATTGGTTCAGTGTCAATAAGGTAAGAACACATTTCTATAGACAGTAAGTAAAACTAGAACTAATGCTTTATATCTTTATGTCTTGATTTTAATTTTGAGCCATACTCTTTGTTCCCTGAAGGGAAGGCACTTTGCTTCTGGTTCCAAGAAGAAATCATGCATAGAATAAAAATGGTTCCAAATTATAAATTTCTTTTCAGATGTTCCTGAGACAGTCAATGAGGGAAATATATGTTAATCTAATCTGCCTAGGAATACTGCCATGATTTAGTGATCATAAATATTAATTTTTGTGCCTGAAAGATGAATAAGGGCACTGAATTTTAAGTGAAACAAAGAAAATATTTTTGAAAAGAAAGAAATGGCCTGAAAGAAATATACCTATTCGCAGTAATCGTTTTTAATTTCAAACACTAATATACAAATTAAAACACATAGACTTTACCTGTCTGTAGGCTGATGACATTTCTATAATGGTCTCACAGTATTATTAACAGTAGCTCAAGATGAAACTGTAAAGTACTGATGGTAATACTTTGGAAGAGTTTTAAGGTGACTGTTGGCTCACAAGTAGCTTATACAACTATAACTAGTCTTGCAACAATTAGGCATTTGAAGTGATAATGTAATCCAACAAAACACAGTCTAGCCATTCTTTATTTTAGGCAAAAGCCTGAGAATTTATACTGTTTAGGACTTAATTTTAGACCTTGTAATATTCTTGAGTTACTTTAGACTGTATTTTAAATATATGGATTAATAAGAATTGTTAATTTTCTGTTTTTTTTTTCCTATTTGTAGATGAACAACTGCATATCTCAAGCTTTCTTTATTCTGAGTAATTCAGTAAAGAGAAATCAATCTGCTATAATTCAAATATCCTGATATAGAATAGATACTAGGGTAGAATAATTATTACTTACTAATAACTTGAAGTAAACCAATATTTATTAATAATTTCCATTGTCCATACAAATTTATAGTCTGATTAAGGGATGGAGGTATTTATGAAGATAATTTTATGCTCGTTTGTGTGGAATGGAAAGAGTAATTATCGCAAGTAATATTGTTTCCCCTAATTAGAATGTGGTATCAAGAAACCAAGAACATGAATTTGTTTAGGTTTGAAGAGGTTAATTTTACCTACATAGTTATAACATGTATTTTCAGTGATTTTTAAAATGATCTGCTTATTTTAAAGTAATCAGAATTAACACAAAATTCTTAGTTGTGAGGAAGACACAATTCAAGTTAAGAGACTAGGAGGGCTGTTACTATTACTGAAAAAATATGGATCACTAAGCATGGGACAGCAATCTCTTTAAATCATGAGTCAGACTATATTATGGATTGTGAGTTACTTCTGGCTGTCCCTAGGAGATGATTTAATATTATTCATTTTCTTCTGATGGCACTAAATTAATCAATTCTGATATTGTACCACTTGAGCTATTTAGCTTCTTAATGGATATAATGTTTTTAGGCTTCATAGGTTACAAAACATTAATTCTGAGAATTTTAATAAGAGAAAATCCACACAAACTGTGAGTTATTTTTGACACATAGAATGAATTAGATGAAAACTCAACCATTTCTTTAAATGCCTTCTTATTAATTTAGCATATCATCTTCCTATTTTTTAACAAGATGAACTGCCTTTGGGGGTGCCTGGGTGGCTCAGTGGGTTAAAGCCTCTACCTTCGGCTCAGGTCATGATCTCAGGGTCCTGGGATCCAGCCCCACCTTGGGCTCTCTGCTCAGCGGGGAGCCTGCTTCCCCCTCTCTCTCTGCCTGCCTCTCTGCCTACTGTGATCTCTCTCTCTCTGTCAAATAAATAAATAAAATCTTAAAAAAAAAAGATGAACTGCCTTTGTTAGGTATAGAAATATCACTTGAAATCCGTTTACAAATCATTATTTGTATCTAAAATTTCTTTTATATATATTGAAAGATGGACTAGAATATCAAGAACATCACCACTTGAGATTTTAGTATGTGGTAAACTTCATGATTAAATAAAAACAAAAAATAATTTCTGCCTAGAAGAAAGGAATCACAGTGTTATATGATAAGATGTGGATAGCATATGGAAGATCATTCATGGATAAAGTGTTTTTAAGGAGGTAACGAGGAAGAGTTAGTTGCATAAAGATTAGAATTTGTGGAAAATTAGGACCTAGATAGTGAAAGAGGTTAAGAAAATTCGCTTTTTTTCCCTACTCAGGAAAGAAAACTAGATAGATTTAATAACTGTTCTCAAGCACTTAGAGCTGTTGAATTGATCACAATGGCCAGCTGTATGTTCTATCTTCACTGATGAAAAATAGGAAAAGAGTTTGAATTATATCATGGAATGATTTATTTGTAAGTAGTAAATAGAAACATAGGTGATCCATGAAGTTTTTAAAAGAAATTTTATTATTAATAGATTTTTTTTTACAATGGAAAGTGGTCTCTTGTTTAAATTATTCCTTGAAAATTCTTGTGTATCTTATGTTTTTGGTTTGGATTGAACAGAGGAAACAATTATTGTCGATTTGCAAAAAAAAAAAAACAAAACAACAAACAAAACAGATTCACTTTAAGTTCAATTTATGGTTCAACTTCCCAATTTGAAATATAAATAAATTATTTTCAATTTTCATAATGAAATATTTTAAATGAAAAGTAGAATAGTATAGAGATCCCCTAGGACTCTCAACTCAGCTTTGTTAATAACAAATATACAAGGAATTCTATAATTATCTATATCCCTTTGTCCTTCATAATTATTTCGAAACAAATACCTGCCATCATGTCATTTCATCTGTACATGTTTCAGTTTGTATTATGAGAGAATACTCTTGTATTCAACATAACTACTATATCATTATCATATGCAGGCAGATTAACAGTAATTCATTAATATCATCATCTATTTTTTCCTCACAGTTTATTTGAATCAAGATAAAAATGAGGTCCTTTTCTCCCAATTCGTTAATAGATTGCTTAAATCTTTAGTAATATATGTAGAGTTTCAATTTGGTGATTGCAACACTCTGATATTTAGCATATTAATCTGCTACATATGCCTTATAAATTGGTAGCTAGATCTAGAAGCTTGGTAAGATTCATGTTCATTTTTTTGGCAGGAATACTCCATAGATGATGTTAAATATTCCTATTTAGAGACACATAACTTTTGTGTTTTTAGCAGCGGTAAATGATTGTCTCCTTGATTCATTAATTCACTATGTATTACAAGATAGTTGTAATTCTGAAACTATATTTCTTCATTATTATGATTATGATTATGATTATGATTATACGGAATCATTCCGTAAAGGAAAAGCTGTCTTAGTTAATTATTATCCTGAGTATAGTTCATAAAGGAGGGGCAGGAAAATGCTTATTTCTCTTCCTTTATTTACCAATTTCAAAATAATAACTCAGCTGCTAGTATCCTTCAAAAACAACCAGATATTTGTATATATATTTAAATATCACTGATTCAATTGCTTTGTGATTATTAGTCTGTTCAAAGTTTCTGTTTCTTGCTATTTCAGTTTTGGTAGTTTATAATTTTAGGTATTAATAAGAATTCATGGGTTTAAAATGTTATGTATTTAAGTCTTTTGCAGTTACTATTCTTATTGATAGCCAAATTGCCTCATCTTTACTTAAAGTGATCTTCATCACATTGGCTCCTGAGCCTTTTGACACAACTCAGATAGTTTTGGAGAGTTTCCTTGCATCTTGTATCACAAGATATTCTAGGCTAATCTTATATACTCTTGGTCAATACTGAATCAATGCAACTCTTAATACTGTTTTCCAGGTTCAATAGTTCTTTTAGAATGCACGTATTTTTGCCATAGTAAATAGATTGAAATAAAGTGTAGCACATGTATAAAATTTATAGAGCAGTGTGATCACATTAGGTAAATTCCAGATGGCTAAAAAGAAATCAGCATTCTTCTGAGAAAGATGTAGGACTTTCTGGAATCAGGAAGATGATATGATGAGTCCTGAATCCTTTTTGAAGCCCAGATTTTGTGTTGTTCATTAAGCTATTAAAAAAAATGATGAATTTAGGTTGGCTGCGAGGACTTGAAGTAATGTGGAGGACAAGCTTATGTACTGCTTTTCCTAGTGCTAAAGTGCAGATTTAACTTTAGGGAATAAATTTCCCAATTATTTTCCTTCTCAATCCTATGTATGAGGTAATACATTTTTATTAAAAATACAAAGAAAATTTCCTGAATCATATGATGTTATAAGCAAAGTTACTATAAATAGTAAACAGGTCTTACATTTGGAAAGTTAAGTAAATGTAACAAATCTGAGCTAGAAAACTAACTGCTACCATCTGGTTAATAGGTGAACATTTTAATCTCTATAGGATCAGTCCCAATAACAAAAACATGATGTGACAGAAGGCTGAAGAAAAACAATTGCTGATTGGAAGACAATAGGAGGAAATAGAACAACCTCATTGAGATTGTTAGCTCGTATGCTTACAGAGACTCATGTAGATTTGTCTCCCTGAAAATGTTTGCAACCTCTTGAGGATGTTACTATGAAATGATAGGCTGTCATATGTAAAAAACAGTCTTTCCCGTTCTGTAAGAGAAGGAAATGTGTGTAATGTCTTTGGATCTCACTTTAACCAAAGGTATCACAGACATTACTCTTTGGTAATATCTGAAAGAAGACAGCTGAGAGAGCTGAAAGAAGAGACTATTTTCCCCTTCAAACATGGTTCTTTCCATCAGAACAATAGCATGTAGATAAAAGAGTTTTTGATGTGAAGCGGAAATAATTCAGTGTCGATAAAGATCATCACTGTAGCTTTTTAGAGGAGTCAACATCCCCTCAGCTGCACGAAAATATCAGACTTAAAAATATATTCACTATCAATTTCACAACGTAATTCTGAGTTATTCAAGTATCTTTATCGGTCATCATTTTTCTTTGCCTTCCTAGGCTTATCAACACTGCAAGCGGTGCTGGATTCTGCTGCTGAAAAGAAATGGCAAGTGACTGCTATCAATGTGGGAAACATTAACAATGACAAGAAAGATGAGACGTACCGATCACTTTTTCAAGATCTGGAGTTAAAAAAGGAACGGCGTGTAATCCTGGACTGTGAACGGGACAAAGTAAACGACATCGTAGACCAGGTTGGCTACTCTCTGTTTTCTAATGGCACCAAATATAGAATGTGCCTGCGGTGTCAGCATTTGCACTGAGTATTTGTGTGAGGTGCTGAACAGCAGTTTTTCCTTTATGGTTTATGTAGGATAAAGCAAAGATCATCAATTAAATTATCTCTGGCTTCAGTTAGCAATAGCAGATGGTCTTCAATCATGCTGACACATCATACTAATCATTAACTATATTCAATATGTAACTACTGAGTTTTATGTTTTATACAATAAGCATTGCCCTAAACGTTGATATTTTTAGTTGGAAATTTAAAATTTAACTTGTTGAATTTTTTAGTGATAAAGAAATTGCCACTCATTAAGTGAACATAAGGCTGGGGTTCTAAGAGAGATGTGAGTAGTTCGTGGCAAAACATGGAGAACATCAAACATTAGAGCATAGTATGGAACATTGAGCCTATAGTGTCTGAACACATCTGTGTCTTCAGAGAAAACCTGTATTTATTTTTTCAAGATTTTTTTCCCTTCTGCTAGGTAGGCTTTGTGTCACTATAAAACTATCAATCTATGAAATTAAAATATGTAGGGGAGACATATTCAGTCTGTGTTTGCTGTTTGAGAAGTTTACTGGATATAAGGATGTTTTATCTGGGCTTATCATACCACCTTGATTCCATTTAAGGTCTTTTAGGATAGGACAGCCATTCAGTAGTATCTTAATGATAAGAATAAGATCCGCTATATTATATTCATAGGGTAGATCTGCTTCACTGGGTATCTCCTTCTTTCTTTTCCCAACTGTTAAATGTGTGTGTATATGTGTGTGTATTTGTGTAGTGGCTGCTAGTTCCTTGGAATAACATAGGATTGGAAAAAAAATATGCAGTTAAGTATGCATTTCTTGGCCCTTCTAGGCTTTGGGGAGAAAATTAATTCACAATTTGTATAACACAAAGCATTTTGCAAACATAAATGTTGATGTAGTTTTAATTGATATATAACAATACAGGCCCTAAAATGGATCTCGCATAAAATATTAAATAACTGGATAAAACTAACTTGATATGAGAAAGAGCTAAATGTTATATGACAGAAAGGTGAACATTTCAGTGAAAAAAAATCTTGATTCTTATCTCAGGAGATGAAATTAGGGTTGTTTTTAACCTGAAGTCCATTTGTTCAAATGTGAACCTCAACAACTCATTTGAATTTCATAGGAGATTCTCATTAAAACTGAATTTTAATAAGAGTCATTAGTCTTTTTTTTAAAGAATTTATGTATTCATGGATCATCTTAATAAATGTTGGTGGAAGTCTATGTGAAAATAACTATTTCCAAAACTAGAAGGAGATATAGGAGAATTTGAGAATATATGGAATGTAGTGTTTCAAAACAAATATATGATGATTAAATGTCTGTATGGATATCCATTCAATAGGTACAGAGACTTTGCACATGATTATTGTATTTTCATAAGGCACTTTTGAATGTATTAAATGAATGTGTACAGTGGTTGGTTGCATTATTCAGCAAACATTAACTGCAGACATCCTCTGTGTCTAGAATGAAATATGCAAAGAAAGGGAAGAGTGGTAGCTGTACTCCATAACCCGTGGTTTAGAGGGGAAGAAAAATTTTGCATGTTACACTGTAGTACTATAAGTAAGAAAACAATGTGGTCTAAGAGGAGGAGGAAGAACTTGTCTTTAGCAGGGATAGGAGAATCTATGAAATGTTGACACACTGGCAGCATTTACCTGGCCTGAGTTCATTCATTTGTTCATTCAGTAAATTTCCTTGAGTGTCTAATGTTTGCCAGACAGTCACTATGGTGGATACAAGAAAGTAATGTTAAACAAAACAGGCAAACCCCCATTAAGGCGAATATTTATGATATATTTATAGAAATTAATATGTAATTATAATAGTGGTATATATGAATGAAGGGAACAGGATGTTATTTAAAAAAGTATTTTAAAAATTTAGATTAAGAGATCATGGAAGACCTTCAAGGAATAGAGTTGATGAAGCAAAAAGTGGAATTGAAGTACATTTCAAGAAAAAGAAACACTATTTTCTTATTCACTCTACCAGCACCTATAAGAGAACAGAAGTGATGAAACTTTATTGTTATAATAGCTTAAAGTTAGAAAGAGAATCAATTTTTGTTGATTATGAATATTTTATCACTCGATAAAAACCTTGTAGTTACCAATTTCTGGCTGTGATTGGGTGGCAAAGGGACTCAGCCATCAGAAACATTTAGAAATCAATATAAATTTATTATTGTAAGTGCAATGCTAATTATTATTATAAAACAAAAATGTTATAGTGTAGTCAACACGAATTCCTATGTAGAGGCAGATGTAGTGAATTTTCATATCCCCTTCTTTCTTTCAGTGAACACTAAACTCAACTACTGGTAGCACCATTTATATGATTTTTGTTGTTGTTGTTTCTTTGTTTTTAACTCCCAGAAGGAAGACACGCATGATTCAGAAAGTAGAATGAACAGTAAGCAGAATCAACAGATGTCAGTAGGAAGTATGAGGGACATAATCAACTCAATTCAAGTGATGCTAATTAATGATTTTTCATGCAGAAGGACATCTTTTCTTCACTATTTTCCTTTTAATACAGAGGGTTCATTTTCTCGGAAAAAATGATTCAGTCATATTACATAAAAATAGGTTAGAAAATGATACAAGCCCTAACTCTCTTCCAAATAGCTATCATTTAATATCAAAGGGTCATTTGGTGGAATCTTTCCTAGGATTTTGCCCTTGTTCTTTAACTAAATACATTGCTTTAGAGTACCTGACTTTGTCTGGGATAGGGGAAGGTCAGGGAAGTCTCTTCCCAGGAGGTAACATTGGGCTCAGATTCTTTGTGCCTGAAGATTTAATAAGACAAATGATATGGTGGTGGAGAGAGCTTTCCAAGCAGAGGAAGCAGAATATGTGAAGTCCTGAGGTGATGGAAAGAAGCCTTTGAGTATACAAAAATACTTAAAAGGAGGGCCAATGAGACTCTAATATAGAGTGGAAAAAGAGGACCTGGAGAAGCTAGTAAGATCATTGGACTTTGTAGCATAAATTACAGATTTTGCTTATTATGCTAGAAGCAATGGGAAACCACTAAAACTGTGTCATCAGGGAAATGAGCTAATGGTTTGAGTGTTTGTCTGCAGCCCTGGCATTTCGTGCTTTCTATTGGTGTGACAATTTTCTTAAAAATAAAATTACATTTGAATATCTAAGTACTAGGACTACAGCATGGCCATTTCACCAATGTCTACTCTCTTGAATTGCTATAGATTAGTGAAAAGACACATTGATTCAGTAATGCCCCAAACTGTCGTGAGCATTGTCAGTAAGACCTCAACCTCATGTTCCATCACATGTTTATCTCTCCACTGAGTTTTGACTTAGATTTGTTGAGAAAGATTAGCTTCTCTAATGCTTTGCTGCCTCAAACTGGAAATAATAATGTTCATTTGAACTAAATTGCCAGCATCTCATGACTCTTAAGATGGGAAAATTATTTTATAGATTCATATAAAAATTCTTTTATACACTTATTTATATTTTATTAAATTTATGTTCTACTATAAATTTGAGTGTCAATGTGTGAATATAAAATCTCAGGTGTTGGTTTTTGCTGTCTAATGTTTTAGAAAAATAGCTTTTGTAGAAATAAAATTATGACTCATGGTTTAACATTCTTTCATTTTACATTTCTTAAAATCTCATGACCTTGTTTTCACTGTTGACAAAATTGAACTGTTTATTATCTGTTAACTTACTGACTTCTTGAAAGATAGGATTTATAAAGCACTAAAATGTATTGTTATTTTTTCTGAGAGAAATATTCTTTGTATTTGATAATTATATTTTGTCAAATAGGACTCATCATAGAATATCAGAAAACATAGTAGATAAAACCACCTTTTTCTCAATTGAGTCATAACATCAATAATTTTAATTTATATTATTTGTATGTATTAAATAATGTTTCTTTATCTTTGTTAGGTTATTACCATTGGAAAACATGTTAAAGGTTACCATTATATCATTGCAAACCTGGTAGGTTAATTAATTGATATTTATAATATTAATAGAGATATTTATAAAATAATTTTGAATAATGAGCATTTATCAGTGATATTTTTTAAAACATGTCTTGATTATATTGATTAATTAGAAGTAACAATATTTTTTGTTTTAGACTTCCCACTTTACATTTTCTAATCAATTTCCTATTATAAATGATATAAGAAATAATTGACAAACTATAAATTGTCTTAGAAGGCATATTTAATTACGGAAAAGTTTTTAAAAATATATAAAGTTAAATTGTTCAATTTTCTTCTTGTTTTTCACTATCACAGTGTTTTAGAATTTTTCCCTTTGTGCATTCTTTTAAAGTTTTTAATAAATATAGTATTTGAAATAAATACCCATTTGTGAGAATACATCTTAGTGAAAAATTAAAACTGCAAATGTCAAGAATAGTAATATATTATTTTTATTTATTTCTGATTTTCTATTTACTATGTAAGCAACACAATGACATAAATTCCTGTAGCTGATGACTTTTTCATTGGGATTTCTGTCATATGATGATTTTACTGAACATCCGAAGTGGTTAATTGTATCTCCCTCTCTTATATATAATCAAAGCCAAGTTAGAATTATCATTAGACATTTTTTTTTTCAAAATAGTTTTTAGATCAGTAGTAAAATGACCTTAAGCCTTTACTTTTGCAAAGTTTCATGTTCTTTGAGGAAGTATGCTCTTACTTGACTGAGAAAACCGCCCTCCCCAATCTCAGGAAGATAGAAAAAGAGGAAGAAAATGAGAGTTTATTCTGAATAGCATAATAGGACTATGAAAAAGTTTCATATTTACCTAAATGTAGATTTCTTTCTTTCTTTCTTTCTTTCTTTCTTTCTTTCTTTCTTTCTTTCTTTCTTTCTTTCTTTCTTTCTTCTCCCTTTCTCTCTTTCTTTCTTTTCTTTCTCTCTTTCTTTCTCTTTCTTTCTTGTTTTAGAGAGACTGCAAAAGAAAGAAGGATGGAGGGTAAGGGCAGAGGGAGAGAAAGAGAGAGAACCCCAAGTTGACTCTATGCTCAGCAGTGTGGAGCCTTACTCGGGGATTAATGTCATGACCCTGAGATCATGACCTGAGCTGAACCAAGAATAGGCCACTTAACCCACTGAGCCCAGGTTCCCCTATAGATTTGTTTCTGTAGGTGGTTTCTGGAATATGAGATTGTTCTATCAGAAGACAGACATTATTTCTAGTTATGATGGGGAAAAAAATACTTTACAACTAATAAATACTGTTTTCACTAGAAGGTGGTACCAGTGATTTAGAATGTTAAATCTCAAACCTGCATGTTATTAGTAGAAGTTGGTTGTTCAGATAGAACTTCTGTTTGCCAATGAAATGGCTATTATAAAATTCATTAGAATTTATCCTTTAATATGATATTACAGATCTTAAATGACTCCCTACCAGAGAAGCAAGGGTTAAAATAGATGAAGCTCTGTATTCACTCTCTTTAGAACCACATTCTGTGCAGAGAACAGCCTGGACAGTCAGTCCCCTGTGTGGATTGTGCCATTTGATGAACAACACAGAGCCACATTGAAAGCCGTGATCTTTAAAAATGTCCAGATGGAGAAGATTATATTGGAACATTGAGAAATAATGACAGAAGGTGGCTCATCAATTTGAGAGTTGATATCTGATGCTATGAAAAGGAAAGAAATGTACAGATGACCAAAGCAAAAAAAAAAAAAAAAAAAAAATTAGGAAATAGGAAACGAGTGCCTGCTGTTGTCATGCTTCTAGGGAGGAACATACCTAGTATTTTATCGGAATTCAAATTCTGCTTTTATATTCCTGAATACTTGGTATCTTCACCATATGGAACTTCCAGTGAATCAGTAAGTTCAAAGACTCTGAAGAGTGTTGCAGTTTCTGAGAATTTAGAGGGCACTTGAAAATTTCACTGACATTTAAAATTGAAGAATGCCATTCAGAGTTGAAAAGCTTTATCTTCCAAGCTCTTGATTGGAGATGTCTCCCTTTCCCTGTTCAGGGTCTAATGAGTGTTAAAGGAGGTGGTGATAAAAGATAGAAAAGTCCTCAGATGCCATTAGTGATGAATTTCCTCAGGAATTGGTAATGCTCGATTAGGCACCCAAAACACAGATTGTGATTAAGTTCCTGATACAGCATTTAAAAGGATAGTTTGTACATAAAGTGACGGAGAAGTGGTCATAAAGGGATGCCGTTCTCATTTCTTCGACCTAGATATGGACAGAAAGTTCTACAATCCACCCCCACCTGACTACCTCACAGTGAAGCACATTCATCAAATAGCCTCCCCCATGCACATGGAAATTTCAAGAAATCCTTTGGTATCTAAGTGTTAAATACTCAAGGAGAATCAGGTATTTGAAAAAAGTCTGGGCCATGAAGGTTGTAATACAAAACAAACAAATGAATAAACAGAAATAGGGCAGGCAGAAAACACAAGAAAAATGTTTAAAATTGTAATGAGCATCTGCAGAGTAATAGGAGAAAATTAACTATCCATAAAGAAGAGAGAAAGTATGTTATGAAAAAGAAAAAAAAAAACCCAAAGGATAAGAAACAGCTATGGGAAGTTAACTTTTTTTTTTCTTTTTCTAATACAACAAGTAAAATTATATGACTTTGATGATAAGGTTAAGAAAAATCTTCCAGATTATGTAACAAAATGACAACACAATATGAGGTGGTGTGTATAGGGAAACTGTGCAGAAATTAGATGTTTAATCTAAGAGTTACAATGTCTTAATAATAGGCATTCTAGAAAGACAGACACTGAAAACAGGGGAAAGAAATTACCAAAGAGCATTCAGGAAAATTCCCACTACTCGATGCAAATATGACCATCGGGTACACAAAACAATGAAAGAAAAGAGACTTCTTTCATGTTTCAAAAAAAATGTCATCATGAAATTTTGGCTATCAATAGAAGATCTTAAAAGTTTCAGACAGGTGGGAGGTAGAGGCAGAGAGAAGTATGAAGCAGGTCACATACAAAAATAATTAGGAATAATGACATTGTATTTTTCAATAGGAACAATAAAAGTTGGTAGAATAATGTCTCCAGGCTCAGAGCAAAATGGAGATATCTTGAGACATTCAGTGTCTCAAAAAATTTACGTCCAATGTGTCTAAGAAACTATCGAGGGTTCTGGGAGAAGAAGGGAATAAAACATGAGAGAATAGTGATCCAAGAAGTGCGGGAACAAGTCAGAAACATGGTGAAGGAGCACTCCAGAGTAACAGTTGCAGAGGAGATGGAAAGAGGCATCAATTCAGATCGCAGCATTCAGAAGATCTCCTATAAATTAAATATTCAGAAAAAAGAGAAACAGATTACTTGATATGTTTGATATTACTTGAAAAAAGATTTCCTCATATAAACATGGAAAGTTCTCATGGAGCAACTAGAGAAAAATAAGGATAGGTACACAGAAAACTATAGTAGTGAAAAAAATGAAGCAATTATTAACATTAGAGTGAAATACTATTCGAGAAGGAAAATGCAGGGACTCCTGGGTGGTTCAGTCAGTTAAGCTTCCTACTCTTGATTTCCACTCAAGTCATGATCTCAGGGTTGTGAGATCGAGCCCCGTCTCTGTGCTGAGCATGGAGCCAACTTAAATTTCTCTCTCTCTCACTCTCTCTCTGCCTCTCCCCTCCAACTAGTGCTCTCTCTCTTTTTCAATAAAAAAAAAGGAAAATGTAGTCCTACCACATTATTTGACTTTGCTCTGAATAACAGAATTATAAATATGAAAACCATGAACATGAAAATGGGTGAGCAGGTAAATGTAAATGAATTACATAGTCATCTGCCATAAGCAGAAACTCAATAAAAATATCTAAAATGGATAAATAAGAATAGAGAAAATGTGTCATGCAGAAATATGGAGGTAAATATATGAAAAACAAAAATTACTGAAATTGCTTGTTTTGAAGCAGCTTAACTGAAGCATGGGTGAGACAGAGCAGAAAATCTGTGACTTTTGTTATATATTCTTGCACTATTTGTATTATTTCAATAAAAAGAAAAACCAAAATTTGAGCCAATAGCAAAGTAATTATCCTTCTTTACACAAATAGTATTAAAATATGTTTTTTTAATATCAATAACAAAGAAAAGATTGTCCTAATTTGGGATTCAGGGATATTTTCAATCCTTATGCTGAATAATAAGGAGTAAATGTATAAGGTGAAAATATTTATAATTGTGATTTATTAAAATTGTGACTTCATCCTTTGGGGAAGGTACTCTCAAATCAATGTAGAATTATGACACATAATATTTGAAATTAATGGCAGCACCACATGATAGTTTTACTAATGAGTGAATTCATTCTAATAATGTAAGAGATTGAGTTTTAAACTTTCATATATTTTATAAAAATTAAGCTCCATACTTAATATGACATTGTTTGAGTGTTCTCAAATAGTGACTAGGCATTTGGTACCTTCCATTCTCATTTTAAAGATGTTTTATCACCTAAGAGAATGAATAATTAAAGTAGGAATAACTTGTTTACCATGTTGTATCTCTTGGGGAACCAGCTTTATGTTATTGAGTACTTATAACTATGTGGTAGTGCTCTGTTGTAGATTGAATAAATAAAACCAGTACTTACCCATGGAAGATTTCTCAGTAAAATGGAGAGCATTTATGTGAGTACAACCCATAAACAATCATTGATTAAGGATCCACTGTGATGCCAAGATGACAGTAGGTACTTGTGCAGAGTATTGACTGATAAATACACAAAACATTCACTCTAGGCTTTTTATCTCTCATGTGTTCTTTGACATTTGTAAAACCACAATGTGTAGAGTTATTTGGTAAATGTTAAGTTCTCTTTGACTCTTAATGGAAAGCCTGACATATGTGTTCTATGTCTAGGGATTTACTGATGGAGACCTATTAAAAATTCAGTTTGGAGGTGCAAACGTCTCTGGATTTCAGATAGTGGACTATGATGATTCCCTGGTATCCAAATTTATAGAAAGATGGTCAACACTGGAAGAAAAAGAATACCCTGGAGCACACACGACTACAATTAAGGTATATCTCTATCTACTAATATGTACATCTACATCTGGGTCTATATATGTGTATCTTTATCTATCTGTATCTAACTGCTGGCAAGTAGTGTATTCTCTGGGACACTCTAGGAAGAAGATAAAAGTCTTAATTTGTTTTAGGAATGAAAAGTAATAAATGCTTTATGTAATCAAAAAGGGAATCTTTGAATTCTAAATGCAGTGCACTGTTCTGATATGAGCACTGCCCAGACTCATTTTTATTCTCTATGGGTTTGGACTTCACTTCTTTATTCAACATATTTTTTTATGCATATACCTACACACATATATTTATCTCTAAATAGGAAATGTTTCTGCTGTTGATAAGAAGTGTTTTTTTTCCTTCTGTTGGTCGCCTTATTGACAGCAGAGATAAGAGAGGATCATAGCATGTGTGGAATGAGATGATCACATTCTTTATGAAACTAGATTTATAAAAAGTAAGAGCAAAAGTTACAAAACACTTCAAGTGCACAGTGATTTTGTTTGTTTATGTGTGTATTTTTAAGCAGATGGTATGAACCAGTCAAGGACAGTGTTATTTTAGTTGCTCTCCCTGTTTATACATCAGACAGAGGTTTTGTGGTTGTTTCCTGCATCTAATGAAAAAAAAAAAAGATATGGATGTTTGGGTTGGTTTAAATTTGTGTATGATTGTGAGACTGATCCTAGGTAAGGATTGAAAGCATTGGATTCTCTACTTTTGGGTATGTGAATGGATCCTGTTAATTTTAAGTTAAATTCAGGAAAGCATCTCATAGAATGTTAAAGAATAACCCAGAGTTATTTTTTTCTCAAAGCTAGGTGACTTCTCGTTTGGTGACCTTGACTGATATTCACTACATACACTGTTTATAAGAGTACTATGGGCTTGTGGGGGTACCTTCAGGTAGCAAAACTGATAAGAAGACAAATGGACATCGAGTCTTTTCATTGATGTCAGGGTGTGTCTCCACCTGTGCTCAGGGTGGAGCAACCTCCACCTGCTGCTCTCATTCTTTGGAATTTCAGGCTTCCATCCATTCCAAGATGGTGTCTTTAAAGCTCTCTGATGAAGATTGCATGTGGCATTCATCCCCAAATAGAACTAAAGTGCTCCTTTTGAACACTCGATTAGTCATCGTGTTCCTACCACTGCTGTCTACTGTGAGAAGGACAAGAGCAAAATGAGATGACTCTTTTTTCATAGAAGTCATATCATTATTGAAGTGCACAGGTCATGTATCAAAAGGCAAGGCAGATTTGGGGTATAAGAGATCTTTAGCAATGCATTCTGTTAACAATGTCACCAAGACCTAGCTCCAGAGTTCACTCTTCTGGGCGGTTGCTCCCTTCCTGCTGTAGCACTTAAAAGCAAAAACAAAAACAAAACCCAAAACAAACCAAAGAAAAAAAAAACCAACAAAAAAGACTCTTATCTTTGATAATCCCCAGTCTGATGGAAGAGACTAACGTATCAATAAGCAAATAAGCAAAACAGAGAATGATGTGTGTAAAATATGCCAGCTCCCCGCATATGTTTAGGACAGTATGAGGGAAAGGATGTTAAGGAAGGCTCTCCAGGGGTGGGGTGTCTCAGCAGGGCTTAGCACGTGTTTGAGCAGTAGAAAAACTATGGGAGAGTACTGGGGAAAGAGACTGTACAGAGACTCAAAGTGATACAAAAGCATGACAGAATCAGGAAACTGTACTTTTTCTTCTGTTTCTTTGTTTTGTTTTGTTTTGTTTCTGTTGTAAAAATTTTAAATCCATGGGTTGGGTGGGAGACAGATATTTTGTGGGAGTTACTAAGAGATGAGGCTCTTCAAATGTCAACAGATGTAAAAGTTAAGAATTACTAGACAGGGCTTTCATGATTTTTTCTGCTCCATGGGCAAAAAAATGGCAGAAAAAGTACTTGGGGGATGATATAATATTTTCTAATATAAACAATAGCATTATCTTATTTATATGGTCTGTTTAAGGAAGGAAAGCAAGACTCTTTCTTTCTATATTGTCTTTGGGTCATTGACTGTACCAGGTACATTGCCTGATAATTTAAATCATGTTTTTTTATCGCCAAAATAAAAACTTACATTATAGGCATAAAAACCTGTGAAAATGCAATTCAGTACATAAAATTCTCTCTGTGGTTGGGCTTGGGAAATAATATAAATTATTTCAGGTTGTGGGAGTATTAAATGATTATTCTAAAGTTTTAGTCTTCTCTAAAAGTTAACAAATATTCCAGTTTCTTTGTTAAAGTCATCCTTATTCAATAATTATAAGTAAAATATAAATGTTTCAGTATTTCATATATTTTGATAATCATGAAATGTAAGTTAAAAATGTTAAATTTCTTCATTCTTATACTCTGTGCAAAAAATTACTCTAGAGACATGGTACTGAGATTTTAAATCTGATTCACCAATTTGCTAATTTCAGGCAACGTTCATTCATTTATTTATCAATGCATTTATCCATTCAACGCCTATCTGTTGAGATTTCACTCTGCAAGCTGGCACTGTTCTAAGTGTCAGAGAAATGACAAAGTTCCAGTCTGAGAGCATTAAGGAACCACCAGAGGAGAGTTTGATACAGGAAGATTACTGCCTACCATCTTCTGCAACACTGTCTGCTGACAATAGATTGTAGGGTGTGCATCTGATGGCAGTTGAGCTTTTAGGAAGATATCACGAACAATCCAGGCAACTGATGCAACCCATCGTAGTTGTCTAAACTGTGGTGATGGTGCCAGGATGGAGGGGAATCAATGGATTTGTTACAATTGCCGATTCTTTCAGATTTCTTTATTTGTAATGAAAAAATTATTGCAGAAGTCATAACCATTCATTTATTATACAGTTATATAAATTCAGTTGAAAGATATTTGTGGGTTAAAAAAAAAGACTCTGGAAGGCAGTCTGCATCATTTGTGTCTTCCTGACCCCAATCTCCTCCAGGGCTTTACACACAGTAGACACATAGTAGATATTTGTTGAAATGAAAATATAAAGAAACCCTTTGAAAATAACAAATCACTGAGAAAGAAAAAAAGTGATTATAATTACTATGAAATTTGGCTAAAATTTCTGCACTAACATTTGTTATGTCCTTTTTATTCAGCCCTGGCAGAAAAGTAGGGATATTTTACTTGACGATGTATAGGATGACTTTGATCATCAGACTCGAACCATCACGGCACTGAGATTTAAACGGGACAATTAAAGTGACCATTTTACCGTCCTTAAAAAAAAGTTTCAGAAGAGGCAGTAATAAAGATGATTTCCCACTCTCTCAAAAATAATTTCCAAATACTTCTATTTTTAGATAGATTTTCAGCGTCTTCAGCAACTTGCAAGATGATAGCTATCCGTTCTGCCTGGTCACATCGACAATCTGAACCTTAGTTCAGCTTCTTTGTCTGTGATATTCTGACGTTCTGCCGATGTTAAGGGATTCGACAATAATACGTGACCATGACTGACCTTTTAGTGGCGCTTTAAATAATGGTTTTCCGACCAGAATCTCATTTCAGTCAGGAGACGACTTAAAGCACAGACTCAAACTTTTTAAATTGCTGTCCTAAGAGAGTTATTAGGCCTGTCTGAAAATAGCATCATCTTTTGCAGTTCAGTAATTAGCGCCGTGCATTGTATAGTACCCTGGTGGCTTAATGGAATTAATTCTGCTTCTTGAACATTTTAACTGACCAAAACCACTGCTGACACATTGGCATCCCCTACTCCTATTATTAAAGTATTTTGCCACAGGGCGCCTGGGTGGCTCAGTGTGTTAAAGCCTCTGCCTTGGGCTCAAGTCATGATATCGGGGTCCTGGGATTGAGCCCCGCATTGGGCTCTCTGCTCAGCAGGGAGCCTGCTTCCCCTCTCCCCACCCTCTGCCAGCCTCTCTGCCTGACTCTCTGCCTGACTCTCTGCCTACGTGTGATCTCTGTGTCAAATAAATAAAATCTTTAAAAAAAAAAAAGTATTTGCCACAATAGCCTGGAGGCTTGACATGTTTCATTTCTTATATTCTGTGGCTTGAAAGGATATGCAAATGGTTGAAATAAGCCCATAAATTAAAATTTTGATATTGGGGGCACCTGGGTGGCTCAGTCGGTTAAGTGTCTGCCTTGATCTCAGATCATGATCCCAGGATCCTGGATCCAGTCCCATTGTCGGTCTCCGTGCTCAGCCTGCTTCTCCCTCTCCCTCTGCTGTTCCCCACCCCCCATCGCTTATGCTCTCTCTTGAGCACTCACTCTCTCTTTCTCTCAAATAGACAAGCAAAATATTTTTTAAAAATAAGAGAAATAACTTAAAAATGAAATAAAATTATGACACTGGTAAAATTTTTATAAAAAATAATTGAAAAAATAATATGTTGTACTATGTAAATGTATGTTAGAGCATTAAAACTAAAAAGACATCACTACTATTTGTAATACTACTGCAGGATTTCTGATTCATCTCATTTCCACATTTCTTCATCTGTAGAGGGAATAAGTTTAGGTAATGTGTAAGATCTATCCCGAATCTCTAATGCCATGATTATGTGAAGTGCTAATTTGGCACTGAATCAAACATACACTAATAGTTCTAATATTTGCTGAATCTATGATTTCTCAGATGGTTCCTCTGCCTCTCAAAAATTGTAGTGACCTGGGGCACCTGGGTGGCTCAGTGGGTTAAAGCCGCTGCCTTGGGCTCAGGTCATGATCTCAGGGTCCTGGGATCGAGCCCCGCATCGGGCTCTCTACTCAGCAGGGAGCCTGCTTCACCCCCTCTCTCTGCCTGCTTCTCCACCTACTTGTGATTTCTCTCTCTCTGTTAATTAAATAGAATCTAAAAAAAAAAAAAATTGTAGTGACCTGCAGGCAGTCATCTCTGAGCTCCAGATATCGAAACCAAATCCTTAAATGTCTTGGAATATATTTATATATCTTCCCTGGATTAAAAAAGATGGGGAACTTTCACTTTGTTAGAAGATTCCTAGGAAGGGAAGACAGTCCATGAGAAATTTATGGAACCAACAAAATAAAAGATCTGTCTCTAGGAAAGTCTCTACCTGGAGATGGGTGAATCAAAGCCAGACAATGTTTTGATTTGAGTATCTTTTTTCCACCTTGATGAATCTAATAAGTTTTATCTGTAAATTTTTAGTGCTTACATGAACCCCAAATTTCAGAATGTAAAAGTCTTTGTCCTTAAGCAAGACTCAGTCAGGGTCAGTAGCCAATCTGGATAATTCAGGTAAAATATGTGGTGTTTAATGTATTCCTTTTACATGAAGAGTCTTTCTTCACAGAGGCTTAAAAATTATTTTTACTACTCATAAAGAATAATAAAGGGTGTTAATTTTGGTTTCTTGCCAATAGAGCTGGGTTTTTTTACCCTTGGAAATATGTGCTTATTAAAGATATTGATTTTATTTTATTTTGTAGTTGCAATTTAACTTTTTTAGAGCAGTTTAAGGTTCACTGCAACACTGAGCAAAAAAAGAATTCCTATATTCTTCTGTCTCCACACACGCACAACCTCCTCCAATGTCCGCTTCACTCACCAAAGTGATTCGTTTGTTAGAATTGATGAATCTTCATTGACATCATGATTACCCAAAGTCCATATTTTACATTATGGTTCACTCTTAGTGTACGTCCTATAGTTTGGGACAAATGTATAATAACATGCTTCCATCATTATAGTCTCATAGTGAATATTTTCAACACTCTAAAAATCTTCTGTGTTCTGCCTATTCATCTCTCCTTTCACTCATGGCAAACGCAGATCTTTTTACTATCTCTGAGTTTTGCCTTTTCCAGAATGTCATATAGTTGGAATCATTCAGTAAGTAGCCTTTTTAGATTGGCTTTTTTTCACTGGTAATACACATTCAAGGTTCCTCCATGTCTTTTCATGGCTTGGTAACTCATTCCTTTTTAGCCCTGATAATATTCCATCATATTCCATTACCTGGTTGTACCATTCACTTACTGAAGGACATCCTGATTGCTTCTGAGTTTCAGTAGTTATGGATAAAGCTACCTCTAATATCTGTGCGATGGTTTTTGAGTGGATATATGGTTTTGACACCTTTGGGTAAATACCAAATAGTAAAATTGCTGGATCATATAATGAGAGTATGTTTAGTTTTTAAGAAACTGCCAAATTGTCTCCCAGAGTGTCTGTACCATTTTGCATTGTCACTAGATGAGTGACAGTTCCTGTTGCTCCATTGATGTAGAGTGTCTGTGAGGGTACTGTGACTTTATGCAGTGAAGTTTCAAAGGGCACATATTCAACAAGCCTTAAACAGCCTTATCACATACACCTCTTTTCCAGGGTAGACTGCAATTAAATTTGCAATTAAGACAAGTGAATAAACTTAAATTTATAAAGTATTTCCCCCTACTGTGTTTTTGATGGCTCTAGTTGATCTTAGTCATTGCCCAGAATCGAGAAAGGAAAGAAAGAAAGAAAGAAAGAAAGAAAGAAAGAAAGAAAGAAAGAAAGAAAGAAAGAAAGAAAGAAAGAAAGAAAGAAAGAAAGAAAGAAAAAAGAAAGAAAGAAAGAAAGAAGAAAGGAGGGAGGAAGGAAGGAAGGTAGGAAGGAAGGAAGGAAGGAGAAAGGAAGGAAGGAGAAAGAAAGGGAGACTTTCTAAAGTTTTTCTTATAAGTTTACTTATTTTTCCTAGAACTCATCATTTTTGACCATTTTGATAACTTGATAAAATGAAGAAATTGAGAATTATATTGTAAGATTCTTTAGGTGCATATCATTCAGCATACAATAACTTTAATCAAATAAGTGATACAATTTTAAAAATTAGTGTATAAAATTTATCAGGCCATAAAACCTTTCACAGCCCAAAGTATGTTAAACAGAACATTATTTTTATGAAAAGTAATTGGTATTAAGGAAATTTTTAAAATGGTAATTTGTTTGGACAATGACTATTCTTCAGACAAAGCTAAACTGGAATTGTCACTGCAGGATTTCTTAGGGCCTTTAATATGTCAATATGAGAATCCGTTTCTGAATTTATTGGCTCACAGACTCTTTTATAGATTTGGATAGTGGTTTTGAAAACATCAAAACAAATTAGTTTTGTACCAGGACAGATAATAATAAAAGGAAAAAAAGAAGCAAACATGCTGGTCAATAACTTGTATTTTGGGGCATACTCTATAAATCACCTGGTCTCTCATTTCCTATAACTGTACTCATTTGATGTGGTGTTTGCCAAACAAGGGGACCCACTGTCCCTGTGTGCCTGGTACCGGGGAGTTTCCTGGGACTGCAGATTTGCTGTGTAAAACAGGGATAGTATCCGACAAACCAAGACGGTTAGTCACCGTCATCGCCCCAGAAACACAGAGATCTGGATTCAAACTTCCCCTTAATTTTTTTAAAACCTAGGCAAAATAGAATCTGTTAATTTGGAATCTTCGTTTATAAAGCTGGAATATGAATATTGGTTGCATAGAATTTTTAAAAAGGACTTGTGAGGAAGCCACCCAGCTCAGGTTTGACATGTAGAGAACTTGGTCAACATGAATTCTTTTTTCCTCGCTGGATTTCCACTACTACTATGACATAGAAGAGGCATTTCTTTGCTTATTTCATTGTTAAGAAACCTTGGACACTTTAAGTTACCCAAGGCAATTGAGCAGTAAATGATAAAAGCAGGGCTTGGGGCCTGTCTTCTGATGATACATTCAACGCTTTCTAAACCATATATAATTCAATTTCAAGTGTCAAGGAAAATTTGGAAAGGGGCCATTCATAGTAAGTTTTTAGCACTTTGGTAACATGTAAAGTCTAGTACTTTTTCTTTGAATATCTTCTATTTTAGCACAGTGCAGATGGCATATAGTTAGTAATAGGTGCTATCTTAATAATGGCCCATAAAATGTTATGTTATAGCCTATTTATCCTTTTTGTATGTTCACTAAATTCTAAGTGTACATAGGACTTTTCATTCCTTCTTTTTGTTGGCTGTCAGAATACTGTTTTCTGGTTCCAGTGATTATAGTAATGTGTTATTAAATAATGTCTGATGACTTTTGGGCATAACAAATATGTTTAAAGTGCATATTTCATTTTGTATTTGAAAAATAAGTCTCAATAAATATAAATTTAAAATGGAATAAAAAGTGCATTTGGAAAATGGACCATAAAAACGTTTTCCCAGATTTCTTCTTATAGTGTGGATAGGATGTGATTGTGATACAGCATTGCAAAACATAATGGTCCCGCACTGAATTATAAATTTCCAACTCTGCAGAGGGATTTCAAAGAATATAAACACCAGGGCAGAGATGATACATTTGTTTTCAAAGAAGGAGGTAGTTACATTGTCATCATGTTCCCTTCAAGTTAATTTACATCTAGTTTAGGGAATGGTAGAACTGAAATATCTAACTCTCCAGTCAAAAATATGAATATATTTGTTTAGAAAAATAAATGAGCCGTATATGTAGAACATAAACAAAGAGGAACTCTGGATACGGTGTCTGTTTATTTTCTCTCCGTCCAGAATTATGTTTTTATGATTGTGACTTTTATTTAAAACAATAATAGGCTGGAGACTTGATTAAATTTGAGCATTTGAAAAAGGTTGAAAGGATTTTTCTTCTTAGTGTGCTCATGCTCCGAATCATAATTGTTACTATGCTGCATGAACCTCAATGCTTTTAGTTCATTCCACCTAATCTTATTTTTTAATGTAGTTTGCCAGCATTTATAGACCTCTAAAACATTTAGCAGATGGCTTTATAGATTTCTCATAGTAATGTGAGCAGGCTGACTCAATGAAGATTTTGGCTTTCCACTATTATCGTAACTTTTTAATGTGCATTGTAATACTTCTTTTTTAAATATCCAATTTATTTAATTTAGGCTCTGTTTCCTATCCAGTGACCTAGACATTATTTTAAAAATTACACTGGCAATGAACTAATTACTGTATAAGAAAGCAAATTAATCAATTTTTTTTCTCTAGGAGAATAGAAATAAGCATCTATGTAAGGTGGATAAATCCTGATATGTAATCTTATTTCTCCAGGTCTTCTCTTAAGTAAATAGGATTTAAACAATGTCTTTTTTAAAAAAAAACAGTACATGAATATTCTAGAATACTTAGAAAAGAAATATAATCATGTGTGCTTCCTCCCTATTATTTATAACCATTTTGTTTATTTTTCTTTCCCTTATTTGTAAAGGTATATTACCATTTTTTACCACTCTCCTTAATCAAAGAAGGAGGTATTTTTTAAATTAAGTTGTAATAACATTTATTACTGATTTTATAATTGACATTATTCATACTTTTATATAATTTTTATTAGTATTACTTTTTAATGGCTGCATTACACTTTCTTAAGACAGAAAGTATAGGTTTTAAGCATTCCTTTACAGTCAAAAATGTGGGTTTTTTCTAAACATGGATGGATCTGTCACATACTATATTTTGCTAATTTCTCGCATATAGTTTGGAGAAAAAGATTGCAGACTTTTTGGGAAAATTGGTGATGGGTTTTACTTAGATCTGTCTAATTGAGATATTTGTGAGAAACTCAAGTGCATCCATCCAGGAGATAATATACATGTGTACAGGACTCCTACAGAGGCTTGCAATGACATTGCTTAGGTGGTATCACAAGAGAAGAAATAAGGAAGAAAACCTAGAGGTAAATATGAATATCTTATTACAGTTTGCAACACTCAGTCACAGGGCTCATGGCCTCAAAATCATGTTCTCTTTTTCTTCTTCTTGCCAACTTTCCCATCAAATCTGACTCATTCATATGGTCAAATGAGAGATTCAACTAAACTAATATGTGCAAAGATTAAATGAATGATAACCTCACATTGCCATTTTAGTATTAGAAAAATGGAGGCTTAAGAAATTTCTGAATACATGGCGGGGATGATTCATACTATGTAAACTATTTTTCATTTGCCTTATTGTAATATCTGTCATATTAAAAGGATAAATCAGACATTTATCTACCATCGGATTAATTTATAACACTATGATAGACATATTGCAATTATCTGCTTATAACCTTTCCCTAGACTGGAAGAGAACATGATGTAAAGACAGGGTCCATCTCAAATCTCTGACTTCCCTGCCTGCATTCTTTCCTTCCTTCCTAAGTCTTTTCAATGTATCTGTCCCTGCCATGGGCTCTGAGAGTTCAGTGGTGTCAGATGAGTTTTCTCCTTTCCTAGAATAAATATTCCAGTGGGGAAGAGAGATGAAATAGAGAAATAAAGAATGCATGAACAAGATATTTGGATACTGGTAGAGACTATGAAGGAAATAAATAAGGTAATGTTAAGAGGAGTGATTGGGTCCATGCTGGGCAGGGAGGCCATCATTGAGGAAATAACGTTTGAGCACATACATGTAATTTAGAGCTATGAACTGAGCGAGACCACCTAGAGCGAGAGCAGAGAGGGTTGATGTGGAATGGCAAGTTTAGAAAATTCCTCTTAAATTTTTTAATGAAGTAAACCGGAAAAAAAAGGGGGGGGGGTGGAATGGGTATTGGAAGGAGCTATAAACCTAAGAAGCAGTCATCTATCTATCTACCTACCTATCTACCAATCTATTATCTATCTATCATCTATCATCATCTGTCTCTTTATCTGTGGTAGGAGATATTGGAGCATTTGACGTGCTAATAAAGATGATACCTTAGAGAGAGAAAAAAGGCTGATGTGGGATATTGAGGCTGTAATTGCAGATGAAATATCCTTAGAAAGATCCAAGGGACTGTATCGGTGTGCTGTTGGAGTGGCTGTCCTCATGTAGGAGCATGGCCACCTCATGTGTCATCAACTCAAGAGGGAAACAGAGAGAATGTGATCTTGGCAGTTTTATGGTTGAAAGGTAAAGGGTTTCGGCCTGAAGCCTTCTATTTTTTTTGGCAACGTGTAGGCCAGATAATCAGCAGGAATTCAGAGAAAGAGAAGCGTGCGGAGCTGAGGGTATTAAGAGAAGAAAAGAGAAGGTATAAAATAATCATTTTTGAGAGTAGAAGAACTGAGTTACTAAAGAGAGGAGGAGGAGGACTTGGAAATACTAAGTACCTGTTTTGGATTCGTGGTCAAGAATTTTAGGGTGTTGCAAAATCAGTATAATGTTGCATTTTTACCCATTTTACAGCTTCACTGTACTTTTGTTAATCACAGATTGAAAAATACTCAATAACAGAAATTTCCTCAGTATTCATTAAAGCTTTTATGTAAAAATGTGACTTATCATTAACAATAGCACGATACATGTGATAGGTGGCGGTATATATACATGCATGTAATAATACTTATCCAGCCACTGACAATGCCTAGTACCCTTAGATAATACTCTTTTTTTCTGCTTGACCCCCAGCTCCTATAATAATCCAACTGTCCCACTGGGATCTGAATATCATCAGTTTAGAACCAATGTTATTTTATCATAGACTGTAGAAGCATAAAGAGGGCATAGAAATTATGGAATTTGATGGTTCTTCTTTTTGATTACCATACCCATGTAGGGGATCTTAAACAGATATTTCAAGATTATTGCAGATTTACGTAAGCATCACTGAGGTAGAATTAGAGACTTAAACTCATCAATATTCTTTCCCTATTTCCAGATAAATCCTGTATTAGTGGACGCATATTTGTTTGTAAATTTGGTAATTTCCTATATCCCCAAATCAGGCCATAAAATGATTCTCTAAATAAGGAATTGGGGGGTGCCTGGGTAGCTCAGTGGGTTAGAAGCCTCTGCCTTCAGCTCAGGTCATGATCTCAGGGTCCTGGGATCGAGTCCCACATCTGACTCTCTGCTCAGTGGAAGCCTGCTTCCCCCTCTCTCTCTGCCCGCCTCTCTGCCTACTTGTCATCTCTCTCTCTGTCAAATAAATAAATAAAATCTTTTAAAAAATTAAAAATAAAAAAAATACGGAATTGGTTTAAAAAGAAAAGACCTAATTATTATAAAAGGTCTCACCTAAAACAGCTGAGATGCTAACGTGAGAGGAAATGCTTATGGTCAAGAGCACACTCCACAGTCCCAATATTCCATGCTACCCCGCAGATTCATAGACTTCTAGATATAGGAATTGTGTCTAAATTCTTGGACTGTCATATGGCGTTGTATGGTGGCCAGCTGCAACCCAGACGGCCAGTGTGCTGTGAGCCTCTGAATTTTTTCCTATTCTTATGAAATGTGTATGATGTTTTTCAGTATACTTCTGCTCTAACCTATGACGCTGTTCAAGTGATGACTGAAGCTTTCCGCAACCTACGGAAGCAGAGAATTGAAATCTCTCGAAGGGGGAATGCAGGAGATTGCCTGGCAAACCCAGCAGTCCCCTGGGGACAAGGTGTAGAAATAGAAAGGGCCCTCAAACAGGTCAGTCACTCAGAATGACTGCGAATGTGACTTAACAGTGGACACTATTTTTTTTTTTCCGCTAGGTTAGTCTCCTTGCTATGTTTAATGTAAAGCAAATATTATTTCCTAACTGCACAAAGGTAGGTTGAAGGGTGAAAAGAAATCTTACAAATGTAGTTTTCTTAACTTGAGCCCAGTGAGAGTAATCTGTAGTTTGTATCTTCGGTTGCAGTAAATTGATAACTGTGCTGCTTTCCCATTTCCTCATTAGGTTCAGGTTGAAGGTCTCTCAGGAAATATAAAGTTTGACCAGAATGGAAAAAGAATAAACTATACGATTAACATCATGGAACTCAAAACCAATGGGCCCCGGAAGGTAAATCATTAGTGATCTAAAGGCAGTTTTCTCTCTGAGAGGAGGTGAGTTTGCTAACCCATCACCTCTTCTTCCAGAGAGTCCTGAAAATGTATATTCATGTAGGTAGAGTTTATCTACTTCCAGAAACAGAGAGATTTTTAAATATTTTTTTCTAAATCTAATCTATTCATTTCTGGTAAGTAATACTGAAATGTAATCTTCAAATGACTACGAGTAGAAGAACTATTTTTACTTTTTTGTTTTTTGATCAAGGTATAAGAAGTTTAATGAGAAGAAAAAGAAACTATCGCTGACAGTTTATGGTTCAGAAGACAAAACATAGCTGCGCAAATGTGCATTAATGTTTTAATTCAGTACCTTTCTTTTAACTGTTATGGATAACATTCCATTGCTTGGATTTTATTGGTATTTCTATATGATCACTCTGAAATAAATTACCCTGGAAAGTATGAGAAGTGAACATGAAGAGACAAGCCGTTTTTAAGAATTGCTTTTGTTTCATTGTTTTTATACTCTCAGTTTCTATTAGATTCACAAAAATAAAAGTCCCATCTTTGTCTAGAAGAAACCTAGTTAATGTAGATATGATTTTTGATTCATACATGAGTTTGAAGTAATTCAATCCTTGGCTAATAGATCATTTATCCGTGCGCCTGTCTTCTGTAACCTTTTTCAGATCGGATACTGGAGTGAAGTGGACAAAATGGTTGTTACCCTTACTGAGCTCCCTTCTGGAAATGATACCTCTGGGCTTGAGAATAAGACTGTTGTTGTCACTACAATTTTGGTAATTAGCTCCAGATGCTACTGCAGTTTTTCTTATGAAAAATATCTGCCAACTAGAATTGCCTGTAGTGTTAACTAACTAATGGAGTGCTTCTTTGGCGCTGTTTTAATCATGTATAGCAAATTTACTCTGTCAAAAGGACCACACAAGAATTAGCTAAAGCCTTCAAAATATTTCCTATCCTCTTCAATACTGAAATTTAGCTTGACAGAAAATTCATACACTGCTGCATCCACAAGTGTGAACTACTGGGGAAGGTCTGGAAGAGTGTTCCCTGTATTTCCTCGTGTGCTTTACCTTTCACTTCCCATACAAAATTCTGGGTACCTTCTATCTTGACATTTATTAATAATGTTGGCAACGCCTCTTTCTTTTTAGATGAGCTCCTTAAAGATAAGGATAATTTCCCTTCCTTTTAACCCCCAATATCAACACAGTCGTTGGCACAGAGCCAGCACTGAAGGAATGAGACAAAATTGAACTGGATGTTGATCATCTAGGCTCTGGAGAGATGGAAGGTGGATGTAGATCATTGTGAGAAGCTGTTGGTGAAATGAGATGGAGGAAAAGGGGTTCACTAATAGTACACGATTTTGCGACAATACAATTGTATTTTATTTTGCTGAGCAGTGATACAGTAAAATTATGGGATTCATTATTCTAACAATATTGAGAAGAAAAACATAGGTGGGCTAATAAGGGATTTGAATAAAAACTGGTTGGCATTTGGAAATGCCTTAATAAGTTCCGACACGTGAGGGCTTTTGGGGATCATGCCATCGAGAGGGACTACCTTACTGAACTCTCAAATACGCTTGATGACACTTTCCAGGAGAGAATTTTGGGCTATGTTGAATCATTTTCATACTTCCTTTTTCTTATGTTTACAGGGGGAAGCTACTCTCCATCTTTGTAATGTTATTCTAGGATATTATATCTCATAGATGAAGTGACACGTGAAATCTGAGAGGGTAGCATCAGCACGTCACCATGGCAATGATTCTTTAGTCTATCCATTACTTACTATGAACCTGGTTTCCACCTGAACCTTATCCTTGAAGCAACAATACATAGGGTTTTGGGTGAATGCTGGTTCTTGAAGTTGGCATGATTTTAACCTAGAGAAAGAGCGTGGTGGATCTGGAGTTGATAAAACAGATGTTGAACAGCATTATTCTTATCTACACTCCAGGAGTTAACAAACAGGACAAGGGGACATGTCGACAGCTTGTGCTTTTGAGTTTCTTGTTTACCTTGTTATGGCTAGATACAAGTCATATTAATGAAATATAATGCTAGACGTTTGAGGACCTTTTTTTCAAAGGTATTATGCTTACTTTTTTCCCTGCTGATATTTTCCACCATTCATATTCTACAATTTCTCTGGCTAACAGGTAATAATTAAACCAGAAGACTTGACTCAGTGAGAGTAGTTAACATAGTTAATTTTTTTAATCAATGAAAGCACTGTCTTTCCATATAGGAATCTCCGTATGTTATGATGAAGAAAAATCATGAAATGCTTGAAGGCAATGAGCGTTATGAGGGCTACTGTGTTGACTTGGCTGCAGAAATCGCCAAACATTGTGGGTTCAAGTACAAGTTGACAATTGTTGGGGATGGCAAGTATGGGGCCAGGGATGCTGACACGAAAATTTGGAATGGGATGGTTGGAGAACTTGTATATGGGGTAAGTATAGCTCTTCTCCCAAATAAAGTCATTCAGTTTGAACTCCTATTGACAGAATGCCCCACTTCCCTGCCAAGTACCTCTATCTGAGGTTGTTAGTTTCCCACATCACTAAAGAATACTATCTTATTGCCTTGTGAACATCTGAAAATTAAGGCTAAAGTCAGAAACACACATGCACACTGAATGAGACAGATATTCTGTCTTGAAGCATATGAGCCATATGCATTGTTCAAAGGCACCAAAGTCATAGATTCAGTGTAGAGATGTAATTATCATAATCAAATCAGACAGGTATACTGTGTATTTATAAAAAGGAGGGATATTTGGGGAACAAATTGCTTTTTTGTTTATTCTTTCCTGGGACTCTGCCAGGGAAATAATTATTGACATTTCCCTGATTTCCTTTTCTTCCCTTTTGATCCAAGAATGTAACCATGATTCATTTCAGATCATGACTCCGGATACTATTACTTTCATTTGTTTTCCTTACAGAAAGCTGACATTGCAATTGCTCCATTAACTATTACCCTTGTGAGAGAAGAGGTGATTGACTTCTCAAAGCCCTTTATGAGCCTCGGGATATCTATCATGATCAAGAAGCCTCAGAAGTCCAAACCAGGAGTGTTTTCATTTCTTGATCCTTTAGCCTATGAGATCTGGATGTGCATTGTTTTTGCCTACATTGGGGTCAGTGTAGTTTTATTCCTGGTCAGCAGATTTAGCCCCTACGAGTGGCACACTGAGGAGTTTGAAGATGGAAGAGAAACACAAAGTAGTGAATCAACTAATGAATTTGGGATTTTTAATAGTCTCTGGTTTTCCTTGGGTGCCTTTATGCAGCAAGGATGCGATATTTCGCCAAGGTTGGTTACTTACCTGCTTCAACTTTGTGCATTTTAGGTCTCAAGTGAATATTCATGGTGTTTATGAATTCACTATAAAGAAGTAAACAGCTGCCGACTACATGTCCAAGCAGTTTAAGACTCTTCAGGACAGACTCTTACTGTCGGCATAAGTCTGTGAAATATTTGAGCAATGTTCTTTGAATGTTGATCTTGTATTTCCTGGTGAAATTATACACACCATGGAGAGGCTATAAAATGCATAAGGTTTCTATCATTCCATGCCTTCTTGGAGGGGTACCGTGTTTTTGCTGCATATTCTCATTTTACAGTCATCTGTGTGTTGATCCACAGACCTGTATATGGGAAAATGGGCAACATCACTTATTAACTACAAAAGCAACAACTTGTTTACAAAACTTCATTGGCACACATCCCATCTCTTTTATTTTCCATTATTAGCTCATGAAGATGGTATCAGAGAGAGATTATAAAATTTGTGTTTTTTTTAAGTTAGGTCGCTAAATTAAAGGGAATGTCTGATAATATATTTTCCAAGTATTCAGAAATACATGGTTGGGTAATAATGATGACTGATTCACTGCAGCTTGCACCATATTCAATAGTAATACACACAGATAATGGAATACATTTCTGCACTCTAGTCTCATTATGATGTATTAAGTACTGCACTAAAATGCCTAAATATAATGAATATCTTGCAATATACATTTTGCCTTTGTTCATGTTACTACATGAATAAGAAGGATAGCCATATCTATCTCTTTGGAAGAATAAATCATGCATTTTCCGGTATGATTCTTTCACATTTGAAACCTAAATTGTGGTCTACTGGTACATTTTAATCTAGGTTTGATTACTTTCCTTTGATTCTATGGGATACTTTAATAGCTAGTAAAGGGGATGATTTTTCTAATATTATTACAGTATATTATTACTTTCTGAGCACTTTGGAGATAACTTATTAATTTCAAAAAACTACGTGAGAAACTCAAAAATTTTTATTTTTTGTATACTCCACCCAGTGAGATGAATTAAATATATCATGTATGCAGAAATTATTAATGACTTCTCTGTTAGTAGGACACATTGCTATGAATTATTTAGACCTAAATAATCTTAATTCCATAGATGCCTTGTGACTTTTTTATGGAACTGCCCTGAATTAGAAATATGCCAATGGTATTTGCATGGCATATATGTATAATAATTTTAATATATACAGTGTAGGATAATATAGAAATATATAATAATGATATATATAATAACATAATATACATAAATATGATGACCTCCCACAAAATATGTAAGATTCCTAGTTTTATCTCTACATTTGTCTGATTTAAGTTAAAGATATAAAGAGAAGTTTCTAATGATGAGGGAGAAAATATCAACCAATGGGGATCTCAGAGAATATTCTGGTCCATAAATAATAATAAAATTAATCATCTTTGGTAAGAAGGCTACTGAAGTATAGGGTAACTTTAATCCTGAGATAAAACAAATTATGTTAGGGTAACGTAAACTATGCTCTGCCTTTTGATTAAGTAAGGAGAAGTGTGTGAGGTTCATTATAAAATAGGATATCTTGATCTGGGTTCCTGTAGATGGATCCTTAGATTTTTTTTGCCTTAATCCTCATGCCTCATGGCTCTGAAGCTAGTTGTTTTGGTGTCCAGTACCTGTCAAGGAACAGAAAACATATTTATAGGGGCTGGAGCACAGAGCACATTTAAAAATCTGTATTACCCTAGGATTCACCATGACAAATAGACTACTACTAATTTTCGACAAGCCTATTTAGTAAAATATGGCCTTTTTTCTGTGCTCTTGATTTCATTCATGAGTCATGACTTGCTACAATTTCACATATAATAATTTTCATTTCCTAGTATGATAGATTTTAGATAGTATATTTTCCTTGTTATCAACTGATTTATTTTTTGCTACAGAATATATATAAGCAAAATTTGCTTTGCTAAAAAATTTTAAGTGTGCATATCTTTTTTTCTATATTATATGTGCATTTGAATATTGAGTATACTGTGTAATATTGGCAAATTTAATGATTTTTTTAAAAACAAACAATCTTTCTTTTACAATGCAATGATGATTACTCCAGTTTAGGAAAGAAGAATAGAGAAGCATAGTATCTAATAATAATGATGATGATGATGATGATGATGATTCATGAAATGTACAGATCACTTTGAGATACTCTTTAAATATTTTGAAAGATATTTATCACCTCTTTTCAAGTAAAGCATGGTATGGAACTGTATTATTAATATTAATAGAACATTTAAAACTTAATCAGGAATGATATATTAAGCTGAATTGGTCTTTTTCCTGAAATTAAGTTTAGAATATGTTTACTATAGTTTTCTGAAGCCTAGAACCACAGAAATTGTGAGAGCAAAATGCTATTTTGCTGTTTTTTTCCCAATATCTCAAAAGGATTCCAATGAATAAAAACGTCATTCTAGAAACAATTAATATAGATTTAAAAGAAACAGTAGAATAAAAAAGAAGGAAATAGTAGCATATCTGTTTATTTGCTCTTTTAATGAAGATTCAAAGAGGTGAAGGTTTGTTTTTAATTAGAGAAACCATTTTGTCTATTACCATAAGACATAAATTGACTTTGCCCCTGCATAAAATTTCTTAGGAACTTTTTCAGAAACATTAATTGATTCTTTGAAAACAGTTACAGATGAATAATAAATTGCTCAAGAATTTTCCGTTTTGAATAATGTATAAGTTCAATAAATTCTTTGAGATAGCTTGTCAAACTTTAAGTAAATTGACATATTTAAACTCATTAAATCTGACCTTAGCACTGAAATAGAGAATAACATATCTTTAACTTGTGTTTATTTTATAAATGGAACAAAATTACTTATAAAGACAATTCTGAAATACATTGCCAATTACCATGCAGTTGATAGTGTCAAAGCAATTACTAAGAAGACAGTTTTGTTTTAAGGGATTTGAACTGCTGTCTTAAATATAAGGTACATGCCCTTTAATTATACCTTCCATTGTTACTGAATAGTGAGCATTTTGAGAGTGGCTGTGTCTACACAAGAGACGTTTCTTAAAGTTAAAATCTATTTAATACCCTATCCATGAGAGAGAAGTTAACTTTTTTCCATCCTGTCATATTTATTTAATTCTTGGCATTTAATTTAATTTATTTAATTCTTTACTTTTAAATAAGCTTCCCTCACCCTTTTTTTTTTTTTTTTGACTGCCAGAATAGTTTATTCTACAAAGGTGTATTTCTTACTGTGAAATGTCAGAAGGTCTGTTTTAGGCCATAAATTACCAAACGTTTGTAATTTAAATTTTTAGAAATGTTACCTCTTCACTGTAGCAAATTTAACTGTTAGACATAGCAAAGTTACTAACCCAAAATGTTATTGTGTTGGATTGTTAATATTACTTAAATCCCTTTAATTTTTTAAATCCCTTTATACATAAAATCCCACCAAATCTTTCAAAATAACTATTTCCATATTTACATACCTACATTTATCTCTCTAGAATTTAAAGTAAGTTATTAGGGATCTATTAAGCTTTTAAAAATATTTTGTATATGAATTTATGGTCAAAGAAATAGTATTATTTTATTATATTGCAAATCAGGAGTTTGTATCTTGGCAAATGTTTAAATGTCTAATTTTGTTTTCCTTGAGTTGTCTTTTCTTCTTAAGCAGGAGGCACAGAGGAGCAGGGTGGTAGCCGTCCATGCCAGGAAACCTCAGATTTTTATTCATTAAGAATTATATTTTGTGTCATCCTTTTGTTTGTTGTATCATTTTTTCCCATTTCCTATTCTGCACTGTATCAAAAACCAATGTTTTTGCACATACAAAAACCCAATGAAATTTTGGACCTTTCTGAGGGTTTTGGAACTGTATTGGTTGAACTAAAGGGAGGGTTTCAACTTCATCTATGGTGCACATTCTTGTATTTTTAATATTTGATTTTGTTTGTCAACATTATTGTGAGTTTTACGAGTGATGTTAAATTATCTTGTTCATGTTTACTTATGTCATGAATGGATAGTAGGATGGGCATTGGCTGGATTATTTGCACATTTCTTAAAGTTGCTTCATTATGAAATTTCATACCGTAGACGATTTGGGCATTATACTATGAAAGAATCTGAGGTATCTGAAGTTTTGGCCTCTGGGTAGCTCATTAAATCTAGCTTATCTATACTCCTTACCCAGAATGCTTAATAATTTCCAGTTTTATTAACTAGCAGATATATTGAAAAGTATCAAGTTAAATATTCCCATATAAGTTAATATTTGCATAATATTGCTAACTTGTTTTTTTTTACTAGGTCATTCATTTCACTTTACAAATCCATTTCATACTTGTTATTAGATCCCTCTCTGGGCGCATTGTTGGAGGTGTGTGGTGGTTCTTTACCCTGATCATAATCTCCTCCTACACGGCTAACTTAGCTGCCTTCCTGACTGTAGAGAGGATGGTGTCTCCCATCGAAAGTGCTGAGGATCTTTCTAAGCAAACAGAAATTGCTTATGGAACATTAGACTCTGGATCCACTAAAGAGTTTTTCAGGGTAAGAGATTCTGTTTGTTAAGTTCTGATTTTGATCTTAAAATTTAACCATTTTCCATTTTGTTCTCTCTCCCTCCTTCCTGTGCTCTACAAAGGTACCATGTGATAGTAATCCCCCTCTCTGTCTTTGTTTCTGTTCTTGACCTTGTCTCTATACCCCTTTCTTCCCCATCCTTATTCTTAGCCCCATCTCTGTCTATTTCATTATGCCTAACACATTAGAAGAAAAACACAACATTACAACAGATCATTACAATCTTTTATAAAGATTGCCCTTTTGGAACAAAATTGAAGCAAAGTATAGTTAAGTTTAGACTGTTATTATTTTTGAAACAAATTTTTTAAAAATTTTAAATAAGCATGACTGTCATATATTTTACATAGTTTACAGCTGAAAATTCACTTTCAAATCAGTTATGTTAATTCTGTGTCAGGAGATAGTTTTTATAAATGTGTGAAAATTCTGAATTTTTTTCAAACTCACTCTCCAAGAAAAGGCTAACAAAGGTCTAAATGGGTAACATAATTATAGTGTGTCTATTGAATGTATTTTACATTTCAAAAAAATTGTGACCATATGGTATTTATATATAGGACAAGTCCAATACCCTGATGTTGGTACAATTTTCTTTAATTGTACTATTTTCTCTATATAAGGCGTCACTTTATTAAAGTGTTTAATACAGCTGATAAACTTGGTTTTGGCAGATATATATATATATAACATATGATGATTTCTGATAATATAACAAAATCTTTGAATGTATCTGAATTTGCTTGAGTGAGATCTAGATCATTTCAGAATTAAGATTACTATCAGTTGAGTATAATTTGAAGACCGTTTCATCTATATTGTCTCTGGTATCTTTTCCAACTAACTTCAGTTGAGCTAAAATATGATAGGAGAACAAGTGTTGAAGGGTGCAGACCACAGCTGATAATAGATAATAATCTGGCTATGTGTAAGGAGGACAGGACTTTGATGCTTTCTTTATGCACTGTAATTAAAGCACAGAAGTGTGGTCAATCTATCAGCAGCTACTTTGACTTTAATGCAGTTCTGTGAATGAATGTTATAGTACAGATTTGCTACTAATGACAATTTGCTTTCATTTATGAACATATATGTAGTATGTAGATAAACACTTTTAATGTGGCACAGTGTTCTAGCTTTATAATAACACTGGATCTATTAAAATAAATCATAATCTTGCATGGTTCTTAACTAGAAGTGTATTTTGAAGCAGTTTTTATCATTTGCACCCCAGGAGGACTTGCATTTATTTTATTTATATATTTTATTCATATTCTCCTCTTGAAGTGAATAAAATATGTGAACGAATAAAGTACCTGCTATATCATGGTTTATGTTGATTAAAATAATCTTAATTGTTTCCAGATATTGTCTTACATATTAGTATACATGTGTTGAGAGTTACTGTCATTGGATTGTTTGTATAGCAGTAGTACCAAGTACTCTCAAAAGCTGTACATTCACATTTCCAGAGCTTTGTAGTATTCCTTAACTCAATCACAGAAACATATATGTAATAATCAAGATGCCAAGATTTCGTGACTGGTATACTCAAGTTACCTAGCAGACAAGATGAAAAGGCTAGATGACTCTGGGAAAAGAATGTTGTTACTGTTGTGTTTCGGTACACTAACTCCATGAAGACCATGGTTTGAATATGCAATATGTTCATGTATACGTATATGCACTTGCCAGCATAATTTGTGGTGTGCCATTTGACAATATAAGATTGTGGAACTTACCCTTCCTAGAGTAATAGGGAAGTGATATTGAGTAATTATGCAAACTGATATCTTTTATTACCATAGCTTTCCCAGTTTCTTATGCATTATCTCTTTGCCTATTTATTATTAAAGTATAATTGACATACAGTATTATATTAGTAGTATACATACAGTATTATATTAGTATTATATTAGTTTCAGGTATACAATAAAATGACTCAACAATTCTATACATTACTCAGTGCTCAACAATTCTATACATAATTCAGTGCTCATAACCCAGTTTTATTAGTTTCAGGTGTACAATAAAATGATTCAACAATTCTATGCATTACTCAGTACGTTAAGTCTACTCTTAATCCCCTTTATCTACTTTACCCATCTCTGCCCCCACCCCCACAACCACCAGTTTGTTCTCTGTATTTGAGAATTGGGGTTTTTTGTTTGTTTATTTGCTTTTTTGTTTTGTTTCTAAAATTCCACCTCTAAGTGAACTCATACCGTATTTGTCTTTCTCTGTGTTGACTTATTCCACTTAGCATTATTCCTTCTCAGTCTGTGTTGTTACAAACGGCATGATCTCATTCTCACAGCTGAATAACATTCCGTGATGAGTATATACCACATCTTCTTTATCCCATTATCTTTTTGAATCTTACAGTACTTCTGCCTGATAATCAAGGCAGTGATTTTTGTTTGCATAGCATGTATTATTAAGCTAAAGCTCAGATAATCTTGTGGATTTGACCAAATTCAGGCAGCTAGTAAGTGTGCTGAGGCATTTTACCTAAACCTCTAGGGTTCTTTCAGTATCCCATTTTTGCCCGCTGATAAAGGTCTCTAGATTTATTTTGCTGTGCCCATGCTCAGTTTAAGTTATATCCTTGTTTGCTTGGGTGGCACTGGAGAATTATAATGGTAGAAACTCAGGCAGGGTGTCACACTTCCTTTCAATGTATCTTCAAAGGGAACTCTTGGTGAATCAACTTTGGTTAGGTCTCAGTGCATATAGCACTGTAGTCAGCTTCTCCATATCTAGAGAAAGAGTGTGGCTTCAAAAGTACTTAAGAGCCACATTACTTATTAATATTGATTCCCAGTAGAGAGAAGCTAACATCACCACATCAACAGCACACAATACCAGAGTGATAGGAGTTTGTCACGTTAATTTTTCCATTGACATGTATGACATAGTTATAATTTGAGAAATTATGTATACAAAAGGTCTGTTTCTAAAAGTTGGATCAATAAAAAGGTGCTGCTAAATCATGGGTAATTTTAAATAATTTTGCTAACAGTATGAATATTTGATAATTGGATGCCAAGACCACGATAGTGAGGACAAACTTATTTTGCTTTTAACTGGCAAAAATATTTTCTGGGATACTGTGACTTTCCAGCTTTACTCATCACACCTCATACCTTTTCACATAGAGCTTACTGCCGTAGAATATGGAAATTAACTAAGAGCTTCCCTTTCCAAAAAAAGAATTTCTCTTTAAAGTATTATTTAAAATGTGTTGGATAAGGTGAAGCTAATTCATAGACATTATAAAAGCAAAATATCATTGGTTTTTACTAACATTCTTTCCCTCAAATCCTCAGGTATATTATAATTTGCCTATTAGCTGTTTGAATTTCTAAACCTCTGGTGGAAAATGTTACATGGGAAATTCTCCTTGCTGCTATTCCTAAAATTAACATTCACCATTCATCTTGGGTCGTCCTCTCTCAGCTGTCATTTAGCTCTAGGCATGTCGGGGGCTCCTGTAAGGTGGATTCAGGACAGAGTGAAAGCTGGCGATTGATTATCATGGTGCCCAGTCTGTCAGAAAAGGACATATAGATAGAGTGGACTAAAGTTAGACTGAAGACATGTATTGTACTCTTTCTTCCCTGGCCATCTGTTATGCTTACTCTCAGACCTAAGAAAGCTAATTACATGTGAAAGAAAAATTTACCATTTTTTTAAAAAAGATTTTATTTATTTATTTGACAGAAAGACACAGCGAGAGAGGGAACACAAGCAGGGGAAGTGGGAGAGGGAGAAGCAGGCTTCCTGCTGAGCAAGGAGCCAGATGCAGGGCTTGATCCCAGGACCCTGAGATCATGACCTGAGGAAGGCAGACGCTTAATGGCTGAGCCACCCAGGCGCCCCAACATTTATCATTTTTACCATTTGCTAATATTTAAAGTTCTAACAGTTATCTTATGTTTCCTAATATAGCTTAATTTGGCTTCCTTAAAAACTTTTTCCTATTACACTGTTTATGACTAGGGATTTTATTATCTATATTATTAAAAATTTTACACTGTCCAAGAGTTTATCAAGCCAGTTTTTTGTTTTTATCATAGTAAGAGCTTTGGATTTAGTGATTGGAGAAATTGATTTAAGAAGTCAGGTCATTTTCTAAATTTTTAAGATATGTAACTAGCTAAAGAATGAAAAATAACTTGTTGTCTTTTGTCTGAACATAACAAATGTTTCCTAAAAGCATATCTTTGTTGGGATGGAAAGCACATTATTTAAAATTATGAGTATTTCATTCTTTATAGGGGCCTATCTGTTTTGTCCTAAGATGATAGGAGTTACTCAATTTAAGTCTAAAGTATTTTCAGATTTCAGGTAAATAATTTAATAAACTGTGCTATAATAATATTGCTTTAGTAAAGTCAGCAAGTGTGTATTAGCTTCAGAATTCCAATTTCAGCTGTAAATTTTCTAACTTAAACTCAGAGATAACCAGTAAAACAAATATGAAAAAAATATTTACATTGTTCTGCTAGAGAGAGATAATAAATGGAGGACAATCTTGTAACCACCAAGAGATATGAAGAAAAAGACCCTGCATCTTCATTTTCCAGGGTTTTCTGCTATGAAATTCATGTACATTTGTACAGAGTGAATGATAAAGTCTGACTCATTGGGGAGCACTGATCATCTCTAATTATAGTACCACTGTAGCATACCTATAATTAAGAAAGAATTAGGCTTTCAATTATAAACTACTATTTTTAGGTTTTCACATTTTGATAATATCTTCTCTCAATAAAAGAGGACAGGTCTTGAATTAGATGAGTCTGAGTAGAAAATGATTTTATAGGACCTATATACATTAGATTCCAATAGAAATGTAAGTTTAGGTGATAGGAAATGGCTTTATAAATAGACCTGTCATTGACCAGTCAATCCCTGAAACACAATTATTACTTAAAGATAAGAAGTATTTCTTCATGCCTATGCTAAATCCCCCAGGCTACAATCTGTTTATTTCCTCTGGTTTTCTCTGGAAGGATGAGGGATGGGGTGTATTGTCTGAATAAGTGATCTACTTTAATTATTCTGACTTTGGAAGAAAAAGATTCTAGAACATTGTCAAAATAAAAGTATTCTCCTTCTCATTTAATGAAGTTAATTATTAACTATCTCTCAGAGGAGATAGTCTGATAATCCATGAAACAATACTGTTGTTACCTAGCATCATAGACTTGTATAGAACTTAGAAATTGTGTAAGTGATAGATAAATAGTATTAATGCAGATGCTTCTTACCTGAATGAAAGGACTAGTTTGAAATTTTCCTTTCATATATGTGTATATAAATCTTCATATATAAAAATATGTATGATTTATTACTATATGACATGGTCATATATATATGATTTACCATAAATAATCACAACAGAGAATTACAGTAATTTACTTATTTTTTAAAATAAACAAACAAACAAATAAATAAATAATTTGTTTATTTATTTGACAAAGAGAGAGATAGTGAGAGAGGGTACACAAGCAAGGGGAGTGAGAGAAGGAGGCCATTAAGTTTACAAACTTCCCAAATCTGGGGGAGGAAATAAGTTTATGAAACACAAGGAATTCTGAAAAGGAAGACTCAAAACAGTGTATACTGAAAAATGTAATAATCAAATTGTCAAATATAAAAAAAAAGATTTTTAAAAACAGAAGAGAAATGTGACTTGTCAGGTATATGTGAGTGTCCATAAGACTACTAGCAGGTTTATTAGCAGAAACCTTGTAGGTCAGAGGGAGAGAGAAGATATTTTCAAAGAGCAAGGAAAAGAAAGAAAACTATCAATCGAGAACATTCTATCTGACAAAACTGTCCTTCAAAAATGAAAGATAAAGACCCAGATAAACAAAAGTTAAGAGTGATCATCAACACTAAAACAACCTTACCAGAAATGTTAAAGGGAATACTTTTAGTTGAAATGAAAGGATGCTAGACATCAGCACAAAGCATATGAAAGTACAGAGCTCATTGATAAAGGCACATATATAGACTAACCCAGGATATCATAGTACTATAACAGTGTTGCCAAAGTCTCTTTTAATTCTGGCATGGATGTTAAAATATAAAAGTATGAAATATAACTATATGGAGTATGTTAACTGATACACTAATAAAAGATTAATTTAACACCAATAATATAAATTATGAGTGGGGAAGTAAAAGAGTAGATTTTGAATGTAATTGAAGTGAAATTCTTAAGCCTAAAATCATTTTTATGGTCATGTTTTATGTAACTTCTATGGTAACTACAAAAAAAACAACCTATAGAAATTATATGAAGAAATAGGAAAGTAATCAGTGCATCACTACAAAAAAAGCAATGAAATACAAAGAAAGGCAGCAAGAGAGGCAAAGATAAATAAAAAAGCTACAAGATGGACAGAAAACAATTCACAAAATGGTAGAAGTAATTTGCAACTGTAAATGTAATGGATTAAACTCTCCAACCAAAAGATACAGAGTAGGATACCAAAAGGAGCAAGAGATTATGAGCTCACTGGAGAATTCTATCAAATATTTAAAGAACAATTAATGATACTCCTTTTCAAATTCTTACAAAAAATAGAAGAAGGAACAGTTCTGAATTCATTTTATGAGGCCACCATTACTCTGATACCAAGCCAGAAAAAGACATCATAAGAAAAGAAAACTAGCGGCCAATAGCCCTGAAAAATATAGTCGCAAAAATTCTCAGCAAAATGCCAATAAGCCAAACTTAACAGTACATTAAAAGGACCATAAATGACCATGACCAAGGGGGAGTTATCCCTGAAACGCAAGGATATTTCAGTCTATGAAAATTAATTAATGTGGTACACCGCAATTACAGAATGAATAAAAACTTCATGATCATCACAATTGATCCAGAAAAAGCACTTTACAAAATTGAGCACCCTTCAATGATAAAAATAATAAACTAAGAAGAGAATTAAATTACCTCAACATAATAAAGTCCACATATGAAACCCGCAGCTGACATCATACTCAATGATGAAACAGAAAGCTTTTCTTCTAAATCAGGAACAAAACAAGGATGGCCACATATTGCCGCTTTTATTTGGCATAGTAAAGAAATCCTAGCTAGACCAATTAGGCAAGAAAAATAAAAGACATCCAAATTGGAAAAGAAGTAAAATTTTCTCTGTTCAAAGGTCACATGTTCTAACATGTAGGAAACTCAAAGGATTCCACTAACCTCAACACCAATGCCCCCCCAAAAAACTGTAAGAACTAATAAATTCAGTAAAGTTGCAAGATTCAAAATATTCAAAAACTGGTAGCATTTCTATACATTAACAATGAACAATCCTAAAAGGGAATTAAGAAAACAATCTAATTTACAATAGCATCAAAAAAAAAAAATAAAGAGTAAACGAAACCAAGGAGGCAAAAGAAGTGTTCACTGAAAACTCCAAAAGATTGCTGCAAGAAGTTAAAGAAGACACAAACAAATGGGAAGAATTCCTTGTTCATGGATTGAAAGATTTCATACTGTTAAAATGTCTATACTACCCCATGATCTACAGATTCACTGGAATCCTTACCAAAATCCCCATATTGTTTTTTTCAGGAATAGAAAACAAATCCTAAAATTCATATAGAATCATAAAGATTAAGACATAACTAAAACAATCTGGAAAAATAGAAACAAGCCTTACTTGTTGAAGTAAGGCTTCAGGGACTTTGAAGTCCCTGACTTCAAAACCTATTGGAAAGATATTGTACAGGCCTAAAGATGGATTTATAGACCAATAGAACAGCATAGAGAACTCAGAAGTAAACCCATGCATATATGATTAAGTGATCTCTGACAAGGATCCAGGACTGCATAGTGGGGAAAAGACAATCTCCTCAGGAAATGATGTTGGAATAACTAATACCCGCATGCAAACAAATGAAATAGGACTCATACCATACACAAAAATCAACTCAAAGTTGATTAAAGATTAAAAAGTAAGATCTGAAGCCATTCAGCTTTCATAAGAAAATATAGGAGATAAGCTTCATGACTTTGGTCTTGGCAAAGATTTGGTGGATACGACACCAAAAGCACAGGCAACAATGAAATGTAGACAAGCGGACCACATCAAATTAAAAAGCTTTTATACTGCAAAAAAAAAATCACTAGTATGAAAAGGCATCTATGGAATTGGAGAAAACATTGCAAACCATCTATCTGATAAAAGGTTAATATCTGAAATATATAAGGGTCTTTTATACTCAATAGAAAAAACCTACTAACCTCATTGAAAAAACTAGCAAAGTAGAGGAGATAGACATTTCTCCAAAGACCTCAAATGGTCAATGATATATGAAAATATAATCAATGCCTCTAACCATTAGGGAAATAAAAATCAAAACCACAATGAGGTATTGCCTCACACCAGTTAGGAGGGCCATTAGAATAATAAACAAACAAACAAATAAATAAATAAAAATGTGCAGAAATTGAAACCTTTGTGTATTGTTGGTGGGAATGCAAAATGAGGCAGCCCCTATGGGAAACGATATACACCTTTCTGAAAAAGTTTAAAATAGAACTTCCCCATGATCTAGCAATCCCACTTTAGGGCATTTAAATCAATTGAAATTGGAATCCCAAAAAGATATTTTCACTACCATGTTTATTGCAGCATTATTCATAATAGCCAAGAGGTAGAAACAACCTAAGTGTCCATTGATGGATATTTGGATAAGGAAAGTATAGTATATTCCTCCGTGGAATATTATTCAGTCTTTAAAAAAAGAAGGAAATCCTGTCATGCTGCAACATTGAATGTTGAGGATGCTATGCTAACTGAAATATGCTGGTTACAGAAGGTCAAGTATGTATGATTCCACTTATGTTGGGTATCTGAAGCGGTCAAACCCAATGAAGCAGAAATTAGAAACATGATCATGGCTTGAGGGAGGGGGAGAATTGAATGCTGCTGTTCAGTGGGTATAGTTTCAGTCTTGCAAGTTGAAAAAGTTCAAAAAAGCTTCCTAGAGTAATATGCGTATAGTTACTATTGTACTGTACATTTACAAATTTGTTAAAGATAGATTTCATGTCATATATTACTTTTTACCACAATAAAAAGAAAACCTACCCCAGATAACACACAGAAAAAACAAAACAAAAAAATAAGAAAGAATCTATCTTATTAGGAGGTGTTTTGTAATATTTAAAAAATTAAATTTATAATATCTCTCTCAAATCTTATGATTGATGTTGATTCTTACAAAATAGTGACTAGAATTCAAAAAAATTGCAGATTGGTATTAAACAAAATTAGAGGCAGGCTTGTATATTTATACTTTTTCAATATTAAATGTACCAATCATGAGGTAGCTATACACATAAGTGCAAGAAATTTTAATGTGGTCAATATTCTATAGTATATACTAGATATATATAATAAACTACATATTAAGGTAGCTAATATATTCATATATATGAAGTTACTTATATATAGTCCTTTACCTGTATTTTTTTGCTCTTTCTTGCTTGTCCTTTATTCTTGACATGCAAAATAACCTTACACTAAGTCCTTTTATATGGAAAGCAATAACTTAATAATGAAATGACTCTGAACTTTTTATCTGAAAAGATTTGTATCACTGTTTTTAAAATGTTTATTGCAGGATACAATAAACTTCCCATATCGGGTTAGTAGCGTGATAGTGGAGGGTAAGAAAGATAGGAAATGGGGTGCCTGAGTGGCTCAGTGGGTTAAAGCCTCTGCCTTTGGCTCAGGTCATGATCTCAGGGGGCAGGGATCAGCCCCGTATTATAGTATTTGATTTACTAAAGGGATTCATACTTAAAAGCCAAGGGGCCCAACATATCTATGTGGTAATAATATTTTCCTAGGCACTCTGTGGCTTTTGCCACCCTTTCTCCTTTGCTAATGTTTTCTTATCTTACTTCCTCTGAGTACCAAGGTTTTTTGTTTGTTTGCTTATTCAAAAATGAAATTCAGCAATTTTCTTTTTTTATTAAGTTTTAAATTTTAATTCCAGTATAGTTAATGTACAGTGTTATATCAGTCTATATTAGTTATATTAGTATTATATTAATGTCAGGTGTATGATACAGTGATTTTGTAAATCTATACATTACTCAGTGCTCATTATGGTAAGTGATGATGGGTAAGTTTCATCCCCATCTCCTTTTCACCCATCCCTCCACCCATCTCCCCTCTGGGAACTATCAATTCGTTTTTTATAGTAAGAGTGTGTTTCTTAGGTTCTCCCTTTCTCTTTTTCCTCTGCTCATTTGCTTTGTTTCTTAAATTCCTCATATGAATGAAATCATATGGTATTTGTCTTTCTCTGACTGACTTATTTCACTTAGCATTACACTCTCTAGCCCCAGCTATGTCTTGTAAATGGCAAGATTTCATTCTTTTTTGTAGCTAAATAAATAATATATATATGTGTGTGTGTGTATATATACACACACACACATCACATTTTCTTTATTCATTCATCTATCAATGGACCCTTGGGCTACTTCCATATCTTGGCTATTGTAAATAATGTTGTTATAAACATGTGTCCCTTTGAAGTAGTGTTTTTGTATTTTGGAGGTAAATACCCAGTAGTGTGATTACTGGATCATAGTGTAGTTGTATTTTAAATTTTTTGAGGAACCTCCATATAGTTTTCCAGAGTGACTATACTAGTTTGCATTCCCGCCAATAGCACAAGAGGGTTCTCCTTTCTCTGCATCCTTGCCAACACCTGCTGTTTGTTGTGTTGTTGATTTTAGCCATTCTGACAGGTGTGAGGTGATATCTTTGATTTGTATTTCCCTGATGATGAGTCTGTTAGCCATCTGTATATCTTCTTTGGAGAAATGTCTGCACATGTCTTCTGTCCATTTTTTAATTATTGAGAATATGAAAAATAAAAACCACAAAAGCAGTAAAAATAAGTATTTCTGTAAAACTGGCCAGGTGATTCATAATATAAAAGGACATAAAATATGACACAATATACACATTGGGAGGGAGAGGAGAGGAGTAAGGAATGGGTTCACACTTAAGCACCCATCGTTTTCTAATAAAATCCAATTTTCTTAAATAAAATTAATAAAAAAAATTTAGTCCTTGTATTAGGACTTCCTTATTTTCTTTGTGTAACTTCACAGTACCTAAACACCAATGTGAAGCCTGACAGTGGGACATATAGTAATATTTTCTTCTTTAATGAAGTAATAGTATGTTGTTAAAAAATACAGTGCACACGATATAGAAGTGCTTGGAAATTACTGTGCTCCCCTGAAAATTTGTTGATTCGTAACAAAAAGAATCTCATATTTTTAAAAATAGAATAGTTAACCAACAAAAAACAATTTTGCCCATAATTGCATACATCTTTTAATTAAAAAGGTTATACTTAAAATTATAGATGCCATGTTAAGGTTGGATAAAGAAGCTCAATTAAAGTGTTCTAGAAGCAAAATCTCACATAACAGATAAAGTTCCTTCTACTACATGGTGATCTTGGATGGCATCAGCATTTTCATCTTTAAACACAGAGCTTGGGTTATAAATTACCTCTCAAATTCTGTTCATGTTTGAAATATTGTGACACTTATGAAGAATTAATAATGCAAACTATTATTGAATATATCTTACGGATGTTAACTTGCCACTCTCCTTAGCATTAAATTTCATTTTGTTAGTTTTTATTGTTAAACATTTTAGAAATTTCTTTGAAACTAAAACTGGCTTCCTAAGTGTTTTCATTCATTGGTCCTCTTCTGACTTTAGTAATTGCTTTCTTTTTCATATGACACATAAATCAAATACATAACTATTCTCTCTTTCATAAATTTTCTCATTATCTATCCCAAGAATTCTTAATTCTCTCCACCATTCTTTATTAAATTATATTTTCAAGCCCTTTATTCTGGTCTCTATCTTTTGAATGTAGCTTTTTCAGTATTATTCTTTTATTTATTTAAATTCATTTAGCCAACATACAGTACATCATTAGTTTCAGATGTAGAGTTATTTATCAGTTGTGTTTAACACCCAATACTCATCACATCATTTGCCCTCTTTAATGCCCATCATCCAATTACCCCATCCCCCACCCACCTCCCCTCAGCAACTCTCAGTTTGTTTCCTATGGTTAAGAGTCATTCATGGTCTTTCTCCCTCTCTAATGACTTCCAATTCAATTTTCCCTCCCTTTCTCATTGATCCTCTGCACTGTTTCTTATAATCCACCTATGAATAAAACCATGTGATAATTGTCTTTCTGTGCTGGATATATTTCACTTAGCATTAAACCCTCCATTGGGTTTTATATATATATATATATTAAGCATCAGCATTTGATTGTATGATTTTGGTATATATATATATACCAAATCTTTATCCACTCATCCATTGATGGACATCTCAGCTCTTTCCACAGTTTGGCTAGTTTGGCTATTGTGGACAATGCTGCTATAAACACTGGGGTATGCATGCCCCTTCTCATCAATACATTTGTATCATTGGGGTAAGTACCTTGAAGTGCAATTGCTGGGTTATAGGGTAGCTCTATTTTTAACTTCTTGAGGAACCTCCATACTGTTTTCCAGAGTGGCTGCACCAACTTGCATTCCCACCAACAGAGTAAGAGAGTTCCCCTTTTTCTGCATCCTCACCAACATTTGTTTCCTGACTTGTTAATCTTAGCTATTCTGACTGGAGTGAGGTGGTATCTCATTGTGGTTTTGATTTGTATTTCCCTGATGTCAAGTGACGTGGAGCATTTTTTTCATGTTTCTGTTGGCCATTTATATGTCTTTGGAGAAATGTCTGTTCATGCATTCTGCCCATTTCTTGACCAGATTATTTGTTTGCTGGGTGTTGAGTTTCCTAAATTCTTTATAAATCTTGAATACTAATCCCTCCTCTGACATGTCATTTGCTAGTATCTTCTCCCATTCCATAGGTTGACTATTAGTTTTGTTGGCTGTTTCCTTTGTTGTGCAGAAGCTTTTTATCTTGATGAAGGCCCAACAGTTCGTTTTTGCTTTTGTTTCCCTGCCTTTGGAGACTGTCTACCAAGAAGTTGCTGAGTCCAAGGCTGAAGAGGTTGCAGCTTTTGTTCTCCTCTAGGATTTTGATGGATTCCTGTATCACATTTAGGTCTTTCATTTATTTTGAGTTTATCTTTGTGTATGGTGTAAGAAATTGGTCCAGTTTCATTCTTCGACATGTGGCTGTCCAATTTTCCCAACACCATTTGTTGAAGAGGCTGTCCTTCTTCCGTTGGGTATTCTTTCCTTCTTTGTCAAAGATTAGTTGAGGGTCCATTTCTGGGTTCTCTCTTCTGTTCCACTGATTTATGTGACTGTTTTTGTCCAGTACCATAGTGTCTTTTTGTTGTTGTTGTTTTGGCTTGGGTTTGGTTTTTTGTTTGTTTTTTTTTTATTTAAATTCAGTTAGCCAACATAGAGAACATCATTAGTTTTGGATGTAGAGTTCAGCAATTCATCAGTTGTATATAACATCCAGTGCTCATTACATAACATGCTCTCCTTACTGTCTTGATGATTATAGCTTTGTAATATAACTTAAATTCTGGCATTAAATTCTGGCATTAATTCTGGCTTAAATTCTGGCATTGTGATACCATCAGCTTTGGTTTTCTTTTTCAACATTCTTCAGGCTGTTTGGCATCTTTTCTGGTTCCATTCAAATTTGAGGATTATTTGTTCCAGCTCTGTGAAAAATGTTCATGGTATTTTGATAGTGATTGCATTCAATATGTAGATTTCTCTGGTAGCACAGACATTTTAACAACATTTATTCTTCCATTCCATGAGCATGTAATGTTTTCCATTTTTTTTGTGTCTTCAGCTTTTTTTCATAAGTGTTCTGTAGTTTTTAGAGTACAGATCCAAATCTTTCTTCAGTTAGGTTTATTCCTAGATATCTTAGGGATTTTGGTGCAAATGTAAATGGGATTGACTTCTTAATTTCTCTTTCTTCTGTCTCATTGTTAGTGAATAGAAATGAAACTGATTTTTGTACATTCATTTTATATCCTGCCACTTTGCTTAATTTCTGTATGAATTCTAGCAATTTTGGAGTGCAGTCTTTGGAGTTTTACAAATAAAGTATCATGTCCTCTGCGAAGAGTAAGAGCTTAACTTCTTTAGGCTATTCTTTGCCAATTTGAATGCCTTTTGTTTCTTTTTGTTGTCTGATTGCTGAGGCTAGGACTTCTAGTACTATCTTGAGCAAAAGTGGTGAGAGTGGGCATCCCTGTTGTGTTCCTGACCTTAGGGGAAAAGCTCTCAGTTTTTCCCCATTGGGAATGATATTCACTGTGGACATTTCATAGATGGCTTTTATGATATTGATATATGTCCCATCTATCCCTACACTATGGAGAGGTTTAATCAAGGAGGGATGCTGTATTTTGTCAAATGCCTTTTTTGCATCAATTGAGAGGATCATGTAGTTCTTGTCCTTTCTTTTATTAATATGATGTATCATGTTAGTTGATTTGCAAATGTTGAACCACCCTTGCAGCCCAAGAATAAATCCTATTGGTAGTGGTGAATAATCCTTTTAATGTACTGTTGGATCTTAATAGCTTGTATTTTGGTGAGAATTTTTGCATCCATGTTCATCAGAAATATTTGCTGGTAATTCTCCTTTTTCATGGAGTCTTTGGTTTTGGAATCAAGGTAATGCTGTCCTCATAGAATAAGTTTAGAAGTTTTCCTTCCTTTTCTATTTTTTGAAACAGCTTCGAAGAAGCTGTTCTTTAAACGTTTGGTAGTATTCCCCTGGGAAGCCATCCAGTGCTGGACTTTTGCTTGTCGGATTGTTTTTGGATAGTGGTTCAATTTCCTCATTGGTCGTGGGTCTGTTCAAGTATTCTCTTTCTTCCTGGTTCAGTTTTGGTACTTTATAAGTTTCCATGAATGCATCCATTTCTTCCAGATTGCCAAACTCCACAGACTTCTGTGGTGCACACCTGCACCAATCCCACCAGGGGAAGGAGCAGAGTCTCACAGCTATTTTGTGGGCAGCTGCTCTGGGAGTGGTTGCCAGATTCTTCATGCATCATGCCATTCCTCCAGGGGAGTGAAGGGGAGTCTCACAGGTTTTGCTGCTCTCGGGCCCTTGCTTGGAGAGCAGTTGACCAACCATGAAATGGTTCATGGTTTATGGAAAACCAAACTGAGAGCCCACTACTGGGCTTGCTGATAGCAGCCAGCTTCCCTGCTCTAATGCCTGGAAATTCTACCACACCCAGGCACCCCTGCTCTTTTTGTGACCCAGGGATCCTGAAATCACACTGTCCCATCTAGGATTCTGCCCCTTTTCACCACCTGAGCATCTTTCAGGCAGGTATTTCCCTCAGAGGAGCAGACTCCTTAAAGTTTTGATTTTGTGTTTTGCTGCTACATCACTTTCCAGTACCCAGCTTCTGGAGGCTCCCTCACCAACACAGTTTATCTTCCAATATACCCCCTAAATTCACTTCTCTGCACCTCCTACATTGCAAAAAGTAGTTGATTTTCTATTTGCAGAATTGCAGCAGTTCTTTTCTTAGATCTCGGGTTGAATTCATAGGTGTTCAGAATGATTTAATATCTTGCTGAATTCAAGGGACAAGATGAAATGAGGGTTCCCTACTCTTCTACCATCTTTCTTCCACCTCTCAGTATTATTCTTAATGTGTGTTATCTAGATACAGGGTGTGACTTGGTCTAACTTTAGAAGACCTTAGCCAGAATATGAAAGTTAAGATTTCAGACCTGTTTCAACCTGAACAGTTGTGTTCTTCAGACAACAGCATATTTACATTAAAGAAAAAGAAAGAGAGAAAAAATGCTTTTACTAGAGAATGTACTTTCTAGTTACTATAGCTGCAGCATTCTGTTTCCCCATCCTTTTCTGTTTCACTCACTTACATTTCTTTTTTGGCCCTCAAAGTATTTGAAATTACAACTATTATCTAAACTTTATAATTCCATATAAAACCTTTAAGTTTGTTATGTTTATGGCAACTGCATCATATTAAAAGATTTTCCTAAAATTGTTCACTGAAAACCCAGGTGATTTTAAGATGAATTGCAATAAGCCTCATATTGTCCATTCCGTGAATATGCAATTAGTTAAAACTTGTTAGATTTTACATTCATCCCTATTAAAGTTGACCATGGTTTTAGGTTTATTTTCCCAAGCCTATAAAGTTGAAATATTGATTCTGTCATCTATCATAAAAATATCTGTAACTTTGAAACATTTGTTATTTATGTTTTCATCCAAATTGTCTGAAACACTGAACTGAGTGGGACTATGTATAAACTTAGTGGTATAACAATGTTTCCCTATGGCTCAATATTTGCGTGTTAATAAATAATAACCAATAATTTTTGAGTGTGATTGATATTTAATCATAAGCTCCCCTACTTCTAAGACCCTCACTCTCTCTGAATTCAACAAAAATGAGATATTTTGTCAAATACATTGATGATACCCAAGATAGTCTCTGTTCAAATAGACTTTGAATAGGTCAATTGAGTAACCCCATTAAAAATAAAAGATCTGATTATAGGGGATTACTTGCTATTCCTCTACCATTATCAATTCACATTATATACACACATATGGTGAATATATAAGACATAAACTAGTAGTATACTTCAGTAAGCATATCATTTAGCCAACTTAAGGGAATGAAAACATGAAAATACCCATTACATTTTCAAATTTGAAGATAGGGATGCCTGGGTGGCTTAGCTGAGTGTCTGACTCTTGATTTTGGCTTAGGTCATGATCTCAGGATCATGAGATTGAGCCCTGCATTGGGCTCTGCACTGAGTGGAGTTTGCTTAAGATTCTCTTTCTCCCTCTCCTCCTACCTCTACCTCTTTAAGATCCATTCTAGTGCTAATCTTTCAAAAACTTTAGGCTATTAATACCCTATTGGTTATATTCTTTCAAAAATATTATTTTAATTTTAAGATGAGAAATTGCTAGAAATATAATTTAATGTGAATCTTGTTAATATGATTGAAGGATTGGTTTTATTTTAAAATTAGAGATTAATTATGGGGTGCCTGGCTAGATCAGTTGGAAGAGCAAGCAACTCTTGAACTCTGGGGTTGTGAGTTTGAGCTCCATGTTGGATGTAGAGATTATGAAAAAAAAAGCTTTAAAAAAATTTAAAAAATAAAATGAGAGACTACTTTTATAGAAAATCTTTATAGAAAACCTTAATGAAAAATCATTAAATCAAGTCATACTTCTATAAAATATTTTGTTAACTATAATCTTTTAAGAATACCTAATTTTTGCATTTTAATAAAAGAAAAATGTGCTATGAGACATCATATACAATGCTGATAATTACCCCATATATCTTGTTTTTAAGGATTCAAGGTATATTTCCCACTGACTTGATTCATGACTTCACAGAATTGATCATTTGAATATAAATTTTTCCTTTATTTTAAGTCCTAAAAGTTAGTGTTAAAACATCAAATTTTAATGAGTATCAGTGAGGGAAAAAGTGTTGACCTTCAAATATTTCCTATTAACATTTTACATAAAATAAATGGTGTAGTTTTTGATTATACAGAAGAAAATCAATAGATGAGCAATAACTCATTTTTTGTCTTTTTTTAGCTAATTAATGAGTCAGAAGTTGTGATGTAATTAAACTCTTTGAAAATATCTTTTGGTACAACCCAACTTCTTAGTTTTCCCTTCCCATTTATTTGCCCTGTGGAAGTCCATATCTGCAGCCGTATTTTTTTTTCCATTGGGGAAAATAATAAGCTTCTTTTTAAACTTAAAAAAGAAAAAAACAACCTTAAAAGTAAATAGTCTTTTATTTTTATCCATGTAATGAGATAAACTTTTATTAGCCAGACTGATTTCAAAAGACTCAGGAGAGGCCTAAGGATTTTATTACATGTAATCATTGTACCTGAAATACAGAACACATTTTAGGTTTCTAGGGTTTCTTTTTTTTCCCACCTTTATTTTTTTGTTTGTTTGTTTCTATTGTTATTGGCAAGTAAAGTGAAAAAGTAGTATCAAAATTTGAAATAAAGGCCAAGTTTCAAAGCACTTCTATATTTTATTATATTTTTTTAACTTAAATTCAATTAGCCAGCATACAGTACGTCATTAGTTTCAGATGTAGAGTTCAATAATTCATCAGTTGCATATAACACTCAGTTCTATTATATTGTTTTTATTTATGTTTTGCTCCATGTTCTCAGCTCATAACCTTTAAAATGAATTTGTATTTGGAATGTAAATACAATGTTTTCTTGATGTATATGCTATAGGACTCCCAGGAATGGAGGTAAGATGGACTTATATTTTAGATATTTTACTTTCTTATAGTAATCTAAATTAAATACTTTTTAAGTACATTGAAGAGATAAGTTATATTCTAATTCACAATTTTTATTAATGGAATTTTTACTGGGGGAATTCCCATTAAAACAAAACCACTTTCAGTGCTGCTCACAGAATGAGAGTATTTTTGGCTCGTATATTTGCCAATATAATTCCATTCTTATCTTTGAGTTTTGATTCTACTAGTGTCAGAGGAAAGTTGTCCCCATTTCTGTAATCTAATATCTCTGCTTGGGCCTTTGACATCTCTTTCCAATTATCAGAAATGTTACTCCAAAATTCATACCCTAATAATGCTTTTTTAGTCTTTCCATCTCCCTTTGTCTATGTTCAGATTGTCTGCAATTTTGAAAAGTCTCTTGTGGCAGTGCTCTCTTTTACTTTCAATTTCTCTTCTTCCATTCCTTTGAACTGATAAATTCATAATTTTTTTTCCCAGAAACTCCTTTTTTCCCATACTAACCATTTTCTCCTTTATTCATTTCAAAATTGGTCTTCTTTAGAACTCTGAAAATCGCCTTCTTAAAAGAATCACTTAATGTCTTTCTGGCCAAATTGAAATGTTTTCTGTGTATTTTCTTGCTTTGTAAAAATTGTACTGTATTTAATACCTTTGTACAAATTCTTTTGATATTTTTTCCTCCTTTAATTCGTGAAACCCTTAGTGCTTTCTCATATTTTCTCTCATTTTTCTAACCATTCTGTTTTGTCCTACTAAGGCCACATGCTTTTCTCCTCTTACCACTTGTTTTGTAATAATCTCACAAAAACAAATTTATAAGCTTCACCTTTAAATACCATTCACATTTAATATATATACATATATCGTTATGGCAGCTATTGAAGGATGAAGCCTTAAAAGACAATGTTATTTTAGCTTCATTCAAAGAAATAGTAGGAAATGAAGACTTCAAATCATGCATGATAAAGAGAGTGACAAGGAACTCAATTTAAAATACGAAGATTCCCTTGGTTCAATTTGACTATATGTTGTTTATGTTGGAAATTACATCTAAATGATGAACAACAGATGCTCTCTATATGCAGGGTGACTCTACTATTAAAAATTAAAATTCCAGTGTATGCTAGTGAATTTTTAAAATTCTAATCTCAAATAAGTGACTGTCACTCAGAAAACATACAAGCAATTTTTGTAGGGATTGTAGATTTGTTGATCAGAAAGAATAACAGAATGAGACCTATGTGAATTTTTTTCTTTTTGCCTGCCAACTCTAGCAGTTTCCAGGAACAGTTTGAATTTTGGCTGCCACTTGAAATGAAGCAATGGGCCATGCATGCTATGAGTTGCACAGGAAGCCTAAAGAATCAGACAAAAGGGTAAAATCTTAAAATGAAGGGCAATTATCCTTTGTCCCAAATGCAAATTTTTATAGAATGTCAACCAAATGGACTAGGAAATAAGTTATTAATTCAATTTGACACTCTATTTATTTTTTAGTAATCTCTACATCCAACATGGGGCTTAAACTCAAGACCCGAAGGTCAAGAGTCACATGCTTTTCTGACTGAACCATTTTGACATTCTAAAATATATTTTCAGGATACCTTAGGTCAAGTTCTTTGACTCACAGAATTACCTTCTTACTAGTTGTTATACTACCTCAGATGTTGTAGTTTTTCTAGGGGAAAAAAAAAAAGAATTTGTCATGAAAAGTATCTCTATTCATATTTGAAGGGAAAATAAGATCTGGAAATTACCACAGTGGAGAACATAGTTCTAAAAACTCTGTAAAATCACTTCTGGTGTAAAGTCACATCAGCCATGTGGAAATTTCCACTTAGTGTGTTTGGAAATCATTTAGAACTTCCATTCTTGCAACAAATATTGTCTTGATATTGTAAGTAGGTATTTTGACATTTTATAGAAATTAGTAGATAAATGAGATTTATTTTTTGAAAGTGAAATGTGTAAAAATGGGCTAGTAAAGAATGTCTTCAATGCAACACCCATGCTTCTAATTCTTGAGCAAATGTGTATGCTTCAGAAGGATAGTAACTATTTCCTTTAATCATTTTTTCCTAAGGGGGAAAAAAAAAAGGGAAAAGTTTATCCAGTCTGTATAGTTTTTTGTTTGTTTGTTTTTTAAAGACTTTATTTATTTTAGAGAAAGTGTCAACAGGGGGAGGGACAGAGAGAACAGAGAGAGGGAATCTCAGACAGACTCCTCACTAAGCAGGGAGCCCAACGAGGGCTTTGATCCCTTGACCCTGAGATCATAATCTGAGCTGAAACAAAGAGTCTGACACACAACTGACTGAGCCACCCATGTGCCCCTGATCTGTATAGTTTATATGGAACTTTTCACCAACAACACTAGACAGTGGCCATATTTTCTAAATAGACATTAAAATTTCACATTGTTATTTTTGTGAAATATTAGTCAAATTAATATCCCTATTACTAATATCAAACCATGGAAAAAGATTTGAATAGCCAGGTTCAAAGAGTCTTGGCTGCTTAAGAATCACAGGATAATCCAGAGTGTTGTCCTGACCAAGCTATCATTTGTCTTCTCTTAACAAGGCATCACTTATCTCCTCGTCAAAATGTGATGGCAGATGCCATCCTGAAAAAATCCATTTCACTTTATCATACTTCCTGAAAGAACCGCTGTCCTTGATTTAACATTAAATTCAAAAATTACAGTCTTTCTTGGCTTAGCTGTGGTTGATATTTTTAAAATATTATATATTGAGGGCATTTCAATCTGGTGAGAAGCAGTACTTAGATCTTGGAGAGAGGTGGAAAGGGTGTTATGATGATTCCTAATAAAGGCTTGGATGGCCCCGGGAGATTAGAAACCAATGCCAGTCCTTCATTTTCCTTCAGCATTATACCATTCTCTTCTCTTGGGACCAGTATTACAAATTATAGGAAACGTGTGGCTCATTTAAAAAATCAGTATGATTGCCTATGTTCTCTATTCTACTGTGTAAAACATGCTCAAATTTAGACATTGTTTAGGAGTGTAGTGATCATTATTGCTTGGTTCTCATCTTCAAAGTCCACACACCGGGGCTAATTGAGTCATTCTGATCAGTATTTGACCTACATTTTCCAGATAATTACCTAAATTTTCTGGATGCTTTTGCTGTAGAATAATGTCTGTAATGTAAATTGCTGGAATACAGAATTTTAATAGGAAACACTAGTTATATATATATTACCTTAGTTGACCACATGGGATTTTATTAATTTGGAAAAAAGTCCCCATTTTTCTTTTTAGTCTATAGTAAATATATTCTAAGAAATGAGTTATCAAGAGGCTGGAGTAGTTAGGAAGATTGTAGTGTGTTCTCCAGTGTATCAGATAACTCATTAACTCACAAACTAGGCCAAACTAAACATTGTCACCTAAACTAACCTGGCAATAAAAATAACTATAATTTCTCATCCAGGCTCTTGGATGAGAAGCCTAGGGAGAGTTTCCCTTGGCCTTTAGATTGTTTTTTTTTTGCTGGTTTCTTTTTCAGTTTTTCTGGTTCTGGAGAAGAACAGATTTTCTAGGCATCATCTATTTACTTATTTAGCTCAGACTAATAATTTTCCTGAAGTTGTCAATAAAAATTAAACACAGATCTTCTGAATTGTCTCTCAGTAAATATCAAGTCTAGTTGCTTCTATTTTTTTTTTTTTTTGAGGGCAGCTAGAAAGTTCAAATCAAATGTCTTGAATGAAGCTTTCAACAAAACAGTATTATATTGTTTGTGAGTTACCCTCCTTGTGCACCTTTGGCCAAATCTGTTCAAACAAATAGTTCTTGAACAGATACAGTTATGAAAACATTTCATTAACTTTGTTAAGGAAGTAAAGAGTAAACTAAGAACTAGGAGACAAATGAATCCATCAGGAAAATGTATGTATCTTTCAAGAATTCTGACTTATAAAAAAATTACTTTTAGCTTTTTGCAGTATTAGCAGATACTTTTTAATTTATAGATTTTTTTATTAATCCACCATGATATCATAAAATCCTACTTAATTGAAAAAATATGCCATGTTATAATGCCTTTGAATCCTAATCACAAAAAGTGACTGATTTAACTTAATAGAACTTACATGTCTAGATCACTATATCAGAACTTGCATTATTTGCCAAATGATTTGAAACTACAAACTCAGAGACTGAGTAGCTCTGTGCCTGGTTAGCTCAGGTGCCTGGGTGACTGAGCATCCCACCCTTGATTTGGGCTCAGCTGATGATCTCAGGGTCAAGAACTCAGGGTTGTGGGATTGAGCCCTGCATAGAGCTCCATGTTCAGTGGGGAGTCTGCTAAGATTCTCTCTCTCTCTCCCTCCACCCCCTCTCTCAAATTAATAAATAAATCTTTTTTTTAAAAAAACCCACTAAAGCCACATATGAATATATATTTTTTCCAGATTGCACTTTAAAATCCCCTACTATTTAGAAATAATATTTATTTATTTATTCATACATTGGAAAATATCTTTAAACTAACTGGAAAAATTTTATGAATGAAACAGGAAATCTTTTCATCACTTAATGAATATTATTTTTTACATATTTAAAGTCATTTAAATGTCCCTTCAGAAATTTAGTCTTTACAAAGAAAAAAGCACTCTTAGGTATAGAGAAGTAATTCATGGTTACTATCTAAGTGGAATGGGTGAAATAGATGAAGGGGATAAAGAGCACACTTATCATGACATTCACTGAGTAATATATAGAATTTTTTTAAATTTTATTTATTTATTTGACAGAGAGAGAAGGATCACAAATAGGCAGAGAGGCAGGCAGAGAGAGGGAGAAGCAGACTCCCTGCTGAGCAGAGAGCCCGATGCGGGGCTCCATCCCAGGACCCTGAGATCACGACCTGAGTCGAAGGCAGAGGCTTTAACCCACTGAGCCACCCAGATACCCCTAGAATTTTTGAATTACTATATTATATGCCTGAAACTAATATAATGCAGTACATTAATTATACTGAAATTTTAAAAAAGTATGTTTAGAAAAACTTGAATATGTAAATCTAAAAATAGTCTTTAAAGAGAAGTCATCTTTAGTTTAATTTCTATTTTTACTCTTACGTTATTATTAGTTTTTGGATTTTCCCTAAAGGACATAAATATTTATGAAGCATTTTATGAAATATATTTATGTCCTCAAGTTTATATTTCAAACTTGGAATAATTGATATTTAATTAGTGATTTGATACAATTATTCTATAATATAAAAGCCTACAGCACTCAGCATTCCGATGTGGTCTCCCATCCAAGTACTAACCAGGCCCAACTCTGCTTAGCTTCTGAGATCAGACAAGACTGAGTGGGTTCAGGGTGCAATGGCCATAGACCAATTATTCTATAATTTAATTTTGATCTCTTCTTTCTCAGCATGTGACTTTTTTCCAAAACATTTTGGTATTACCTATTTTTGCAGAAACTCCTGTTACAAAAAGACCTTGAAGTTTTATGAGATTGCATGATATATTATCAAACTCAAGTAATGTAGCATCTTTTAATTTGGTAGAGACCATGAAGGGAAAATGTAAAAATAGTATAAACAACTTCTATAGTAGGCTAAGATGCAGATAAAGCAAAGATGGTCTTCTTTCTAATCAGTTTGCAGGGTATTCAGTTAGCATACATTAATTATGAATCTCTTCTGTGCAAGATATGCTAGACACCATGAAATTTTATGAAGATAAAATTTCCTAGTTGAGGACCTACTGGAGTTTTCACGGTCATGGATGCACTGTCATAACAGAGAGGAAGTCTGATTTGTTAGGTAATTAGGTTTTAAATTTGTTTTCTGAAGAAAAAGCTGTGTTTAGAAAACAAATTTAAGAATGGTTTAGATAAATTATTAGATAATGAAAATATTATTAATAAGTAAGGAACTCGTGTAAGTTTAGGGTAAAGTATGTTTTGGGGAAGACATCTGGGTCTACTCACAGCACTGGGCTGAAGTATTCCCCGGGCTGTCTCTATAGAGCAGTCCCTATTCAGATGGAGACAATGGAGAGCACTTCTCACTATTACCTGAATACAAACTTCAGTGATAGAAGCCTATCCCATACTTTATTTATACTCGACTTTAGATTTTCACCAAAATAAAATGTGTGTGTGTGTGTGTGTGTGCGCATATGTATATATCTATGTATACATAGATATATGCATATATCTGCC
>CM052800.1:146215425-146247925 GCA_028533885.1 Nasua narica | reverse complement strand
AGAGGAAGCTTGGTGGACATGCACAGCTAACATGGAAGTACTATAATTTAACTGAAGTCTTTGTACAGACAACAAACCCGTTTCTGCAGCCACTATTGTTAGTCTCTTGATTCATAATGACTTAAGCACACTTGACATCAACTGCATCAAGATGTGACATGTTTTATAAGAAAAAGAAAAAAAAACATTTAAAATTAAAAAAAAATATTTTTAGGTATTTTCAAAAACAAACTGGCTTTTAAATAAATTTGCTTCCATATTGGTTGGATAAGAAAAAATAATGATTAGACTGAGTGGGAAGTGATCATAAAGGCTTTAGATATCAGTTCCATATTTTTCAAAGCCAAATATGTAAATGCTAAGGAAAGAAAACAAAGAGAAGATTCCAATCTTGTAATTTAATATTGTTATTAAAACTTTAATGTATCCTATTCTTTAACATTTGGTGTTAATATAAAATTACTTGGCGATGCTTGACATTTGAAATAAACATTTTTCTATTGTTTTATTTGCAAGTGGTCCAATTGATTTTGCTTAGCTACAGTTTGGTCATAATTCAAATGAGTTTAAAGACATTATCAAATTGCTAGGTTCCCAGAGAAAATTGCCCCTTTTCAGAATGCCAGGTGGTATCTAGAGTAGAAACTTGTCCCAAAACAATATCTGAATCTGTTTTTAGTATGTCTTACTATATGTAAAGAAATATTTAACATAAAGCATTTAATCTATGTAGATAAATGCTAATAGATTTAAAAAGCTAATATTAAAAAACAAATATCAGAATATGTGAGGTTCCATTTTAAAATGTTTGAGCTTGCAGAAGAGAAGTATTAGTTGCAAATGAAGTTAGGAATGCCTAGAAAGCAGATTTTTAAATAGTTGCCCATGGATCAAAGTCCATAAAACTAAATCTAACCTTTTTGTTTTCCAAATTATAAGAGCTGTCATAAGCCTTATATATTAAGAATAATTTAAGAACTTTTGAGTCAACTGCAGCGTAGTTTCTTCCCATTTCCATCAATAAAAACAACCCTAATACCTTATATTTATACTTATTCCTCAGTTGGAATGGCTCTTTTAATATGCCCAGCTGGGGATAAAACATCACATTTCTGTAACTTTTGACTAAAGAGCTTTTATTTCTCTAGTTAAAAAATTTAAAGGAACTCTCTTTCCCTTTGTAAAAGTCCTTTTATTTCTCTTAAAGCCCCCCAAATAAAATTAATTTAGGGCTTTAAATACTTGTTAATATCCCGTAGTCATTTTTAATATTTTTTATTCTTGTTATTTCTGCAAGCAAGGCTTTGTGTAGCACTTGGTCTTTTCCAAGTGCTGTGAAAACAACATTTTATTGATTATGTTTCACAGAAGGGAAAGAGAATGTGGGATTAAACAACAGCCCCCTCCATGGAACATGCCGGCATGTAGTATCATGATGTTTTTCAGCAAATTTAACGTCCCTGATCACAAATTCCAAGATAATACAATATAATTTCAGTGCATTTCTCCTCATCAGGAATGTTGGAGGTGCATTTTAAGTTTGAATAACTAATGCTACAATGACCAAATTGCAGACTAATTGTTTCCATATTGTACGTCAAATGAGTTTTTAAAAATGAATAAGATGACTCTATACAATCAACGCTATTTATTGTACCTCTGGGCCTACTCTTCTAAAAATTGTAGCTTATCAATTTTTCTCTGTCAAGCTTGAACTAATGTAAATAATTGAAATAATGTAAAGTTATATTTTCATGTTTTTATAGATACAACATGACAAGACTACATAATGTAAGAATATTTCAACTATGGATAATGTTGATTGGATAATGCACATCTCAGTTACAAAGCAGTAATCATAGTTTAATATCCATGTAACGGTGCATCAATATATTGCTATATAAATATGTCTGTGTGCATATAAGTGAAAAGTGGTCAAACAAGAGTGATGACAGCTGTCTAAAGGTTTTTTTATTCATTTTATATAAAACTGTTCTGGAAAGACCAAAATGTTTATGAACTATTCTTATGTAAACTTACAACTGTCCTTTACTGTACTTTTTTGTTTACAGTATAGTACCTTATTTTCTGCTGTGTTAAGTGGGTGTCAAACTCCAAGGAGACATACACTTTCTACAACTTCTATTGAAGATATTGGAATTTCCAATTTTTCATGTGTACTATGTCGGAAAATGCTTTTGATTTTATTTTTAAATCTAACATCGGATGGCTTTCTCGAAGTGTTGTAAAAACTTCAATCATACATAAAACATGTTCTTACAAAAGGCAAAGATCTTTATTTTTTCTTTTTACTGAAAAGTTCTTTAAACTAATAATAGTGAGAAATCAAAAAGTATATTTAAGTTTACTACGAAACAGACCTGGCTGTTTCTATCACAGACTTCTTGGCTCAATTTATATGTCAACTAAGTACAAATGTAATAGAGTAGAAATAACTTTGTTTTAGTTAAAATGAGTAACGTTTTCGGTATTCCAAATCTACAATCATTAAGTGCTTTGGGCATATGGAGAAATATGATTGAATTTATCACATTTCTCATTTTTTGGTAGATATAAATGTCTTATATTGCTATCATCGGCCATTGCACTGTGTGTTGTGAGATCAGTTGCCTTTATAGTCCTATTAAAGAGCCAGAATGGTGACTTGCTTTACAAATTCCATATGGGAACACATTTCCAGGCTTATATGTTTCAAAAAGTGTGGTCATTTATTGTTTTCTGAGAGTACTAATGAGAAACTAAAACTCACAGTTCTGATTAAGTCTTTTTGCAAAGTTGATCATTTTAATATTTAGGCAGTCCCTCGTAGGTAAGTTCTAAAATTATTAAGACATTTTAGTTCTTCAAAATTTCACATCAAAATTTCTTTCAAAAAAATTGGTGGGTTTTAATATATTTAATGTTTAACAGATGAGTATGCAAATGCATCTGCTTAAAAATACAGGAATCTTGACTTTCCACTCTGCAAATACTCTAAATATTTCAGAGGTCATGGCAGTAAATTAAGCAAATGCAGACAAGCATTAACAATATAACAACCCTACTGGATGATTGCAATACAACACTTTAACCATACCATTTAAAAAGAACACTTACTGAAACTCATTAGAATAGAATTCAATGTGTTTATTCCCCTTCTTTCTATCCCCTATTTCATCACATCCTAGAGGTATGAATCTAGTAAATTTAAAAAAAATAATTCAAGAACTACCTCTACGTTGAAATGTATCTGTGGGTTAACTTGTTTTCAGCTGGGTAGAATTTATTACCTATTGCACTTTAAGAGCCCTCTAGTCTGTTATGTAAATTAACGTGTAATTTAGGCAAATAATCCATTTACCTCTAATTTGAATGAAATAAGTAATGTTTTGATCGAATTAGTTGCATAAATTCTGCCTTATCAATTTTAGTTGATAATGTATGTTTGATTAATAATATACTATGGACTTTGGGGAGTTTATTGGTTAAGTCTCACAAATTTTATATGAACTCAAAATAAGCTTGTTAAAGGAAATAGAAGAATGAGGTATATATATGTTTAAAAGTAAAATAACTTTGTGCAAGGGCTTCTAACACTTAAAATTGGTTTATTTTTAATCACCAACATGAAAGATGGGTAAGTATAAAAGAATCATGACATTCTGAATGAAAATCGGGGGATGTATTAAACGGTTTGTGAAAGTTGTATCAAATTTGATTAAAAGGAGGAGTTCATTCTTTTACTATATTGCTTTGACTAGACTATGACACTGGAAATTCGATTAGGTTCTATCAATAAATTATGCTTTCTCTATTTCTACGTTTTCAAATAACACCAGCTCATAGGCAGCTCATAGGCAGCGTATGGCACTCTAAGTACACGAAGGCTGAAGGATATTTATATAAATATGGTATTTAGGCACAGAGACGAACACAAATGACCTACAACCTAGTGTAAGCCAGGAGTGCCTGGGGTAATTCCGGATCATAAGGATTTGCGTATACGTTTTATATCCTGTCTCTATTCGTTTCCTTCTTACTTCACCATTTTACATTCTCTTCCTGCCCTTAAGTACAACTGTCATTTTTAATATATTATACCTCAGATGGTCCATCAGTTTTTAGTTTCATTCATCTTGTCTTTTTGCTTTTTCTCCATGTTATCCCATCTATTTCTGGCCTGTCTCTTATGAGACATTTTGCTTGGAGGGCGCTTGGAATACACTTCATTTTGTCAAAGACAGGTCTGACAGTTTCAGAGTCTTCTTAATAACTGTAATAAATGACTAAGAATTTCTCCAGTGAAATAAAAATTTCCTGCAAAGCTCCATTTCTGCATGACTCACGTATTCTGACCCAATAATTTCAAATGTGTGATATTCCTCCATGTACTTAAAGAGTCACACAATTTATAGAATTTCTGTAGGAAGTGGGAGGCTCTTCAATGGAGCAGGAAGAGTGAGAATTCTATTTTTAATATATGTGCTCATCAGAATCTCTTTTTAAAGTCACTTTACAATGAGCACAAGCCAATTCTCTGTTTTAATTCCACTCTCAAGCACTTCCCGATTATTCTTTAATTGCCTTTTTCACCCACTAGGTATAAGTCTGCTGTGCTATTGCACAACCAAATTCCTTTTCAGATAAGCATAAATGCACTGGATATGCCTGAATTCGCTGAATGAATTTGGTCATTTTTCTTTCTTTTTCTTTCCTTTCAGGTTAATGTGCCAATTTCATTTTATTGTAAATTGGAATGTGGGGGAGTGGATTAAGCACTTGGGAGGGAGTCAAAACCAGGATTCTAGCTTTATCTCTCCTGGTTTCACGCCTCCCTTTGTCTCTGTCTTCTCAACTGGAGTATATTGATACTAGGACTATCTCATGGCAATGATGCAAGGAAATTTAATATGATTATTTAAAACATAATGTAACATTGTGTCTTCCTTAAAAAATGGCTTTAAAAGAGTAAGTTTGTGCATTGGAGTGCCACTTGATGTAGAAAAGGTTTTTGGCATTATTTACAAATTTGTTTCTTCATCTCAAACCATTAGAAAAGCCGTCCTGTTCCCTTTCAGTCATTCAGTTAATGATTCATTCTAAGAAAACAACATTTATTGAATTTGTCCTGAATAAACATAAACTGAAGGTAAGGGCTATATTTGAAACCTGTATTCTGAGGATTAAGTATTATATTTTCTTTAAAGCATGCAGTTCTTTGATCCTGTTCACTTAGAAATACTATTGTCAGTATATGGAAAACTGTGACATTCAAGAGTTCTATATTTCTGTCCCAACAATTTTTAACAAAGGCATTCAAACGTTAATTAAGAGCACATATCTGATAACATTCATCAACAACCTCCATAAATATGGACTCATTTTTTTCTCTCTCAAAATTTAGATTATGTAAATTGGGCTTGTCTGTAAATTTATTTGGCATCTGATCAGTAGCTCTGTTTTCAGACTCATATTAAATCCATTAACAAATCGCACAGTTTGGTAATTTTAAATTGTTGCCATCTGCATGGCTTACATATATCTAGGATCTATTTCTTTGGATAAGAGTTTAATTCAAATATCACTCAACATATTTTGGTCAGCAGCAAAACAGTATCTTACAATCAAACTACAGCAAAAATTAAAGAAAAAATATTTTTAAAACAAGCTCATAATTTCTTAATCATGAGCCTGCCAACAGAGAATTTATTCATGAAAATTCTTAAAATGAGGGGCGCCTGAGTGGCTCAGTGGGTTAAGGTCTCTGCCTTCTGCTCAGGTCATGATCTCAGAGTCCTGGGATCCAGCCCCAATGGGGCTCTCTGCTCAGCGGGGAGCCTGCTTCCTCCTCTCTCTCTGCCTTCCTTTCTGCCTACTTGTGATTTCTCTCTCTGTGTCAAATAAATAAATAAAATCTTTAAAAAAAAAAGAAAATTCTTAAATGAAAGTCACTATCATTTAAAAAATTTTACTTAAACATTTCCATTAAATTACAAAATGAGGATATTTCAAATGGAAAACATTTTGAAGGAATTTGCACTTTTACTGGGTTTCCTAAACCAAAGAAAAATACATTTTACATTTAGGAATTCATACATTAGAGCCATGATATTTTAAGTGTCCCCCATTATATTGCCAATATTAATAGGTAAGGAAGTCCATTTGGTAAGAATTGGACTCAAAATCGATTAGAAGTTAACTTGTGCATATTTCCCATGTCTTTTTTTTTTGGCTCATTATAATGTAACTTAGAAGGTTTTTATGTAAAAATCACTTTTCGCCCCAGCATATTATGGTCAAGAAATTTGTGTTAAAAAAAATACTGTACTTATTATCATTTTAAGCTATTGATATATTTGAACCATATCTAAAAACACTTTTGTGTAAATATTTACAGATTTAAAAGGAAATAGCTTCATAAAAATGATTTGCAAATTTCTTAAAATACTTATGAAAATGGAAATCTGTAATATTATCAACTGCCTTCTCTCCCTCCCCAATTTAGATTTGGTTTGGCTTATTATTTCAACTGATCAGAGGACAATTATACTGAAGTCTAACTCATGAGTTACAAACATATGTAAACATTAATTTTACATGATTCTGAAATCATAGACAACATATCAGTCTTTACATATTCTTCTTGCAAATATGTGCCTTAGTTCTCAGTGACGATTAATATGGATAAGCAGTGTGAAGCTGTCATCGTTATTTGGGGTTCATTTAAAATTAAAATGCATTCTCAGATTTATAACTATATTTAGTCTGTATCTTAAAAGCCTTTCAGGTCTGTTCTATGTGCATTACCTTGTCAGCTATTTGTGTTAAAGAGATAAACATGTCTTTGTTCATTTTTATTTAATGTTGTTTATGTTTCTGTGCGTGTGTATGTTCATGTGTGTATTAAAAGAAATTCCACATCCTCTGTAGCATTTATTCTGCTAATTATTTATAACATTGCTGACATATCTTCTAAGTTTTTTAACTCAAAAAATATTACATGGATTACAGTAAATTATTATAGAGATTTAAAAAGGTTTAAAAAACTAAGCGACTATTTAGGTAGAACATATAAGAGTCAAAGTGACTAAACTGAAGCACAAAATTATACCTTCAAATATCTTTTATAATTTGAAATTTATTTTCAAGTATTTGGCTCTTCAAAATTGATTTTCCAAGATTTGTACTTCATAATTCGCTGTCAAATCATCTCTACAAAGGAAAGAAGTTGGAGTCACATTTACACCATGTGTCATCAGCATTTTCATCAAAACACAACAGTAATAATAACAACAAAACATGGGGAATAAAATTGTGCTTCAATATCTGGGAATGGTTTTCTGGAGATAGGAAAAAGCTTATATCTCAATTATCTGAATAACAGTTTCCAACATCAAAGGATAACTAGTTACCAATATAATATTCAGTGTCATGATTATCTTCAGGACATTCATTTCCCTAATGATATTGACTGAGGCATAGAGAAGTTAAGTCATTGGTCAACGGTATATAGCTGGGAAAGGGCAAGTCAGGATTGTAACCAGGGTTGAAACCCAAATCCAGCCCTATTCCCCAACTCTCCCCTCCTTTTACCAGATAGGATCTCTTTAGTTCTCAAACAGCTATATATAAGAAAAGTAGAAGTGCTCTACCAAGAAGGACCCTTTTTTTTTTTTCATAACTAATGGTGTAACTTTTGAATTAGGATGCACTTTTGTGATTGAATTTGTATGCAGAAATTTTCAAACTCCCATTAGGATAGATGGCATAAAACTGACCAGAGAGGGGCACCTGGGTGGCTCAGTGGGTTAGGACCTCTTGATCTTGGGGTCCTGGGATCGAGCCCCACATCGGACTCTCTGCTCAGCAGGGAGCCTGCTTTCCCCTCTCTCTCTGCCTGCCTCTCTGCCTACTTGTGATCTCTCTCTCTGTCAAATGAATAAATTTTAAAAATCTTTAAAATAAATAAATAAAACACAGGCTGCCATTGTTACATATTAACTTGCTTCCAGAAAATGTGAAAATATTTTGCAAGTAAAAATTTTAAGAAGTGCTTAAAATCATAGACTGAGTATATAATGTCAAATATACATTTTAATGTTTATTTTTAATGCTTAAAAAGAGTGACTTAGCTCTATCAGGTTATAAAATACTAATATCTGGGTTTGTAGTTTATATAAAACTTCTGCATTTAAAAATGTAGTATTATGTATAGCAATGTGTAAATTTCAAAACATTTTCATGTTTGGTTCTCAAGTTTATCTTCATTATTTATATTTTATCACATCATGCCTATTAACATGCTGTCTTTCCAAATATAATGGCAAAACAAGAAAACATTTTAAAGCACAAAATTTATCATGTATGCCTGAAAAACATCCATAATTTTTCACTTTCACTTTTTCTGTTTTATCTTTATTTTCTGTAATGTGCCCTACCCGTTTGGCCAGCTCTCACTCACAGGCATCCACATGATAATGATTCCCTTTTTGTATTTCCCCTTCTCTACTAATAAGACTCTACAAAAATACATAATTTGGCACAAGCCTAGTAATCTCTCTAGTAGCATGTGAAATATTGTCCTTTCTTGTAACACCTAACCTGGATCTCCCACACCCCTGCACCCCAAGCAAAGCTGATTAAGTACTTTGTGTGTTTAAATGCTGTTACCTAGTAAGCATCTCTCAGATCCAACAATGATGCTATATTTTCAGTTATTTGCTTTAACATTTATTTCCATTATTATAGTGTGAGCTTCCTGAAGGCAGGGAATAAATATGTTTTATTCATCCTCAAGTATTTAATGCTTCTTCAAAGTAATAATAGTTTATACTTACAAAGCACATATTATGTGCAAGGCATCATTCAGTGAGGGTCACAGTATAGTCATAACCTTCATTTTACAAACAAGGAATTGAGGCACAAGGACACGGAGCAGTAAAATAATTTGTTCAACCTCATGTAGCTGGTAAGAGGTAGAAGCAGGTTTCATATCGGGCATGATGGTGTCAGAGTTAGCACTTGTAACCCTCACATGGGAAAATCCAAGGCACCATATGATGCTCAGTGATTACAAATGGAGTCTAAAAATCTTAAAAAATGAATTAAGAGAAGAAAAGAATTAACGATCGAATTCACCCAACAGCCATATAAATGCCAGGGGCTCAGATGTATAATGAGTACTCAAATATCACTGGATATATAATGAAGTGGAGAAAAGGGTATTTAGTGAAGCCCCCATGGGACAGTGGTATGTGTACTTGGAAAGGCTACTGTACTAAGTTACTTAGGCTAGAGCTCCCTGACAGATGCCTTCCAGTAATAATAGAGAATTGCTACGCCGCCGTCAAAGGAGGGTACATCATATTGGCTGAGTTTGGAGCCAGAGCAGAAATTACTAAGAAAATGAATTACTAAGAAATTACTAAGAAAATAAATCAACCTCTTCTGCAAATAAACTTTGTATAGCATATTATTTTTTCATAATGACTTTTTTTCAAGTCATATTTTGTGACCAGTCTTGCAAATATCTTAATCAATAGAAATGTAATTTGTTTAGCAATCTTTATAATGACTTTCTTTTAAAAAAGCCCACATTGTTTCCATTTCTTTTTAGCTCCTTCACTGAGTAAACCCTGCTATCCACAATATTAACATAAATATTCCTGAGAGATTCCCTTCTATCTCAATTTTTCTCCAATTATTCTCTCTCACTCTAGGGAAACCCGATTTTCATTATAGATTTAATCATCATCTCTATACTGGGTTTTCCCAAATGTGTGTGAATAACCCTGATCTCTTTCCTGATTCTAGACCTATATATTCCACTCTCTAGTAGACTTCTTAGTATTTCTATCACCAATATTATTAAAATAATAGCTAATATCTGGGACACCTGGGTGGCATAGTTGGTTAAGTGCCTGACTCTTCCTTTCAGCTCAGGTCATGATCTCAGAGTCTTGGAATTGAGTGTGGCATCAGCCTCCAAGCTCAGTGAGGAGTCTGTCAAAGTTTCTCTCTCTCTCTCTCTCTCTCTCAAATAAATACATGAATCTTAAAAAAAATGGCTAATATCCATTGAATATCAGTTGCCAGTCACTATTTTAAGCATTTTACATAGAGCTATGTTTTTAATACCAGGATCTTATGGATCTGATACTGTTAGATCCACTGTGCCTTAATGAAATAGGGGCGAAAGAGATTTCAAAAGTGGCCCTAAGCCTCAGCTACAGCTAGAAATTCCCGTAGACACTTCAATCTGAACAAATTCAAAACTGACTTTATCTTTCCAGCAAAAATTGTTCCTCCCTCTGGTAAATCTCTTTGTGCTTACATTTGGGTCTCAGGTTACTATTATAAATGTGAGCCTTCTTATACATAGAAAAAACATAATATCTTCACCATCTTTGTAAATGTAGGAGAAACCCTTCCAGAGCCACCCTTTGCCCCTTCACAATTACATTTATGAACATATACAAATACAAATCAAGACATTTTGAACAACTATAAATCTGATAGGGGAAAAAAATCCACAGATAATCTTTAAGTTTCCATTCTTGAAATTGTAATTCATTTCATTTTAACAGTTAAGTGTTGTTCCTTGTGTTATGATCACACCCAGAATGTCTTCTATCAGAGTACCAGAGGGCTTATGTTAACTGTCTATACATTCATTTAATTGTACATTTTTTTATTCAGTGAACATTTATTGAACATATGTGACAGGTTCCATATTATACAGTAATACATGGTGCTTCTGTTATGTTTCATCTATCTTATATGAAAAAGCAAATTGTTCAAGATGTTCTTCAAATTTCTTTACTTGTCTCTTACATATATCTCATCCCTCCATTGTCTCCTTATTATATTCCTAACTATTCAGAGATGTGGATTAAAATTATTTGTTAATTCACCCAACAAATACATATTGAGCACCTACTCGTGTGAGAGGCATTTGTATTGTACTGTGATGGTAAGTGTTGAATAAAACACACAGAGTCCTTGCCCTTTAGAACTCCTGGTGTGACTGATAAGAGAAATTTTGCACAAGCAGTCACCAGAAGAGCTGAGTTATGAAGAAGTGTGTGCTATGGGGACAAGGTGGGCCTAATCTAGTTTGAGTGGGCTCTGGCAGGCCTCCTGGGGGAAAACGACATTTGAGCTGAGACTTAAAGGACACGTGGGAGTTACGGCAAAGGGGAGAGTCTGTTGGAGAAAGAGCATTTCAGGCAGAAGAGACAGTGCAACTCTTGCAAACCAGAAAATGACAGATAAGTCTGGAGTATAGCACACTGGGGGAGGTAGACTCGAATGATCCCTCTCTTGCTTACCGGCGTCAGCATGCTCGCTCTATCCTATACTGCTCTGTAGCTCCTGGAGTATTTTGTTTAGAAGCTACCCCCTAGAAGGGTCATGCTGCCTTCTTTCCAGGGCTTTGTGCTTGCTTGAACCAGGTGACATTCATAGCACCTTACAGCAATCCTGTTAGATAGCATCCATGCTTACAAGTGTGACTAATGAAGAAGTAATGAAATGTTCCCACATTCTGGAAGCTAGGAAGTATCAGCACCAGAACTACCAGAGCCAGCTGTCTGGCTTCGAGTCCCCCGTCTTTCTGGGTATCCTGCTGCTCTCCTCTCCAGCTAGCACACATTCCTGTGGTTAGAGCCCTGTCCTCTGGTTCTTAGATCAGAAAATGACTTGCGCTGCTACATTCTGTTTACCCTGGAATAGACTATTGTACACTAGACTCAGTCGAAATGAATCACAGTGAATTCGTGAATGAAGTCTCAATGAATTTTCCTCTTTGTTCTTAAAAAGATCAAATGAATCTTTGCACCTTCCCCTTTGGTAATAAACATATCTCGGTTCAGTTTTTGAACAGAGATGATTTCTGCTATCTCAAGTTGATTTTGGCAAAGAGAATTTTGAATGAAATGCATTCCTGACAATATGAAATCCTGGAGGAATCTCTAGAAAAATCTCGTGAAAAATATTTAAAAGCATAAGCACATTAAGAGCGTTTGACTGTTCAAGTATTCTTCCGATCTTCCTGTTTCTCAAGCCTTCCCCTAGGTATGGTACCACCTCTTCTGTCCTCAGTTCCTTGTCCTCTGTCTCTTCTCCAGTGGTAATTGTCTTTGCCATTGAAACATAGGATTTAGGCCATAATAATCCATGCAAAAGACATTAGCATTGTATGCATCAAGTAATGAAAATAGGTTGCTCTCTACCGGGGGAAGATAGATATGTGAAAAGATAATTATAATGCATTTTAGGCTATCCTTCACTCATCTAATATTTTTTGCACACCTATTAGTACTAGGTAGCATTCCAGGTGCTGGAAACATGGAGGTGAACAAAAATCTTGTTGAGATAAGTCTTTATTTTCATCATCGAGTTTACTCGCTTTTAAGAGGGACTGGAAATGAATAAATGGGCAAATAAATATCTATCAGGTTGTGATGAGTGATATGAAGCAAAATAAAGCAAGGGAAAAAGATGGAGAGCATTAGGGGGTGTTATTTTTGATAGCCAGGGAGGGCACATCGCCCCTGAAATTTGAGTAAAATCTTAGAAAAACATAAATGAAATGAGAAAGTGTTGCAAGCAGAGACATCTGGAAACAGAAAGTGAGGCTGAAAGAGCTTAGAAAATTCAGGAAACACTGGAAAAAGAGGTGCGCACACAGTAGGCTGGGAAACAGTAGTTAGAAACGGGATCAGGGGTAATAATGGTCCAGACCTTTTAGAGTTTGGGGGTCATGTGAATAACTTTGGATTTTGATCAAGTGTGATAGATCAAAGAAGTGACATGACCAAATATATGTATTAAAATTGGCTATTAACATTGGCTCAAAAATAATAACTAACTGCTAATGATGTGCGAACATTATGAAAAGCATTTTATCTTGAATACCTCATGTCATACTCACATCAAATCTTGGAGGTATTGGTGTTTTCCTTATTTAACAAATGAGGAAACAGAAGCAGAAATGAAGCGACTCTCACATGATCCTGGAGCTGGTGACTGAGCTGGTGATGGAAACTGCTAAGTCTGACAGTAGACGCGGAGGAGTTGGAGCAAAAGTAGGGAGTCCAGTTAGAAACTGTGCTGAGAGATGGCATGAGCCATGACACTTTGCAGGGATGTGAGATGTGAGTCAACTAGAAATATACTTTGACGGTAAAGCCCTTGTGATGATGGATTATAGGTGAGGGCATAAACTTAGCCCTCAGAGGTAAGCGGTGGTGGTGGTGGTGGTGCTATTTCCTAAGGCTGGAAATGAGAGAGGTGGGAGCAGGGGCGTTGTTGTTTTTGTTGTTGGTGTCCTTGTTTCATTGCATGATTTTGTTTATTAGATGGAGTGGAAAATCGAGAAGTTTATTTTGGCCCTAGAAGTTTGAAATGCCTATCTAGACCTCCACATGAGACTGTCAAGTGAGCATTTGGATATATTCATGCTGAGATACACTACTTGAGATTGTGTATTAGCTAAGAGATTGCACTTAAAACCATAGGTATGGATGAAATAACCCCAGAAAGGTCTAAGTGTTGAGTCTTGACCTCTAATGTTTAGAAGTAGGGTTTTAAGGATGATCAGTGAAGAAGACTGAGAAGGAGCAGCCAGTGAAGATGGAATAACATCCGGAAGTCTGTTGTCCTTTAAGTAGTCATATTAATGGAGTATCAGAGAGAATCGTGCTTATGGAATCCTATAACAGAAGACACTTAAGACGAATCAAATAAATGGAAGCTAATCACACAGAGAAAGAGGCAAAATTAGTATACCCTTAGATGTTTATACAAATAACAAATTAATGCATATTGGATATCATACTTTCAGTAGTCAGTGAGTACCAAAAAAAAAAAAAAAAGGACCAAGTGTATAAAGGTACCGGAGAGGAATTCACAACTAAAAGGTTCAAGAGGGACGCCTGGGTGGCTCAGTCAGTTGAGCGTCTGCCTTCGGTTCAGGTCATGATCCCAGGGTCCTGGGATCGAGTTCCACATTGGGCTCCTTGCTTAGCTGGAAGCCTGCTTCTTCCTCTACCTCTGCCTGCCTGTGCTCTTTCTCTCTCTCTCTGACAAATAAATAAAATTTTAAAAACTAAAAATAAAAGTTCAAGAAAACTTTGCTTACTATGATGACATCATGGTCATGGAAACAGAGGCGCTTTGAAAAATGCTAATTTCTTACATTAATGAGATCCCAGGAGCGCACATTTTTAAGCCCATCAGAATTCTAGGGGGTTTTTTGTTACTTATGTTTTGGATAGAATCACCCAGGTTTGAAGTGTTTTGTTGGCTGCATATTAGCATGAGAGCACTAAGCAATAAAAATAAGATTCAATCACCCTGACAATAGTTAAGCTGAATATTTGTGACAATTCTAAGGAAAAGAGAATAAGTCCTGATTAAGAGCATAAACTTTGGAAGCAGACACAACGGGTTCAAATCAAATAGGTGCTCTACCGACTATGACGTGTTAGTTGGAAATTCATTTAATCTACCCACTCTTAACACATCAGGAAAATATAAATAGAAACAGTAGCTATTTTTTTTTTTTGAATGATGAAGATTACATGATATACAACACAGAGCTTAGCCCATGGTGGGAGCAGGTGGGATAGGATGGGATACGATGGTGGGATACGATGTTACCTCGTATCAAACCATGTCCATGTCTAATATGAGCAATTGTTGGGTTCACTAGTCTGTGGAAACATCATAGAAAGGCTTAGGAATGAATAGGTTTACAGAACTAATTTTCCTATTATCACTAGACATGAAGGCTATCTCTAAACGTAAGATATTATTAATGCTGCTCCAGATATCATTTTATGAAATCATTGTCTGCATCTCTAATTGGTATTTCTATATAAGTTTAATTTCCTTGCTTCTATTATAGACTATTATTTATAGTTCATGAAAACAAATTATGATTTCACAGTAATAGCTATGGGCTTATCTCATTCATTACTGATTTTTCTACCCAACATTTACCACAAGAAATCATAAATCATTATAATGTTCCTTTGTGCTATAATTTTCCTTAAATTAATAGGGATAAGGAAATAGAAAATCAACTGCAGCCTGAAAACTTTTTCTGAAATAGTGTCTTGAGAACATCTTCATGAAGCTCTTTTAGCCTACACAAAAATTTACTTACACCAGAGGAAATCTCCCCACGATGCATATTACAGAGTATCATATATTCTGAATCTCTTTACTTTGGGTAAACATAATATTGTTTATTATGTTTATTCTAGCTAATGATTATTGATGTTTTAGGGAGCTATTGTCCAAAGAATAGAGAGACTTTCTTTTTCTTGCTAAACTAAAATTGAATGAAGGGAATCTAAGGCAGCTGTTGAAGAAATCAAACCTTTAATAAGCAAAAGGGCATCAGTTATAAAAAGCATAAAAAGTGTTTTTCATTTCTTTCTTTCTTTCTTTCTTTCTTTCTTTCTTTCTTTCTTTCTTTCTTTCTTTCTTTCTTTCTTCTTTCTTTTTCTTTCTTTCCCCTTTCTTTCTCTTTTTTCCTCCCTCTCCCTGTATCTTCTTTCTTTCTTGTCAAAGATAATTTCATCAGATGTTACTTGCCTATGTTGCAGGAGAGATGTCTCTCTAAATTGCTTCAGAAGTCACACCACTGTTGACATTCCCCTGCGCTTGTGTCTCAGAATGGGAAAACAAAGAAAGATCTGTTGTAGGCCTAACTCTAGGAGTCTGACATGATTGCCACTTCCCCAGAGCAAGGTGCTCTATGAGAGACAGCCTCTGTATACAACCCTTCCTTCCTGTTTTTATTTGAAGCACTGAAAGGAAGCTTCATAGAGAGGCAATAAAAGTACCATTAATGGTATAGAATTTACCTATAGCAGATATCAGATATTGTTCTTATATTCTTATAACCTAAAATCCTAAGGAATAGGAAGAAATATTGTCTTTTTAGTCATGCATCCATGTAGAAACTTTTAAACAATAGAAAAATGAATAGAAACATGAAATAATTCTCTTAAAAGAATATCTGCTATTAAAACCAAAACATACAACCAACTGAAAATCAAGTTTTCTTTAAGCCCATTTTTCAAACAATGTGCAGTGAGTGAAGATTTCTCTTGAGAAACAATTCTATCTTCAAGTATTTTAATGGTTTTATACAACTGAGGGATTTTGTCTTGTTTGAATGTTCTAACAGCAAAAATGAGGAAGTCAGAAGGTAGATTTGGGCAACAATTTAAAAAAATGATGCCAAATGTAATGGTCTGCAACAAGTTCCCCGCAAATTGAAATTCTCAAGTAGAGAGTGTGCTTGGTAGAATGAACCACTGCTTTTGATGGATTCCTGAACAAGCTAATGTCAGATATTTCTGCTAATTTTAGTTTTGCATACTAGATGCTCTAATGTTCAGCTTGTAACTTGTAGGTCTTTATTTTCTATCCTAGTAAAAGCTGGCAGGAAAAATGTAAAGATGCATTGTCACCAAGTGTGATGATATGTTTACTTCTATAACATCGTTATTTATATAAAATATAAAATTTATAAATATTTTAAATATTTATTTATATTAATTTCTAAATAATGATGTTATAGAAATAAACATACTGTTCTTTGAATCTTTTTTTTTTTAAGATTTTATTTATTTATTTATTTATTTGAGAGAGAGAGAGAGAGAGAGAGAGAATGAGAGAGAGGAAGAGGTCAGATGGAGAAGCAGACTCCCGCTGAGGAGGGAGCCCGATGCAGGACTCGATCCAGGGACTCCAGGATCATGACCTGAGCCGAAGGCAGTTGCTTAACAACTGAGCCACCCAGGCGCCCCCTGTTCTTTGAATCTTAATTCTGCTATTCCCTGGCTGTGTGTGCGAGTCCCTCCTCTACCCAGCATTCAGATTTTAATGTTTACTTGGCAAGTTCATAACGAGAAATTAATGAAACGTTGCATGGCACCAATACAAATTAAGCTAAAAATTTGAGGTAGTATTCTTGACTGCCTTTCTCCCATAATCTTCCTATTCCTAAATCCAAGGATTTAGCAAGGACTGCCAGCTCTACCTTCAAATTTTATTCCAAATCCACACAACTGACTCTCTCTCCTCAGTGTTCTCATGTTAGTCCAACGACCATTATTTCTTCAAAGTACGGAATTAATCTCCCAAGTGGTTACTCTGCTTTCATTCCTGCTTCCTCAGTCCTAGCATTATATGTATGATCTTCTGACTGGCCAGAGACATCTCCTAAAAATACAGATAAAATATCATATTTATCCCCAGCTTAAATCCCTGTAGTGAATTTCCATCTTACTCAAAATAAATTCAAACTACCTCTCATGGCCTACAGCAAGTTCCTACATCTCCCTGACTTCCCTCCTCCCTCACTCTGATTCTGTCAACCGGTCCCTTGCCTTCCCTTGAGGAGGCCAAACTGTGGTTACCTTGGGCCCTGTTCCCATGCTCTCCCCATTGAAAAGCTCTTGAAAATCTCTTTCCCTTACATCTCCCTTCAAGTCTGCCCTTGTCATTTATGTTTTGGTCTTCTCTAACATCTAATTTAGAAGAGCTACCCCTCCATTTGCTATTAAATTATCCCGTTTTACTTTCTGCTAACATTTATCACTGACTACCAATACCTTCTTTATTTATTTTCTTATTTACTGCCTCTCTCACCCTCACTGAAATGTATCACTAAGGGGACTGATTTGTTCCATGCACCATGGTGTTTCTTGCACAAAGGACAGTGTCTTATAGATAGTAACAACTCAAAAAGTGTAGGATTAATAAATACATAAATCCTCTGCTATGTTAGACACAGGGTAAATGTTCGATTGAAGTCATTGTCATTCATCGTTCTACTCAATTTCCAATGGATGTTGCTACCTCAGGTGAAAGAAACATAAGTGTCTCAATACCATCTCTCCAGAAAATTGAAAAATAAATTTAGCCTTCCGTATAGATATTATTACTTAGCACTTGTTGGATAGATGCTGTAATCTATGTGTTCATAAATCCATGTCATTATTGCTTTACCTTATAAATTAAACATTTAGTAGGGATGAAAAAGTACACTAATGTGTGATTATTTTCAATCATTAATATATTTTGACTGGTATTTTATTAATAAGAATTTTATATTCATCTGACCAAAAAAGGAAGGTATTCCTGAAGCTATGGAGAAATCACTGGCTTGCAGTTGAGAGACAAATATTCATTATATACCTGTCTCATTATTGGTGTTAGGTAAACAAAGTGGTGTAAAATGTGGTCCTTGCCCTCCAAATAGCTCTCAATGTTATTCTGTTAATAAATTGAATATAGTACTTTTTATTAAGAATTCCAATTATTGATCATGAAAAAAACACTCTCTGATCCAAAAATTTCCTAATATTCCCTTGCATGGAACAGCTTTTCTCAAGTGGACATTTATAATAGAAGAAAACAATATGCCATAAACATTTCTTGAGTTTTCTCAGCTTTTGTTCTGGAATCCATAATAGAAAGCACATAGCTGCTGAGGTCTCAGTGAGATTCTATGCAACAGTAAGTTTATGAAATGCCAGGGTGAATGGGCTACTTATGAAGTCCTTTGATGGCATATTCTACCTGAGAGAGGTCTGTCCTCTATCTAGTCAACACTGAAGACAATTCATGATAGCGTAACAGAAATTCAGCTAAGGTTGGTACACAAGAGAAACAATAAAATCTACTAAAAAGAGATAAAAGGAAACAAACTGGAAAGCTCTTAACAGTAATACACCATCTTACATGTTTCTTTGGGAGAGTTTTGTGCTACTCCTATATAGAATGTATAGATTGGAGAGAATGCTAACAGATTCCTAGAGTGGTTTATTTTGAAAATAGAGTGATGTGCTTTAGACTGTTTTTGTATTCCTAATTAATGTATAAATGCAATCCTTGACAGAATCTAGACCCTGCTTTATAATCGAGGTAGTAAGGCATTCAAAAACAGGTTTTGGAGTCAGGCATATCTGAATTTAAGGAAGTTCCCTTCTATTCCTATTTAGCTGAGAGGGCTTTTGTTGTTGTTATTTCTTCCTGGATTAGATGTTGGTTTTGTCATTTTTTTCTGCATCTGTTGAGATGAATATGTGTGTGTGTGTGGGTGTGTGTATAATTTGTCAGCTCATAAGAAGAATTATATTGATTCATTTTGATGTTAAACTGTCCCTGTATTACTAGAATAAATCTTGCTTCCTCATGCTGTATTATCATTTTAGTGGAATTTAGTTTTATTTTTATTTTCAAATTTTTTTCTGCATTACATTTATGTATCATTGGATTTGTTTTATCAAAATTTTTTCAAAATATGTTGCATTTGTATTCATAAGGAATATTGTTTGTGTAATTGCTAGTTTTTGAAATATCTCTTTCTTATTTTTGTATCAGAATAATTCTGACCTCAGAAAATTACTTGGGTAATAATCTCACTTCCTCAAATTTTTTTAAGTGATTGATATACAATTGATAATAATTTTTTTCTAAAATGCTTGGTAGAGGGCACCTGGGTGGCTCAGGGAGTTAAAGCCTCTGCCTTTAGCCCAGGTCATGATTTCAGGGTCCTGAGATCCAGCCCCACATTGGGCTCTCTGCTCACTGAGGAGCCTGCTTCCCCCTCTCTCTCTGCAGTCCTCTCTGCCTACTTGTGATCTCTCTCCTCTCTGTCAAATATATAAATAAAATCTTAAAATAAAATAAAATAATAAAGTGCTTATTAGAATTCACCAGTGAAGTCATCAGTGCCTAGAATTTTTTTTTGCCAGAAGTTTTTTAACTATAGATTCAATTTATTTAATATATAAAGGGCTGTTTATGTTAACTATTACTTAATAAGTAGATTTTGGTCATTTGAATCTTTCAAGGAATGTATCCATTTCATCTAAGCATTGAATTTATTAGTATAATGATATTCCTTTATTAAATATTTAATATCTGGGGTGCCTGGGTGGCTCAGTCATTGGGTGTCTGCCTTCAGCTAGAGTCATGATCCCAGGGTCCTGGGATTGAGCCCCACATCGGGGTCCCTGGGAAGCCTGCTTCTTCCTCTCCCACTCCCCCCACTTGTATTCCCTCTCTCTCTCTCTCTCTCTCTCTGTCAAATAAATAAATAAATAAAATCTTTTAAAAAATTAAAGTAAATAAATAAATATTTAATATCTGGAAAATCTATCAGGTTAATATCTTTCTCCTTCCTGATGTTAATAGATTAGTAGTTTGTCTCCTCCTTTTTATTCCCCATCAATCTGCCTAGAGCTTTATCAATTTTATTGATTTTCTAAAAACAAAAACAAAACATCCTAGTTTTTAATTTTAATGATAGTTGATATTATTTTCATGGTTTTTTATTTTATTTCTTTGATTACTGTTCTGACCTTCATTTCTTTTCTTTTGCTACCTTTGGCTTAATTTGCTCTCCTTTTTGGTTTCTTTAGGAGGAATCTGAAGTTATTAATTTTAGGTCTTTACTCTTTGTAAAAAGAGATATTTTTTACTACAAATTTCCTTCTAAGTACCACTTTAACTTGATCCCACAAATATTGACATGTTCTGTTTTGATTTTTATCCAATTAATTTTTTTTAAGATTTTATTTATTTGACAGAGAGAGTGAGAGAGCACAAGCAGGCAGAGCAGCAGAGGGAGAGGGAGAAGCAGGCTCTCCACCAAGCAGGGATCCTGATGTGGGGCTAGATCCCAGGAGCCTGGGATCATGACCTGAGCCTAAGGTAGTTGCTTAACCAACTGAGCCACCCAGGTGCCCCTCAATTAAAATATTTCTAATTCCTCTTTTAATTCTTTTTATTGACCCACTGGTTATTTAGAAGTGTGTTCATTCCCAAATATGTGGGAGCTATTCAGATCCCTTTTTGTTACAGATTTAAAATTCAATTTCTTTGTGACTTGAGTTCCTAGTTGGTATGACTTGAATACTTTTTTTTTTTTACTTGAGTACTTTTAAATGGATTAAAATTTGTTTTATAGCCCAGTATTTGGTCTATCATGGCAAATGTTGCTGGTGCACTCACCAAAAATGTCTATTCATCAGTTAATGAGTAATCTATAAATGTCAACAAGGCTAAGTGGGTTGACGGTGTAGTTCGTCTATATTTGTATTGATTGTCCATTTAATTGTTCCGTCAGTAAGAGATAGATGCTCAAATCGCTATCATTGTGAATTTTTCTAGTTCTTTTTGCAGATTTATAAGTTGCCTCATGTCTTTCGAATTTCTGTTAGTGAGTTTATAAACATTTATGGTCAGTATATTTCGTGATGAGTTGACCCTCTTTGTTACTAGTAACATTTTTTGCCCTGAAATCTGTTGTGTCGGATATTAATATAACTAACCTAATGTTCTTTGCCTATTATAAACATGCATGTCTTTTCCATATTTATTTTTTTGTTCGTTTGTGCCATTTTATTTTAAGTGAATTAGCTATAGGCAGCATTCATTTGGGTCTTGATTTTTTAGCTAATTTGATGTTTTCTACCTCTTAATTGAGATAATCAGACATTTAATAGATTTATTGATATGGTGGATTTAAATCTACAGTCTTAATATAAAAACTACAAAACAGAATTTTCTTTTTAACTTTTGAGATGCAATTCTTGGTTGTGTTCTCTCAGTGATTGTTTTAAGGTTTAGAGTACACATTTGCAATTTATCATAGTCCACCCTTCAAGTGATATAGTTTTTCATGTATAGAGTAAGAACCTTATTTATACTAGTATATTTATTTTTTTTTTGTTCCTGTCCTTGTGTTATTTATTGAAATACATTTTAATTTGTATATGTTACAAGCACTACAGTATGCATTTTAAAGATATTTTGGTGATAAGAAAAAGTCATATTTACCCATTAGTGATCATTTCTTGTCCTTTTTGCTTTTTTGAATACAGATGGTATTATTTTTCTTCTTTTTACAGAGCCTCTTTTAATTTTTATTGTAGTAAAGGCCTACTGGTGATGAATTATTTCAGCTTTTCTGTGTTCAAAGCATCTTTATTTCACTTTTCTTTTAGAAATACCTGTTTTATGAGTTTAAGTTCCAGGTGTTATTTATATTTGGTAGACTGAACATAATTTTCCAAACTGCCTTGTAACTTACACTGTTTCTGACCAGAAATCTGTCACCTTTATCTTTGTTCCTGTATCTTTGTTCTTCCTCTATGTAATGTGTCTTTCACTAACTACTTTAAAGTTTTTCTATTTATCATGGATTTTAAGCAATTCATTATGATATGCTTTATATATAGTACTTCATATCCTTGTGTTTAGGTTCATTGAGCTTCTTAGATCTGCCAATTTATGGTTTTGGCCGAATTTTGAAGAAAAGAAAAAAGCCATTAATTGTAAACTTACAATTTATATATTAGTTATATATAACTATAGTTTTATATATATATATATAGTATATATTCTATGTGAATCTACATAGAACAAAAGATTTCTTGTTTTTCTATTATCGGTTTTGCTCTACTTTTACCAATCTACCGTCTTATGGAAACATCTTAATTCTTATTCCACTTATATATAACTATAGTTATATATAACTATATATAATTTTATATATATATATAAAGTTAATATATACAAAAATTGTATATATTTTCTGTCACTCTTCTTCACTTTGGAGATATAAATTAAACACATCTTCATCACTTGAAGTTTTGCTGAAGCTCACTGATTTTTTTTCATAATATTTTCTCCCTGTTTCATTTAGGTGGTGTCTTTGCTATGTGTTCAATTCACTGATATGTTCTTCTGCAATGTCTAATCTGCGGTTAATCCCATCCAGTGTATTTTTCATCTCAGACATTATAGATTTCATCTAGAGACATTCAATTTAGGTCTTATTTAAAAATCTATTCCATGTCTCTGCTTAACAGGTTTAGTCTTCCTTGTAGCTTCTTGAGCATATGGAACACAGTTATAATAACATTTCTTTATGTTTTTGCTTATTAATACTATAACTTTTGTCATTTCTGGTGCAGTTTTAAGTGGTTGATACTTTTCTTCATTTCCTTTTTTGCATGCATGCCTGGTAATTTTTTATCAAATGTCAGACATTATAAATTTTACATTGTTGGCTGTGAAGGGTTTTTTTGTTTTGTTTTGTTTTTTTGTGTTTGTTTTTTGTTTTTGTAAATATGTTGATCTGTATTCTGCAACACAGTTACTTGGGTTCAGCTTGATTCCCTTGGGTCTTGGTTTTTGGCTTTTTTAAGCAGGACCAGAGCACAATTAAGTCTAGAGTAAAATTTTTTCCATGATACTGAAGTAAGACCCTCCTTATAACTCTGATACCACATGAATTACAAGGTATTTCACTTTGCCTAGTGGAAATAGGCACTATTCTTGGCCCTGTGTGATCTGCAGGCATTATTTTTTCTAATTCTTTTGGGTAGTTCTTTCTAGCTTTGGGTAGTTTATTCACACATGTGTGCTGATTGGTACACATATGAACACATGAGGGAGTTCTTCTGCAGACTTTCAGAGTCTTCTTTCTATGTACTCCTCTCCCCTCCAGTCCTCTTTTTCATGAACCCTAGCCATTTTGGTCTCCTTGGACTTCTTGTTCTGTATTGTCAACTCAGACCGTATGGACTCTACTGGAATCCTCCAGTCTGCTATGCCCTGGAAATTTTCTACAGTTAGTAAGCTGAAGCTCATCTCATTTGTTTCCTCTTTTTCAGGAATAACTGTCTTTGATTCCTTGATGTCAAGTGTCTTATGAACTGATTTCTTATATTTTATCAGTTATTATTTTAACTGAATTCTTTATATTTTAAACTTTTAAGGCATGAAAGTAAATCTCATCCCTATTTTTCCATCTTTGTCAGAAGGAACATCAACTGTAAAGCTCACTTGTAATAGGTTTTTGTGAAAATTTAGCCAAACTGCTGATCATGAACACTCTGAAGATCTCAAGAAAACTAAATAACATGATAAATACTCACTCATAATATTCTGATATCAACAAACTAAAGAGACAGCACTGAAGCAAAATAAATTCCAAATAGTGAGGGAACAGCATAATGAATTATGGAAAAGAAAATAAGCTTTGGAAACACAACTGGAGTTATGAAAACAAGATGACTAAAAATTAGCAAAGAAAGGATTATAAAATCAAATGAGTTAGGAGACACTGGCATTCCAAGGAGGTGCAGTTAGTGTATTCCTTCAGCACACATAGACGTGGCAGATTCACTATGGTTAGTTGGTTTCCACTGGCGTATTTAGTCCTTTCCTATTCTTTGTTGGCATTCTTCCACCACCCACAGATGCACGTTGGGAATCAGGCTACCACTGGACAGCTGGCTCAGACAGCTGCAGACATAGTTAACTGGAAACTGAAGCAAGGAATTGTTAACATGGGACCAGTCATTTTCCTTTTCCTGCCGACTTGACTGTCAAATGTTATTGGTGCATATTCACTGCACTTGGTACACTGATAACTGTGAATCTACATAGAACAAAAGATTTCTTGTTTTTCTATTATCGGTTTTGCTCTACTTTCACCAATCTACTGTCTTATGGAAACATCTTAATTCTTATGAGAATCAGGCTGTTTTTCTCCTAATATAATATTTAAGATTATAATCGTCTATTTATTCCACAAATATTTATTAGGCATCTAATTTCCTAATATTTTAAGTATGACTGAGTTTTGCTAATTCCAATTTTTGATAACTTGAAACATAATTGGTGCTTCCACTCTTTTCTGCCTTGTGGAATCTATGTAATTGGTTCAAAGAAAAGAAATATTACCACAAGAGAATAATATATGGTTGATTATATTGATTGCATTTTTATTTCATGTTGAAGAAACAAAAAAAGATCTTCCTGTCTGAAATAAAATCTATTACCATAAACAAGGAAACAAGGGGGAATTTTTATCACTTTTAAAGTAAGATGAAGACACTCCTTAACTACAAATATATTTAATCCACATGTATTTGCAATAGTGATGTGAAATAATGTATCCAATTTTGAAGGGAAGAGTTTCTTAATTTTTTAAAAAAACTTATTTCCTGTATTCAATAGTTTAGCTGTTTATCATAGTTTCCCTTGATCCATACTTTTTATATTATAGAGTTCCATGTGCTTTATTGAAGCTTTAGATATAATGGATATAATATGATACAAATGTTATATAGGTGTAAACTCTATGATGATGACTAATGCATCTATTTCTTCAGTTTCATCGTTTCATTTCCTATTACCTACTAATAACTCTAATTTAAGGTTCATATAAAAATCAAAATTATACTATTTTTCTTCTCAAACATAGGCCTAGAGAATACAATGATTTGTTTAATTTCTGAGAAAAATGAATGGTGTTCTGGTAAACTGGCTGGTAAAAAATGAAACTCTCTCATCTACATAGAGAATGTTTTACAAAAACCCCATAGTTAATATTATACTTACTGCTGAAAGATTGAATGCTTTCCCTCTAAGATTGAGAACTAGACAAAGATTTTCACCCTCACCACTTTGTTTTCAATAGAGTTTTGGAAGTTTTGAGCAATAAAGCAAGAAAAGGAAACATGAGGTATACACATTAGAAAAAAATTAAAACTTTCCTTATTTGCAGGGAGCATGGTTGATTCTGTAAAAAAAAATTCAATTTCAAGGAATGTACCCCACAAAAAAATAAAAAAACTCAAAGAAAACCTCTCATAGCTTACAGATGAGTATAGCAAAGATGCAAGATAGAAGTTAACACACAAAATTCAATTGCATTTCTGTATACTATGTGGAAACTGAAATTAAAAGTATAATTTGTAGTTGCTTAAAAATTAAATACTTAGATATAAATCTAAAAATATAAAGAATTTATATGCTAAAAATTGTACAATTTTGAAGGGAAAAATTTTAAAAAGATCCAAATAAATGAGGAAACATAATATGTTCATGGATGGAAAGAATCAACACAATAAAAATGTCAGTTTTCCACAAACTGATACACAGATATGATATAAAACTTATGAAAATCTCAGCAAGATTTTCTGTAGAATAGAAAGCATCATATTAAAATTTGTATAAAAATGCAAAGGACCTAGGATAGAAAAAGGAATATTGTAAAAGAAAAGTTAGAGGAATCAATTACTCAATTTCAATAATTTTTATAATAGTAACAGTAATCACGACTCTGTGACATTGGTGGAAGGATAGACACACACATCAGTAGAATGGAACAGAGTATCCAGAAATCTACCAACACAAGCTCAACTGATTTCAATAAAGGTGAAAAAGCAATTGAATGGAGGAAAGATAGCCTTTTCAACAAATGGGACTAGAACAATTAGTTATTCATGTATTAAAAAGTTAAAAAAAAAAATGGAGAGAGAGAGAGAATGAAACCTGGGGAGAGGTAAGTAATTGTTACCTAGGCTTCACAGTTTGTACAAAAATTAACTCAAAATAGGGGCCCCTGGGTGGCTCTGTGGGATAAAGCCTCTGCCTTCAGCTCAGGTCATGACTCGGGGTCCTGAGATCAAGTTCAGCACCTGGTTCTCTGCTCAGCAGGCAGCCTGCTTCCCTCCTCCCTCCGGCCTGTCTCTCTGCCTAGTTGTGATCTCTTGCTCTCTGTCAAATAAATAAATAAAATCTTCAAAAAAAAGGTAGGAAATACTGTAGTATTTGATTTACTAAAGGGATTCATACTTATAAGCCAAGGGGCCCAACATATCCAACAAAATTGAAGAACTTCAGGATATAGGATTAGGCAAGAATTCTTAAAATTCACACAAAAATATGGCTCATAATAAAAAAAATGGAAAATTAGACTTTATAAAAATTTAAAACTTCACAAAGAATGAAAAAGCAAATTATAAAATGGTTGAAAGTACATATAAATCACATATATGACAAAGGACTAGTATCAGGAATATAGAAAGAGCTCACAAAACTCAACAGTAAAAAGATAAACTGTCCAATTAGAAAATATGCAACATATATGAAGGGATATTTAAATGAAGAATATATACAGAAGGCAGATAAGTACATACAAAATACCCAGTATCATTGCTATTAGTAGGGAAATGCAAACTAAAACAATAATGAAATATTACTACACACCTATCATAATGGCTAACATAGTGTCAATATTAAATACTGGATGAAGGAAAGCTTGATCACTCATATATTCCTGGCTATGTATAATAACCAGGCTGGGAAACAGTTTAACAATGTCTTAAAAAAATAAATATGCAACTATCACGTGACCCAGCAACTGCACTCCTAGGCTTTGCACTCGTCAGCTTTTATCCAGAGACACGAAGATTCATGTTCACTAAAAATCTGTACATGAATGTTTATAGTAACTATATTTAATAACCCAAAACTGTAAACAACCAAGATGTCCTCCACTGGGTGAGTAGTTAAGCTAACTGTGATACAGCCATACTATGGAATATTATTCAACATTGAAAAAAAAACAAATTATGGATAGCTGAAAGAGCCTGGATGAATCTCAAGGGAATTATACTGAGTGAAAAAAAGTCAATCCAGAGTTTATGTATTATATGATTCCATTTATATAGTATTCTTGTTGCACCAAGTTAAGGAGGATGAGGAAGGGAGGGAAGTGGGCAACATGATGATCACCTGTGGTGATGGAAAATTTCTGTGTGTTGACTGTTATCAATGTCAATATTCTCGTTGTGATATTGTACTATAATTTTTAAGACATTATCAGAAGAACTGATTAAAGAGTATTATTTCTTATGACTAGCTTGAGAATTTCCAATCATCTTGAAAAAAAAGATCACTAAAATAAGTTAAATTGTTCACTTTTAAATGGCTTTTTCTAAAATTTAGAAGAAAGTTAATGTAGATTAAAACATTAAGACAATCGAGGAAGATATATGAAAATAATGCTTTCTTTCAATTATAGAAGCAAGTCAGTGGGAACCTAGACTTTGTTAGAGGCCCAAAAAACAGAAAAAAAAAAAACACCCACTATATTTTTGTATGAATGAAAAGAAAGCCTATAGAAGTCATGAAATATTAGAATATTAGAAGGGTGACTTTTTCTTTAAAAAAAAATGGAACACGTGGACATCTATCTCTGGGATTAATTTGAAATCAGTGTTTAGGTCCACTTAAGACTTGAGCTAAGGTGACCTCCTGAGACTGTTTTTTAGGTATATGAATTTTATGTCTAATATCTTTCAGTTTTGCTATGAAGAAAAAATAAAAAGGATGGCTAGTATAATTAATCTTGGAACAATACCAAATAGCATTTCAGTGACAAATATAATGATGATTTTTTTGAAAAGTTTGACATGAAATACAAAAGAAGACCTTAAATCCATAACCATAAATATATCATTGAAATATAAAATATATAATGGCTTTTTTCCAGAAAATGAGATTACTACTCTTAAGATTTCCTGTAAAATATCCACTTTTACTGACAATACATTTCAAGAAATACTTTCAAAATTTTGACTATGTTATAGAGCTTTTTACTAGAAGCTACAGTAGAGTAGGTATTAAAATAATGAACAAAAAAACTGTCCTTGTTCTCAAGGACTTTACTATGGATAAGAAACTCATTGTAAAAGGATATAGAAGAAAAGTGTTAAATGTTGATAAAGAGAATATGCTCTTAAAGGCAAAGAAGGAGCAATGCATTTTTATTATTTCTCTTACTGTAGTAGTTCATTCAGGCTGCTATACCCAAAATACCACGGACTGGGTCACTTGTAAACAATACAAATTTATTTCTCACAGTTCTGGAGGCTAGGGAACCCAAAATCAAGGCTCTGGAGGATTCAGTTTTCAGTGAGAGTCTACCTCTTGGTTTATAGATGGCTGTCTTCTCACTGTGTCCTCACATGGTGGAAAGGGGAAGGAGCAAGGAAGCACTCTGGGGGCTCTTCTATAAGTGCACTAATCACCTCCTAACAGGGTCGTAGTGGGGATTAGGTTCCAACGTACAAATTTGGGGTCATAAGACATTCAGTTTAAAGCACTTCCTTTCTCCCAAGGGGACTATCTCAATAAATCACTTTCACAAGAATCTTAGTGTTGGGCTCTATTTGTAGAGGAGGAGGAACCGGAAACATGTATAGCATGTATTGCATTCTAAAAATGGCAAGCAAACTTGATGATGAACACAATGTGTGTGTGTGAAAAGTGTATTAGTAGACCAAGTTGAGAAAGTAATTTACAACTCGATTGCAACTGCTTTGAAATTTTCCATGAAAAATTCAGAATATCTTTTTTTTAAATTCAGAATATCTTTAAGCACATTTTCTATGAAAGGGGTGCTGCTATCAAGTCACCAATAATTGAGAAAAATAAATATGAAAGCAATGGAAATAATGAAATCAAAAAAGAGAAAGGTTATGGGCAAGGGCAATCAATTAGGGAATTCCTTTTAGGTAGTGTGAGCGGCAATGTTCAGTTATGGCTACTTATTTAAAAGTGGGTTTTAGGTGGAGGAGCCTGTGATGCCAGGAGAGTAGTATGGACTTTAGCAGAGAAAAGAATAAGAAACTGACGGAAAACACTGAATCTTGATTTGAACATAATATGTTGCCTGGGCAGCAAGTTGGCAAATCTGTTCATGGACGTTAAGAGGAAGCCATAAGATAAAGAGGGAAAGCTATAGAAGAGATGAAGCAATGCAGGGTGAGAAAGCTGAAATTTAAGAAATTTGTACAGAAAAAAATTAAATAAAAGAAGATAGAAAGTTTACTATATATAAGAGATGTAGAGAACTGTAAAGAGATGAATTGGTTTATGAACGGAGAAAAAGCTGTTGCATTTGGCAGCTAGGAAATAATAAATGATCTTTGATGATGGTTTTATCAGTAGTAATAGGGGAGAAATTTGTTTTCATGAGCTAAGTAGTGAATTTAGGCTATTTTTTCAATGGAGTTGACAGTGAAAGCAAATGAAATTTTATAAATAAGTGGAATAGAAAGTAATAGAAAATTTTAAACTAGCTGTTACTTAAACATATTTGTGGAGAAATAACACATATAAGTAATTTATGGCACCAAAAAATCTGTATTTTAAAAATCATTATCAATAAAATAATGTAATTGTATTTACTTTTTTAAAATGTCAAAGGTTTATGGATATCTGCATCTGCAGCAGGCTGTTGATTTTAATTTCAAATTTGAGTCTCATCAGGGAGTTTTCGGAAGCTGCTTTCAGTGTTCATTTCCAGAAGAATCTGAGAGACAAGATGAATATTAGACAACAAAAATATCTAACTTCTTTTCTGTAAATCATCACTATGCACTGCCTTCCCAGATTGGCATGAAGGATATATCTGTGAATGATTTTCCTTTTGTTCCCCCTTGCAGATATGAACTGTTATAGAAATCTCTTCCAAACTGAAGATAATCAGAAATAATATCTAACACCCGAATCAGAATTGTCTCCAGCAAACAAGTTTCAGTTGCTGAGTCTATGTGTTTCCTATTTCCTACATTTATAAGGGTTACTTCTTTACTTCCATTCTCTCCATTCACTTTAATTGATCACGATAATGGAAATTCTCCTAGAATATTGATCATGTTGTCCTCGGACTCTAAACTCTTTCATGCCTTTCCATTACATTTAAGTTAAAAATCCCAATTCCTAATTGCATCCTACAAAGCCCTGCCTGATCTCTCACACCTTGTCTTAAGCATCATGTTTTGCTAATGTAACCAACCCTTCCCCTGTGCTATATTCCAGACCCAGAGTCCTTCTTACTGCTCCTGTAATATGCCATGTTCTTCCTTGCCTCAGAGACTTTGAGTATCCTTTTATCTACGCTTCCGCTACATTATATTCCTTAGGTGTCAGCTTAAGTGTTACTTCTTCAAAGAAGCCTTTCATTTGAAGTTCTCTTCTAATTCTCTCTCATACAACTCCCTAAATTTTCTACTTAGCATACATTAATACTATTCAGATATATATTTATTTCAGAATCAAGGTTGTTGAAAATGATGAGGAATTGCTTCTATTCATAGCCTTTGTTAGGAAAAAATGCAAACAATGTTTTTTTTCAAGGTAGTACAGAAATAGAAACAATACAGAACAGGATTTTTAAAACTGCAAAAGAACAATAAGTGAGAGCCAAAAAGAAAAAAAAAAAAGCAAACAAATGAAGAAATAACACTCTTGCAGAGTAGGAAAACAAGTTCTCACAGAAAAAAAAAACTGTGCAAGAAAAAAGGAATAATATGAATTGATGATAAATAGGAAAATGACTTGAAAATTAGGTTAAGAAGAATTATTGAAAACTCATTATGTTGTGGCAGTGACTCACTTGCTAAGACAACTACCCTTGCCTTCAAGGAGCTTACCTATCTCTAGGCAGAGAGATGTAAAAAAAATCTGTATACATTTAAAGCTGATTCCTACAAGGACAGCATTATCATGTGTGTATAACATAGATACGCAACAGTGGAGTGAGCTTATTCTCCATAGAGGCATTAAAAGTGTTTAAAAGAGGTGCCTGGCTCAGTCATTAAGCCTCTGCTTTTCGCTCAGGTCATGATCCCAAAGTCCTGGGATCAAGCCCCGCATCCAGTTCCCCGCCCAGTGGGAAGCCTGTTTCTCCCTCTCCCACTCCCCCTGCTTGTGTTCCCTCTTTTGCTGTGTCTCTCTCTATCAAATAAATAAATAAAATCTTTTTTAAAAAAAATCGTTTAAGAAAAAAGGTCTTGATTTTATCTAGACAATGTGCAAGGATTTTTCAGGAAATGGTGCACTGAGTAGTAGGTAATCTTATGAAAGAACAGTTTGATGTGTGAGGAGGGAAAACAGAATTTGTGCCTTCACGGTCGAGTGTTTGTTCAGATCCAAATCTTACACAGCTGTCAATAATCTACTGCTTAAGAGAGATATCTGAAAACATTTTCATTCACAGCACACCACCAAGTCTTATTTGTTGTTAAATCTCCGCACTGTAAGATTACATTTTCCTGGGCGTTATGGGTACAGTTGTTAACAGTTGTTAACGGTTAAATGGGAATAATAGTCTGTTTCAAATACGTGAACACTCTTTATGTAAATAGAGTGGAACATCTCTTCTGTTGCCCCAGAAGATCACGAATAAGGAAGTGAAAAGTAATGGGAAATACAGTAGTCCTACCTTGTGTGAGGATTGACTTTCCTGGTTACAGTTACCCACAGTCGACCCTTCTGACACATTGTCAGGAGAGCAGTAGTAGCCTAACTATGTCACAGTGCCTCCGGCATTCACCACACTTCCTCTCATCACATAGAAGGAGCGCGAGATTTTCTGTGTGTGAGATATCACATTCATATGATTTTCATTACTTTTGTATGTTATAATTGTTCTGCATTATTATTATTGTTGCTAATTTCTTTCACTGTGCGTAATTTATAAATTAAACTTTATCATATGTCTGAATAGGAGAAAACATAAGATACATAGGGCTTAGTACCAGCCGTGGAAACAGGCGTCCACTAGGGGTCTTGGATCATATTCCCCACAGATAAG
>CM052800.1:146182793-146215325 GCA_028533885.1 Nasua narica | reverse complement strand
TATAATGACTATTGTCATGACGATTGATTGTGATTCAGTCAGTTTTTAATATCCTGTAGCTATCAAGATAGTCAAGATGTAGAATATGCTAGTTTTAATGCAGGCTAACTAAATTTCTAATTAGCCACGAGATCTTCTCTTCATCAGAATCCTAATTCTCATACTATAATTAGATTTAAATACATAATATTGATTTAGTAGTAATTAAATCTGTGTGAATGTTAGACTGCTTGCAATTTGGTATCAGATACAGACAAAGAAGTTTCAGTTAATTGCTTTCTAGAAAGAATTCTAAATAAGATTATGCTATAGAACAAGAGCAATTTTTAGATGAGAAAAAACAATTATATGGCAGTGATCCAAGAAGATAATGAAAGAGAACATTTTCATAAAATAATTAGCCCATAGGGTTGAAAAGTATTAATAGAAATGTCCCTATTACTAATACACTTTTTTTTTCAAATGTGCTGAGAAAAATAAATCAAAACCCATGTAGGGTTAAGCTTTTGATGGCATAGCCTTTTTATTCTATAATGTAATGCTTTCATTGCTTCTGAATGCTGAGATTATGGTTTATTAAGTATTGATATTACTCTTTCCAGTGTTTCCCAAAATGTGAGGGTTTTGAGGTCCCTTTGCTTTAGAATTGCTCAGGATGTTTGTTTAAAATTCAGATTCCTGGATCTTACCCAAAATAGAGTAGAATATCTGTTCTTGAGCCCAGAAAATTTCATTTTAACAAGAGCTGTAAGTGATTGTTATAAAGTTAATAGTTTGAAACCTCTTGGGTTATTCTAATCAAATTCTTCTAAAGTAGATAATTTTTCTTTGATTTGTGAGAACTCTACCAAGGGTTTGTTTAAAGATAAACTGTAATACCTTGTTAGTGCTAGATAATTTAGTGCTCACTTTGAACTTTGATACATTGGATTATTTCTGTTACAAAAGATAGCAGAAACCCAGGCCACCTTATGGTGAGAAGAGGTTTTTTAGTAAACTCAAGTGCCCTTTACTGTAATAGATACAGTGTTGGTTTTTTTTTTTTTTTTGATACAGTGTTTTTTGCAAAGAACTTCTATATTCTATCTATATTACATATTTCCAAATTCCTATCAGTCAGATTAAAATAGTGTTCCATTTCTCTGAATTTACCTTGAAAATTTTTCGGAAAAATCCAGATCCCCCTAAAATCTTTTCCAGATAGTCTGGGATGCTACCAAAGTCTCTCTTGTGCTCTGAAGACCAGATCTCCTGGCCCCTTCATGACATTCCTCATGTTCTTGCTCTGACTTACATTGAGGCTATTTCCTCTGCTCCCATTATCAGTGACTAACAACACTAACTGGTGCCAGCTGGTGATAGTATTGCTTACTGACCACTCCCATCACCCAGTTCCAAGCACACTGCCTAACATTTCTATAGGAAGCTTTCCATTACTGCCGAAGCTGTTGACATCAATGTGGGGTTCATTGTACCCTGTTGTTCCACAGAAGAGATGGTGAAGGAAAACCAGAGTAATTACTACTGACTCTTATTTTCATCCTTTAATTTAGAGAAGTTGGGCTAGAAAAGTGTGATGGACGTAACTTTCTATTGGAAATTACGAGTTCCCTCTCGTGCCATTGAATTAATCACCAGTCATCAAGAGTGACAAGTATTGTCACTCTCACTGATGACGTATTCTTTCTCAAAAGGCAAGACACTATGTCCCCGTGTAATAATAACCAGCATTTCATGAATCCCATATATTTTTTCAAAATTTTATCACATTTATAGAGGGATAACTTGCATACAGTAGAATTCATCAATTTTAAGTGCATAGTTTTATTAGCTATCCAATGAGCATAAGAATTATAATGTAGAACATTTCCGTCTGTTCGCAAAGTTCCCTTGTGTGTTTGCTTATTTCCCACCCTAGGTCACTGCCAACTACTGATCAGTTTTCCGTCATTATGCATTTACCTTTACTAGAACTTCATATAGATGGAACCATACTGCACCATGGTTTTTCAATTAGCAATAATCGCGCCTCGGATAAACCTCATTGGCTACAATACTGCCACTGCGCAAAGCTGCACCATGGTTTTTAAATATGTCCAGAAAATTCGTTGACACTCTTCCCTTCAAAAGAGGATGCTTCATTCCTCTCTATTTCGGTGGGGGTTGAATTTACTAACTACCTTTTAATGAATAGGAATGCTGTGGAATTATGCTAATTGAGTTCTGAGGTTAGGTAATAAAAGTGTTAGTTTCCACTTGGCTTTCCATCTTTTTAGATCATTCTCTCTGAGGGAAGATAGCTACCATGTTGTGAAAGCACTCAAGCAGCCTGTGGAAACTCCTGCTTATGGAGAAACTAAAGCGTCACGCTAAATCAGTCCACAATTGCCAGTCATGTAACAGTTGGAAGTAGATTCTGTTATAGACTGTGAAGAGTTTGAAATTTTTGAAATTTTTTCCTACTTGTTATCTTTTTTTTTTTTTAAAGACTTTATTTACTTGTTTGGGAGAGAGAGAGAGAGCATGAGCAGGTGGAGGGCCAGCGGAGGAAGCAAACTCCCCACTGAGCAGGGAGTCCAAGGCAGGGGGGAGGGGCAGGTGGGAGAGGGGGCTTGATCCCAGGCTCCTGAGATCATAACCTGAGCTGAAGTCAGATGCTTTAACGACTGAGCCACCCAGGTGCCCCCTTGTTATCCTCTTTTTACACTTCTTGGAATCTAACAGTCTAGCGTACCACAGTTTCATGGTTTCTGGCAAAAGAAATGAGACTCCTGGGTCAGAGACGGAGTGCAATGTTTTCCTCACTGCAATAGCAGTCACCAGAGTATCAGCATTTGTTCTAGTTCCTGAGCCTCGGGTGCTATGGGGCCGTATGTTTGAACACACAGTAAATTTTGTTCTGGGCAAGGAATTACAAGCTTGGGAAACTCAAGTGTTCTATAATGGAATTTTTTTTTTCCCATCCATTTACTTTTACCTGATCTACATATAAAAAATTAGAATGAGTTTCTTGCAGATAGTATATAGCATATGACAATATATTTTTATTGAATGTTTAAGCCAATTTTATTTATTTTAATTATTGATATGGTTGAGTTTAAAACTATCATTTCTGGGGCACCTGGATGGCCCAGCCGGTTAAGCATCTAACTCTTGACTTCAGCCTGGGTCATGATCTCAGGGTCGTGGGATCGAGCTCCACATGGGGTTCTGTGCTCAGCAGGGAGTCTGCTTGAGAGTCTCTCTCCTCCTCTCCCTCCAACTCTCCCATCCCTCTTTAAAAAAACAAAGCAAAACAAAAAACTATCATTTCTATTTACTTTTTATTTGTCCCATCTGCTTTTTAGTCATTTTTTTTATTTCCCTGCCATCATTTGCATTAATTGAATTTTCAATTATTTACAATTATTTACCTCATCTCCTTTCGGTAATCACACTCTATTTTTATTTTTTATTTATTTAAAAAAATTTTTTTTAAAGATTTTATTTATTTACTTTACAGAGAGAGACAGCGAGAGAGGGAACACAAGCAGGGGGAGTGGGAGAGGGAGAAGCAGGCTCCCCACCGAGCAGAGAGCCCGATGTGGGGCTTGATCCCAGGACTCTGGGATCATGACCTGAGCCAAAGGCAGACACTTAACGACTGAGCCACCCAGGCACCCCTCACACTCTATTTTTAAATAATATTTTTCTACTTCATGTATCTTGAATGATCCTTACAATGATATACTCTTTCCTGTACTTCATCTTTTTGGCTATTGGTGTTATACATTATACTTCCATGTATGTTACAAAGTTCAAAAAACATTGTTATTTATTTTTTGCCTAAACAGTTATTTATCTTTTAAAGAGATTAAAACTGAGAAAATGTCTAATGTTAATACCTTTAGGTATTATTAACTGGGGCAACCATAGAGCCCATCTTGTTTTCTTTTAGGGTATGACAGTGCTATGCTGCTTATTGTCCAACATCTAAAAACTGGTTTAATTTCTTTTGTGTCAAGTACTCTAGGCAGTTTTCATGGGAAAGTACATTTAGTACCCTTTTTTCATCTTCCTTGGATGATTTAACTTTGCTACACATATGAAAATTTTTAGTATAAGTAGAATAATTGTTCTGAATGAAAGAATAAAATATCTGAGTGCATTTTTTATGGGAAAATCAAGAGTGATGTAATGCAAATGGCATCTGTTTAGAATATCATGCTCATATTTTTTTTTTGTTTGCATACATTTTTGCCTTGTGTTCCACATAAACAAAATAATCATTAGACTTTCTTGGGCACATAATAGGCCTTCAAATGCAGTCATTTAATAAATGGATTTTTTAGCAAATATTTAATTAAAGTCTTAATAAGAAAGATATCCCAGTATTTAAATATAATACAAAACATATCTACTTGGATTAATACTAAATAAGCAATATATAGGTACAAACAGGTTATGATTTCCACTTTCATAAGGAGAAAGAAAATATACATGTAATATTATATATTAAAATTGTTACTGAATATCAAAATTTTGTGTTCATCAGTGAAGATCTGTTCACTCTTATATCGTGTTTCTCTATATTTATGTGTTTTAGTCCTTTGGCTAAAGGCTATTTAAGCAATTGCTATATGATAAGCCTCAATTAAACCAAAATATTTGCAATAACATAGTCAATCTACAAAGTCTGTATATGCAATTCTGATCTGAATCATAGCTTATGGTTTGGAATGTAAATAATCTAGAACATGAAATTATGTTTCATTATGTATAAGAATAATATGTTATTCATCCTATGCACTGGAAGAAGTCATACCTCAATAGTTCTTCTGAATATATTTTTCACCAATGTACCCTGAGATATTCAAAGAATATCCTGAGGTTAGGGAATTCAGCTCAAAACAAGGGATTGCATGAGCAAATACAAAAATTCATATAATTTTGGATTCACTACAAAAATATTTTGTGGCATAAATTAATAATTTAAATTATATATTTTCCCAAATATGTTTCAATAAAATTAATAATGCTGAAACACCTCACCATTTTAACTTATTCCAGACTCTGCAAACTTCTAGCATGGAGCCATATGGCATAATTTGAGAAACATGACATAGAAGAAAAGTTGTCTTCTATTCAAAGTCTAGCCCTCAGCAGCTGTATGACATTGGGCCATTTATTTAACATGTATGAGTTTCACATTTCTCAATGTATGAACAGAGATAAATATTCTTATTTTGCAGTATAATTGTGAATATTGGAATAAGCACTAAATTACAGTGAATTCAAGTATATATCTTTTTAAAAAGGTAAAATCATGACTCATGTAAAAATAAAATGAACTCTTGTCAAAAAGCTTGTTCAATGCATCATAAGAAGGATGTTATGAATGGTCCAGAGAGCATTTGAGAAGTAGATATATGTAGACAACAATGTAACTAAGAACATAGCACTAGACAACATTTAGAATATAGAGCTAGACAACATTTCTTAAGAAATGTTAAGAGTCCTTGATTAGTTTAAAAAAAAAAAACTGGTTAATGTCTGATAGAACCATAAATCTACTTTCTGGAATTATCAATTCCACCGTATGGCAATAATTAGAAATTTGAAAAGACAAAAATCTACACATTAACTTCTGCCCTGATAAATTTTTTAAATTGTCCTATCAATAGAAAGTCAAGCTTAGCAGTGCACTGGAAAACACCCAGGAATCTCTTCTATTTCCAATTTCCAGCTGAGTTGAGTAGTGAATGACTCCCATTCACAGGGAAATAATTTCACTGAAAAAATTAAGCGATGAAAGGAAAAAAAAACATATGTATATATATGGTTTTAAAATGATGAAAGGAAACGATGAAAGGAAAAGATACATATACGTATATATATATTTATATAGTTTTAAAAATTATATCCTTAATTTTTAGGCAACTGACATAAACCATATATTTAATTTTTACTACAACTCTGAGAGGTATTTTTAAAATTTTCACCATTATTCAGAGAGTGAAACCGGAGCCTAGAATATAACTTACATTAAAAATATTATTTCCCTTCCTATCAGTTTTGAAATATGTTTAAATATAATCATCTTACAAATTACCTTCCTAGGGCTCTCCCTCTACTTCCAGCTACTGCCATGACTTGTACCCTGGTATCATACACTGTAATTTTGGCCTTGAAGCCAGAATAGATGAAAATTTGGATTCATGCGATCTGACTCCTGAGCATGTAAGTTATGAAGGTGAGAAGAGAGAGGGTGATAGAAGAGAACTTGCTCTTGTGGAAAATTCAGAATTTCAATGTTTTTAGGGTTATCAAATGTTAATTATTATATTTTTAAAAATTTAATTGAAGTATAATTGACACATAACATTATGTTAGTTTCAAGTGCACAATTTAGTGATTTGACAGTTATATACATTATAAAATAAATGCTCACTATGATAAATGTGGTCACTATCTATCACCACACAAAGTAACTAAAATATTGACTATATGCTGTACTTTTCACCCCTTTACTTATTTATTCTATAACTGGAAGTTTGTACTTCTTAATCCCCTTTATCCATCTTGCCCATCCCCCAACCCTTTGACAACCAACCATTTGTTCTCTGTATTTATGGTCTGTTTCTATTTTTGTTTTTGGTTGTTTGTTTCTTTCAAGATTGATTGATTGATTGATTGATTGATTGATTTGACAGAGACAGACACATCGAGAGAGGGAACACAAGCAGGGGGGTGAGAGACAGAGAAGCAGGCTCCCCACCAAGCAGAAAGCCTGATGTAGGGCTCAATCCCAGGACTCCAGGATTATGACCTGAACCAAAGGCAGAGGTTTAACTACTGAGCCACCCAGGTGCCCCTGTTTGTTTGTTTCTTGATGGAGTTTTGTTGGTGGTGGTGTTTTATGTTGTTTTTGTTTATTTTAAGCAATTTTCAGCAGTCTAGAAAATATCTTAGCCAAGGCAAGTAGTTGGATTTTTCTTTTATAACAGGAGAGGAGGGAAAGAAAATTTGTAAGAACATAGGTAAATTTGTGTGCTTGGATGTTGGAGTCTGATGGCTTCAATCATTATGATTATTATTATTTAGAGAATGGATTATCTGTTAAGTGAGAAAATGTTACTAGAACTGGAGATTTAAGACAGAACTAAATTCTTTGGAATCTGAACCCTAAACCCTCCTGCCTCTTGGGAAACATACTCTTTGTGTGACTCTATTGAAACAAAAGCATAGAACCAAGGGAAGAACTCAGAGGAACCTTTCTTTTCTGGAGACTAGTAAGGAAGGGGAGCTCAAGAAGAAATAAAGGACAGCCCAGAACACTGAAGTAGAACCAGGGAAATCAAGGAGAAAAGTTTTAAAGTGTGGGCTGGGGGCAACAAGAGTTCACGCTGCAGACAGCTAATATAGAAGGAGTGAAGTGTATTTTGACCATGAGGATGCCCTTAGCAAGAGCAGTTTTTGTAGCAGAGGGAGAGAAATGTAGATTTTTAAAATTTGAGATGAAATGAATGCAAATAAAATTTTACAGTGCTCTTAAATTGTTCTTTCCAAAATATTGACAATAGGCATTTATAACAGAAATGAAAAAGTTTCTCTTAATGCTTAAAGAGATTTTTGCTTTATCAATAAAAAATATATGAACACATCATTTAAAAATGGGCAAAGTACTGGAATGGGAACTACAAATGGCCAATGATTATTTAAAAATATTAATCTACCACAGTATTAACATAAGTTTAGTGAAACAGAAACTACAATATTATTAGTTCTATGAAATCTTTGAAGATATAAAAGAAGTAAAAATTTTTGTTTGTTTTTAAAGATTTATTTATTTTAGAGAGAGAGAGTGGGTACATGTGTCGGGGTGGTGAGGACAGAGAGAGTTGGAGAGAGACAGTCCTCAAGCAGACTCCCACCCAGCTGCTGGGCTCAGGGATTCACTTCGGGCTCAAGGTGGGGCTCAAGGCAGGTTTCCATCTAAGAACCCTGAGATCATGACCTGAGCCATAAGCAAGTGTCTGTAGCCTAAAAGACTGAGCCACCCAGGCACCTCAAGAAAGTAATGATTTTTTTTTAAAGATTTTTTTATCCATTTATTTGAGAGAGAGAAAGAGAGAGAGAGAACACAGCAGGGAGGAGGGTCAGAGGGAGAAGCAGACTTCCTGCTGAACAGGAAGCTCACCAGTGGGGCTCAATCCCCAGATCCTGAGATCAGGACCTGAGCCAAAGGCAGATGCTTAACCAAATGAGCCACCCAGGCGCCCCAAGAAGTAATAGTTTCCTATACTACTTGTTGGATGTAAATACTGTATACTTCTAGGAAGGTATGAAAGGCAATTTGCAATGTATAACAAAATTCTAAGTGTTTTTGTTTTTTTTTTACTTTTTATATTTATGCTAAAATATTATCAGCGACAAACTGCTTGAAGATATTATTTATCTACTACAGGGATGTTTGTCATCACAGAATCAAGCATAATGATGAAGAGTTGGGAATGACCCAAATATCTAAGTACAAGGGATTGGAAAATTATCAGATGTCTATATAATGGAATATTAAATACTCATTGTAATTATGCCTTCAAAAGACTTTACTGAAGTGGAAAATTACAAAATTTGTTTATTTTTTAGAAAGCTTCAAAACAATTGTCACATCATACTACTTTGGCTACAAATGAGCATATATACACTCTCTGAAAACATATTAATTGGAGATATTTCAAGCAAAAATTTTATGTTTTATCTTTGATTTGTTCTGTGGTTTCTGAGTTTTCAACTTTTAATCTATATTAATTTGGTAGTTAGAAAAAATTTGCAGCAAACCAAAGAATGAAGTTAGCAGAGTGGATTAACAAAGATTTAGAGAAGTCAAATTTCTTTTTAAAGTAGTGTTCATCTGGTTATTTTTGTAGGCAAATGGCAAGTAATGAAGAGAGAATGACCATTGAAGACACTGGAATGTATATATCTAATTTGCTTAAAGGCAACCAGAATTGTATCTTTTCACTGATTACTGACCTTTTCTCCAATGTGTACACAAAAAGATAAGTTAAAAGATACCTCTTTGATTACTTCTCTGAGGAATGACCCTTGTAACATTTCTGTTTCTCTGCTCATTGTCTTTGACAATCCTTTCTCAACAATCAAACAAAAAAGCTCCTGAATTCAGACTCACATTAGGATTAGACTAAGGCAAAAACAAACAAACTTCTCTAATAACTAACTGATCCTCTCAGGACTAAAACCTAATCTTAGGCTTAAGACATCTTGTCATCATCAGCTGTCTAAATAATTATACGAAGTGATTTTAAAGATTAGTTTCAATTTTGGTTTGGCGTTGGTACTAGAATAATGCAGTACACCTAAATTTCAGAAATAATTCAGATATAAAGTGATTTTAATTTTTACATTTAATTATTTTGTGGCTTTAATTATGCTATGGGTCAGACTCCACAACTGGGTACCTATTGTGTACTATATTTTATGTTCTTCAACTTTTTAGCTAGCTCTATGACCTTGTTTTTTTTCCCTTGATTTTAATTAATGTTCTCCTTTGATAAAAAGGGAGTTAGGCTAGAGGAAATAATGTTAATCAGCATCACCAGGAGGCTTATTAAATAGGAGTTTCTGGCCCCACCCTCAGAGTGTTGGGTTCAGTGTATCTGAGCTGAGGCCTGAAAATGTGTGTCTAAGACCGTTTCCCAGGTGATGTTATGCTGTTGAACCATCCTTTGAAAAATGCTGACTTAGTTATCTTTTAGAATTTTCTAGCTCAAAAAACCTCAAGAAATTCACAGGGCTTAATGCAGAGGCCAGATACACTCTAGCAAATTGGAACATTTTCATCTCTTTTGTATATGGACCAATCTTACTCATCTCACTGTTAAATAAGAAAAATTCAACCGAGTAATTTTTAAGATCTATTTGGTTTTACTATTTGATTCATGAATCGGGCAGCATCCCATCTAGCAAGTAAATGGGAGCTCCACAGGGCTACAGAATGGGAAAGATTTTCACAAGTAGAGAAAGAATGGGAAAAAAGGAAATTATTAGAAAAGAATCCATTCTTTTAGGAAAGATCATTCTCCTAAGGAGAACAGAAGGGGGTGTATCAGTAAATCTCTTGTGCTGACCAGAAAATTTCTGTGTTGACGGGTGAAAGGATCTATTTCCTGGGAGTTGAAACTGCAGTTAACTTAGGCATTAAGTCTCAATTTACTGACTTGGGGCCTTGACCTATATAATATCATTTAGGGCTTGCAGTTTTCCTTTTAACTCTCTTATACCAGCTTTGTAGCATTTCTTTTGTATTTTCCTTACAGCAGGATAAAGAAATTACTTCATACAGAAAGAGAAATAAATATCTTCAATATTTAGAGAAGTCAAATTTCTTTTTAAAGTAGTGTTCATCTGGTTATTTTTGTAGGCAAATGGCAAGTATTTGCCATTTGCATTGTAGGCAAATGGCAAGTATTTGCCAAATAAATTGAGGCAAATTTATTTGGGCAAATTTACTAGATAACTCTGTACCAAAACAAACCATAGTGTTTTAGACAATGTACATCTATTTGTGTTCTGGCAGTATTTACCACAACGCTTACCGTATGGTAGAGACTCTAAACATGTTTTTGTGATGTTAGGTACGAAAAGGGACTTCGGCTGCCTCCATTTTGCCCTCAAACTTTCTAGTTGGGTTTTTCTTTCCAGTCCATCTCCTGGCTTAAGCAGAAGACCCTGAGGGCAAAGACTCCCCTGATGAGAAGAAAAACTATCCCTTCAAGCGTGTGGACTGAGCTGAGGCCCCAAGACATCACCTGCAATGGACTCCAAAACAACAGTTCAGTTTGATCTGCACATACCCAACCATCTCTGTCCCACATTTTCCACATAATAAACCTGGAAGTATTTTCAGCACTTTAGAGACAGTCTTTGAGACCTTAGTCTGCTGTCTTCCCGGTGTTGGCGTCACTGAAATAAATTCTTTTCTTGTTTCACTACCACTCATTTTTCTGCCTTGGGATTTTGTCAGCAAGAGTACAGAGCTTGGTCTGTTTGGAATCCCCAGGGCCTGGGATTCTTACATCCCTGCGCCCCAGCAATAGGTACATTTGGTAGCTCTTACTTTAGTTACAGATTTTTGCATTGATTTTTTGTCATTTTAATTTTTTTTTAATTTGATACAGAGAGAGAGATCACAAGTAGGCAGAGAGGCAGGCAGAGAGAGAGAGGAGGAAGCAGGCTCCCTGCTGAGCAGAGAGCCCAACGCGGGGCTCGATCCCAGGACCCTGAGATCATGACCTGAGCCGAAGGCAGAGGCTTTAACCCACTGAGCCACTCAGGCGCCCCAATTTTTTGTCATTTTAATAATGGGATAGTATAGGTTGCTTCTGCTATTTTTTAATCCAGGTAACAATATCTATCTATCTACTTATCTATCTATCTATCTATCATCATCTATCGTTATCAACAGAGTTCTACATTAGGATATAGATTTCTCAATTCAGTCTAAGTGTCAAACTATTTTCACAAAAGAAAACGTCTTCTTGTCTTCCTTTTCTCATTTTAGTTAGTGTATGCGTATTGGAAAATTCTGAAAAAATTATACTAATAACAGGTAACTGTTATTAGGTATCTGTTAACAGGTAACAGAATAAACATCTAGGGTGTGGAGAAAGAACAAAATGAAAGACATCAGAAGTCTTTTACATATTTATATACATTAAAATAAAAACAATCCAAGAGCTGAAACAGTCAACAAGAAACAAAAGAAGCAAGTAGAGAATACATATATGACCTTTGCCCCAGGGAAGAGGCAAAAATAAACAGAAAGTGACATCATTTAAGTGGTTAAATGGTTGTTCCCGGCTTCAAAAATAGCTCTCTTTGTAGCGATAGGGATTGAAAGGTCATTTTAATATATCTTTACTATAAAACGAATCACATTTCACTAGGTGGGTGAGAAAGACAAAGTACCCACGGCAATGCATTGCAAGGAACCGCTTTAGAAATGCTCAGTAAATAATACCCTTGGCTCCCCAGGGGACTTCAAAACCAAGTGGAATTTGAAATACCACACCTACAGAGTATATTTATCATCGAGGTCTCCCACTCAAATGCCAATGCATAATAGACTATCTTAGCACAGCTTGGCAGAAAAAAAGAAAGTACAGCTTTCTCTTTCCATGATTTTCAAAGAATCGTGGGGAATCGAAACTGCGACTCTGATTAGAGGAAATGACAGTCCTGTGGCTTAGGCACAAGCCGCTGCTGGGAAATGAAGAGGCTGGTGTTTATCACGCAACCCTTTGGATTGGTGCAGACTTCAATACTACAGCACAAGTAGAGAAAACACAGAATACCGAGGATAAAGAAAAAGAAAAATCACGCAGTGTTCACCTTTCATGTACCAGTCTTCACGTGAAAATCAGGGATTTGACAAGAAATGCCTACGCGTTTTCTGCAGTGCAATTGCTGCTAACTGGCGGTTGACATTACATTTTTATTATGACTGTTAGCAAAAAGGACTCTATTTAAAATTGTAGGAAAATAATCAACTCCACAATGACACTTCCTTCAATCATTCTCCACTCTGGTTTTTAAATTAACATCCTCCTCTTCTTATTCATTGACTGCGATGTGAAGAGGTTAAAATGACTTAGGTCAACTATTGTTGGCTCAGGACTATTTCTTTCCAAATGCAAATAAATACAGCACTTATACATAATGGCTGCTAGTTCACACAGTTACACAGAAAATTTCATATTCCTAAACTACCAGTTTTACCTTTGTGAACATTGAGTTCAGCCATATTTAGTGGGATCAAAAGGTCCTCTGTTTTGAAGGGGAGGATCATGAACCAGTAGTATCAACACCACCTGGGAACTTGGGAGGATAAGAATCTGGTTTTTTTGTTTTAAGATTTATTTATTTATTTATTTGACATAGACAGAGAAAGATCACAAGCAGGCAGAGAGGCAGGCAGAGAGAGGGGGGAAGCAGGCTCCCCACTGAGCAGAGAGCCCGATGTGGGGCTCAGTCCCAGTGTCAGGTTTGAATCGGCAGTGGAAAAGAGGAGCCAGGTGAGTAGAATCGAGGCAAGCTTTAATGGAAGCGAGGTTCTTTGGTCCCGGTTAGGACAGGGCGGAGGTAGTGGTTCCAAGGGGTAGGGCTGAGGGGTTTTTAATTAGAGGCCTTAGGGTGTAGAGGGTTTGCTGGGTATCTGATTGGCTGAGGTTTATGCATATGAGGGATACAAAACACCAATCAATTGTCAGCTTATTATACAGAAAAAGGAATGCAAGGTCCACCAGTCAGATTATTCATCGTTGTTGTGACTCTTGAATATTACAATTTCACAAATTATTTAAAGGACTAGTTTCACAGTTGAGACCTGGAAAAAGTAACTGAGAAGATAAAATAGAAGAAATATCTCAAACAGAGAAATGCAAAGAAATGGAATTGATGAGGGTAAAGGTATGGACTTGTAAAATGGACCCATAATGATTCAAAAGAAAAAAAAATAAAGCTGAAGGAGAAAGGTTAAAAATTAGAAAAGAAGAAAATTTCATCTTAAGTGGGATTGATGTTTATTCTGAAATCAATTCATGAATTCCATGACTAAAAAGATGTTACAAACTTTCAGATAAAGGAAGCTAATTAAAAAGGAAACAAAGAATTAGTTTGACATCAGGCACTTTTTGGAAAATCTGGTAGTGGGAAAAATGCTGTGGGAGAGAATTAGAGGCTATTGATATAGATAAAGGGTACCACCCAAAGATCCTATTTCCAACCAATATATCATTTATTAACCAGAGGGAAGGAGATAGAGATTTCCTTGTACAGAGACTTGCAAACTATTTTACCCCCAGAAGGAAATATACAAATAAAGATTATAGTGAATTAATCAAGACTCTTCAAGATGGCCCTGATGAAATGGGAAATACAGGTGAACAGTGAATATATGGATCATCTTAGTGACTAGAGTGGTGTAACAGTATGTTAAATAAAGATGCTTCATGCAGGTGGGACATAACGCAAAGTAGAATAGTGATCAAAAGTGAAAGTATAAAGTCACCTCAGCAAAAGCATAATCTGGTGGTTGGCAAAAATGGCAAAATAAATGTATTCCAGAAGGGAATGAAGAGAACAGAGCTTTTCGGAGAGGCAAAATAGTTGCTATTTTGCAATTATTTAGTAACAGCGATATATTAATTAATTCTATACATGATTATTGAGTGTCTACTATGCCAGTCGCTTGGATTACATTATTTACAGAAAGATAAAGATACCTGTGCTTGGTGTATTTGCATTTGGTAAGGAAGCATAGAGAAGCAAGGAAACCACTAACAGAATTGGAAAGGATGGAAACAATTCTTCAGATAGGAAAAACAAGCAAACAGTAATTTAATTAACTATGAAATTTAAGACAACAGGAAAAGAAAGAACTTTACAAAATTAGACAGGAAAAATAAAATCTGCACTACAAACTGCACACTCCATATAATGATGGTGAATTATTATATTAAAAATACTAGTTCATAATTGTGTTTTTTCCAAGTTGTGGTTATCGGAATGTACTTTGTGGTAAATCATGAGAAGTATACTTATAAGTTGCCACCTTTTTATGTGTATATTATACATCTATAAAAGTTAATTTAGAACTATATGGACATAAGTTACAAAATAGTTGAAGAATTTTCTATTTAACTTTTCCAATCTCTTACTTATTGTTATATATTTATATTATTTTGTGTGCATGTACATAAGTTCACACAAGCATACCATGAACATCTTTGTCCAGAAATTTTTGAGCAAATCTTTGGTCATTTTCTAAAACACAAATTAATTTAATTTGACTCTCGGATGAAGATTTAATTGAATAGATCAAACAAAACAAGAGTTCTATTAAATATATCAAGGGTTATTCCAAGAGAATTTTGAGACTAACTTCTGTAAGAAGTGGCTCTGATTTCTTTCTATCTTTTCTTGTCTTTTCCCTAATAAAGAGCCTTTTCTAGAAGAGTTTGCGACCCAGGATGAGGTAGCATTAGGATGGCACATCTCCCTCTCAGGGATTTTTTTTTTCCCCAGAAGTGTTTGAGCTTCTGAATGGCAACAAACATGTCTATTTTCACACAGTGGGGTGAGCAAAGTAATGAGGACAACAAAGTCTTAAAGGAGATTTTTATTGTTGTACATGTGAGAAAACAATCATCCACATGCCGAAACCCTCTGAGCAGAGAATACCTGATGGGAATGATAAAGTAGATTTTCGCCAAGGAAAACCTGCAGAAATCTGCATTAAGAGATTGACTTCCAACAGGAGCGTTATGTGAAATGAATTAGATGAACATGTTGCATCTCAATATTCCCCTTTTGGCTAGCCCTTGATCTCAAATCAATTTATTTTACCATGAGTGAACATCATGTGCAAAGGAAATCATGATTGCGTGTGGACAGGAATATTCCTTTAAAGCATTTACAAGTATCCCCCACCCCTTCCAATTCAATAGAAAATATAACGTGGTGAAATGGTAATGATTTCTTTCAGGAAGAATGGATTTTTTGATGCCAGGGCCAAAATAATCATACACTTGCAAAAATCATTCACTTAAACGCTCAATAGTTATGCCTTGTATTGCACTATCAATTTTCACAATTTTATGTAGTCTCTTTCAAAGCTCTTTGAAGAACTGTCATTTGTTGCTATTTCAAAACAAACCTCCAGGGAAAATATATTGAAGAACAGAATATTTCTTCAAAACCTATTCATCAATTGAGTGATTTCACAATCTAGACTAGGGCACAGAATTGCCAATAAACATTTACAAGGTATTACATGAAAATAAGGAAGGGCTCAATTACTGCAGGAGCTTTTCTAACCATTCACAGATACAATTTCTTACCAAGTCTCTCCCTTGAGCTTCAGATAAGTGTATCAAATCTTATACTGGACTTCTCCAATTACCTCAGAATAAACCAGTGTTTCTAAATCTCGGCAGTCTTGGCATCTTAATAATTTGTTTTTTTTGATGAGAGGAGGTTGTCCTGGGCTTTGAAGGATGTTTAGCAGTGTATCTGTCCTCTACACACTAGATGCCAGTAGCATACCTCTCAGTTGTTACAACCCAAAATGTTTCCAGACATTGTTGAGTGTCTCCTGAGGGGGTGAAAAATCACTCACAGTTGAGAATCACTGAATTAAAGCTCTAGACTAAATCCACTGTTTCATCTAAACATGACTTTTTTCCTGTGTTCCCTGTATTTATGTTGATGTCCAAATCAGAAACATAGGAGTAATCATTTGTATACTTCATGACTTTTTTCTACATATACCTGAAGTTTATAGGAATTTCATTACTTATAGAAGAAAATACTTAAGTAAGAAATATAATAAATAAGTCATAAGACACTTTAAGATTGGACGGATGAAGCAGAGAGGAAATACCAGTGAACAATAAACATGTCTGCATTGTGATAAGTGACTGAGGGTTTAACAAAATGTTCCATGTGGAAGTGCCTGGGTGGCAAGTTGGTTGAGCATCCGACTCTTGGTTTTGGCTCAGGTCGTGATCTCTTGGCATTGGGCTCTGTGTTCTACATGGAGTTGGCTTGGGACTCTCTCTCCCTCCCTCTCCCCCACTTTCTCTCAGTCTCTCTCAAATAAATAAATAAATCTCTAAAAATGTTCCATACAAATGCTCGACGGACTATAATGCAAAAGAACACACAGTATTGGACTTAAAATATAAAATTACCTCAGGAAAACATCCTTTAGTGAGTGGCAGAAGTGGATAAGTAAAAGTATTCAAAAAGAGAATCAGGGTTTGGGTAAGGCAAATTTTTATTTTTTTCAATTTTTTTAATTTTGTCCTTATATCTATAAACTATTATACTATTTTCTTAAGCCCACAACAAAATAGGAAATAATGCTTATTATGCTTTTTAAATCCAGCATTAGCTGCTTGTTCTCATTCAACAAATAATATCTGTCTCTCTGGACTGGGTGACTGTGTTGCCCAGTTCTAAGGCAGCCAAGCACAGCCAGTTCCCAGATAATGACCCCCACTGGAGGTACTGCAGTTGTGACCTGTGTGGGCATAGGCATAAGCCTTGCCCTCACTTGCAGCCTGATTGTTCTCTCTGGATCGGTGTCAAACTCTCCCAAATAATGTGTGTGCTACTAGTTGTGCATATCTGGCATTGATATTACACAGCATAGCCAGAATGATATTACATTTCTTTCCTCTGCTGAGATATTTCATACACATATTAGACTGCCAAAAAACATATACAGAATTAAGAATAATTATGAAGAAAACACCATCAAAATCATCACCCATGTCAAAAAACAGAACACCGCCATCTCCTCATGTAACATGGGGTGCTTCTTCCTCATGATTCAATTCCTCTTCTTCTCAAGATCATGTGATCTCAACTTTTGAGATAAAATGGCCATGCTAGACGTGTTTATGGCTTCATGCTCTGTGTCTTCACTTCTAAGCAATATGAATACATCTTCAATAAGTACCTACATTCTATATGACCTTGTTTAGTTTTGCTTGTTTTTGTACTCTTTTTCATCTTACCTGTAGCAGTGACATGAAGTTATTCATAGGATGTTAAATGTAGTAGTAAATTATTCATCAGATTCTTTCATTATTTTTTTAAAATATCAGTATCACTGCCTTCGTTTACATTCCTGGTATATTTTCTGTTTTCTTGCTTTATATGATTCATTCCACCAAAAATTTTTTCAGTTTATGTGTTGTTTCTTAAAGCTACATTTTTAATTTGAACTCTGTTTTACATTTTGTTTCTATTTCGTTCATTTTTAAATAAACTTTATTTTAGACACTATTAAATAAACTTTAAACTTTATTTTAGATGTATAGAATTTTTGTAAAGATAGTACAGAGAACTAAGATATAGTTCTGTAATATCCCACACCAAGTTTTATTACTTACATCTTATGTTAGTGCCACACATTTGTCACAGTTAATAAATATATATTGATACATTATTATTAGTTAAAAGCCATACTTTATTCAGATTTCCTTAATTTTTCCTTATGTCTTCTTTTTTCTTTCTTTTTTTTTTTGTTTTCTTTTTTTCTAGGTAATAGGGTCTCATCCAGATTATCATTTGCATTGAGTTGTTATGTGTCCTTGGGCTCCTCTTGGTTGTGACCATTTCTCATATTCCTTGATTCGATGAACTTGACGATTTTGAAGATTATGATCAAATATTTTACACAATACCATTCTAATGAAATTTTCCCCATATTTTCTTCATGATTTGACTGGAATAATTTGTTTTTGGGAAGAAGGCCACACAGAGAGGAAAAGTGTCATTCTCATCACAACACATCAAGTCTATACTGTCAGTAAGACATTACTCTTGAGGTGCCTGGTTGGCTCAGTCAGTTAAGTTGGTCTTGACGTTGGCTCAGGTCATGATCTCAGGGTCAAGAGATTGAGCCCTGAATCAGGTTCCATGCCAGGCATAGAATCGGGATTCTCTCTCCCTTTTTCCCTCTGCACCCCCTCCCACATTCATGCACATCTGTTTTCTTTAAATAAATAAATAAATAAATAACACATTACTCTTGATGTTAACCTAGATCATCTGACTTGAGGTCATGATTGTCCAGTTTCTCCTCTGTGAAGTTACTCTTTTTTTTTCCTTTCCATGCTGTACTCTTTAGAAGAAGATCACTATGTATAGTCTCCACCCAAGAAGTGGGAGTTACATTGCACCTCGTAATGGCAGAATACATACTTAAGTTATTTGGAATTCTTCCTCACATAGTTCTCCTCCATTTATTTATTATTAGAATCTTCTCTGCCATTTATTTTATTCATTTATGTACATCAATATGAACTTCATGCACATTTATTTTTATACTCTAGGTTTTAATCAAATACTTTAATTTTTTTTTCCTCAAATTGTCTCACCTTTGGCCATTGTGAGTTTTCGGTTAGCTCCCATGTTCTTTTGATATACTCCCATCACTCTTTTTTTTCTTTTAAAGATTTTATTTATTTCTTTGACAGAGAGAGACAGCGAGAGAGGGAATACAAGCAGGGGAAGTGGGAGAGAGAGAAGCAGGACTCCCACTGCTCAGGGAGAGAGAAGCAGGACTCCCACTGCAAGCCTGACATGGAGTTCCATCCCAGGATTTCCTTTTTCTTAAAGGCTGAATAATAGTCCATCGTATATATGTATAAATATTTATTGATCTATTTATCCACTGATGGACACATAAGTTGTTTCCATACTGTATATTTAAACTCCCAATTCCTCCATTTCTAGTATGATATTCCCCAAATGTCTGACTACTTGCATTACAGAGACAGTGTTCTTTCTTTTAGCTCTAGGTTTCTGACTGGTAAGAGGAGACACTTTACTCAGTCACAATGAGTCTGAGGGTATGTAAAGATCTAAACTTCTTAAAAGACTTTCAACAAATATTATTTTAACCATAACTTCATGCTCAGTTGCAGCATTCCACAAAATTTTGAGCTTTTGTGGGGTTCTACAATCCTTTATACTATCTTCTTTCTGTTAAAAATTTTATTTTCTTCAAAAGAATTTGGAGCCCTAAGTTGTAAGTACTGAACCATTTTATAATCTGAATCATGCAACTCCCCTAGTCATAGGAAACTTATTTATCATTGGTTGGAAAACCATCAAATGTTAACATTCAAATTTATTGTTAATTAACAAAAGTCAATATAATAAATGCTTTGTTTCTTCTTTTCTGTGCATACATACACTATAACTCAAATATATCTTGATATACCACTTGTCTGTTGTAGATTATCTACTGATATCTACATGATAGCAATTTATTTGGGTTTAAAATACTTTCAGAATTGATTTAATAGATATAAATTATAAGTTAATTAAAAGATCTTATCAAGCTCTGTTAGAATGACCTAAAGTAATACACATCTTAGATAAACACATCTGTAATGCCATTAATCATCACACATTCAAATTAAATGATTCCAATAAATTACTTAGTATCAAATTGTTCAGACTAATCACAGTGTCATATATTATGAAATTACATGTCCAATAAATTACTAAGTGTATTGTCAGGGACCCAGTTACAACTTTGCCCTCATATTTCTCCCTCTCTTAAAGTAATACAATAATTCTACTCAATGTAATTCTTCTTGATATATTACAAATTCTTTTTCTTGATAGAGGCAAAAAAAATCTTATTACCTTTAGTTTCCTGTTATACAAATTAAAGTTTTAACAATTTTACCCTTTTAAAATATTATAAATACAACTACAAAGTGAGCACATAGAAATTAAACAAAAACACATTAATATTTCTTCTCACAAATGCAAGTATAGAGTACTTTCCTACTCAGAACCAATGTAATTTTCGTGTAAGAGTGCCTTTAAAAATTATTATATTTTTCCTATTTTATGTTAATTTCTACTCCTATAATATGTAATTTTGGGTAGTTTGTTAGCTAATTTTTCTTTTTAAAGACTGTACTTATTTATTTGGCACAGAGAGTGGGAGAACACAAACAGGGGGAGCAGCAGAGGGAGAGGGAAAAATGCTCCTCTGTGAGCATGGGGCCGCATGTGATATGATGTGGGGCTTGATCCAAGGTCCCTGGGATCATGATCTGAGCCAAAAGCCGATGCTTAACCAACTGTGCCACCCAGGCGCCCCTGTTAGATACTTTCATTCCTCATCCACATCAATTAAGATTCATGTTAGGAAATATCCCAAAATGATATATATATAATCACATATGTTTTATAAAATGTAGATAAAATTGAAATAAAAATGAATTCATATTATTGGATCTTTATGAAGTTTAATGCACAGAGGACTTGGTTCAGATAGATTAAATGTTATATGGATACAAAGTAAACAAAAAATTTGCCTGTAAAGATTTCCATTTTTATATTCTACACAGTGTTCTTCATGAAGTAGAAAATAAGCAAATGTTGTAAAATTACTAACCACCATAATTAGATTGTTTAAATCAAACAGGAATTAAATAATTACAATGATTATATAAGCAGAGATACCAATTTCCTTTATAGGAATGTCATTACCACCTATTAAAATCTCATATCCAGGTTTTATCTGAATAAAATACATGAAATATATGTTTAATATATATATATAAATACAATAAATACTGTTCTTAGACTTTAGACAACACGATGAGGGGCTTAGTATCTGGAAATACGGAAAAAAATGATGTCCCTGGCTTTTTCCTCAGCAGAACTTCTAGGCTTCAGTATACAGAGGTAAGCCCACACAAAGCAAGCGGTCTCTGAGCAGAGAAGATAGAAATTGGAATCCGATATTACTGAGATGACTGGAGTTGATAAGGTAATGGAGTAAGGGAGTTGCATGAGGAAGAAACATATATAGGAGACTCAGAACAATTATGTCTTTTCTTGACATAAAGTTCCAATGAAGCTTATTTTGTCATCGTTAAATTAGGATTAAAAATTATAACATACATTTTACTCTCTTAATTTTGGCAATGGTGGCAAATTAACAAAAACAGATTGGATTAAAAATCAAAATTATTGATAAGAAATCACAGAACAACTATGGGTTCACATTTTCTTTTGTTATGATATACTTTTGGGATATAGCTGATAAGTAACTGAAATATCACATATTATAATATGTTTCTACTCACGTCCAGCAAGGGGTATGCAACTCTCACCACGTGTGACTCCTCTCTAAATTGTATAGACCTGAACTGGCCCATAACCTATAATTCTTTGAGGGAGATGACTATGCTAATCACATGCTATGTGGCTATAAAAGTATCTAAATGCTTTCTTGTGATTTATGCACTCATATTGTGGTGGCTCAGTAACAGTGCATGCAGAACACCAGGACCATATCGTAGATTTCAGCAGACAAGATAACCAATGTAAACATCATATATAGGAATAACAAAAATAAAATCTTATTTTTGGAATATGTAACAATTCTCTTTGTATCTGTACAATTTGAAGGTGATGGTTATGTGAAGTAAGGATTTCTTTTTTCAGCTTTATTTCCTAAAAACATGACTAAATGATGTGCAGCTATGAAAGATTATATTGACAAAAAAAGTGATTTGGAATGTAAATTATGTGTTGGAGTCTGTTTGGATGATACTGTTCCAATAGTATGAAAACATTCTGGGTAGTTATCCAGATTAAGAAGCTTGTACTTCCTTCATCAAGGAAGTATTGTTATAAAAATAAAAGTCAGCTAAGCTGAACAGGGAATTTAGCAGCAGAATAAAAACTCTGAATGATGTAAATGTCAATGCAATAAATGTAGAGAATATTCTCTACGTTATCCAATATGGAAGCTAATCAAAAACAACCATCACAGCCCAGTGAGGTGCAATGTTTGTTGAAGGAAATAGCCTATGGAGATCTACTTTTGGTATTTCTACAAGACCGGAAATCAACTTGTTTTATTTTTTTTTAAAGATGTGAATTGCACATTGACATGCTCAGTTCTCTATTGTCTTGGGTATTTTTAATGGTATTTATACTGCCATGTGAGAAAAAATCCACTATGTTTTTCAGTGGTAGTTAAAATCACCGCACAGCAATAAAAGTAGGAGGCTTGGAAGAATGATTTCTATAGCTTGTTATGAGATGTTTCATAATGTTACAATAAGTTTTACTGAGGTAGGTAGAATTCATGGTATTGCACATCTGAGAAAAGCAATTGCTTAACATCTTACAAATTTGATAGAAATATTTAGAATTTGTATTAAAAGTAGATTCAGAGAATAAGAAATCCATGTATCTGTAATTCACTTTTTTATCAAAACATAATTTAAATTTATTTAAAATTATATAGGATAAATGATCAGAAATGGGCATTAAAAATTAAAGATAAATGAATGTTACAAAATTTAAGTTATCTTTAGTTTAATTTCTCAACCATTCATCTTATTTTTAAAAAACGTAATATTTTAGAGTGCCTGGGTGGCTCAGTTGGTTAAGTGTCTGTCTTCAGCTCGCGTCATGATCCCAGGGTTCTAGGATCAAGCCCCAAATTGTGCTCCTTGCCCAGTGAGGAGCCTGCTTCTCCCTCTGTCTGATGCTTCCCTTGCTTGTACTCTCACTCTCTCTCTCCATCAAATAAATAAGTAAAATATAAGAAAAAAAAAAAACAGTTCAAGTATACATTATCTACACAAAACAGTGCTGTTAATCCAACTTAGGTCAGATAAATACTTAGTAAATGCAAAGTAAACAAAAGAACATATTTAATATTAAACATCTTAAATCTAATATGCATGGTATTTGTTTAAAATGTGCAAACAGGTATAGAATGTAAATGTATCATCAGCTATTAATACAACTATAATGTATAACAGATCTTTCTAATAATGGCTTTAAACAAAATTTGCCTTTGCTCTTTGGACTGAATTTTACTTCTTAGTATTAAAAAAGCTCAATACCAGATGATATCCTATGTGGTCCTGGTTCAGCTAAACCAATTATTTTAAAGAACAATACTAAAACAGAAGGAAGTTCAAAGAAGTCAGAGAAACTAGGGCACAAAATAGGACAGAATTAGAACATTTACAAAAATATCTCTGTCAAGAGCCAAGAATGTCAGACTCAATGGCTCCTATATCAGAGAGCAATAGACATAGTTTTTCTAGCAGCCCCAGAAGTAAAGCCTAAGTATTTGATCAAGGATTAAAGTCTGTGTATATGAATAAGGAAGTTTCCTAATTCTTTTTAAAATGGATATTTGAAGTGTAGCCAGTTTCTTGTGTAACTAACAACATCTGGACCTTGGAAAAAACATACCAGAAAATATCAAATTAGTAACTAAATTAAGAATGATTAAATGAATAGATGAACAAAGCCTAAATGGATATTCAGAACCTTTATATATGTGGACAACAGCAAGCATAAATTAAGCAAACATTAAGAAAGTCCATACAACTAATAGAAGGAAAAAAATAAATAAATAAAGATTTTAGGTAGACTAACAGTAGCTAAAGACATTGAAGGCTTAATGCGTGCCAGGGAATAAAGCCATAAGATAAACACTGCTTTAAAGCTAAGTTTGAGAAACAAAAGAAAATGAACAGAGTAAGTATATTGAGCTAGGCATTATTTATTGTAAGTTGGATAAAAAGGCTGCTTAGAAGACACACTTACAGAGGGGCATCCCCAAAGAGGCAAAGGATGGAATGTCCACAGACAATATGTTTAAAATTCTAGGAAATGATAGGAATATAATTAAATGGCATGTAAAATAATAGATTAGGATTGTGAAATGGCCTGTAAGACAATGTAAAGTAATAGTCACTCCAACAAATGAATGCATTATAGCAATGAATATTATTAGGGTTGTTTTTCAGAATACATGGGAGAAAATAAAATCTAATAACTCTATGAAGGTAGCATAAACCAGGTGGGAACCTGTTTCTCTCTCTAATCCAGCTCAAAATGCAAATATTCTCCACTACAAAGTATCTATATTATCACACACACACACACACACACACACACAGAAAATGTATCAGAAAAGCTAATGAAATAATAGAAATTTTACAAAAGAGGATGATCAATAGCACAAGAAAAAGTACAACCTAAATAAATTCCAGTTAAATTCTTGGAAACTGGTCTTTCAAGGAAGAAAAAGATCCTAATTAGAAAATAATGGAAATAGTGATCTCTGAAGATAAGAAGGAAATGCAAAAGTTATGTAATAATTTTATTTTCCTTTGACTTCATTTATTTACTTATTTTTTAATGTTTTCTTTTGACTTTAGAAAAAAATCTTTTCTTTGTATGGGAAATCTTTAACATTATAATAAATAACCAAAACAGAACTCCCCAAAACAAATCCGGAGATTGCAAAAGCTAGTTTTAAGCAGTGAGTCTTGAATTAATTCCTGGTGGGGCGCTTTAAATCATTTTCCTATGTAAGTTCTAGACTACTTTGCCAAATTCTAGACCCCCAAGCCAGAAAGCTCAGAGCTTCTGGACACATCAGCATTTTGCATCTGTGTCTGATTCTGGTCCAAAGAAATATTCAGCTTGTATTTGGACCCAGCTATGTCATTTTGTTTTTATCTTTTTATATCCCATTCATTCATATATATGGAGTGGAGGGGCTTATAAAAGGATGAAAGCACTATATATACCATCATGAAACAAAATGATATCATTTCTTTAAAACATAGTTTTTTTAAGAAAGTAATAAATGTGATCAATAGAAACAAAAAACAACAAAAAAAACCACCACCAAAATATTTGCATCTTATCATACTAAATAGACTTCTCAAAGAAGGTAAATAGGGGCACCTGGATGGATCAGTGGGTTAAAGCCTCTGCCTTTGGCTCAGGCCCTGATCTCAGGGTCCTGGGATCGAGCCCCGCATTGGGCTCTCTGCTCAGCAGGGAGCCTGCTTCCCCCTCTCTCTCTCTGCCGGTCTCTCTGCCTGCTTGTGATCTCTTTCTGTCAAATAAGTAAATAAAATATTTTTAAAAAAGAAAGTAAATAAATGCATATTTTTAATTAATTTATCTTTTAAGTAATCTCAACACCCAACGTGGGGCTCAAATTCATGACCCAGAGACCAAGATGTGGATGCTCTGCTGACTAAGCCAGCTAGGCACCCCCAAAAAAGTCATGGCTTTGGTAGCCAGATTATAATATTTCACACAGACTTAAAAAACCTAAGTTACACCAAAACGAACTTTTTTTTTTCCAAAATGCACTTTTAAGGTGTTACCTTTCAACAGCCTGTCAAAAGCTACAACAATGAAGGATATTAATTATATCTATACATAGCAAGTAAAGTTAAGGGAAGAGAAATTAACAAAATTGAAGACATTAAAAATCAATAAAGGTAAAAATCATGCATAGCATAGCTTAAGTTACAGATAATATGTTCCAGTCTACCCCAAGTAAGGGATTGGTGTCCTCATCCGGAAACAGAAGTTTAGTCTATCCCTCTTCTAAGGTCTGCTCCTCTTTCTCGGTTCTTTCCTGGGATAATTCTTGAGAAAGTCATTGAGAATTGTGCATTCCAGTTTGGTTTTGCCATCAAATATGGACAATAACAGCAGAGGGAAAAGTTGACCTTAGCTATGAAAATGTTATATCTATAAGAAGTATTACTTTCTACGATGGACATAGATGCCTAGGAGGACACATTCCCTGAAGGAGCAAATCTTCAGGTATTAACTGTTCCACTCTGTTGCATATATTTAGTGCGGGGGATTTAGTCATAATCCTAGGTTCTTTTAAAGACTGTTTTGAGAGACAGAGTGAGTGCAAGCGCAGGGGAGAGACAGAGGCAAAGAGAGGGAGAACCCTAAGCAGACACCACACTGAGTGTAGAACCCAACTGGGGGCTTGATCTGAAGACCCTGAAATCATGACCTGAGGGGAAATCAAGAGTCAGATGCTTAACTGACTGAGCAACCAGGTGCCCCTCCCAATTTCTTTTAGAGTTCTCTTAATTCCATTTTGATTCAAAGATAGGGAGTGGTGATGAAATCAGACATACAGGGAGTGATAGAGTCTCTTCATCTGAAATATCTGACCTCAAAGAGGTGAGTTAAATCCCAATTTGTTGTATTGCCTCTTAGAGTAGAACCCAAAACGCTACTTTGGAGGCTAACCAACTTACCTAGTGACAACCAGAAAGAATCTAAGGGAATCTTTTAAGTATCATTTCCCTTGGCAGGAAAAGTTTCCAATATCACAATGAATTACAAGAATTTATTCGCTAGCAACCTGAAACCTAAAGGACTCCGGTTTTGGAAGTCCTCTGTTCTATCAGTTTGTGCATAAACAACCTCCCCAGAACACTGCCACACTCCCCAGGTTATTGTAATAAGTCTAATTCACACATTAATAGTTTTCAGATTGTCTTTCTTTTCTCCTCTGGAGAGCCACCCTCTTTCCATTGTTCCTTATCTACATGAGGTTTCTGATAAACAATTGCAGGGTTTTTGTTTTTGTTTTCTTTGAGATACAGGAAATTAGAATGGTTCTGCAAAGGTAGGAGTGATTCTGTCTCTTCATCCTCACCTGAGCATGGCTTTTTCTATATCATTCTTATAATCAGTGTAGATTTTTATAATCGCTGTCGATATACAGATGGGCGTTAAACAGAATATCTTACAACATTGGTATAGCTGATTAACCGAGGTGTCTCTCTGACCTTTAGCAAGGACACTTATTTTACTTCAATGTTCTATGGGCCTAAAAAATACTAGACTTCTAATGAATGTGCTATTGAGAAATCATTCAAGTATTAATGATATACATGTGTCAAAAAAAATTGTATTGGACGAGTTGAACAGGCAAGGCAGATTTTATTCAGAACTACTGCAATAGGAGAAAGATTGAAGTTAGTTCTGGTAGGACAAAAGAATGTTAAGTGATCGAATGAGTTACTGGAAAAGTAATGGAGGACTGTAGGCCAGAGTGATTAAGTTGGCCAGAGTGATTAAGCCGTTTGTATTTGTTAATTGGTGCTCACTGAAGTTTGGCTACTATCTTCCCACAGAAACTGGGAGATTAGGGTAATTTCTTGATGATTGCATTACCAAGTGGTAGTTTCCAGCCCTCGAGAATGACATTAACTGGTTTGAAATATTGATAAGAGGCTGGGAGAGGATTTATACCTCGAAGGTGGCAGAGAAGGAATTTATAGTTAAATGTTTTCTAAAGTAAATACTCTTAGAAAAAGGAAAGTCAAGAAGCAACCTGTCTAAAGTTTAATCATCATGAGGGGAATACTCAGTTTTGGCCGCATGTTTCCTTAAGCTAACATAACTAGGTTTTATGTTTGGCTATAAGCACTCATTTTTTTTCAATCCATTTTCCACATTCAGACAACCCAATTTTAAGTTACTAAACTTCATTAACAAGCACCTCTCAAAAAGGGGACTTTTTCCCATATAAGTGTTCTCTTATCATATACTAATACATAAACATATTATTTTAGCAGGATGTTTGAAGGTTAATTGATCCAGGACAGCTGTCTTAGCAAGAACAAAATTTGACTACAATCCTATGAGAAAATTTTACTTTTTATCCTCTGAATTGATCTGGAGAGAACAATTGGCAAATTGTGTTTGCATATTTGACTTTTCCTTCAAGGGACCACCAGCCATAGTGAAGAATCCTAGTATAATGTTAAAATTTAAAGACAAAGAGTCACCTAACAGTAAGAAGAATTCCAGGGCAGCTTGCAAAACAGTGATGATGCTTTTCCTACAACAAAGCTCTTAAGAAATCAAGTGCTCATATTCTCCATCATCAGCATTTATCTATGCTCTCTTATGCAATACATACATTAGGAAATTAGAAATTAAAAGTTGCAAGGTACTGACCCTTTAGTTGTGTCAGCACTTGAGAAAAAAAAAAAAAACAAAACATGACAAGCACTGCATATTAAAAAGCTCTTTTGGGATGACATGGGCAGGACATGACATCTGGTTCATCTGTGAACTGGATCAGGGCAAAAAGAGGCTCCTCACCCCCTCCCCTGTCCTAGGAATGTGCCTTCTACTTGTTCCCAGAGTCTGCCCTTTAGATAGCCTTGAGATAGAGATGTGGTGTTAAGGCCATCTGGGTGATATATATAACTGAACCAGTTAAGACATCATCTATATAAGCTTTTAAGATTTGGCAAGCTAATACAGAGATCTACTCATCTTACAGCTGCCGAGGAAAGCCTCCTATGTAAGTTTTCTTGCTTATTAAACCTGCCACCACCAATCTCACACGGGCTGCATCTTTTTTTAGTCTCTCACTGCCTTCTGCATATGGGGGGCAGTTTCAGGTTTTAGCTGAGAGGTTCCTGAGGAGCTTGAGAACCAACAAGCACTTAGGATGATAGCCAAGTCTTAACATAGCACCCTGTTTCACAGACAACTTTAAACAATACAAATCCAGTATGCAGAAAAAATGAGAAGGAAAGGCACTGAGAGAAAGACACTTGGCACTACAGTGTATAATACAATATAAGATTCTTTAAACGAAAGAATTCTAGGGGCACCTGGGTGGCTTGATGAGTTGAGGCCCCTGCCTTCGGCTCAGGTCATGGTCTCAGGGTCCTGGGATCGAACCCCGTGTAGGGCTCTCCGCTTAGCGGGGAGCCTGCTTCTCCCTCTCTCTCTGCCTGCCTTTCTGCCTACTTGTGATCTCTCTGTCAAATGGATAAATGAAATCTTAAAAAAAAAACAAACATATATTCTAAAAAAAAAAAAAAAGAATTCTAAATACAAGTATTAATTTTTGTTTCCTTGAAGAACATTTATTTAGGAACCAACTTAAATTATACTAGATTTAGCTCTTTGGAAGAATAATCCAGACTTCCTCAGTAACCAATAGAGAGTAGATACAGAAAAAGGATACTTCAAAGAAGCATTCTGAGTGGGTAATAGCATTTTTTATTTCTTGATGTGACTAATTGCTTGAACTTAGGCTTTACTGTGATAATGATGCTTTCAGAAACATTTTCTCTGTTTATTTGGCAATAAAATAATGATTGCTGTTATAAAATCTCCGGTCAAAAATAATAAAGCATATTTAAATAAAATGGAATGGCACGATAAAAGATCTTGAACTCTCCCCTCAAATTTGATTGATTCTTATTTTTTTATTTGAAATTGGTGTTAGAGTAAATGGATTTTATCCCAAGGATATATTGTTGCCAAGAGCTAGAGGGAAATAATTGGTTGATTTTGTGCCAACTAAAAATTCTTAAGAAATCTAATCAAAGTTCTGATTTTGCAACAGATTATTTTAGTAGAATGACTCATTTTTATATTCTACAACACACACCACAAACACTGCTGGCAAATGTCCTTCCATTTCAACCAGTTAATGAATTTGAGATGATGGATGCAGATGAAAACTTAATATTTGAGATAAATGTATTTCTGTGCTACTTAATGGAAATATTTATAACCTTATGACATTTTTCAAGCTCCAGAAGTATGATAGTATGTTATGCCCTAGGAGGCAATGTTAGGCAAAATATAACCCTTAAATAAATTTGTGTTTGTAAAATAAAAGTATTATATGAAAATATCTGGGGGTAGGTATGGAGCTACAAAGACAAAAATATATACAGAGATATCATATGTAATTATCAACACAATGTGAGAAATGTAGATAATGATTAAGGTATTTTAATTCACTGTATATTAATTATTTATGCTTTAGTAGTTGAGTTTCTATTGTTTTCAATGCCCACTCGGATAAAGGTCGACTTGTTGGACGTGGAAAGATATTGGCCAATTGTCTTGTGTGCACAACCTAATGTGTGTACTAAGACTCTCCATAAAGAGGATTTGCACATTTCCTTCTAGTACAAATATTCTGTGTGTTAATGATAAGGGTACCAGTAATAGCTGCATTGTGTATTAGTGAAGCTCTGCTTATTAGGTAGAGAATGGGCTTACCTATTAGTGTACAAATGAGATAACATCAATTTTTAACCCTTCTCACAGATTCATTATTTTAACCTCTTCAGATGATGGAGAAACTGCAGCCATGTGCAAATGTCCCTCCAAAATTACTGCAGCTTGGGTCAACATGAGCTTCAGAAACCAGTAAAATCACTGTTTGAGATGCATATGTGTGTACAACATGAGTAATATTCAAAGTGCTTTACAGATACATACTACTTCCTCATGTCTAAGGCTTTATTACTGCGTTAACTTGGTTTTTGTTCCTTTTCTCCTTTGCTTGAATAGGACAAATAGGATCCAAGATACTCTGCAAAAGCCACAGTTAGTTCGAAACTTAAGATTTTCCTTCATGTTTATTTTCCCCTTTCTTTTCACTCCAAAATGACATTAGCAAACTTCTCATTTAAGAATAAGAATTCACTTCATTAGCACTTTACCAACACAGAAGTCTCTGTATCTTCAACATAATGGATTTAGATAGATAGATGATAGCTAGCTAGACAGATAGATTAGATAGATAGACATTATCTACCAGGGACTTTCTACCACAGTGAAATTTCTGGGATGCCAGAGGTGTGGGACATGTCAAATATGAAGGGTAAGTTGTTGCACCTGATCCCTCTTACAACCAAATGGAAGTACAACACCTTGTGGACCTCTTTAGATTTTGGAAGCAAGACATTCCTCATTTGGGTGTATTACTCTTGCCCATTTACTGAAAAATTTTAAAAGCTGCCAATTTTATAGGGTCAGAACATGAAAAGGCTCTGAAGCAGGTCTAGGCTGCTGTACAAGCTGCTGTACAAGCACTGTACAAGTGCTCTACCACTTTGGCCAGACAATCCAGCAGATCCAATGGTGCTGAAGGTTCAGTGGCAGGTAGGGATGCTGTTCAGAGCCTTTGAAAAGCCCCTATATGTAAACTGTAGTACAAGACTTTTGGATTTCAGAGCAAGGCCTTGCAAACATCTGCAGAGAAATGCTCTCCTTTTGAGAGAAACAGCTGTTAGTCTGCTCTTGAGTCTTGGGAGAGACTGAACCCTTGACAATGGTCACGAAGTTACCATGTGACCTGAACTGCCTATCATGAAGTGGGTGTTATCTGACCCACCAAGCCATAAATTTGAGTGTGCAGAGCAAAACTCTTTCATCAAATGGAACTAGCATATATGCAATTGGGCCAAGCAGGCCCACGAGGCAAAAGTAAACTACATGAGGAAGTGGCCCAAATGCCTAGTTCCCATGGGCTATTGTCCTACTTTGCTTCTGTTTCTTGGCCTGCATCTATCACTTTATAGAGAGTTCTCTACTATCAATTGACAGAGGACATCTTCTGATCAAATAATTCACTTCACAGCAAAAGAAGTACAGATTCAATATGTAGACACCATCTAAAAGTAGACGGCTCAGCACTCTGGACCTTTTTTGGAACATTCCCGAAGGATGATTATGAAGGGAAGTCCTCCCTGGTGGATGGTACTTTGGCCAGTGTATTTGGTTGATCACTTTGCATGGAAGGAGAAATAGTCAGACATGTAATTACAAGGTTTAGCTGGTTGGTGGAGGAATTGTAAGGAACATTATTGAAAAATTGGTGACAAAGAAATGTGAGGGCAAAAGAACAGAGCAGACACAAATAACTCAGTAGAGGAGCATTTCAACAATCAAGTAGATAGAATAACCATGTTAGTACTTAAACAAACTAAACAGAAATTATCTTAAGCCTTCCAATTCTCTACTTCTTCATGAATAAAATGAAGGAATTCAATTTAATAGTCTCTTGAGTGTTTTCCACATATGACATTTTATGTTTTTTGTAATAAAGTAGTGGCAAATATATGACTATTGTTCGTACTGAGTTGATAATTTTGGATGGATTCAGACTCTAAAAAAGGAAGTTTCACAACAAATATTGTGAAAATGTCTATGCTACCTAAAGCAATCTATACATTTAATGCAATCCCTATCAAAATACCATCAATTTATTTCAAGGAAATGAAACAAATAATCCTAAAATTTATATGGAACCACAAAAGACCATGAATAGCCAGAGGAATG